>CM073125.1:38293900-38893900 GCA_037039145.1 Fundulus diaphanus
TATATATATATATACTGTATATATATATATATATACTGTATGTATATATATATATATATATATATATATATATATATATATATATATATATATATATATATATATATATATATATATATATATATATATAATAATGATTCAACAATCAATAATCTTTATTGTCAATATGCTTTACCATAATGAAAAATTGTTAAGACGCTGGCTTAGAATGCACACAAATTACACATAACACGCACAAGACATAATGTTGTCACCTTGTTTGTTTTGGGTATTTTTTTTTTATTGCACCAACAACACTTTCTGAGAAGCTTAAAGCGTGTAAATAGTCCTTAGCATTCAATAAAATGATGATGTAGATTACTGTGCGGTTGCATGAGTATATTAGATGATTGATGATTGAAGAAACTTTTAACATATGTGTATTTCTGGAAATAAAACATTTGTCAGTGTTTTTTAAGCCATCCCAGAGAATTTTGCTCATCTTCTTTGTAGCGTGCCCAATAATACAGCCTGGTTTCAGCAGCCAAGAGACCATGATGTTCTTGCTTCATGTGTTTCTTCCTACATCCAGTTACAAGTCACATTAGGGTCATTTTTACACAGCGCTGCATTTGCATTCTGAATGAGACAGGCGACAGGGATGTCAGTCATTAATCATAGCGCAATGAGGGCTGTCAGAGCGTTGTCATGCTTGTCAAACGTATGCTCTCTAAACTCCCTCCAGTTATCACATCCAGATCTATGACCCACCTGTAAAGCTCGACAGAGCTGGAGGTCACCCCTTTTGAGAAGGTAAAAAGCAAGATGGAGTGTGTGTGTGCGCGCGTTTGTGTGTGACTTTTGTTCTCTGAATTCTCAATTAGGTAATTGCAGTGTTTGCTGTTGCAGCCAATGAAACATATTGGGGATCTAGGTTTTAACTGAGGCAGATCGTTGTGTGCAAGCATAAAGAAGAGCCCCGTGATTAGATGGTGCGAAACAATGCTAATTCAGTTGTGGCAAAGCTGAATAACAACATCCCCCAAAAAGAACAAAAAAGTCTCCCTTCTTTTTTAGAATCTGATGACACTAAATCTATGCCAGGAGCACCAGATCTGAGCCAATGAAATGTTATTGCTATTTCAATTGGCTTTATGTCACCTTTTCTTTTCTGTTACTCCAAATAACACCTTGATGTCCATTATCTGCACACATAATTGCTATATTGATTTTCCTTGTTGCTTCTTTCTTTTCAGCCCACCATGGTTTCTCTTGCCATTGTGCAAAGGATGTTCTTGAAAGTAAAGGTTGAATTCCAAGATTAGTACTGCTTTGAAAGGAATAACCAAATCAGTACCATTTTACTTAAATATGTATTACCCATAACCATATGTTATTGCTCCCAGTCCCTCTTTGAAGGTATACAATCATATCTTTTACAGTATGTCCATATAACTATTGATTTGTGTTTATACAAGGCACATAGATAGGTAAGCAGGTAGACAGGCAGGTAAGTCTTTGTGGCCACATGACCTTTGGTGCAAAAGAACGGCATACCCTTGGTGACACATGATTGTTACTTTTATTCATATAGAACTGGGATTTTTGTTGAAGTTGATGAAATCATAATTCTAAATACCAGTATATGTTGCTCCAAAATCTTCAAGTGCGTGCGAGAAAGCTAAATTTAAAGAGTGATTTGTGTTTCACCAGGACAATGACACTAAATGTGCCAAAATTACAAAAAGTTTTGAGATGCCTGATCAGAGCTCACACCTAATCGGATAGCCAAAGTGTGGTACTACAGGAAGAATTTGCAAAATAATTTTTTCTTTTGCAAATTCTGATACATTTTTTCAGTTGTATCCCATTTTATTTGTTTGTTTCCTGTTAATTTATGTATGATAATGTAAAATGATATATCATGGTCTCACTATTTATGTCACATTTTGACAGGACTGTATGTACTTTTTATATTCACCAGACAAACAGACAGACAATTTGTTTTATTTATCACCACTTTATCATTAACTTATGACACTAAAACAACAAATAAGACCTCTAACCACAACATCTTATTAGACATTCAAAGAACAAACACAACACAGTCTGCTTCAACACTGTTGTTTTGTTTGATCTTCTGGATTTCAAAGAGCAGGGAGAGGCATCCTATCATCGGATAGACTCTGACAATAAACTCCATGGAGGAAGAGCTTCAGGGACCTGCCTGAACTGCAGGAAAGCTGCATGTGTGCTGAACATGAACAGGCTTGTCAGGCACTGTGGCTGCCCTGTGATACTTTCTCAAAGAAGTCGCAGCTAAAGCACTTTCACTGATCTACTTCCGAACTGCGAAAGGGGCATGGTATGAGCTCTGTTCCTTTTCATTACCTATCAGGCATGCCAGTGGTATACATGTATCCACTTTTTTTTAGCCAGGTGGAAATACATTACCATATTGAGCCCCACAAGCATAGCTGAAACTGTGATTTTCAACTTGGGCATAAAAAGCTACATTTACCTTTGTTTTAAATGGTGTCATCTCTTATTTAAAGTATGAAAATCTACTAAATGGAGTTAAAAGTCTTTTCATTTCATTTTTCACCTGAAATAGAAAATAACGGGTGTGTAGAAGCTTATTACTGCTCAGATCCCAGGTGAGGTAACAAAACTCTGCTGATTATGACTGAAAAATGTGTGCACAATATCTGACAGAAGAGCCCGACGTCATTTGTTTTGCCATTGTCTTCACGATTTTACAGATAACAGATTCACTGGTATGTTTGAGGTTGGCAAGTTCAAATGAAAGTGTGTGATGCTGAATAGACCTTTGCCGATATACCAGATTAACCCGATGTTACCATTACCCACCATTTATACCAGTACAACTGTGGAGCTTAGATGTGCAAAGTAAACCCCCTCCTGTAATTGGGGTCTTCAAGTGTTTGGCTTTCCACTCAGCATGGTTGTAGGGGAATTCGCCTTTCTGTACTTTCTACTTCTTACAATTTAAAAATAGCCTCGTTACTTCTATTTTATTTCAGCTTGTTTTTTGTTGCAGCTCATTATCATTCAATAAAACAAAAAAACTATCCAGACAAATTTCGCCAACCGGACAGAGTTAATTTGATTGTGGTTAGAGGCAGTACTGCACAAAGTTGTTGTTTGCCAACCGCTCCAAAAACTTAAGAGGAAGAAGCAGAAAATCAAAAACATAGCAACTATATCTAGCTTAGCATGAAGATGTTCACAGCAGAGAATATAGAACTTGAGCGAAATGTGCCAACTATGTACCAGCGAGAAGTTTGGTAGCCAAGAAGAGCAGACTCTTGTACATCTCTATCCATGTCTAGAGGAATTTTTCAAGATAATTGGATGCAAAGTAAAACTTTTACATTTTTGCCCTTAGCTATAGGGCATCAATGGGCATATACAGTCATCATATCTTCTGCTCCATGAAAGATGTTAATGCTCAGTAGTACACAAATATAGTTCTTTAATATATTAGCATTGTACCAAAATGGTTTACCTTCATTATATGCAGCTGAAACAGGTAGCCAAAATGTTCAACATTAACATCTTACTATACCATTATAGTCATAATGGCCTTTAGAAATGTATTTCTTGTGAGGGTGGGATAGTGCACTATAGGCCCATAAGGCGCAGGCGGCCTAAGCTTTTATGTTTAATGGCATTTTTTTCTTAAATTCCTTTACTTTTATACTTTAGTAGTTTTACTTGAGTAAAAAGCTTGAGTTAGCATTTCAACATCTACAGCACTATAGAATATCTATACTTTACCGGAAACAAAATTAATACTTTTGACATCTCTGATAACAACACTTTGATCGTTGTTTAATTTATTTTACATGAAGGTGGCAAAATGTAGAACAGAAGACTGTACTCCACTGGATCTAAAGAGATTAAGTTGGAGTGGTGTTAATTGAAGTGTCTGATTGGGGTCCAGATCAAGGCTTTTGAAAATGTTGGGTATTATAATATGAGACAGAACTCAATTTCTCATACTTGTTGATGTAACTACCTAAGAATTCACATGCACAACCAATGAATCACAGGGCCATGTTTTACCCTGCCAGTTTTCAAAAATCAGTTTTATATTTGCTGGGCTTAGTATTATAGTCTATAAAGTTTATTTCCTTGACTTCAGAGATCTGTGTTTTCCCTAACTATGTGTCTGTTTTTAATATTTACAATGAATTTGACAGGAAAAGAAAAACTGATGGAGCCTCTGGTCTGTTTGTGCCATTTAATTTACTCTGTGCACCTCTTCCGGGACAGAAATATCGGAGAAATCTCAGCCAAGAGCTCAGAGAGGAGCTAAAACTCTAGTCATTAGATTTTCCTGTGTTAAAAGCAAGGAGATACGTTTAGGGCACAGTACGAAAACCTTTTTCATAAGGTTTGTCCGCACATCATTAACTGGAAATGCTGAAATATTTTATGAGCCAAATTATTAGTGAGTCACATCAGTACAAGTAACCTTGCTAACTTTAGCACAGCACTTCAGCAAATTGATATGTTCAGAAATTACATTAGTCAGTTCTTATTGTATGTAATGATGAAGCAATGTTCATTTCAGGGGAGTTTTGTCAGAACCTTTTAGTAGTTTCTTTTTAAAAACCTAATTAAGCCTGAGTTGGAGTAGCACACTGAGGCTGACCTGAAGAAACTCTGGTTGTTACATTATATCAGTCACAGTGTAAACAACCCGTAGTGAATGCAACATCATATTTGTTATTGGTGATTTGAACATAATGTTTTTAGTGCATATCAAAATTACAAATGCCTCATGATTGGTCGATGCCTACGGCTTCTTATCGGGACATTTTTATATATATTGTTAGTTATGAACAATGTAAGAAAATGAACCCAGATATTCAAAAAAGAAGAAATGTGCTTTGTTGATCCTTAAAACCCAGACATTGTGCTCGGTGGCGGCACAGGGGTCTAGCGTGTGAACCATGTTCAGAGGCCTCAGTCCAACCCAAGTCCTGGCCCGTGGATATTTCTCTCAACTCCATTTCCTGTCAGCTTACTGTCAAATAAATGCCACTAGTGCCAAAAAACAAAACTCAGGCATTATTATTATGATGCCTTGGAAAGCCATTAATACAGTTATGTTTTAATGTGCTTGCCCCACTTTTAATTTGCAATGTGTGTATTGGGGAACACTCAAGTTGTGGCCTTTGTATTGGCTCAGAAGTTAAAAAGTCTATCATAACATTGTTTATTTTTTATTTTTAACAAGAAAAATACATCTGATTTATAAATACAACTGCAAAAACCTACAATTACCTTTTTTCTCTGATGTCCGAAGCCTTCCCAAAATTAATACCAAATAGTGAGTTGACAGGGGTCAAACTAGACTCTCTACATTGAAAGTCACTCATTAAGGCTGACCTGACACAACATAAGGACATGTCTCCACCTCAAAAAGCTGCTAATTGACTTTTCATTGGCATAATTTCTGTGGTGCTGGCATGTAATTTCAACACATCACCTGCCACCATCAGTGTTTAAAAGGTCACGGACATTTCAACCGTTTTATCACAGCATGTCGCCTCAGTGGATTTTCTTGAAAAATGACTTAAACCCAAACAGGATTTGCAGAATAAAATTATAACTATCCCCTCTATTTTTTTTATCCCCACATTTTGAAGCCATTTCTTTTATTTTGACTCACCAGTGTTCTAGATAACCACATTCAACAATCACACATGTTGTTCTACCTTTGAGAACTAGTTTTATGACTTTTTATGTATTTATGTCACACAGAAATATGAAGAAGAATCTTGTTGAAGGTCTCTGGAGTAATTTCCGCACAGTGTCCCTCTAGGTTGAGCACAGACAGGAAATAAACTCTTTAGGATTGCTGCCCTCTCTTTGTGGAATAGCCCACAGAAATACAGCCTGAAGCCTGAGGGAGCCAATGCTGTTAGTGGTTGTGAAAGTCACTTCAGGCAGATGAATTTGTTGGAATATTATCACAGCTTGCTCTCTCATTTCCCTTTTCTCTTTGTGTCTGATAATATCTTTCCTGTTTTTATGGAACAATTGATTTCTTCCCATTAAACTATACATTTTCTTTTTATTGAACACTATCATAAACAAATAATAATATGAAAGATATTTCTCTAGGCAATTGTTTTTAATTTATTAAGCTGCCATATCTGATTCAAATTAATTTGTGGCTTGCTTTTTAAAAGAAAAAAAAAACACTAAAATTTTCAGGACGTTTGGTGGAACATTGCAATATGGGTCAATTTCAAGTTGTTACAATGGAAAGACTGAACAATGTACCTACTTATAATGAGAAAAGTTTGACTAAATATTTATTAGGAGGGTATTGATAGTTTATGAGAAAAACTTAGATACAATTGAGAAACTGAAAAGGAATAAGTTTCTATTTAAATGGGTATGACTTTTTTCATAACTTTCCTTTTTCAATTGCACTTTTTCAATTGCACAAAATTGTTCACTTCCCACATCAAGAAATATGTTTATAAAGCAAGCACAAGATAGTCCATAAAGCATCTGAAAGTTGCAAAAGGGTGATGGCATTATGTTTTGGACACTAAAAACAATAGGTAACACAATGGCCATACATAACAATGGTTTTTGTGTCATTGTCTGTTGCTAGAATTTAGGTTCATAAACTATGTTAACCTATATGGGCATTTGAAACCAGCATTCTACTCAGGAATGTGAAATTGGTCTGTGGCAAATACAGTATCTCTGTCATTTTCTATGGGAGTGAATTATTGGTTGTCATAAAAACATACAAAACATAAATAGTTTTGGAAGCATCAAGGTTAGACACAATAATTTCTGCTCCGGTTATGACCAGCATTGTCACGCTACTATTAGAAATGCTTTAGAAATCGGGAGTACACACATGCACTTTCTTAATTTTCCAAGGCACTAACAAACAAAAATCTCTGTATGAATCTTCACTGTCATGGTTACAGAAAAGCGCTGCAGCATTATGGATGATTCTGGCGCTGAGAGTGACACATCATAAAGTCCCACCTCCCGCGCTGTGATTGGTCTGTTCCCTTTTAGACCGGAGAGTATGAAGCCTTACCAGACTGACTTACACGGGATTCAAGTCAGTCTGGTATGGCTAGAAAATAGCAGTGGCTGCGATAAAAATGTATTGGCTTGAAATTAATATAGAAGTACATGCTGTATATGGCAATGAAAAAAACCCTACTGATGGTTCAAAACAGTGAAGAGACTGACAGGCGGCTAACTAGCACCAACAAGGACCAGAATGCCAATGCAAATGAGAGCAAACCAATCATCAATCCTCCCGGGAACTTTCTTGGTACACAGCTCAAGGATATATCCCTTCCTTCAGATCTGATAAGGCAACTAACAGGAAGAACCATGCACCTGTGGTCACAACAAATGATGGGAGCAGACCGCCAGCTTTCTAAAGAGCACAAGCCTGCTGAGATAAGGATGAAGTATGGATGATGCTAAAAATAGTGGAATCTCTCTTGAGTCCAAGACAAGTAGACCCCCTTAGCCCTCTGATGATCCCAAATCAAACAAGATAAAAAAGACGATTAAAATATATTTTTTGTCAAGCACAGATTCCCACAGTGCTTTTACCAGTCACTTAAACTGGCTTTGAACATTTTATTTTTATCATCAAAATTTTAATGACTTATTTACTGAGCATTATCTTGAATTTACATTTTTAACAGAAACATGGTTAAATAAAAATGGTCAAACCTACACTGATAGAGTCAACACGTGTAAATTACAATCTTCTAGGTGAAAGCCAGCAGGACAAGATATGGAGAGGGGGGCCACCTTGTTTTATGATTCACTAAAGTATAAAAAGGTGTTCTTGGGCAAATCTGACTGTTTTGAATATCTTGTTGCATAGGTAAAGGGTCCTGTGAGCCATAGTTATGAATGTCTACACAGGCTTCCAAAGCCCAATGTAAAATTTCTTTAATAACCTATATATGAGATGTGTGGATTAGAACCGTAACTACCCCTAAAACAGAGGGACTCAAGTAATATGTGGCACTCAAAAATGTTGGTTTGACCAAGCATGTTAAACAGCCAATATATAAATAAGGACATATTTTAGACCTAACTATCAGTAAGGGTCTAAAGATTTACAAGGTCTTTGTAAATGATATCCCTCTCTGAACATTTCCACTGACTCAATATACCAAAGAAACATATAGGAAAACACCATTTTTAAATAGGCTACAGCAGCTCACCTAAAACCTTTAACCAAGTTTACTCTGTCACCTCCACTGTGTCCTGTAACTCGGTAAAGTGCTAGTAAGCAACTGCTTTTTAAATTTCAGTTACTATTGATTCCATGGCTTCCATTAGAGTGAAGATGGTCTCTGATAATATAATGAATCAGAAGCTGGAGACCTGCTAATTCAGCCAGACAACAGGCATGATTTAAAAGATTTATTGAGTAACTGGTGCAGCAGGATCAGATACTGGCTGGAGCGCACCCTGAGTGTATGATCTGTTTTAAGGCAGGCAGAGTATGGGGCAGAGGCAGAAGGGGAATCCGTAGTCCAGGCTTGGGTCATACACAATTAGGCACACAACAGGCTGAGTTTTCCAAAGGGGCAGAGGCTGATAGACATGGTCACAAGACAGTACAGGTTTTTGGTCTCCAGAAACAGAAGCCAGCTGGAGAGTCCGACAGGTGCAAAGAAACAGGCAAAATCCACAGGGAAATCCTAAAGGCTTAAACTGATCAACAACAGGCTGTCAAACATGGAACCGTGGATGGTCTTTCAAGAATCTGGCAGCTACACACTGAGAGAGGCGAGAATATAAAGTGAGTTTAGCAGGTGAAGCAACTCCACTAAGGTGTGGCTGCAGGTGTAGCGGCTCGCTCAGACCTAATTGCAGGAGCTGAGGAGGCAGGGCTTGTCGTCACCGTCACTGTAGACATAGATCACAGTCCCACACAGACAGGATAAAGCAGAATTACAAATAAAACGAAATCTCTGTGGCAAAATGATCCGCTGCGAGACTCGTCTGTCTGCATGTCTTGATACTCAAATCCGATTTTGTTTATCGGATTTTTTGTTAGGTCATTCACATTACTTTTAGAATGCTGCATATATCTGACTGCAGTGTGAACTGTTTGCAGCCCCAAACTGACCCACATGCGATAACAACAATAATAATGACTTAACTGTCAGAAAGCTTGGTCCAGGAAATATGGAAGAAACAGGTTTTATGGTTTAAAGTGTCAATGGGAGCCATTTAATGTGTCAGTGGGTGCAGAGGGCGAAGCACACGTATAAAAAGAGAGTGTAACTCTGGCATTTTACAAAGCTTTGGCTGCGCAGTCTGTGCAGTGATGCGCCCCACTGTGAATCTAGTTGATGTAAATAAATCAAAATGTTGTATATCTGGTTTTGCAAGCTTTTCTGCATGCTTTGATTGTGATTAGTCATTTCATGATAAATGATTTGATGCCATAAATTATGTTTATCATACTATCCTTAGCCTTAATCCATATTCCATTTAAATTAATTATTTAAAATCCTCATGAATTGTTTTTAGAGCTTTACAACAACATTTTAAAAAGAATATTTTAAGTTTGTAAGTGAAACTCTAAATCTTTTTTCTGATTTAGCATCCTTATTGTTTTCCTCTATATGTAAGGGAGCAAAAAAACAACAACTATAGTTTCAAAAATCACCCAATTTTCATTGCATGTCTGAAATCTTTCTACTTGTGTACAGTTGCCCGTCCCTTGGATGTCGTTGGCATATCTCTGAAGCAATTTTCCAACTATGAATAATTCACCAGATATTATTCCAAAGGTCATCTTATAGTAATTAGTACCCTGCTGTTGACTAAACAGCCTCTGGGTACCTGATGGCCAGTTTAATTACAATTTAAAATGAGTGTACTATTTGACGATCTCTATATGTTCTCTTGACACATGAACAGATGACACCTTGAGAACTAAGCAGGTGTACAATAAGTTGGGCTTGTTAGCAGATTGGTAAGGAGTTTGTATTATGTATGCATGTGTCAGCATGCTGGTACAATCACAATTTGTTTTTTTTCTGCTCAAATATGCAGCAATTAACCAAAATGCAGATTTCTGTTGTTGGGTATGTGTTTTGACAGTGCAGATATTCTTTGGACCATCACTGTCTTATTATTAGCCAATTACCATGGAAAACTATCTGAGCAGGTCACAGCAGACTCTGTAAGGAGACTGGGGACTGAACATATGCTGAGGAGACTTTGAGATGACACGGTCCAGAGAGGCTTTGGAGAGTTACCAGCTAGGTGTCATGGTTGCTCGTGTCTCACAAGTTAGGAGGCAGTGTTGAGAAATTCTGTCATGTCCTATTGCTGTAAACATCAACCCTTGCACTGTAAAGTGTGCTGGAGGTTTCCTCTTTAAGGGCTCACACGTGTTCATAAAAGAACAGTAGATAAAGCATTAGGGGAAAAAGGCCGCAGGTAGGTTAGTAGCTCAAGGGGTTTGTTGAAGCTCTGAGAGAGACTTTAAGGCTTTAAATCTCACCTGGATCACATAGACTTACATAGAAGGATAGATAAATGAATGAAAAGATGGAAAGGAGTATCTTATATGGACTTTTCCCAAGAAAATCTAAATACCTAAACCTGAAATATATTTTTACTTCTGCTTAGATGAATGAACAGTCATGTTCAGCAAATGAGAATATTATTGGAAGGTGTATTTATTTCAGTAACTCAATTCACAACAAACACAACAGCAATAGATTAATTGCACACAGACTGTTTTCAAGCCTTTATTTCTGATAATTATGATAATTTTCCATTTACGGTCAATAAACACAATACTTTAGAATTATACATCACGCCACTAAAAGAAGAAAATTATTTTAAACAGCACGACACCTGTGCTATCCTAGCACAGGGCAAAAGACTGGGCTATTTCTGCCCTGTGATGGACTGGCGACCTGTCCTGGTTGTACCCCGCCTCTCGCCCATTGACAGCTGGAGATCGGGACCGGCACTCCTCGCGAGCCCAGCGGGGATAAGCGTGTCGGAAAATCAATGGATTTATTTTTCCTCACCATCAAGATCTCTGCCAACTGGCACCAGAAAATGGTATTATTGGGCTTTATTCGTCTGGAAACAGATGCTTACAACACCTTACGGGCGCAGCCATGATGAACTGGTTGAACTCGCACAGCTGACAAAACGCCAATGTGATTGGCTGAGCAGCAAAACTTGAATCACGGGACCTCTTGGACCGGAGCGCAACAGTTAATATTTTCTTTTTTTTTTTTTTTTTTTTGTGCTCTGTGCTCGGGGAAGGTGGGTCTTTGGTTCTCCACAATCACTATCAAGCTATTTCTGGATAATCTTCACCTAAACTAGTGCACTTTCACATCTCCCACTGGTGCTGGGTCCCAGGTATTAAGTGTTCACTTATATACAGTAATCTTATAATTTATTTATTTATTTATGTTGTGTCACGTTCTTTTTTCAAATATCACATTACACATGTCAGCTTACATAATAATATATATGATTTAGCAATGGCACCTAGGTGTTATTCGAGTGTATCTGTTGCTTTATGTCTGTTGGTTGTGCAGTTCTTTTTGTGTCTCTTTCCAGGTGATGGAGCAGACAGAGGACATTTTATCATTCTCTTCCTTTTATCTCCTCTTACTTTCACCTCTACTCTTTTTTTTTCTTTTCTTTCACTTTTTGTTCTTCCTTTACTCTCCCATTGTCATGTCCATATAATTTGAAATTCTCCTTGCAGGAATCATAATAAAGCTATTTACAAGCATAAATCAAGTGGAGCACTATGGCGAAAGCTGTTTGCTCCACTTGTAAAAGCAAAATCTGTCGAGCTCCATCTGGCATTGAGATATCAATTCCTATTGCCATAGTGCTAGACAGGACACTGGGAAAAAAAAAAAAAAAAGAAAAAAACAGTTAATATTTTCTATCGGCTATAACTTATTAATGTGCAAGTGAAAACGTGGGAACATTGGTGTTTTGAGATCACTGCTATACTTAGCAACTGATCCCGATACAAGAAAGTTGCCCCCAAACATCCCGTTTGCCAATAATGAGCATTGCTTCCATGAAAACAGCGGCAGCCGGCGTGGGATGTTGGAGGCTTTTACAACCGGTCTGGCATCTTGGTAGCATCCTGGCATTCTCTGGCATTATCGTGGCATCTTCGTGGCACCCAATGGCCACGGAACTACAAAGTGTGCCAGCGTGTTTTTATATGATGTTTTTATATGTTTTATTTGTTTTTCTTATCATGAGTCAAACCACTCATACAGTCACCTTATAACTTTATTAAATTGTTTAATTTTTTTTATTAAATGATGTGAATTTAGCACATGATTAATTGAAAGTAAATATAGCATAGGTATTAAATAACTGCAAAATCAAAGCATTTGCCCATAAACAGCAACAGAAGTGCGGCAGGCGGCCTGCCGGCTTAGTGACACCTTATGGCAGCTGCATGCCACTGCAGCTGCCACAAGATGCCAAAGGATCTGCGATAGTAGTTACAGCAGCTGGACTGGCGGCGTTGTGACACCTTGGGCAGGCGGCTGGCGAAAGTTCTACAAGCTTTTATTGGAAATAATATCAATACATCATGATTATTTGGAAGTAGTTATAGACTAACAGGCATCTATAACAAATTGTTTGCCCACGCACAGCAACAGGAATGCGGCAACAGCCGTGACACCTTCTTGGCAGTCGCATGCCAGTGAAAGTGCCACCGGAACTGCAACTACTAGGTGCCGCTGCCACCAGAAGTGCCACTATTAGTTGCCGCTGCCACAGGAAGTGCCACTCTTTGCTGGAGCTGCCACAGGAAGTGCCACTAGTAGCTGGAGCTACCACCAGAAGTGCCAGTATCAGATGCCACTGCCACAAATTGAGCCTGCTATCTCTCCAAATGATTGGTTGCTGTTAAAAGGCTGATAAAGTCCAGAGCAGATAGTTGCTCTTTAGCAATGTTTTCAGTGGAAGAGAGTGACTCACCTCATAGTGGGCTTTGGGTTTTTTAACTTTGACTTCATTTCAAATGCATACAATTATTATATATATAAACTCACTCACCCTACAGGTATGCATGATTTGTTTGCTTAAGTTCAAATTGTGACCTATAATTATGTTTCAAAAATATGTAACCCCATACAGTTTAAAAAGGAATCAAATGCAATCTTGAGTTCACATGTAACCAAGGCAACTAACGCAATGAAAGCCTCTAACATAACATTATATTTGTGCACTTAGTGTGTACTCCAAGTCTCAGTTTTAAAATCTGGGAAAACTGAATTTGTGGTGTGTTCTAAACTTAATGTGGCCAAACCAATGCAAAATTTTATTATGTACTCTATATCAGCCTCAAACTCCTCATAAAGGTAGAATAACAACAGGAAGATAATACAAATAAGTGCAGCACTTTTTAGCCATTGGGGGAAAATTTGAGTACAATAGAATAAAAATGCCCTGTATTGTTCCTTAATGGGGAAAGATTGAGTCTACAATCGTTATTTTTTGATTTTCTTTTTTTGTGTGTGTGTGCGCTGTGGCTCAGTTCACATTCCATCTACTTGTTTAACTTTGGACAACTGTGAACAGAACTGTCCCAATATTCATTCCTGGACTTATTCATATGCCAACAACATGTCCAATGACGCCACTTATCACTTGAGACTTAAAACATGTCTTTTGGGCTTGATCCAGACACACAATCTCTACTTCTGCATGTTTCTTGACTCATTCTAAATTATGTGAGTTTTAAACAAACATTACAGAGTCATACTAATTGCCAACAATGATTTGTAATATGCAAAACCCATTTTCATTAACTTCTCCTTAGGGTCAAGGCTAATCAAAGCAAAATTGTGCCTAGTAGGACTTCTGATTTGACGAATCAAATGCTGTCAACAGATTTCCAAAAAGAATCTGAGTTTGCAAGAAACGCGCAAACAAACTTTTGAAACTTAAATGTTATTGAATTTTTGAAAGTAGCTAAAGACTTTGGAATTGAATGGTTACAATTGTTTTCCTTAGAAATGTACTTAATCTAGGTACTTCAATAAACATCTAGATTGTTACCTCCACCATCATGGTCACCTGAAAATATTTTGAAAATTTAATGATGAAATATGGATTTTTAATACTTTGTTAATACAGATCTTTATTTGGCTTAGATTGTGCAAACATTGCTTTATAATTTTCTCTCTCAAAAATCTTAGATTGTGACATAATAAACAATGTATATTATTCCCATAATAGACATTGGTTTTTAATTCTGTTTTTTCTCACACAAATGCTAAGTTATAAGACTATACACTGTGTTACATTTTAAAGATTGTTTCAGTGTTAATCAACCCCACTGGTGTCCTGCTGCTGCAACTGCTGTTCAATTTTCTCTCTATAGCTGGCTTTCTCCTCCCTGATCTTGCTCCCCAGCTCCTTCTGCACCATCATCAGCTCTACCTTATTCCCTTATCTGAAGGCTCTCCTCTTCTCCTTCAGGAGAGCTTTAATATCAAGGGTAATCCGTGGCGTGTGGTTTGAGAAACACTGTACCTCCCTGGAGGGGACAGTTGTCTCAAAGCAGAAGTTTATGTAGTACGTTATGCTGTCTGTGATGCCGCTGATGTCATCACCGAGCTCTTAATAACTGTTTGCCAGTGTTGACTGTTATATATGGATATATTAATGATATTTTGAAATGCATTGCAATGCCTGCCATAGCCAAAATGCATTCTAATGGAATCAGTGACGTCCTGCAAATTCCCAACTTGGACAACATGCAGGAGAGCAGTTGACATGGGGCTGATGATATACAGAGAGGACAGAGCAGCAGGATTGGTGGGGCCAGGGGCAGACTTGTTGGGTTGGGCTTTGAACTTCTTGTAGTTCTAGTTCAAATTGCGATTAAATATTTTTTTGGGCAAAAGGATGCTATGGGATATCGTGACAAAACCACAGCCATGCAGTCAGCTATGATTGCTGGAGCTATACATGTTGTTATTTAACTAATTTGCTTCACATTTTAAACAAGAGTTTACACGGCAAAGATCAGCTTGTATACGCATGTATGCGCACCTTTACAGCCATATTCAATAGATCAGAATATGGCTTCTGATTATTAAGCTTGTTTGTTAGATTGAAAGTACCTTTCAAAAATAACATTTTATCAGGTGTTACACATGCTTTTCATTAAGCCCATGTTTCTGTATTAAAACCTTTCTTTTATTGGTCTGACGTAATGGTTTAGTTTTCTAAGAAATTCAATGTCATGTTTTCATTGCCTGTAAGCAAAAAATCTTCCTAATTAATTTAAATAAAGTTAAGTTAATGAACTCAGCTATTGAAGTAAATAATCTTTTCAATAATATTATGATTTCTTGAATATGATTGGGGTGAAGCTTTGTCTGTTTGAGACATAACTACGGAAATTTATATTTCATACACATCACCACACTTATGGCACTATAAGACAAAGATACATTTTCTCTGAAAAAAATGTAATATGTCTGTAATTACATCTCTAGCAGAGGTGTTTAACCAGCACTTTCAATGCTTTACCATCAAATATGAAAATAATCCTTTTACTAAAATCTAGTTTAGCAGTTTTCTCAAGATTCAGCAACAGCTTCTCCCACTATCAGAGTTCATCCAGAGTTTGGGAAATAGCCAGTTAGTAAGTCCTGTGGTTTCACATCTTTTAGTGAGCAAACCTTTTCTCTGAGCAAAATCCAACTAAGCCCCAGAATGAATGATGGATATTTTCCAGTCCTTGGCACAACATCTCTAATCCCACCGAGGAATTATTTTCTGATTTGGTAAGTGAAAACATTGCTTTGGTGTCACACTGGTATGGTAAATGGTTTGTACTTGTATTGCGCTTTAGCACGACTAGACCTACGACCCCAAAGCGCTTTACACTACAGTTAGTCATTCACCCATTCACACCCTGACGGTGGTGAGCTATGTTAGTAGCCATGCCTGCCCTGGGGCAGGCTGATAGAGGCGAGGCTGCCATACATCGGCACCACCGGCAGCCAATTCAGGTGAAGTGTCTTGCCCAAGGACATAACGATTGAGACAGTCGGACGTTCTAATGGGGTCACTTAAATAAAATGGAAATCCACAATTGTTCCTTTATCAGATATTCAGCAAGAATTTGCATTAAGCCTCTTTTGAATTATATGAAGGCTGCCCCTGTGAGGCAACCCGGACCTGCAAGCATCAGGTAACTTCACTTTTTTACATGCTGTTTTTGGTGCAATTTGCTGAACCATTCTTCCTCCAAAAAAAGGTTTGTGCAATGACATGATTCTCAACATGTCATTGATCATGAATTCAATGTCTTGAACTCAATTAAACTAGTTCAACATTGGTATCATCTGTCTAGATTTTTCTGCCAGTGTCCAGATCTTTAAACAAGCACCAGCATGTTTTTTCTTCAGTAGTGGAGACTTGTGTGGTGAGCATCCATAGATACCATTGCTGTTGAGTCAGCTGTTTCCAGGTTGTTCTAAAGCCTTATGCTAGTTCTCTATGACTCCTGGAAAAATCTTTTAATCTTTTATTTCACTTCTATGTTATATGTTTTAGGGCTGCACAGTGGCCCAGTGGGTTCTCTCCGGGTACTCCCACAGTCCAAAAACATGACATTAAGTTAATTGACCAATCTAAATTGTCCTTAGGTGTGAGTGTGTGCGAGAATGGTTGTTTGTCTTTTCTGTCTCTGTGTTGCTCTGCGATGGACTGGTGACCTCTCCAGGGTGTACCCCGCCTCTCGCCTATTGACAGCTGGAGATAGGCACCAGTACCCCTCTCGACCCCAACAGGGATAAGCATGTTGGAAAATGGATGGATGGATGTTATATGTTTTATGTTGCACTTTGGTAATGAAAATCCTTTTTATAGGTCATCAGTTAAAACTAGAGAAGCTGATAGCAAGAATGTTTTAGAAATAGTGATATTTTTATCTGGTTTCTTTGCTTTCTTTGCCTTTTTGCACATCCTTTTTCTCATTTGTTCAATATACATAGATTTTTTTCTTATTTAGAATATTTTACCCATAACCTATGACTATTAAACCCACCACTTTAGTTTTTATATTTCAAAACAAGCATCCTTTTGTTAATTTAAATAATATTTTAATTACATTTAGTGGAAATATTTCTTTGTCAACTTGTTTAGCTACCAATGAATGGCCAAATTGTTGTGGCTGGTTACACACAAATTTTTTTATGTGGACAAGCTATTGAGAGTGTTCATCTTTCCATTTTGATCTTCTTTCTTATTTTCTTATTTTTACTGTTAGCTTCTGCAAAGCTAACAGTAAAAGTGTTGTACAATATTGTGTTATCCTAATAAGTTCACATGGCTTTTTTAAATGTCGAGAAGACTCTTGCAGAGTTTTCTTAAATTGTAAGTGATTTAGTACATTACACTTATATTTTGGGGTTGTTAGCAGGCATTTGTGTTTGTAGTTGTGATAATAAAACATTGTTAAGGACATATATTGCACAATTCTCACTTTGTCAGTGTTTTTTGAAAATAATTGCCATTAATAGTAAACATAAAACACCATCGGTACACATCAAGGTAGCGTTATATTGTTTTTTAATAAAATATGATCATTTGAGAGATAACAATTTTCACCACTGTTCTTACTCATTAAGAAGGACTGACAATACCATCTTAACATGTCAAAGTTGACAGTGCAGATTTTTATTTCCAATGAAAACTTTTTTAAAAGAGAAAGTTCTACAACCTTGTTGTTCCAAAGAATATCCTTAAAAAACAAATGTTTTTAAGGGCTATAGAGCCATGCCACGTTTCCTTCCTCCTAGATTTTGGACATGTTTGGAAAGCCCTACCAATGGCATTGATGCAGAAAGGCCTAAGAAAGGAATGAATAGGGTTGAGAATTGATAAGATTTTCACGATTCCGATTCCCTTATCGATTCTGTAAAACGATTCGATTCCTTATCGATTCTCTTATCGATTCCAATTTGGGGAAATTTTTTAACCTCTTAAACAAAAATAGACATGGTATTAAGCATTTAGATTTAAAGGAATACTAATTTAACATTTTAGAGACATAAAAAGACAACAAATAAACATTAAAGTACGGTTTATAGGTTGGGTTCTGCAATGTTATGACTATAAAACTCATCTTTAGAACCAATCTCTGCTCAAAATGGTGATCTGCACCGCCTAATCTACTTTCAGCAGTTCTCATCAGTTATTGCAACCGTAAACTGCAGAAAATACGGGCAGAGCGGCTCCTTCTGAGTTTACTCTGCTCCTGTCAGGATGAGCTGCAGTGCGTTATGAGGTGGAGGGATATTTCATCGTCACTTAGTTTAGAGCCCAAACAAGAGACTTCACTTTCAGAAACAAGCCCAAAAAACTGCAACCCCACAACTATGAAATTTTTAAGCGACTTTAGAAAAAATAAGACCAAAGTCGCATAAAATAAGTGGGCTTCGCAACGATGAGCATTCTATCGAAGTGTGTCATATCACTCCGCCCCTCTGGTCTGTAAACAAATGTTCCGGCTAATTCTACATTATAAAAAAGAAAAACCTGCCGAAAAGTCTCGCTCTCATGTCATCTTGAAGACATTCTTCTTCGAAATGTTGTCTACAGATGATGTGTTTTCTCTCTGGCCAGAAGTTCGATGGCAAGTTGGCAATCCAACAAAAGAGCCCGTGGTGGATCATGAATTGGAAAGGTGAAAAAACAAATGTTTTTTTCACTTTTACCGGAAATATTGGAACATCCAATGGCCATGCACGTGGGCATTGTTGCTTCAACAATAGCTCTCGTGAATTTCAATGGTGAAGTCCTCTCGAAATCCGAAATAATTGTTGTTGTAGAGCGCAGTGCCTTACCGCGACATTACGACACAGGACGTGATGTCGGGCAGTAATGGCCCCCATACACAGTGATCGAGACAACAATTTATGCTTTGATTTTCTTATTGATTAACACTAAATTCATTAAATCACCACAAACGTATTAGTTTTAGGCATAGCTAATGATCCACTGATTTTTCCTTGTTGACCGGACTTTCGATCGTTTTACCCGATGGGGCGCCATTTTTTTTGTTTTGCTTTTCCAGACCTACGCCTGGTCACGTCGTACTTGCTTACTGAATGCCGTGTGCGTAACTTGCGTAAAAAACGTGACGTAAGTCGTGCTGCCCGGCTCTGGTGCTGCCTGGAATCAATAAGAGAATCGTTAAGTGAGCTGCCAAGCGGTGCCATGGAATTGGAACACACGGAACCGGTTCTGAACAGGAACCGGTTTTCGATTCCCATCTCTATGAATGAATAGGAGAAGCAGGATTTGGCCCAATAAATGCAAAGTACATCTTATGAGGTTAATTAAATGTGAGAAATGTGAAGCTACTAGTTTAAAATATTTCTAACAGAATGCGTTTGGGATTATTTGTTAGAGCAACTAACCACAGGTAACTATGCTGGCTCTGTTTCTGTTCACCCTCTACACTTCAGATTTTTCCATCAACTCCCCAGGCTCTCATCTTTAGAAGTTCTCAGATGACTCAGCCATAGTCGGTATTATCACAGGTGGGGACAAGTACAGACAGTAGACACATTACTTTGTGGATTGGTGCTAGCAGAGCTGTCTCCTGATCAACGTGGGGGAAACCGAGAAGCTAGTTGAGGATTTCCACACTGGCAAACATCCAGGGAACAGACATTGAGATAGTGGCCCCTTAGAAGTACCTGGGTGTTCACCTGAACAATTAACTGGACTGAAGTCATATCACCAATGCTTTTTTTACAGGAAGGATTAGAGTATATTCTACCTGCTATTGAGAAAGAGATCATCTGGAGTGCAGGGAGTACTTTTTTTACTATGTGGTGGCATCAGCCTTCTACTATGGTGTATGTTATTGGAACTACAGCTAAGCTCATCAGCAAGGCTCTTTTCTAGAATACCCCCTCGACCCAGTGCAGGTGGTGGGAGATAGAAGGACTCTGGCCAAAATAACATCACTTTTGGACATTGTCTCCCACCCCCTGCATGAAGATGTGGCAGACCTGGAGACCTCCTTCAGTGACAGACTGCTGCATCCTAAATGCACAAAGGAGTGTTATCACAGATCCTTCCTCCCATCAGCTGTTAGACTTTAAAACTTAGAAACATCACTGCCCCCACAAACTCAAGTGTTTACATTCCTGCTGTTGCAAATAGTTTGTTGGTGTTTTTTATGCATAAATATATATTCCTGTTAGGCAATTAAAAAAAATCCCCCTGCTGGGTGCAATCTTCTTTCATTTTTTGAATGTGCGACTTTGAATAATTGTGCAGTAATTTTCATTATGCTGTAAATTTACCCTTACTGTAAACTCCTCCATTCTTATTTTTTTTGTTTGTTTTTATATTCGTTACCTTTGTGTGTCTCTGCATGCTTCCATTAGTGTTCCACTTTGCTGCTAGTATACCTGAATTTCCTCACTATTGGACGAACAAAGATGTTTATATTCTATTCAACGTCCTTGCAAAACAGTTCACATGACTTTTTCACATTTCCTTACATAACAAGTTGAAACCTCAGTTTATGGAACTAACCAATACAAAATGAGAAATATTTATGAAGTAGAAGGAACAATTGATGAAAAATTAAAAATGAATATTAAAACTTTCTTAAATAATTAAAAATATTTTAGTCATAAAAGTTGGATAAGTGTCGCAGTCAATACTTTGTAAATACCTTTCATTGCAATTACTGCTCCAAATGTTTTGTGATATGTCTACATCCACTTTGTACATCTTAAGACTAAAACATTTTGCCTATTATACCAAGAAAAAAGTGGTTGAGCTTAGTCAGATTAGTTGGGGATTTTCTGTTAACAGCAAATTAAAAACTGCATCAGATTTACCTGGCTTGTCTGTTTAAGTGGATGGCCATGTTTTATCAGATTTAGAGTGATACAATAATCTTCATGTTCACAGATGGTGCACTTAATGGTGCTTTGCAAGAAGTTCAAATTTTGGAGTAAAGTTTTGAGCCTTACCCTGCTTTATATTGCATACTTTACTTTATACACATCGTTGTTCCTGACCTGTCAAACGTGGTGCTGTTTTTTCCCATTAATGTTCACTAACAAACCTGTGACGCCTTTTTAGAACAGCGTGTTCAACCTGAGATGAAGTCACATACAGATGCGCTCTTTTCATAATTAGGTGGTTCCGTCTTCAAGTTAGGGTATATTTCCTTACAAACAAGGAATAATCTTAAAATGTTTCATAAGTTGACTATTTTCCTCTGGAATATTGTTTTAGTTTACAAAAGAAATAAATAAATACAATAAAAAGGCAAAAAAATGAAAACCTTCCAGAAGGATCTGATCAAACAATAAGAAACAGCTACCAGGAAACAGGATCAGTGCTTTCTTTCAGGTCTCAATATTTAATGGCTCAATTAAAATTCATTGACATGAAAAATCATTTTACCATATGCAAGGTATTTTTTTTTCATAGAATTAAGTGGGATATCTTACAAAGACAACACAGACTGTATAGCTTTAATGGACTAATACAGATTTGCTGGCAAGCATTGAAGCCTTCTCTCAAAGCAAACTTGACCTGAATCACAGATGACTAATTTACAAGCATATACTTAAGTCTTCTATCATGATTTCTATTTTTTTTGTACAAGATACATTTGTGTACATAAAATTGTCCGGCAAAGTGTGTGGCGGTACACACACTTACATACGTACAAGCATACTTGCAAGGAGACACATGCTCTCTTGCATGTACACAAGATCACCTTAAAAGACATTCAATCTCATGAATATTATGCATATTTATTCATTTACATTACAACAGAGATTGTCATCTCATCACTTGTTATGCTTTTCCCTTTTTACTTGCTGTGGACAGAGTAAATCCCAGTTCTTTCAAGTTTGCAATCCTTATCATTTCTTAGGGGTACTGCTATGTACAATTTCAAATCCAGATCAAATACCTGTATAGATATTTGATTTTGTGAATCTGTAGAAGTATAAGTGGTATGCTAACTTCACAAGGTTTGAATGTGTATACTGTACTGTATAACATTTCTCTCACTCCATTAAATGTAGGAACAGGAAGAGAAGTTAATATCATCACGGACACTGATTCTAAATATGTGAATGCATGATGCACGCTGTCCACAAATATCAAAATGTCTAGTCAGAGTCCAAACAGTTCATGCAAACTATGACACAGAGTTGATGATCAATACCACTCATTCTTAACAAAGAATCTGGAAAAGGAGGAAAGACTTTGCTGTTTTTAAAAATATTTTCTCAGTTTTTTTGTCTTTGCAGTGAAATGACAAAATAAAAAAAATATGAAAACAGTGAGAGCAGAATCATGCAATGTAAAAACAAGTGACTATTAATCATTTTGACTTTTCCAATAATCCTAGAGACAAAGTTATCTTGACAGAGAGAAACTAGCTCCTCAGAGCTGTCTTAGAAAGGAAAATAATATTAATAACAGTGGGCATTCAAATTATATGCCTTTTGTTCTAAAAGTGAATAATACATCACCAAGTATACATCAGGGATGACATCATAAAACCAAATTCAGCCCAGTTTCGAGAACAAAAGAGTAAATAACAACTGACCTTTTTATTAAAGAGCCACATTCTTACTGGTTTAAAATTATGCTGTTACTTTACTGTACCCCTCTTTAACTTACAGCAACTGTGGCAACACTTCAGCATAAAAAGTTACATGGGTTAGAGGCAGGGAATATTGTGTTTAATTAAGACAAGGGATTTGATATAGCTATTAAAACAATAACCTTTTAATTACAGTGTGATAGTGTGTGTAGTATTCCATACTTAAACCAGATAGACACTCACTGGCCACTTTATCATGTGCACCCTCCTAGTACTTGTTTGGACCCCATTTGCCTCCAGAACGTCTTCACTTCTTTATGGAATTGGTTCCACGATATGTTGGAAACATTCCTCAGAGATTGTGATCCAAATTGACATGAACGCATGTGGATCTCCTCTTCTACAACACCACAAAGGTTCACCACTAGACTGAAATTTGGTATCTTCGATGTTATTGGAGTACAGTGAACTTATTGTCACGTTGAAGAATCCAGACTGATTTAAGCTTTGTTACTTGGCACATTTTCCACCTGAAAGTAACTATCAGAAGCTTGGTACAGTGTGGTCATAAAGGGATGGTCCCTAACAACATTCATGTGGGCTGTGTCATTCTAACAATGTTCTGTTGCCACTAATGCCCAAAGTTTGCCCAGAAAATATTACAAATACCATTGCACCAGCAGTCTTAACTGTTGCATGCGCATGCTTTCATGTTGTTTATGCAAAAATTTGCTAAATATTGCAGCTCAAATCAAGACTCAACGAGGCAAACGTTTTCCAGTCCTTTGTCTGATTTTGGAATTTTAGCCTCAGTTTCCTGTTTTCAGTTGACAAGAATGTTGCCCAGTGTCAACTTCTGTAGCTCATTTGATTCAAGGTTCAGCTGGTTGTGCGTTCAGACACTGTGTTTCACAGACCTTGGTTGTAATGAGTTGTTGGAGCTACTGTTGCCTCTGTATGATCTTGGTGCACCTAACAGATTGGAAAAGGGACAATTTTTGGTGTTATATTTATAAACGCCCCCACAAAGGAATATGTGAGTTTAAAAAAATTCAAATTGTTATTTCATAATTTTGTCTTTGTGGGGAGTATTTTACAGACTTATCTCTGACACAAAATACAGGCAGGTGACAGAAAATATTTATGAAATATTTATGAAAATTCCCATGCAACTCTTGGATAAAATATTACAAGTGTCTGATATGTGGAGTTGAATCTGCTTTTGGCATAGTGATAAAACTCCAATTTTCTCTGACATTATGATTTATGCTCCCTTTGATATGCAATCCTTTTGATTAAAAATGCATTAAGAATACCATTCAGTCTGCTAAAACAATGGCAGTAGAGAGGAAAGTAGAGCAAGATAGGAAAAAGTCAAATTATTGGTAAATTAGCTGAAATTGGGTTCTCAGATGGGGACATTTTCTCAAACAGATGTGTATAGGAGGGTATAGCTAAGTTGACTGTTTTGAATTCAATTCATTTTCATAATTGACTGAGGTGAAATTGAATTGCCCTTTCTTTGTCCTTGACACACTGTTTCCTTAAGTGATCATTTCAGTGAATATCAGATAAATCTCCTTTATATTAAGAAGCATTATTTGAGGGAGTAGTATAGCTAAGAGCATACAAACACAATTTACCTCCCACCTTCCCTCGAGGATATGTTGCTACATTATAGATTTAGGCCTGCTCCCTATTTGCAAGATGGTACAACTAAATGAATTGCATGAGTCATATACCTGATGATGTCGACACCTGGCTTGTATGGTACAGGATAGAAAAAATGGATATATGCAAGGCTACTTACTTTTGTGGCAATACATTATGCTGCACCCAATCTGTTAAAAGTTAGTCTGAAGTAGTTATTATCATCAGACTAAATTTGCATGTTTGGGCAGAGATGCCATTTTTAACCGTATGAGGGATAACCTGCAAGGGCGCACTTCTTAAAGAAATCTCAGCATTTATTTTAATAAGAATTGATGAAAGAACACAAAGCAAAAATAAATCAGTTAGACCTTTGATGCTGTTAAAATACTAGCAGGCTGGTTTTTCTTTTTTTTTTTCCAAGTGCCAACAAAATGTAAATGCTGCTCTTAGAAACTCACTCATAGCAACTGATGTTTGAAACACTGGTGTTAATATCATGAGAACAAAAGAAGTACATGAAACTGCAGTCTTTTGTCATATTTTTTTCTGCCTTTGTATCCATTTCAAACAAAATCTCTTTAAGCTTCCTAACCACAATAAGGTTCACAACGGAAATCAAACATCAAAGTAATTAGGCTGAGAAAGCCATATTTGCTCCCGTAGATGTTTGTTAAGAGTTTCTGAGCAAGAAAATTGGAAAAAAAACGTCAACAAAATATATATATAAAAAGCTAAATTTCCAAAGTATATCTGTTTTTGCAATTCAATATCAAGCTACTGCAGTAATGCTTGGAGTGAACATTTAACAGAGTTGGCAGTGATGCAGCAATCACCATATGGAAAACATCATGAGTAAGCATGTGTGCATGAGCAAGTAGTTTGTGTTATTTTGAAATTTGGTTTATTTTATGGTCTGTTATGAAAATGTAGAGTCCAAAAGATGAAGATGTGAGTCTTCTATTCACCTAGATATACTTTTCAAATGTTTGACTCTTTTTTAACCGTTCTGTAGCCCCCTGACCAAAATAGACTTCTGAAACATGTCTGGGTAACAACGTCTTTCACTGCCAAGGAATTTGTTACAATTGTTAAAAAGAGCATTGCTCACTAGAACTTGAACAGAAACACCAGCTCAGAGCTCATAATTAACATTTAGCCTGATTTAGCACATTCATAACACAAAGTACTACATTTGCATTTGCATCTTTGCCAGGAATTGGTCTTTTAGGACACCGTCTCTGTAAGCTGGGCCTGTGAAGTTTAAAGTGTACAGGTCCCTTTTTATCGCTAAGCAAACACAAAGCAAAACAAAGCTCTTTTTTTCTGTAACTGATCAACTTTGGTATAGAACTACTTTTTATTTATAATACACAGTTGTGATGAGTTCAGATTTCTGTTTCCTTTCAAATGCATAAGCTGTCAGATTCCCTTTGATTGTGTCTGAACAACATCATTGTGGTTTCCTTCATTCTCAGTTGTCTTTAGTGATAAAGCTGAGCTTGAGCTGACCAAAGTTGTTGAAATTATGCATACCCCTACCCGTATGCATACATAGCATTTATTAAGTCAAACCATCTATAGATGGAGTTTTATTTCCTTTAAGTCAGGCCAGTGCAGAGCTGTCTCTTAGAGTTACAGCTGGTGCTCATGTAGGAAAGAGCTGCTACCACCGGTAGGACTGTGCTGCCCTGGTGAGGAGAAGCTTGCCAGTGGGATGACCTTCACCGGGTCCTCCTTCTTACTGCTGCAGTGTCTATCCAGGGTGTTGTAGAACTGTGGCCTGTTGAACCCTTTGTCCAGTTCATCTCTTTTGGGCACGGACCTGCCCAGAGTGTGGCGGCCATCCATAACCCCCATGCCGCCTATGTTAGCTTTTACTCCCTGGAAGCCAAAGGAGGGAAGTGCTGCCGTGACGGTTGTGGTGGTAGGGTTGGAGGTGGGACTGTTGCTGCCAGGGTTCTGGAACTGGGCCAGGGTCGGGGGCATCCAGCAGCTGTCAGAGTGGCCCAGTATTAGACACTCCTGGGTGCAGGTCTCAGAGGCCTCAGCCAAAGCTTTCTTCAAATTCACCTCAATGGCTGCAAAAAGAACAGAGAGAAGAAGAAGGGAAAAAAAGAAATGTAGTTAATAAAACAATTTAGGACAGACAGCAGAGAAAAAGGTACTGGGAATGTCATTTTTTAAAGCAAATTTCTTTCTGAGGGTATTTATTTAAAATGCACAGTAATATTAGTAGCGACGCAAGTATTCCACATAAATGAAGGAAATCAACACAAATTAGTCCATTAATTATTAAGTTTACTAAAATAGAAGGACACAGTGAAGAAGTATTGAACAAGGTTACTGAAATGTAATACATACAAAGTAGAAAAAGCCTTTTTAGTAATGCAAACCTCACAACATCTCTTGCATGATAACACAAGTGGCATGTAAACTCAGGTGTGATTTCGAACCACAATTCCACACAAACTTTCTATGCACGTATGCACTCTGATTTTCAGTTCTTTCCATGGCTTTGCAGCTGGAATCAAACTAGTAGCTGGTAGCCTTATCTTCTCTCTCTGAAACAAATCTAGAGTTTACTTGTATTTGTTTTTGGGATCTTTCAGCTTTGCTGAAAAGTCAACCCATCTTTCTTCTTTAGATTCTATATACAAGCAGGTATAGTTTATACCCACTTATCTGTGGTGGTGCCTATCAATAGCAGTCATTAAGACAAGAGGCGGGGTACAGGACAGACCACCAGTCAACCTATATGGGAATGATTTATATATAAATCTTATAAAGTTTGTATCTATTTTAGTTGAAACTTGTATGGAATGCATCAGACAGTGAAACCAGTTACAGGATTCATGGTACAAAATGAAACTTATATAATTTGGGTACTTATCAGAACAATATATGACAGTAATTTCATATACAACATCCTTAGTAGAAAAATGTAATATCAAGCTTATATGACTGGCCAATCATCAGTGAAACTAAACCACTGCAAGAAACAGAAAATACTTGCGGCATCATACATCATACATTTAAGACATAAACTACAACCAAATCTGATACAATGCATGAGTATAAAACAAGCAGGTGACAGTTGACTGATGAATCATTTCCAACTTTAGTATTTGTAAGATAAGATAAGATAACAATTCCTTTATTGTCTGGCAAATTCGGGTGTGACAGTGGCAAACACACAGACACAGACAGTTAGACACAATTATTAGAAATGAGAGAAGAAAAAAAGAAAAAACTAGTCTAATCTAAAATTAGCTCTAAATAAATACTGAGTAGAAGATAAAAAGTAAATACCAGAGTAAATGCATATAAATATCCCTGGATGTTAACCTAAGTCAGTGAGGTGGGTCTGCGTCTGTGAAGGTCCACCACCAGCTCCTTTGTATTCCCTGCATTTAACCTGAGATGGTTCTGCTGGCACCAGTCTACAAAGCTCTGGATACACTGTCTGTACTCTGACTCTTCCTCATCTGCAATGAGACCAACTGTTGTGGAGTCATCAGAGAACTTCTAAACTTTTTCTTTGTTCCAAATATTTTAGAAGCATTTCAAGTATTTCATAAAAGCCTATTCATTGCATTCTTGTTGGAGAAATACTTTTAATTTGGGACTTGATCAACACATTACATAAATTGCATATTGTCTTGGTTCTCTTTTCACATAACCCAAGTTAATTATAGTGATGCTTGTACCTCTAAACAACTGTTCTTTTGTAATTTTTCTCAAAATAAATAAATGTTGATAACAGGCATTGAACAATGCTTTGCATAACAAGTGCACATTTTCTTCACTGATGTACAGTTTATTTGTTCCATCAATAAGTGTTTATAAAGTTTATTTATTAGCTCAGAAACCCAAAATGAGCTCCCTTTTTCAATGCATGTTCAGTATTCACCATACAACAGAGCTGGACAGTGGACATTGTATTTACATACACGGTCTATCTGAGTTGCATTTATAGTTTTGTGAAAGGCTCTGGAAATTTGGACGGTTGACATATTTCTCAGTTCAGTTCTGTTTAGAGGCCCTTTGGCCAGATTCTGCACTATACAATTACTGTGTTTTTATTCTGCAAAAAAGATACACAAAACATGTATGGGAATATGTTAACATATGATTTACTCATATGCAACATCCATAGTTTTCACATGATTCTTCTGAAACTCATCATATTGTATGAATGAATGCAAAAGTTGCCACTTTCAAGAGCAAATCATACAAGTTTTATATGACGTGCAACATCTGAAACATAAACTGAAGATGATTCAATGCTTACATTTTTTCTACTTATTTCCTTCTATTTGTTTTCCATATGGGAATCACAGGTCAACATAGAGGCACACAGGACAAACAAACATTATGCATGTTCACACCTAAGGGCAATTTGGAGAGGCCAGCCTAACAGTTCTCGCATCCATACACAGGGAGAACATGTAAACTCCATGCAGAAACACCCCAGGCAGGGACTCTTGCTGCAAAGCAACAGTGCCACCAGCTGCACTGCTATGTAGCCCATTGATATACAGATATATATATTTATTTATTTATTTTTCTTAGCAATTCAGTTTTATGAAGTCTACCAGTACCATATGCTCAAAAACACATGTTCTCACATGCAAACCTTGGAGTGTTGGTATTGTGTTTTTGGCATAATGCATCTTGCCATTTTCCCTTCAACCATAGTGTGTGAAGGGACAATCTTTAATATGTTTTTTTTCTTCTTGTGAATAGAGTGGGCATAGAGGCCACTGCAACTCAGTGCATCACTTTTCTATGGAAAATTTTTTTCTATTATTGTCAGGTCTTTCTAAAGCTTTTTATGAGCAGGCTTTGGCTATTGGAAACAATTTTTTCTTTTTTTTGACTTCTCTGTCAGACATCACCTATCTGTGGCTGGTTGATCGGAAAATTTGCTTCATTCCCCATCCATATTATGACCCCAATTGTTCTCACTAGTATATCTAAATGTTTATAAACATGTAACTAACCAGTACATTCAGTTTTTTTCGTTAAAACACAAGATTGTAAATGTCTTATTTCTTGCATAACTTTGTACTGATAAGAAGCAGGACTGCTTTCTAACCAAATAGAAACTTCAGCTATTTTAATCATGTTCTAACATGTCTACGTAATTTATGCATTACTTAGGTGATTACTGAGTTCTGGTGTGAATTTTGTGTCAATAGCCTCTTGAGAAATACATTTACTTAATAAAAAGTGGATGTGTTTGATAATTTTTTCCACACTATACAGACAAGGCAGTTGAAATTCATGGATTTAAGGTAGTCAATGCACTAAGTGAACCCATGAATCATATTGTAAACTGAAAAAGTTGCAGTCTTATCTGAGATTGACCCACAAAATGTCAGCCTTTTAGTGGAATGAAAGTCAGTTATAAATGTTTCATTTCATCTTGTAATGAGAAAAACACCAGCAGAGCATTTAATTTCCATTGGTATTCCCTTGACTCTTTCTGTTTACCTACAATATGCAATGAATTCCCTGTAGCTTAATTAGAGTTTGAAAAAATATGTCTCACTGTTTGTGTCTCAGATTGGCTGTAGTGTGTTAAATACTTAATGAACATCTTAACAAAGCCCTGTTTATTTAAATCACTGTCAATGCCCTTTTGATTTCTCGAAATCCAAAACAAATCGGGTAAAATAGGAACTCTCAAACACCCAACACTGGAAGGAAGAAATTGCCTTTCTTCAGGAATATTAAAAACATAGACCAGCACAAAAAAGAAACAGTAAAGAAATAAAGGAAACTATAAAAAGGTAAACAAAATAAATAAGGATTTATAACAGACAAATAATCTATGACACAACATTTATGTTTTCGCATAGAAAGAAAGAACAGAAAAAAAAACAATGATGAGACCAGTGTGCAAGGCTAAGAACTCAAAGTATCTTATCTCATTATCCCAACATTGACATCACATGTGGAATGAGTCTTGGATGAGGCCTCAGCATACAGACTTAGCAATAAAGCCTGTCATGGCAGATAATTAGAATGTAAAACAGTATGCACCAAGGCAACCCGGAGCCTGCAGTGTTATGTTTCCTGGGCCGTGCAAAGGAAAGAAAGGTCCTCATTCAAACATCACACTGCTCCTCTAGGCCCCAGCTTCAAGCTGTCATGTACAAATTATTTAGTGTATTTGCATAAGTAAGAATGTTATAAATAATTAAGAAGCCCTAGACCCTGGCGCAAAGTAAGGACTATTTCCTTCACACACAGTTCTGCACATTCTATGTAGTTTCTTTAAATGGATATTTGAAAAAAAAAATACAATACTGTTTGCTCTCTTGTAAAATTCTACATGAAATTAAAATGGAAACTTTAAATAAAAGTGAATGAATGAAAAATATTTCAATTATATGTCATAAAACTTATGCCTCATGAAGATTGATAAAAAAACAAAACACCTTTCTTTTTGGTTTATATTGCCAGGGATTGAACATCTATGCACCAGCTTTAATTATCAGAACAGCGTCTGAAAATGAGTCGCACAGTATAAATTGTGAGGGTATATTTGGACTGCCCCTGTGGAGCCAAATCTGTCCTCTCCATATTGAACTGGAGTCACGGAACAGGAGTGTATAAATCCCTTGGGCGGTAAATGTGTCACCTTTCAGAGGGTCACTAACTTCATTAAGGCAAAAATGGATGCTGCTTTCTCATTCTCCGAGCTTGCACAAAAGGGCCGAGCCAAGTCTCCATCGTGAGCCTCAGTCAATCTTTTGCTGAGTGTTTTTTTGGGGTTTTTTTTGTTGCTGGGGCTAAAGCAGTTTTGGGTCGCTAATGGTTTTCATCAGGCTGCGATAGGTACTCACGCATTTAGTGAAACTGACAGATTGGGTTTTTTTTTTTTTTTACAACTTTGTGCTTCTTCATTATATCAAACTTATCTAAACATTCACAAGTGATGCTGTGCTAGATATATTGTCATCTACACAGTACAAGGAAGCTGATCTACAGCCCTGAGATGCTGCGCCAAGCATCAATCTCCATTGATAGGGTACAATTTTATGATTGATAATAAATAATTCCTCCAAGTCTGAAGAAATTCTTTGACAGCTTCTGTTCACGTTACACAAATCTTACAAAAGCTATAGGTGATGACATTAAAATATTCCAAGCTTTTGAAAATATTAATCACTCACACACTTATAACAAAAAAGCCCTACAAAAACATCCAGTGTGGGTTCAGACTAAAAAAGTGTTAATAAATATTATTGTGATTCCAACCAAGTAATGCGATGTAAATCCAAAGAAAGCTCTTGGTTGTTGGACAGAGCGTAAATGTTACTTTTCTATGTAAGGTACTTAAACTGATTAACTCTGCTGTTCATTAAGTTTCAATAAACAGTGAGTTAAGATTTGTTAGTGTAGTTTTTTTAAATCATTTCTCTATTAGTGAATTGTATTTTGCCCAAATATTTTTTTTTTAAAAGTAACATTCAGTATTTTAAAATGTATACATGTTCTTGCTAAATGTCATTATTTTATAGTTTTCTAAATCTTTAAATACATATAATATATTTACCTATTCTAACAACATAACATAACTATTTATGGTTAGGCTACTGAAGTGGATGTTTCTGTTACCAAATATTTGGTAACAGAAACATCTTGCTAAAATTGCAAGAAGTAATAACAATTTAAATGCTAGTCAAGAATGAGTGAAATTTACCCACACACAACACACAATTTCAAAGCAGAGAATTAGAGAACTTGTGGCAGACATCAAGCAAGGCGACTGTACTACTAAAATACATTGATCTTTCATTTGTGTATGATGGACCAACGAACAAGGACTCAGCTACATTACAGAAATAAAATAATTGTCTGGCCTTCTTTACACAGCAACCGATAAGAGCTTTATGTCAACAGCTTGGTTTTGTATAAAATATTTCTTAAGCTGCCTCTCCGAAAGACATGAGCCCGTACTATTTTCAATTCCGGTGGGATAGTTCAGAGAGGCTGCAGTGGGTTTGGGAGGGTACAAGCAAGACTTGAGTGATGTCGCTGACAGCTCTTGCTGCTTTTGTCAGCCAAAGGTGCGCCACAGCCCCTTTGTGATGCTGCTGCCTTTTGTATTCTGGGAAAACAACTGTACCCCACGGAGCCTTCGGAAGAAATCACACATCAGTGATGCAACAGATCTCCTTGTGGTGTGAACATTCTTTCCTGTGTTCCCTTCAAGGAAATTTGAATGGCAGGCAAGTGGGGATAATAACAAACAATGGAATGTAATAGTCAACGCAACTGACATCAGACCTACTTTGCTGATTTGTGAAGATTCAGCTTTACTGACTACTGGTGATGTGGCTGAAATAGTTTCCCTGATACCTGTATATAAACCCTTCAATGTTCACTGAGCATTCAATCAAAGCTTCACGGAGACTTCATTGCATCTCACTGTAAAAATCGATGCATGGTCTGATTCAAAACAGTCTGTCCCACAAGGGAGATCAAAGACAAATGCCTTTGTTAAGTAGTTTAAGACATTATGTGATCTATAAGATTATGTTTCCTACTTGATCAAATACAAGGTCAATGCCTCTGATAGCCTAAAGCAATGTTGTCCTGCAGCATCAACACATTTCTTAACCCACCACAGGTCAAACAGACCTGTTTTAACATCCATGTTACCTTTCATTTGTGTGCCCAAACTTAACTTGCAAAAACATTGAGCATTTCTTGGAAAATAGCAAAGTTGAAGGGTTCCTCGAAGGTGTACAAAACATGCTAGAATTCCAACTGCAAAAGAAAATATTGGTCAAATTACATTTGAAACTCTGATTTGAAGAAAGGGGTCACACACTTCAACCACATCTCAGTCTTTCTCAATTATGTTTGGAGTATGCATTCCCAGTCCTACCTTAGAACAACTTGCAATCCCGGAAACAACTTGAAATAAATCAAATGCGTCGATACCTGCTTCAACATACAAATGGAAAGGTATGGTCTATGTTGTAAAAATGCAATTTCCCTAGCATTGTAATGTAAAAACACGACTCCATTAGAGATGTGCCGGGAAAATCATGTGGTGAATGAAATCACCGAATTTTCAACTTGAGAGGTGTTTAAAAAGGAGTTAAGGAACCACTGAGAATAATAACGCTGGTATTTTTTATTGTGACGCTGAATGGAAATAGGACAAAATACGAGAAATTTTCATCATGCATAACTGTTGACCTAACATAAAGTCAGTACTTTGTAGAGCCACAATTTTCTGCAAATAAAGCTGCAAGAATTTGTGCATGAGTCTCTATATAAGCTTGCCACATCTTTCCACTGGGACTTTTGCCCATTCTACAAAACTAAACTGCTCCAGCTCCTTCATGTTGGATGTTTTTACTTGTGAACAACAAGCTTCAAGTCTAACCACAAATTTTCAACTGGAATGAGGTCTGGGCTTTGACTAGGCCACTCCAGAAAATGTTAATATTTCCTCTTAAACCACTCAAGTGTTGTATTATCAGTATGCTTCTGTTCATTGTCTTGCTGGAAGGTGAACCTCCATCTCAGTCTCAATTCACAGGCAGACTTGACAGGTTTTGTTCCAGAAAGTCTTTAGCACCATCCATCTTTCCCTCAACTCAGACCAGTTTTCCAGCCCCTGCTGCTGAAAAAATATCCCCACAGCATGATGTTGCCACCTCAATGTTTGTTGTTAGGGGGATGGGATGTGTCGAGTTTGTGCCAGACAGCATTTTCCTTGGTGGGTTTCCCTTTCTTGGCAGGTTTTTTGTGGTACAATACGCTTTCTATTTAAAGATGAAGGTTGGTCTCGTTGGAACATGAAAGAGTAGGATATTTATTTTTAACCCCACCCCAACATGTACTTCTCAACAACTTTTTCACTGACTTGTTTGAGGAACTCCTCTGTCTTTAAGGTTTGATGCCTCTTGCTAAAGGGTGTTGCAGCTAGTGGGGGCTTTCAGAAAACGTGAGTTTAAACTGACAGACCATGTGAGATGGATTTAATTTCACGAATTATCTGAGTTTTGAAGGTAACAAACGTTTTAGGGGCTTCATACCAAAGGGGGTGGCTAAGTATGCACATGTCAGTTTTTATAAATTTTATTGTTTATATATATATGTTATATTTTCACAATCTGACTGGACCCTCTCAGTAATAATAGTATGAAAGATGTAACATGACAGTTAATGATATTTAGTGACAGAGCTTGTTGCAACTTGATGAGCTTCACACTAAGATCTGCACACATATCACGATTTAGCTCATTATTTCAGCATGCACAAACTCATTATTGCTAATTAAAAGGATAATTGCATGCATCTAGCACATTAGATTCTTCAAAACGCTATCAGGAAGGTGGACTAAGCCTGAACCTTGCATGCGTTGCAAACAATGCATTCACAAAATACAAAAAGCAAACAGGGGTTTCTGCCTAATTGTCTGTGTCATGTATGATTTGCTTGTTCTGCTTTTATTCCTTTGCATCATATTGTGTTCTTTTTCTTTTAATTTGTTACTTATTTAACTTTTTTTTCCGTAAAATATGTGTTTCTATACCGTACTGTATAGAACTATATTTTCTACAACCCACTTTATATATATATATATCATAACTGGGTAATCTATTTCTTTTTATTCACAGGTGATAGATATTGTTGGGTTGTCATATTTGTATATTGAGAGACTATGGCAATACTTTTAACAATAAGAACTCAGAAAAGACCACAACACCCAAAGATCATAACAAGTCTGCGCAAAAATTTAAGTTTGATTTCATATCATTCACATCTAGATGTTTAATAGTTTATTTATAATGCCATTCTTAAAAAAAACGTATGATAATATGGGATGAACAGGTCTGCTGGTGCAAGAAAAGGCTAGGCCCCAAAAAACAGATACTCTATCTTTGACTAATAGTGGCTGAGCTATTTACATGCTAAGAGTAATCAGGAGGTAAAACAATATTGGTATCACTACCATAAGGGGAAGTGGTGGCCTAGTGGTTAGAGCACAGAGCTTTGGTCCCAGAGGTTCTGAGTTCAACTCCCACTAGCTGCCATTCTGGGTCCCTGAGCAAGACCCTTAACCCCAGATTGCTCCCCAGGCGCCACACAGTGGCAGCCCACTGCTCCCCAAGGGGATGGGTTAAGATGCAGAAGTGAATTTCTCCATTGTGAGATCAATAAAGTTCAATTATTTTATTTATTATCACAAGAGCTTGTGTGATGAGGAGTCAATTAATAGGTAAGTGCAAAAAGAACATACAGGGTATTCAAGTGTGGGTAATTGTGAAACCAGAAGACAGGTTCCTTCATAGAAAAAAAGTGGGTTTATAATCAAACTTTATTTCTCACACCCATTGCAAACACTCAGTAAGTAAAGGGGGTTGTTATTGATAAAACTGGTGTCAGTAAAAGATTTTTACACTAAAATGAGGAATGTCGTTATCTGAAGAATGGACAACTGTTTTGTTTTCATAGAATTACAAATACAAAGCAGCCCTGATACCTGTTGAATTTTGTTTGCTTAGACTTATTGCAAACAAACAAGACTAATTTGGGCAGGAGTCCTTAGTTTGAAATCTTAAACAATAAAATATTTTTAAATTCAGTAGAGACTGATGTCTGATAGATTGGATTTCAAATAACATTTTGAAAGTCTTCCTTATACCAGAAATTAATAATGGTAAAAGTAACAGTTTGCGAGTTCTTAGTTCAGATCCTTGACGTCTGTGAAAGAAAGAAAACCCCTGTATCCATGGTAATCAGTTTGAAAATGTATTTTTCTTTGTACATCATGCTTGAATGCTATTTCACTTTTATCAGGTGAATGTACAGTATAATGCCGAGTAAAGGCTGTCACAGTCACTGTGTTCAAGGGCATTTAGGAGAAAAAAAGGCTTCTTTGTAACAGCAGAAACATGTTCTGTGCTTTGGTAGTTGGATAAGGTGTAACATCAAGGTCAGTGGCGTTGTCTCATGGATCTCTACATTTTACTCTTTTTAATGTAACCTCGCTACCAAGTTTTTACATACAGGTAAAGACATTCATTAAAAAAGTGAATAATGATAAGACTCCATCCATCCATCCATCCATCCATCCATCCATCCATCCATCCATCCATCCATCCATCCATCCATCACGTGGATAATATTTGGTTACTCATCCCTTTGACTTCAGAACTATCATCTTAAAAAAAGATTCAAAACGTGACGGAAACGTTCCTCCATATTGACAAGTCACAGTTTCTGCAGATTGTCAACTACACATCCTTGATGGTAATCTTCCATTCCATTATACCTCAAAGAAATTCTTTTAGATAGAGCTCTAGTGACCGTGAAAGTTACTAGTGTACAGACAACTTGGTGCCATGTAAAAAAAGAAAAAAGTAAAAGACTAAGTAGCCATCATGAGTTGGATTCCCTGTGGTGGTGATAAAGGAATGAAGATGGTGGGGCTGTGGTTTAAACAGTGCTCTTAAGGAGCCCAAAGTATGGCAAGAAAATATCTCCCATACCATCACGATCACCAGGCTGATCGACTGGTAAATGTCAGGATAGTTCTATGCTTTCATGTTGTTTATGCCCAATTCTGACTCTGACCCCATCTGAATGCAGCTGCTGTAATTATGAGTCATCAAACCCGTCAGCATTGTTCCAATCTTTTATTTTCCAATTGTAGTGAGGCTGTGTCAATTGTAGCCTCAGATTCCTGTTCTTAGCTGGAATAAAGTGGTTGGGGCAGCTGACAGCCTTGCATGGGCCCAGAATTAGATCATTTAGATGGGCCCCCACTCATGACATTCTGTAACTGGTAGAAAATGAATTAATATTTATCATTTCAAGACATGATTAATCTCGCTTATTTTTCTCTTCCATTCTTTCCCCTCTTATCTGCTCCATAGTTTGGATATTTTTTTGTTCTTTAGAGCAGGTTCTAAATTATATATGTGCCATAGAGATTTGATAATGACACAAATCCTAAAAATGGAAAAAATTATTAAATACATCATTACTTATAATGATTTGAATAAAATTGGAAATGTATACAGTATCATTAAGAAACAATAAAATATTATTTTCTTTAAGTCTTGTTTGTATGTATCACTCAATATAAAAAATAATCTAATCAAAATTGAAATAAAGCATGGTAAAATCATAGATAAAGATGTAGTTTTTCTACATATTTTTTTTTGTTGCCTGTGGTTTGTTTAATGAAATATCTGAAACTGCGGCTCTGTCTCAGGGAGACAAATGACTGGCTGTGGCCTTGCCTGAAAGGAAAAAAAGCACAAATAAAGAAAAAGAAGATTAAGCTGATAACTCTCACTAAATAAACCTTAACATTTGATATTATTTAATCTGCACAAAAAATCCACTGTGGACAAACTTTTTTTAATAGCATATACTTATTTATTTAATATATATAACTATATATATATATATATATATATATATATATATATATATATATATATATATATATATATATATATATAAATTCTATACTAATATATGTATGTATATACTATAGAATATGTAGTAATGTAAGATGATAAATTTCAGTTATATTAAAATATGTTTCGATTAATTTAATCTTTGCATTTGCAGTTATATAAAACATTTCACATGCATAGATATCAATTTTGGGACTTTTTAAATGACTAAACAATGGCACTTGGGGTTTTCCATATTTACTGCAACCCAAATTGTTAATATTCTAGGTTTCTGCTTGTGGGACATGTCTAGATTTGCAGTCCAAATGCTCTGACTCGAGCCTTCCTTTATTATTTCCATTTCTACAGTATTTTCACTTCATTCATGGCTGCTAACCTGCAGCCACAAATCTGATGTTTAGGTGCACGTCTGAGAATGTGCCTGGTAGTAACTTCAAGTTACAGCAAGTCTTGTCAATGTTTACAAGTCTCCAAACGTTTGTTATCAGTCCTCTCTTAATTATAACTTCAGTTAGCATAGGTACACAACACGTCTCAGACAGAAATTGCTGGGTTTGTTAGCTGCAATAAACCAGAAGACACAAAGATGATACGTCCAGCTTTAGTCTGCGGATTGAAAAGCAAACCAAAGGAAGGTTTGACCTGCAGCTTAAGGAACATTCCTCAGTTGATAGACTCAGTTCTGTTTTCCACTGATCACTGCAACAGTGGGGAAGAAAAAAGTAAAAAAGGTTAGACTCCCTGTTAGTTAAATGTTAGGCGTATATATTTTTTTTTCCATAGACTTACTTTGTAAAAAATATTATTGACCATAATTTGATGGTTGACTTTGGGTGTGGTACAACTGAACTTGTTTTAGATCCCTAAATGCTTTGAATTTGGCTGTTTTGCTATTTTTGTAAACAACCAATTCAACAGGAATACCTAAAAAAGTGGTGAGTGAATGTATAGTCCATCCTGTGAGTTCTTTGTCTGCCCTAGGTTCTCCTTCCAGTGGGACATGCCCACAAAATGTTCAAATGGAAGCACTGATCAGGATGCACTCTGATCAAATGCTCAAACCACCTCAACTGGCTCCTTTTTCTGCAGAGGAGGAGCTGCGGTACTCCAAGCTCCCCCCAAATGATAGAGCTTAGTCATACAGTATGTGTCCAGGATCTTGTTCTTTTGGCCATAATCAACATCCCATGACAATGAGCAAGGATCGGAAGGTTGGTAAATCGAGAGCTTGGCTTTAATGCAGCAGACCGGAGGAGCAATCAATCCCCAGTTTTATCCCACCATCAGACAAGAGCAAGACAAAGGATACTTGATTTCCTCTGCTTAAGGCAAAGACAGACCCCAGACTTCATCCTTTTGGCCATTATCATCGGGAGACAAGAGTTTAAGAATTGCAGCTCAAAAAAACCAAATATATCAAATACTTTTGATTTTGGAAAAAAGGAGATATTTGCCCTGAAACACACATTTCCGGGCAACTTTATGGAGCACCGTTATGAGATATAAAAGATGGTAGAGCCATCGCTCTCTCTGTTTTTGCCTCCTAAAACAAATAGCGCTCTGAGTAATGAATTGCCGTTTTTTAGAGGAGACAATGTAACTCAGATAAAAAGGAAGTGAGGTTGTCCATATATACTCTAGACTAATTACGTCTGATGCAGTTACTGAGACGCCGCTGACAACGGCGAGTCTCCGAGCCACATACGTATTTATCAGCGCTCGTGGGAACTATACAGTTCCTCGCCTGTAATCCATCTAGCCTTGTCTCCCCGCGACCCCTTTTGCTTTCCTAGTGTTTGACCCATTGTAACGGAAAGTAATTGCAGGCAGAAAACAACATCTAATGATTGCTCTATCTGGGAGTCTGAGAGAGCATAAAAAGTCACAGACAGGTACTTTCAACAAAGGGAGGAGGCCTTTTTGTTCCCGACACACAATTTCAGACTACAAAGAATATTATTGACTTGGCAAAGATTAGAACACCAAAACAAATAACAAAGCACCGAGGGAGGACAAAGTGCACAAAGAGAGAAAGGATCTCTTGAACAAGCAAGTGCCAAACACTTGCTTCTTTCTTTTTGTTGCCATTGATTAAAAGTATGTAGCAGGTTGAAGCACCCATTCCTCCACTGAGGCTATACAACTCGGAGCGAATGTACAGATTTAATGTAATGTGTATCCTTTATCTTTCACTCACCTTTGTTGTCAAGCAGGGTAAAAGCACCTTAAAATTTCATTTCGCCACCACATAAAATGCCTACAGAGAAAGAAAAAAGAGCCCACTCTGACATCTAAAACTGCCTTTTTATGTGGTTTTCATCAACAGAGGGCACAGTTGGGAAGGTAAAACACAGAAACAGTTTTCTTACACTTGAACACTTGATTTTTTTTTTAAAGTGTGTGTGTGTGTGACATTGGTTGATTACATCTCTTTTATTATGCCCAGGCTACCATTGGGCCTCCCCACCTGAGGACAAGATGCCGGTGTCACCATCAACACAATCAGGCCTGGCCAAATACGCAGCATGGGCCAGATAGATGAGAGGTACAAACACCGTAACAATCTGCAATCAGCGCTCATCACCACAATGACACACAGAGGAGGAGGCACAGCGTTTCAACGGGGGGTTTAACACAAGACACGCTTGTATAGGTGCATGCGCACACACACACACACACACACACACACACACACACACACACACACACACACACACACACACACACACACACACACACACACACACACACACACACACACACTGTGATTCCTCACAGTCTAAAATCTCATACAAAGGTAGCCATCCATTCTCCTTTCTGTAAATTTTCACTTGTGCAGGTGCTGGTTGATACTGTAGATATACAGCGCAGGTGTGCTGGTACTGACAAGGAGGCAATACATAAATGTATATTTATAAGACAAAAAAAAAAACCTGAATCTGCCTTAAAATTCATCGTGCATCGAAGAACGACTGTACATTTCCATATTGTGTGGATAATGTGAGCTGCGGGAAATGAAAATAAAGAGCGAGGAATGAAAGGGAAGTGAAAATGTTTTAGAGGGATTAGGAAAGGGAGGAAAAAAAAAGGTTGATTAAGTAAGAGCTGACAAAGCAGTCTTGATATTTGCGAGGAGATTACATTATTCCAGCTGGAATACTATCAATACAATCTTGATTATTTCGGAGACGACTTTGATCTAAAAATGTAAATGTCACTTACGACACTTGAAGCTTTAAAATTAAAAGCTGATTTGAAGCATAAGCAGACTCCTCAAATAATTTAAGCTGTTGTGCATGGGAAACCAATAATAATACCTCTTGAACGTTTTTCATATTTAGCTAACTTACCGCCACAAACTTTAGTATGTTTTATTTGAATTTTACATGATAGAGCAAAACAAAGCATAACTTTAAAGTGTAAGAAAAATAAGGTTTTAACAATTTTTTTATTTACAATTTAAGTGCATGCATACATTTAGTCTATTTTAATTAGGTACCCTTAAATAAAATCCAGTTTAACCAACTACCTTTGGAGTTTAACTAATAGAGTCCAACTGCGTGTGGTTTAATCTCAGTATTAATCCATCTGTTCTGCAAATGTATTGAAGGATTGCTGGAGAGCATTACTAAACAAACAGCATTACATAGGTCAGGGATAAAGTTGGGGAGCTGCTTAAAGCAGAGATAGATTATCAAACAACATCCCAAGCTTTGAACATCACAAAGAGCACGTCATGTAAAAATGGAAAAAGTCTGCGATCATCTTCAAACCTACCAAGACATGGTTGTCTGCCAAAACTGAATTTGGTGAACTGAATCAGGGAATTTGTTGACCTGACAGCTGTCAGTCTTGCATTCCACAAATCAGGCCTTGATAGAAGAGTGGCAAGAGGAAAACCCTTTTTGAAATAGAAGTCATGAGCTTTCCCATTTGCAGTTAAGCATAAGGTATGAGGTTTGGCCAAAGCAAACAAGTGGAAGAACATACTCTGCTAAGATAAGACTAAACTTTTGCTTCTTGGCTTACATGCAAAATACTGTGTGGTGGAAAATAAACTCAGCACATCATCTTGCCATATTATAACCACAATGAAAAACAGTGGTGGTAGCAGTTGTTGATTGTCAATATGGAGCACAATAACGCCGCCCCAATCCCAGGAAAAAAAGTGTAGACATAGTAAACATAAACTACATTATAAAAAATCAATAACACTTTTTTGGATAAAGTTATATAAGAGGCTTCCGGATTTTAATGTTTCAACACCGTAGGACACCATACAAATGAGGTTGTATGTACATCCTAACACTTTTGGCTTCCATGTGTCTTCATTGAAGCCAAATTAATAACTTAAAGATTTTCTGCACACAGATTATAACACACACACACAACAAGGAACACAAAAGGAACTTTCACTGGACTTAAAAATCAAGCAACAGACTTGACCGTGGATGGATTCATTTTCAAGCAGGGTTTATCATTGTGATAATCTCCAACCTCTAGCGTACTCCCACAAAAAAAAACAAAAAACGTTTGTCACCAGCTGCAGCTGCTGTGGAGATGCTTGGTGACTGTGAAGAGTTGATTAGAAGAGAGATGGAGCTAAATAGAAGGGTATCCTGCAAAAACAATATCTGGCAACACATTAAACCCAACTCTCATTCAAGTTTAGTTCATATTCAAGTAAGTTCAAGTATTAGAATGGCCCAGTGAAAGTCCTGATTTATATTCAACTAAGACTCTGTGACGAGACATGGAAATGCCCGTTTACTGAAACTATCCAGCCAATCTGACACAGCTTGAGACGTCTGAAAAAAAAGAGAATATGCAAATATTTTTGTCACTATAATGTGCAAAGCTAGTAATTGCAGCAAAATGTAGTTTTAGAAAGTATCAACTAAATGAAGCTGAAGGCAAGTGGACTCTACACTTTTCAGACTTTTTTTTTAAATTAAAGCTCAAAGAGTAATGCCCCTTCTATTTCACAATTATGCATTACTATGTGTATGTCTATCACGTGAAATGCAAGTAAATATTTTGACTTCTGTGGTTGTACCAAGACAATATAGGAGAAAGTTCAAGGGGCAGCACTGTTTTCTAATAATATGGCTAATAAAAATGCGTCATTTGCTTCGCATGATGAAAGATCCTGGAGAGACAAACTGTACAACATCCACCGATGTGCTACATCCTGTGTCATGTAACAAGCAAATTCATCACACTGACCCATTGCCCCCAATTATTATGGAAAACAAGAATGAATCAAATTAACATTGAAGAAGCTCTCTGTTCCAGCAGCCTGTCTGTATAGCCGAAGGATGCCGCAGGAGGAAAAGAGAGGGTAATAAACAAGGTGCCACGCTATATCCCATATATCTTGCAGTCATTGATGATTAGCTGTTTTCCCTTAGCCATACATTATTGTTATTGCCTGCAGAGCTGGGCAGATAGGAAGTGGATACAAAGGCATTGTGAAGCCCATCTTTCAAGTGATAACAGGCAGACTGAAAACAACTCAGCAGCAGCAGCAGCAGCAGTGAGATTTCGGGACATGAGTAATCTGGGTATGCTGAAAAATGTAATCTCTTTTATGACAGTGTTGAGAGGAGGACATGATGCACACTTTTTTGTTGTGTTTTTCTAGCGTGACGGTTTATTGTATGGTGAAGTGCTTCTGAGAGAAATAATTCAATGTGGTTACAAAAAGGAGTCTTTACAGATGTCAGCAGCTCAACTCGGGGTGTTTTGTCCTAAAAGGCAGTACTGAAAATGCATAAGCTGTAGCACTTGTCAGCGTCTGAGGCAGACGGGCCCCCATTTTTTTTCCCCCACGTATTGAAAATGTTTTGCAGACAGCTTAGGCATGAATGCAGTCTGTGTACAGTATTAGTCACAGTCATTAGTGATGAGCAAACTTACATTTCCAATATCAATGTGTAGTGTAGCATGGTAAAGGTTTTAATATGAAGGGCAGACTCTCTCCAGTTTCCCCAGAGCATGTACACTTTAAAGGTTTTCCCTCTCCAAAGTGCCACAGAGCCTCCTCCGGGGACAACTATTAATTTTTCACCGAAACCTCCCCTGAATAATGAATTCTGTCCTATTTATACGCCGCGATAAGTCCACTGAATGTCTAAAAAGGGGTTATCGTGAAAAGGGTAAGGCTTTCAGAGAGAGACCTGTTCCTGCTTAACATGTTTAATTCATCCGCATCGCCATGTTCCCTGAAAGCAGAAGAAAAGTAATATAATGTATCACTGGCAAGCATGAAAGCAGACACAAGCAGCACATTCAATAAATCACAGCTTTACTTTTACTGTTTTGATGTTGACAGTCACAATCCTCCACCCAAACACCAGCCAGCAAAAGTTCAGATGTGTGCTTTTTACTCCTCCGGGCCCCAGCTGACAGATACACTCTCGCTAAAATCACAGAGGTACTCAGTGGCTTGTGTTAATGTTTCTGTCACCACGCACTTTATTTGGGGTGTGTTGAGTGCAGACATTGTCAGCACAGAGAGCGACAGACACAGATCGACACATGGAGGGGAGAGTGAAAGAGCATGTGTAAAATAGCAACATCCAAAAAAAAAAAACTAAAAAAGGAACAAATCTAAGACCAGAAAAAGTCATATAAAAGCTCGAACATATTTCAAAACCGGGCAGCAAAAAAAGATTGACTAACTGTGAAAATAATACCAAATATGTTAATACTTCAAATAAAAGTTATGTTAAAAGTTTAGTACACAAAGATTTTAAATCTTTAAAGTGTAACTCACCCCGAGATCAAAGTCTTTTTGCAGATAAACTGTATGAACTGGGCTTAAGGTTGCTACTTTAATGTTACTGTGCAATTTCTGACATTATTATGTGAACTTAATAATTCATTCTTCAAATCACCCACTTCATAGAGAATTCAGCTACTACCATTTGGGAGGAGATTCAGGCATCCTAAATCAAGAAAAAACAGGTGGAAAAACATTTTTACTAGCCAGGCCATCATTCAGATACATTTGAAAGGTTATCGGGCTTGATTTGTTGTTCAGCCTGCTTTAATTGATACTTGTACACGGATGCTTACTGATTTTATTTTGTTACTAAATTCATTATGTGATTGTTTGTGTGCATGGGTATTGTCTATGTTTTCCTGTCCCACCTTGCTGTAAGGAGAATTTCCCTGAGGGGACACAATAAAGTGATACTGATATACGGATACTGTTTAATTCTGCAATATTTGTGTTAAAACTGTTTTAGTGCTGCCCTCCTAGAGTTGAACGGTGGTTATTGCTGTTGAATTTACCTATTGGTTCAAACGTCACATGCTTTTGTCACTATAGCCCTGTGTCTGCGGGTGAAAAATCCTCCACCTCAAAAGACATATCTGTGGCAAAACCACCAAACGTCACCCTGGTCACTCCATGTTTCAACAGGTCACTTTCCCTCATCCTGACCGCTGCAGCAACGAGCACTGCTTAAAAATCCAATCTCATCCAAGTCTGTTTGCACCGCCCACTTTGGGGGCATTTTTCAAAATGTGTCTTGGGGCTGGGTTATGCCTTTACATTGGGGTGAGTTACACTTTAAATTCTGAATGTGCAACATGATCTCACTAAAAAGCTAAAAGGTTTCTGCACCTCTTTGGTCAAAATTAAAGTTAACACAGTTATTGCAATTGAATAAAGACTGTGTTCACCTGTATGGTTACCTTAATCTACAGTACTGTGATCAAGTTTTAATACCGTCATTTGTTTATACTTATAAAGTCATCTTAGGCAACAATTTGTTATGCTTTGTTTGTCACTGACTAACATGACTATTTTCAGAGGAATCTTATTTCCCGGTCACGCTATTATATATCTGCTTTACTATGCTATGGTGTACTTTGATAAATTACATTAAGTAAAATAATTCTCCAACATCCTCTTTCTGTGCATTTGAGATCACAGCATACCTTCTGATTTACTTTGTTCTAAGTTCATACCCAGGTTGACATATATTTTTTCCTTGGCATGCCAAAGAATTCCTTGACATAAGCATCACAATTTCGAGATGTCGCAAATTCCACATTTGCTAATGAATCTGAGCAAATTCTGAAGAAATATTGTAGCAATGCCCCTCAAGACAATGTTAATTAGTATTTAAGTCTTTCATTTGGCTGTGGTGTGCAAATGCTCTTATTGCACTAATTAATATTAACCCCCAGTATGTCACATGCTTGAAGAAGCCCACATGGCAGGGGACCTGGTCTTATTTTCTTATTTTTTCAGCTAAAACAATATTTGACCCTGTGGGTGTACTGTGTATAGTGCATTGAAATATCAGCTCAAGATGGTTAGGCAAAAATTTGTGTTTTGTATTTATTTGTAAAAGGGACAACATATATTAGTGAACGCAATGAAAATATGCGAGATTACAACAAGAGCTAATTTCCATCTCCAGTCCCGCTGCAGGTAAAGCCAGTCACACAAAACAATACATTACAATGAGAAAAACAGCAACAGAGGACTACTAAAATCTAAAAATATTAAACTCACCATTACGTCAGGCTAAAGAGATTATATCATAATTGTCTGTATTTGTTAAAATTAAAAAAATGCCTAAATGTTTCACATAATCTAAAAAATATCCACATTGTAAAGCTAGTGCATGCACACAGTATAATCACAATCAAGCTTTACTTTAGACATTGACCTAATAAATAAAGGTTCATAAATGTTTAAAGCTAAATTGCGACTTTACTGAAAAAAGTAGTTTACATGGCACTTATGGAACTGTACAGTAAATTTCATCATCAATCTATTCTCTATACCCGCTTACTCCTACTAAGGGTAGCTGGTGCCTATCTCTGCCATTCAGCGGACAGGTAGACACAGCACCATCACACATGGCAAATAACACATGTATAAATACCTGCAATTTAGACCATCCAAAAAAATGTACATGCATTTTGGGACTGTGGGATAAAAAATAGAGTACCTATTTAAAAAGTCTTGAGTTCGAAGAGGGAGCATGTAAACTCCAGAGCTCCTGGCAAGGATTTAAACGTGGAAACCTCATGCTTTGAAGCAACACTGCAAACATAAATCATTCAAGTATAACAAGTCACCCAAACTCAAGAGGCTAACCACCCTTCAATTCAATTGAGTTTTATTTATATTGCACCATTTCACAACACACGTTATTACAAGGAAGTCATATTAAATCAAATCCAGATAGATTGGCCAAAAAGGTTCCAATCTAAGGAAACCCAGCTGATTGCATCAAGTGTTGACAAGCAGCATTCACTCCTCCTGAAAGGGCGTAGAGCCACAGTGACAGTCGTCTGCATTGTCCATGGCTTTGCAGCAATACCTCATACTGAGCACGCATGAAGCGACAGTGGAGAGGAAAACTTCCCTTTAACAGGAAGGAAAAACCTCCAGCAGAACCAGGCTCGGTGTGAATGGTAATCAGTAAGTAATAAGTAATAAGTAATATCATCTTTATTGTCATTGAAACATACATTACAACAAAATTTGTTCTCTGCTTTTAACCCATCACCCTCGGGGAGCAGTGGGCTGCCATGTGCGGCGCCCGGGGAGCAATCTGGGGTTAAGGGTCTTGCTCAGGGACCCAGAGTGCAGGCGCTGGGGATCGAACCGGGTACTTGCATCCTTCTCTGAGTGCAAGCGCGCTGCTCTAACCACTAGGCCAACACTCCTCTCCCCTATCCCCAGTAGGTTGCGACTCCAGCCGCAACCTACTAGGGGTTAGAGAAGAAAGTGTTTCTGCGCATAATATACCTCGTAGTAAAAGACATGATTAATCACAAAGAAACCATCTTTTAACATTTCATTGGTTTAGCTTTTACAAACAATAAAGATAACACAGTTTGAAACACAAAATGGTATTTCAGAAGTAACAAGGAAATTTCCAGGGTTTTTTCCCCCAAATAGTTTCTTGACCCATTGTGTACAGTTGCTATTTGTCTGCAGTAAATAATGATTTGGGCTTGCCATGTGTTTTTTCTGCAATATTCACTTAAAGCACTCACTGCCCAATATGTTGTTTAGTTACAAGGAATTTATAGAAAATCTGTGAAAAAAACAATCAAAGCCTCAAGAAAATCTTTCCAATACTGTTCTCACCACAAGGCCATCTAACAGCATGCTCTTGATGCTTTTTCCCAGTACCTTCAAATTTACTTTTGTTTATTTGGTAGCTATACTTAAAGTTTTTCCATTAAAAATGGGAAAAAAGAGAAATGAATAAAGTAAGTTTTTCAGATTGTGTCTTTGATGAGGTCAATAAAGCTCCAGAGGGTAACACTGTCCTTAGAAGAGGAGACAGCAAAAATAGCCATGTCACATTTTTGTGCAACAGCAACGCCTGGCAACCCATTGACCTCTGTGTCTTTTATGCGGCTAAGCCCAGAGAGAACTATCAGATATTAACACCCCATATATTTGAATTTTTCTGGCTGTCATGCCCCAAGGAGACTTGTATGTACATTTCTCTTTGTCCTGTGGTGCCATCATCTTTCTGTCAGTTGTTTTTGCCCCCTCTTGAACACATTTGTAAACACACACACACACACACACACACACACACCCACACACACATACAAATAGTTGAGGATATTGTGTATGTGTCACACTTCTTCTGTTTGTTTAGTATTTTATCTATTGTCGACATGTCTTAACAGAGCCAGGGGACAACGTGTGGAGACAGAAATTTTGATAGAAAAAAGAAATTTCAAGCAGCTATGTATATGTGTGTGTGTGAAAGTGAAATGCTTTATATAATCAATGTGTGAAGGCACCAACACCAATCTCTATGATAATTTCCCTTTCAGCATGAGCACAGACAGCACCATTGATACAATTAATTTCCTCTTTATTAACTTTTTCGGAAATACGGGGCCAAGGAGAGGTACACACTGAAGTCTATCAGAATTGAGATTCAGTTTTTCTTTAATGGTGCAAGATTATTTTCCATGCAAAGTGAAAGATTTTGGGAACCATGAGAACCGCTAATGGGCTTTTGAACTTTACACAAGGCCCTGATTCAAAGTATTGGAAATAAATACAAATAAAAATGCAAAGTGCACCTGTATTCATATCCCTTGAACCTTTTTACATATTGTCATGTTAGTACCACAAATTACAACTACAAATGTATTTTTGGAGGGATTTTGTGTGACAAATCTCTGCAGGGCAACTCCAAAGTTACCATGGGTTGGACCCTTGTCTGCTTCTCTGATTAATGCTCTCCTTGCCCAACCCGTCAGCCTAAGAGGCAAGGTTTTAATAAGTTGGTGGTAGTGCTATCTCAATTTAGTTTTGGATGATGAACTGAACAGTGCTACTTGAGAAGTTCAAAGCTTGAAATATTGTTTGATAATGTAACCCTACTTTGAACTTCTCCACAACTCTATTCCTGACCTGTCTAGTGTGTTCCCTGGTCTTAATAGAGTTGTTTGTTCACTAACATTCTCTATCAAACCTCTCCCTTTCACAAAACAGCATATTATACTAAGATTAAACCCTAGTTTAATATTATAGCATGAGTCATTTACTAATTAAAGCTATAGTTGGTAATCATGTTCAGAAACACTTTTTGTTATACTGGGTGAAATGCTCCTTCCACCTTGACAGTAGTCAAGAAAAATGAGGTTAAAAAATTTGATCTCTGTAAGAGCTGCAGGCCTGTACATAATTTGACCCATCACTGCCATTCGCACCAATGGGCAGGGATTGGACAGAAGATTGGTCTTGCCCTCATCCCCCTCTGTCCCTCACTTTCCGGGGTTATCACCTTATCTGTTGGTTGTCCCACATGCCAATCATACTGATGCGCTCAAGTAACGCCAGTGTGTGTGCACGTTAGTTTCCTCTTGTTGGCTGCGCATGCGCACTTCTGGTATTTATGTATCCGGTTAGCTTAGCAGTTAGCTTCAGTGTTAGCCATTCATTGTAGCACCGCTGCTCTCACCATATACTTTGAACACGGCTGAAAGTTGCAAGAAGCAAACTGCATACAAGCTTATGAGAAGAAGAGGAAGGCCTCAGTAGAAAGAAATAAGACCAGAATGGATTAGGGAGATTTTTTCCCCTGATCCCCCTTGGAGTGAAGTGCAGGTAAGATGGTCTTGCTCATGCACCGTTATTAAAAAAAGGACTTGGGGAAACTTCCGGATAAACTCTACCTTTAAGAGACTTCATAAAGCATTTTTTTAACTGGAGTTCATCAAGAGTAAAGGGGGCTGGATACAAACACATGCCACACTTTTCACATTTTTATGAGACCATTCATAATTTTTCTTAAACTTCACAGTTGTGTCTTTCTTAGTGTTGCTGTATCACATAAAACCCTTTAAAGAAACAGTGACATATGTGGCTGTCAGGTGAAAATATGTGAAAAAAAGTTTAATGGCCATGAACACTTTTTCAAGGTTCAGGGAAATCTTTTGCAAAGTTTCAGACTAATTTATAGTTTGCATTCCTTGTTTGAGTTTCCCATTGTGACTTCCAGAGTCAAATCCAGTCAATCACCATGACATTCAATTCACTCGACTTGATGACTTGCCATTTTTATCTAGAACCAATGTCCCTTTTATTTGTCCTCATACACGCCTCTTCCTCTCTCAGCACTGACATTACTAATTATTTCAAACTATCAGGTAGGCAGTTTCTATTTCAATTAAATCCCCTCTTCCCTGCTGACCTTGGGGTGGAAAACAGCGCCGCTCTCTCAGCCCCGGATATTCCCCCGAGCCGTTATGGGTGCCATTTAAGATTTAAACTCAATTTGAGCTTGACTTCAGTGAACACACAGCAAGACAGAAGTGTGATCAGTGTATATATTCCAGTGACATACTTAATGTGATAATTGAGAGTGGTCGAATTGAAGCTTCCAGGGATAACTGGCTACTTTAACACACCCTAGGGTAGCAGGAAAGGACAGATTTACAACCATCCTGCTAATCTAGCTGTCTAGCATGAGCAATGAATCTTAATGTTCTGATGCCGACATGACATATTTGGTAATGGTACATAAATTATAAGCATGGCATAAATGTAACAATGACATGTAGACAACAAAGTGTATCCACAGTGAAATTGGAGACGTATGCAGTCAAAAAGAAGGAAAAATCAGAGCGGACCATGTACATAAGAAAACAATTACATGATATTGACAGCTATTGCAATCACCGGCTCCCCTGCCAGACTCAATGAGGTGCCAATCAACTCAGTGTCTCTGCCTCATGTTGCCACTTTCATTTCAGAGTCAGAGGAGATTTTGCTGTAGTGAATCATCAGTCAATAGCCCAGAGTTGATGGTTAATGCTGATTGATGACATTCAATACACCCCGTCTCCCCATCTCCAAGCATGCAATGCATGCTCACCACCCTCCACAACAGCAGCTGAATATCAAAAATATGCAATAGTTCAATATTATTATAATTATGAAAGTATAATAAGTAAAAGTGATTATGTTTTTAGTAGCTAGCAATTCCTGTTATGAACTCACTTTAAGTCTGTATATCTTCTGGCAACTTTGTTTATCTTTGCCAGAAATGATTTGTTCATAAAATGCATCAAAAAGGTCACTCATGATTGATTTAAGCCATAATTAAAGTGATTATTAAAACAAATAACCAAGCGCTGCATGACTCGTCTTCATTGTCCCATGAAATATAATGAATTAATGTGTCATTCAGAGAACAACATTAGCCAGCATTCGAAGGACTTAACTGTAATTACAGTGATACTATCAAATGTGACATCTCTATCATCACAATCCGCTGCTTTGGTCCTCCCTTTCCCTTCACCTGCAGTGACTTGTCCATGCCCAGAATAATATACAAAGATCACCTCTCAAGCGTGAAGATAATTTCTGTGGAAACATCTTAATGTGAATTTAAGTGTAACATGACAATGGCAACCTGCAACGGGAACTTTTTAACCCAGAAATGTCAAGCGGTAGAAGCAATGCTGGAATAATTTACGTAAGATATTGAAGTGACTTGGGTTGTCACCTTTAGAAATTGAATAATTCTCCCTTCCTCTTTCCATCTTTATCTCCTTCCTGTCTTTTTCCATCTTGTTTTTTTCCCTCTCATGGTGGTTTTCCCATTTAGTGCTGATTTCTTTATGTCTCGAGGCCTGTAGTTTGAGACATTTGCAGGTATACTCCTTCAGTGGATGTCTATAGTGGTGGCCATGATGTCACTTTCATTTTTATACACAAATAAATACAAAATAGTCATGTAAATAGTCCCTACATTTAATTAATTTCTCAATTATTGATATAAATATGAATTTTACAGTTAACCGTCAAATAACAAAATCAATCAAAAATTACTCTCTGTCTATTGATCATCTATTCTTGCTTATTTCCACTTCAGGTCTGAAGTTCATAACTTGATGCAATCTGTTGGGTTTCCCTTGGATAATAATATCAGCAATAACACATTTTATTCAAAAGGCCCCTTTCATAGTATACACTTTCACCTTACATACATAAAACCAATAAAAATAAAAAATAGAAAACAAAAATAGATAATCAGAGCATAAAATAATAGGACTATGTGATAAATCAGAGTGAAAATACTTGTATGAACATATGAGCTTTCAGCCGCGATTTAAAAAGAGAGAGTGCCAGTTTTTCTGACAGGAGGGAGGGCCTTTCTGTGGCGAGGGACAGATTGGCTAAAGGCTCTGAATCCCATAGTGGTGAAATGACCAGGAGGCACAATGAGGCTGACCTAGGAGACCAAGAGGTAGTGTTAATGTGGAGGAGGTCGGACAGATATGGAGGAACGAGGTGATGGATGGCCTTAAATGCATCGAGCAGGATTTTGAATTCCAGGCGGTATCTGATTGGCAGTCAGGGGAGCTGTTGAAGTGCAGGTGAAATGTGACTGCTGGGTGGTGTTCTACAAATGACACAGGAAGCAGCATTCGGGACCAGTTGAAGTTTATGAGCGGATTTATGGGGGAGACCAAAAAAGAGAGCATTGCAATAATCCAGACGAGATGTGACAATAGTGTGGGCCAGGATTGTGGTAGTGCCAGCAGTGGAGGACAGGTGGAGCGGCTAATATTACATGGGGGGAAGTAGGCGGACCAAGTGATGTTGTTGATGTGGGTTTGAAAAGACAAAGTGCTGCTAAAGATGACACCCAGACTCTTAACCTGAGTGGATGGAGAGACAGATAAGATGTTGATAGTGAGCCTGAAACTGGAAGTATTTGGGAGGATGGATTTAGTCCCAATGAGGAGAATTTAGGTTTTTATCACTGGTGAGTTTCAGAAAATTAGATGAAAAACAGGCTTTGATTTCCTGTAAACAGTCAAAGAGGGAAGAGGGTGGGGAGGTAGAGGATAGTTTGGTGGAGAGGTAGAGTCGGGTATTGTCATCATAACAGTGAAATTTGCTGTTGAATTTTGAAGTAAATGGCCAAGGGGGAGGGGGTAAATTGTAAACCAGATCGGGCCAAGAGCAGAGCCCCGAGGAGCACCAGATGATGTGAATAGGTGGAATTTTGCAGATTTCAACAAAATGGGTTATGAGTAGATCCGACTGATAAGATTTAAACTAATCCAGAGGACTGTCTCATATTCCATATATATTGTAGTCGGTCAAGGAGAATCAAGTGGAAGAAGGTATCCCAGAGATAGACTGAGTTTTGAACTGCTGACCTGTAGAGCCTCTCCAAGATGCAAACACACAGCTCTGAAACCGCTAAGGCACCACTCCCAAACCTGTGTTGTCAAGTACAGTGCAGTATGATGTGCAGTATTTACCTTGGAGGTCAAACATCATGAAGATACTGACAGGGTGGAGGAGATGGGCTGAACTGAATTACTGAATTTTGTTCATGGATTTTTTTCCCTTTGTGCCACACTTTCCTCACTTATATCTGCTGGGGTTAATTTTCAATAAAAGCATGTTCAATGCCTATTTCATCCTCCAGAATGTCTCTGAAATGAGTTAGGCAATTGTCATTAAAAAGCGCCATCCCACGCTCAGTTGCAACCTTTTTTGGGGGTTTCTTTTAAATAAAGTCAGAACATTTCTCCCACATCCCTAACATTCCTTTAATCTCTCTTGTAAAGATAACAGCCTCGTCACCATCGTCTATTTCTTGCAAACCATCCATGTGCTGCTGTGTCTGTACCTACTTTGTTGCAGCATTCACCGTGATGTTCCCTGTGCCCACTTGTGGTGGGATGCCTGAGCTTGCTCGAAAGTGAATTTTAGCTCACAAGTCAAAGTAAAAAATCTCAAAAACGAATTATTTGGGATAAGTCCAGGTACCATTGTATTCTGGGAAGGCCAAAGGTATGTTACTCAGAACGACAGACGATTGTACAGTTTGTCTTTGTACTTCCCTCATGCAAGGTAAATGCTGAGAGTTTTTTTTTTCTGATGCCAGGGGAAAGGACAGGAACTGCCTTTCTGTTAAGTCGCTGTTCAGGAATGCACACCAAAAATATTCTGTCAGCTGATTTTCTTTGACAAAGGTTTGCATTGCATCTTTTCAACTCCTCTGCCCACCATTGACTCAAGCAATTATACAGTGTATTTTCTATGTAATACTTAGATAAAAAAGTTAAACCTTTAGCCACAGCTAAAGGACTGCAAGGACTTTTTCTCCTCTTTGTTTGCTCTTTGATTCCTAAAGGTCTTTAAAGACCAAGGTGGGACAATTACCATTTATAGTGGTTAACATGGCCCAACGGGTATTTCTTTCCATTTTCATCTGAAGCATTATTCAGTTCCATTAATAAACATGTTGAGAGCCCTTTTTGGACTTTGCAGACTACGTTGCCCGTCTTAGCCTCAAGTAGTGATAAACAAAATGACCGGGCCAAATCCAAGTGGCGCAAAGGGAGTAGTCATTAAGAAACAGATTTCTTGAAACACTTTCCCATCAGAAACGATAATCAAGGATTTTAAATCCAGCAAAAAACAAAACCCACGTATAATGCATTATTGACACAACTCGCTTTCTGTTCTCCATTCTTTCTGCACTTCACAGTAAACACAACAAAGGATTGTAAACTCCACTGGCAGGAGAAGAAAGGGTATTAATTTTTCAAACTAAAAACTGTAAACTGAAAATACCTGTGAAGTGGATAATTCTGTCTGGGGGAGACACGTATTTTCCCCTTCCGTGTGTCAACACAACTTCTTTTGAGGTGTACAGTGATGTCTGCATGCTCCTGATAAGTCTCGTATTCTCAGCAAAGAGTAATTTGCTAAATGCAGACGGCTGTACACAGAGTCCCCATATTGTTAATTAAATAATTCCGCCTTTGATGTTTTTCTCTGTTTTTTTAAATGTGAAAATAACAAAATTAAATGGAATGCTGTCTTCTGTCCTGAAAAGAATGATCCGTGGATGCTACATCAACCATTGAGGCTGAAATACTGTAAATAAATTCAATTAACTGTGAATAAAAGTGCATGACTTCCCAATAAAAAAGGTATCATTTCATTTCTAGCTGTCACATCACTGGCATGTGAGGGAAGGTATACAATATATTATTCACTGCTATTTGCTCCTTAAATTGCCAAACAGTTTGGAGTCCCATATGATAAGACTTCAAGCATATGTGTGTGTGATGTTTTCTGCCATTATAAAGTCATTATTAAAAATGTGTGCAACATTATTTAGGCAAAGCTGGAACTGGATTCTTGGACAGTCTCTGTATAGTTTTAACAGGATGCTCACATTCCCAAGACAGTTTTATTTATTCAAAGAGGCGAGCCAAGAAAATCCACTGAAGTTAATTCAAAATGTAAGGAATTATACAGGAGCTGTTGCTGGGTAAATATGGCAAGTTCGCATGCTCCTCACTTGGCGACACAAAAAAGCACAGGTAGAAGTATAAAGCAAAATGCGTTACACACAAAAAAAAACTTGTTTTATGTTTGGGGAAATGTCCACATGAAAAACACAAGTAGGAACACATTTAATTTGTGCAATGTGTTCCATGTGTGATTCAAATTGCACTACATGATAACATATACACGTTTAAACATGTGTCTTTCCCAAATTGGTGTAGAATGTAATTTCCACATGTGAAATGCATGTCAAACCGTGCCACGTCTGGAGGGAGTCAAACATGTGCTTTCTGTTAGTATATGATATAATTTCTACATGCTACACATGTGTATTCATATGCTACTACACAATACAATTTCACATTTAGAGCACACCCAAGAGACTATTCAAAATTTGGAAGGTACTACACATGTGCTATCCATGTTACTACTTATTGTCCCCATGTCAAACACATGTGAGAAACTGTTATACATCCCGTGTTGTGCCACTTAACTGATATCAAGAACTGGCTATACGTTTAGCTTTCACTATTGAACCTGAATTCATTCATGGTGATAGTTGAGTCCTTTAACATTGTTTAATAAATAGTCTAAATATGAATTAGTTGATGATTCATATATTTCTTAATGAGATAAAGTGTTAGATAATGTATGGATGATCATCATGCATCAGGTAGCATATTCCTGGCTAGAATTTGAATTTTAACATTTTGACTGACAATTCTTTCACTACTGTAACTTCAAGACAAGTTCTGGGCTGTTATTTCAGCTATATTTAACTCTTTGATGTTCAAAAAACTAAGTTTGAGGTGACTGCATCAAGCTGAAACATCATTCTTAATTTGTTGTTGCAGTATATTCAATTAAATTCAATTCAATTTTATTTATATAGCGCCAATTCATGAAACATGTCATCTCGAGGCACTTTACAAAGTCAAATCAATCATATTATACAGATTGGTCAAAAATGTCCTATATAAGGGAACCAGTTGATTGCTTCAAAGTCCCGACAAGCAGCATTCACTCCTGGAGAAGCGTACAGCTAGATGAAAACTTTAACTCCCTCCCTGCCTCAGACTCCCACATAGAAACAAAAGTAGGTGTGTTTTAGGTGCTCAAAGCACAAGTCTTTAGTTTATATTGTTACAACTGAGAAGAAGACGGTGTCCTAATCAAGTTTAAAGCAAGGGAAGAGGTGTGCAGTCCATAATCATATCAGATACTTATAACAGGTCCCAAATAAGACAGATGCAGTGTATATGTGCTCAGCTGCTTGAACTGGACACAGACACTTAGAACTCAAAGATGCACAAAAAAAACATCAGTCACCACAGTCTTACCATTAAGAGTAAATGTCATCACTAATCTCTCTATAAAGAAGCTAAACTTTGGCACAAAGGTTTGTCAGTCAATATATTTCGTTCACTGGTAAATAACCATGAGCTATGTTTATTGTTACTAGGGTTCAGTTCAAGTTTGTCTATAAGATCTCGGGCCCCTGGTGCATTATGGGTAAAGTAATTTTTTTGGCTACCAAAAAACATTCAAAGATGTCAGAAAGCAGTGAAGAGAACTATAGCACCACCCAAATTCCCTTAATTAGAGCTCCTAGCTCCTGTTCCATAAGCTTTCATGGGGTCAACAGTAAGAACACTATTGGGTAGGGAAGGAGCTTCAGACTGCTGTGCCGATTTTGGACAGCCTTTAACTTCGACATCATTACGTGACGGAAACGCAAATGAACTGCAAATTGCGCACTCTCTTCTCTTAGTGACCGGGTGGGCTGTGCTTTATAAGGCATTTCACACAAAGGACTGTGGGAAAACTTATAGCTCCCTAGCACTGGTAAGTGATGTTGCGAGGTTCCTAGGCTAAACTAGCTGGGAGAGGAAGCATACAGGCTTCTTTTCCTACCTCCTTCCTTACTGACTGCACTATTTGGACCGCATTTATCATGGCAACCGCTGACGCACTTCCTCTTTGGCGAGTTAAAACAGTTTTAATCAATACGGGTATTCATATGGACCCATTGATTCTCTTCCAGACATCAAGTACACTGACTGTCAAGTTTCAGTCTGTCCTCTGCAGGGACAAAGTCTTTGTCTTAAGCTGAGACTCTAATACGTGCTAACAGCACATACTATCAGGCCATGAAAGCATGCTTTTGTACAGCATACGTTACTGCGATGACAAAGTGGAATGTATTGTAGTTTTCTCTAACTTAACTTCTCTCTGTTATTTCTGGACGGATCTGAATTATTTAAAAAGTGACAGTGACCAAAATAAAATTTCTGTCAGGCTGATTCCATGTTCTGTCTCTCCCCTCTCTTCCTCTGTATGCTATTGCCAACAGGGCAGCATAAGATAGCTTACATAAACAAGAAGATTAGACAAAATATTGTGTGCAAACAAACGTACAACTTTATTCCATTTTTTTTACATCCATCTGGCTCTTTCTTTTGTGTCGGTCAATTGTGAAGATTAAACAGAGGTTTATAACTGCATTTCTTCTTTCCGTCTGTGAGTGAACTCTGTGAAGCCTTGCTATCGTGTTTTTTTCCGCTACCATTAAAGCCTATGAATTCTATTAGACCTATTAAACATAGCACAAAGTGCACCAGTCATTGTATGGCACATATATTAAGGCTTGAAGCCTTAAAACCAATTCCTGTGTGCCTTATGTTCCTGTCCACTACCTGCACTCCACGCAAATTACAATTATACATTATAATTGCCACATGTAAAACTCACAAGGGAAAACTTTCCACCTGTGGAGTAAGGCTCACATTTCTCCTTTGTTCCTTTGCATAGGATTGTCTTGTGTAATTCTTAGGGGTTTTCATGTGGGATGGCTGTGGCTGGGAAGAATCGTAGTCCTTCGGTTGTTAGTTCGTGTCACCAAGTGTTTTAAGTCAGGCTGGGTGAATGAAACTTGTATTCCTGGAGTGTTTGGACTAGAAAGTGCTATATATGTTCATTTAATTTGCTATTTTCTTTTATTTCCATGGTTTTTACATGGGCATCACATATAGGTTAATGGGCTTCATTTAATATGTTACATACATAATACAATTAAAATGTTCCAAAAGCCAGTTTCACATTTGTTTTTTTTGTGTTTTTCCTGAAAGGGCATGATTATAACCTCAAATTTCAGCCTTTGGCCCTTTCTCCAACCCAACTCCTAATTTGATCGATAAAAATTAATTTCTGTTTATGTTAAACTTTCCCACTCAATCACAAGTTTGTCAGTGGAAAGGTCAAGCAATAAAAGAAGATTGCATTCCAGAAAAAAACACTAATTATCTTCCTGTTTTCAATATGATGCTGCTAAACACTAGTGTTATTTAAAAGAATGATGCCATCTGTTTTGTTTAGTCAATAACTTCCCAGCTCATAAATATGATGAGAGAATTACATAATGACCTTTGCTCTTATCAGTCTAAAAACATTTTCTGCGTAAAGAGTAATGTTTGCAACTCAGATGGGGGAGATTATGTGTGAAGGAGCAAGCTCAGAAAAAGAATCCATCCTCCAAGGTGTTAATAGCAGTCTGATTATCTGAATGGCTAGAGTTTTTACTCCAACCTCTAATTACTTTCAAGGCTAGCCTTTGAAAAAGCAACTATGAGCTGTTTCTAAAATGTACATCTGGCCTTAATAACTTGTTTAGTCTAATTTGTGAATACAAGCAATAACTAGATAAAAGTGGAAAAAAAAGAAAAGAAAATATCACTTTTATTATGTCTTATTCTAGAGCTATCAGTCTAAACTGTTGTTTACTCTGGTAATTAATGGGGTAACTTCTGAGGGAAGCTGGTGGCACTGTGTTTTACTTAGGTTTATCATGTTAAAAGGGAATGAATACATATGCAGTTCATACTTCAGATTTGTATAAGGAAATAATTTGAAAACCATGCATAGTTTTTTTCCCACTCCACAGCTACAGGTACTGTACATCTCAACACTTAGAATATTGTAAAGAAGGTAAATATATTTTTGTCACTCATTTCAGAACGTGAAATTATATAAATTCATAACACCTCCTTTTTGAAGGCTGTCAATGACTGTTGTCTGGACATCTGTCAAGTCCTCAGCATTGTGTCGCCTACTCACCCAGACTTAGCTCATTAGGGTGTGAGTTTTCACTATTTCACTTTTTTAACAATTTTCTCATTTTCGGAGAGAATTATAGGTATTTATTATCTGTGCACCACAATCATCAAAATTACAAGAAGTAAAGGTTTGAAATATTTCACCCCATGTGTAATGAATATATCTGAAACACATCTGAAAGTAGACAAAATAAGGTTTTTTGCCATGTACTTGTATTGTGCTAGTTTGTGTTGGTCTGTTATATACAATTTATTCCATTCAAAGGCTACGAATATCTTGGCACTGCATAGTAAATAATTACTGTACATGTGCCATAAAGACAACAAGGTGATGTGAAAGTGACCAGTGTATTCTTTGTTTTCATCCACCAGTAGAGGGCATATGGTCTCTCACCATTATCTTTGGCTCTGTGTAACACACTAAAGACATTCCTAATACTGATAGTGGAAAAGGCTGTTTTTTGAGGATCAAGAACAATACATTACAGTAGAACTCTACACAGTCAAGCAAAAACAACACTGTATAAATCTCGCCATCAAGAAATACACAATGGCTCCTGTTACCAAACATCATATGAGATATTTCCTGTCCCTCTTTCGTGCTTGCCTTCTGTTTTAGTTCATCTTTGACCGTCGAGTTCTCACAATTGGAACAGTTACAGGTTATACTGTATGTATGGTATCAATTTATTACCCTCCATGTAACAGCCACCGCCTTCACCCGCATCTCGCTAACCATTAAGTTCAATAGCACAACTGCTTCAGGTAAGGTTAATTTATTTCAGGCTATCTCAGTAAGATCATGGAGGTGTGAGGCACCTGCTTAAACAGCGCATCCGCGTCCGTCGAGCCACAGATGTCCAAAGGAAACCTGACAGCGTGGCCCCAAAGACAGGCTAGAGATTAATGACTTGTGACAGCTTCAACGAGCCAGGATATGAACAGTCATCCTACAGCCCTTACATAAGTAGAAACAGCTGTTGTTTCGGCAGAGTGTTTTATTTCTTTCTTCTTTTTTTTTTTTTACTATAGCTGCCTCTCATAGTAGTTTGTAGGGAGAGGGGACTCCTGTCAGACAAAAAACAGCATGAATATAAGCTTGTGTGGAGGGCAGAAAAAAGATACTTGATAAAGTCCACTTTTTTACTTCTTAAAATGTTGAGGTATTAAAGATCTCAATCAAATCAAATACCTGTATTTACTGTTTTGTGTTGGTTACTTTGGAGGAGCTTGCCAGTGCCCACAGTGTAATTACAACAGTGTGAATTATGTGAGGAAGCAGTTCTGCTACTCCGACTTAGTTGTGATTAGCACGAGCATGAATGGAGCTAGATTAAACCCAGTTGGAAGGGGGAAAAATGGGAGGAACTGCAATTAGATACAACATTATTCCCTTTCTTTCTTGTTCTCAGAACACTGCCTCGTTCTGCCACTGTAAGATTTAGATTTAGGCTCATTGTAATGAAAGCTTTATTTTGAGACCTGGTGAATGTATAGAGCACGACAACCCACTTTGTCTCAGCAGCACAAAAGAAACGTGCTTCTTGAAAATGCCTGCCTGCTTTTTCTAAGCCTTTAATTTCTGGTTCGCTGCAAAGAGCCAAACAGTTTTGAGGTTGCTTTGTATCCCAGGTACAAATGCCATCCTTTTGATGGACCATAATTTAGTTTGTTACATCACAATCTGTTATTATGAGCTATTGTCAAAAGGGCCAATATTTTTTATTGAAATAGTCATAAAAAACAATACTAATAATTTGAATTCAGCAAATTTTACAACGGGACACACTGTGCAATGAAAACAGTGTGCTGATTCAATAGTAAAGCTACTTTAATTCTTCTCCTATTCGTCACATTTGCAAGATGTTACTGTCTGTGTTTGCTTGTCTGCATACACTCTCCTTGGTTAGGATTCAATCAGCAGATGGAACCATGGGATGGAGGTTATCAGCCATTCCATTCCCCTCTGGACTGTAATTCGTTGTCGACAATGTGCTATGGACCCTAAAGGCCTGCCATCTGCTTACTTTTGCTCCTTCCAAAGGTGAGAAAATACACACCTCCACCTGTTTTTTTTTTTGTTTTTTTTTTTTTGCTTTGTTTTGTTTCAGCAAAGCATGCTGCCTACAGTTATGATCCCAATGGCACGTTCTTGCATATGTATGTAAGTATTTTGAAGTGTCACTAATTGAAATATAATCACAGGTCTAATCAGCCATCAAACTGCATATTGTCATTGATGAAGGGATAATCATACTGAATGTTCTGTAAGTATTACAAATGATCATTCATGTTGCTAGTTTTTGCTTTCATTAAATTAAAAATCTACAGCAAAAATCCTTTTAATTTTACTGTAGAGTAAGATTAAAGTATAAAAGAAGGATAAGTGATATAAGAGTTGATAAATGGCTCACATTAATAGGGGATTCCTAAAACGTAATGGTATGGGGTTTTCTTTACCTTTGATCAAAATGTTTTAGCATGTATTGTTTTATCTTTCTGACCTTGGAAGATTCAGCAGCTTGGAAAGAAGAAAAAAAGGCACAGGAAATGGCATGACATTAAAATGTTGTTGTAATTACATGACATTTTTTTTTATGTCTTTATACCAGTCAAAAAATCTTAGAAGTTGTTGGATAAAATGGCTACATTTTCATAAGCGGAGGAGCACTTACATTTAGTAACCTTGCAAATCATGTTTTCTAATTCTCATTTATAATGCGTCACACATTGTTAGCTCGTTGGTGAAAGACAGGCTCCTGGAAAAAAAGCATTTTCAGTGTCAGACACTTCTTTTTTTGAATTATCAATTTGTTGAGTGATTGCATTCCGACAAGCAAGCAATCCTTAATCCCTAGTCTAGTCCAGCTGCCAAGTCAGTGTAACTCAATGTGCTTTTTTCTGTGTCCATTTTACTGAGGGTTTTAGCAGGTTGGCCAAAGGATTTACACAGAATGTTCTAATTTGACCTGTCTGGAACTGGGTTTTCTTGTTTTTACTTAAAAAAGAAGAAATATGTGAGTGAATGAAATAATTTGGATTGGTACCCCATTTTACAAATTAGAGTACGCAGGAATGTACAGGTTTGTGGTGCTAAAAAGATAGATAGACAGACAGATGTACGGTTAATAAATCACACATAAGTCACAAGCACCAAAAACTGCTGACTTTGTTTTTGTTCTCCTTGCTAACCTTTATTTATACAGGTAGTTTAATTGAGACATAACTACTCATTAACAGAAGAGACTTGTCAGCACATATGTAAAATTTCATATGGAACAACTCAAGACTTACCAAAATACAGCGCCACAATGTTCGAATAATGAACAGTTAAGAATAAATGAATAAAAACAAGAGCAGGAACTGACAAAGTCTGGGACTTAAATCTCATAAACAACCTTTATTACATATAAGCAGAGGGGAAAGTAGGCCAAAGAATGTAGACCCTTTGAGTAAATGATTAATGTTGTCCCCACTGAGTTTCCATAGTGCAATGTTGTCATGGTAGCAATTGCAAAGTTCACAGTGATTCTCTATCATAATTTTCCTAAAATATGGGCAAATAAAAGGAAATAACAGTGAAGTAGGAGTCTGAAGTTTGTAAGCGACACAACCGGAACTCTTACAGAGATCAAGATAATATCCTGTTAAAGAGGCGTTTCATTTATTATTCATCTCCATTTGTGGACTTTTGGCTACGGAAGGTTCATAGCTTGTTCATGTTTCTTGCAGCATCATAATAATGGCCGCGTGGAAACCTCTCAAACCAAACGCTGTATGAAATGACTTCATGTCATTTTAAAACAAATGAGCTTAACATACTGTACGTCCAGGTTATTCTGTTGCTGCTAAGCTGTCATTCAAAAACACTTCCAGGCCTTCAGAATAAAAGCTTTTCATACACCTTATTATTCACATATTACATCGCACCCTATTCTTTATTTTGTAATTTGTCAAAGTTTTAAAGGCCGATTTAGTGCATGACAAAAGGATCTAAACCTGATATATTGCACTACATAATAAGCAAGGATAATTTGAACACAAGGTTTTAACTACGACACAACAAAGACACTAAAAGATCTGCAAAGTAAAAGATTCCTGTTGATCGATTTAGAAATTCTATGTTAACTGACTTTTCAAATAGGAAATTATCAAATCCTAAATGTTCAAAACACTTGACAGTAGTTAATAGCTTTTTTAACATGTCATTTGGAACACTGAAAAAGACAATGATGTTAAATGTCCGTGTATAGGTCAAAGTAAATGATTTGAATTCATAACTTTTTGAAATTCTGTATTAGGCTGTCTGGATTGATTGATAGACACACAGACATAGAGATGTAGAAAGCAGGGAGGTGACTTTAAAATGCACAGTGTCCCACGAGTCCCGTTGTGCTTAAATATTGAGCTCTTATCCCCGGCTTCCAGTAAAAGACTCTATACATCATTACATTGATCAAGTCAGAAAGATTTAAGCTTAGCTCAGAGACAGAAATCTTGTTCCAAGGTCAGCTAGCAGGAGGCAAAAGTCAAGGGTCACCTGTCTTCTCTCACCTGAAATTGATGAATCCCTCTGCTCATTTCCCCCTCTGCCCCAGGAGATCCCCATTCTGCTGATCATTTAAACCTGTTTGAGCCAAAGAAATCCAAAGGATTTCTACTGGCCTTGTCTGCTGCCGGCCAGGACAGCAATGGTACCACTCAGCAGCATGAATCAATACACATACAACATAAGCGCGGCATGTAGCTGCTGATGTAGCCAAGGCAGCCATCCAAAGTTTGTCCGGCATACCGAAGTTCATTTTACGGAAAACTTGGAGTAATTTATCATGAGATGGATTATTCCAAGAAATTTTGACTCTGCATGGACACATGGATTCCTCAGGAGGGAGAATCTCATTACACAAAATCACTCATTCCCTTGATGCAAAGATATGAGGTGTGGTGAACTGCATTGCCATACAGTATGATTCAGAGTTGCTAAGTATAGTTTATGCAGCCCATAGTCGGAGTGGACAGAAGGTATCCCTGGGGCACTTTGAGAAATGCTACATATGAAATGGAGCGGCAAACTTTCTCTCTTTTGAAATGGGGCATTATGTATGCATGCAAGGATGTTTGTTAAAATCCCTTGTCTGCTGTCAGGCTTCACCTCCTCTCCTCTTTGCTCTGAGAAGAAAACGTAAGCTGTTTACAAATACCGTATGACAGGTTGGATACTGCTAACCTAAGTTTTCATGTCAAAACCTGTCAGTGACATTTAACAAGAAGAAAAAGCATGTCAGACCAAAAGTGCTTCCAGATAAAACGACCAAAGCAGCTGAAATGTGCATGAAAACAGCTCTCTAGCCTCAAACTCACTTATCCGCATTGAAATGCAGTGAGCGTTGTATACATTGAACAGTCTGGAATTTATATATATATTTTTTAATGGAGTACAATTATCACAACATATTCAAACTTCTATGGGGGAATAACAATTTTTTTTATTTTGGCAAATCAAAGCCACACACTTTTTGTGCACCTACAGCTAAACACACAAAGAAAAATTAAAGGTATGGGGAGAAGGACTTGATTCTAGTTAGAAAAAATATATATTTCTGAAGGGCAGTGTACATTCATGAAACTGTGTTATTCTCTGTGACTGCTGAACCATAGGAGGAATACACACAAACACAGACACAGACACACGAAGACACACATGAAGTCTGTGTTGAGATGTGACAACAAAGAAATCTGACAAGATCAGAGCTGAGAGACATCAGATACCCAAGTCTAGGTGATGTTACAGTTTTTTTGCATTACGTCTTTTCTGCATCCCTGAGCTGTGCTGTTTGCAAGATGGACAACACACACACACACACATATACATATATATATATATATATATATATATATATATATATATATATATATATATATATATATGCCTGTGAGACAGAGTGAGTAGCGACTAGCGCATTAGCTGGCCAAGCTAGGCTGGCCAACGTAATGTTGTTAGCATATTAGCAACACAAGCTTTGCTGGGTGAAGGATGATGAGAGGAAGATCAGATGTGGAGTGTATGGGGTTACATTTGTCAGACCTGAAGCTATGGTGGGAACCGAAGTGAATTTATATTTATATTTAAATATTTTGTGATGTCCAAATAAAAATCCAAACTTCAAAACAATTGAGAATATGACGTCTTACAACCGCAGCATGTCGAGGTCAATAAGGAGGAACTGAAGAGGACCCGAGGAAGATGCCAGATTGTTCTGACTCACATAGTGGTAATCAGGCCACAGGAAGGATCACAAGAACCTCGCCTACCTGCAGCCAGCAAAATGCCTCAATCCCCAATAGGAAAGTTGGTCTTAACTGTAGTTGTTAAAGAAAATGTTTGCATGCCATAAAATGGAAATGCATCGCTATCGGTCGTGTTCATGAACTGTGTATTGTTGAGACAACTTACATTTGATTAATAACTGATACATTGGCAAATATTGCTTATTGTTTCTAAAGTTCAACTTAGGAGCCAACTAATTTTGAGTCAATTTATTAATTTGAGTAAAATGATTATTCAATAGGTTAGACTTAGAATTTGCCATATATATTAAGGTGATTTTTAGCTGTGATTTTATTCGATGTTGAAATATTAAAGCTTAAGTGTCATCCTATTTTAGAGCCACAAAACCTTTTAAATATACAACATACAGGAAATAAATTGAAATGTCCGGTCCATTATTTTTCAAAGCAGATAAGGAATTTTAAAAGGCATATTTTTCTGACAAAAGACATATACAGTACATACATGCAGATATAGATATATCTGTAAAGTTTGAGCAACAAGACACAAATTTATTCTTTTACATGGAGACTGAGCTTGACACAGAGCACTTTATATTCTCTGGGTTGAGTACCAGTTCATTAGGTGTCTGGGAAAAACAATGTTTTCCCTGTCTTTTTCTTCATCACTTGACAAATAAAAATCTTTTAAATAAACCTTTATTGCTTGAATTGACCTTCAAGCTGCAGACTTTGCAGCCACTAAGTTTGTATTGGGTGGCCCTTGTCTTGTGTATGTAGGCTTGAGTTAGCCAAAAGTTGCGTAAGAACAATTACGTGACATTTACAATGCTTGTGTTCTCAACTGCTTTGGGCTGACTTTTTTTTTCTTCTTTCATGCATGGCAATTAAAATAATTATCAGAACTTGTAAGTTTGAAGATAACTGAAAAGGAAAAGTTGTAAAAAATATTGACTTGTGCCCTTTAATGCCAGGTGAAGTCTCAAGCAATCTTCACAAAGTACAAGCAAAGTGGCTAAAGCACAGATCATCAGCACAACATGTCACATTCATTTTCTGAGCATGACTAACTTTTTTAACAAAAAAAACCTACTAAACACTCATTGTGAATGATCATGTACAGCTTTTTGCTGGAATAAAATTTAACTACATTTCACTTCCCATTTGGCTTATCTTAATTCAAAGAGCATTTGTTACAGTTATTCACTTATATTAAATTGTCATTTTCCTTATTTATAATCTCCAAAACTTTGTTTGTGTCTGTATTTTGCCTGCCAGCAGTGCTTTCGAGGTTTTAATAAAAATAAACAATTTTGAAAAGATTAACTAATCCGCCTCAGATAAGAACGGAAGAATTAGAGAACACAATGTCTTTTTTTTCCGTTTTTTTACACCTATTCATGCTAGTGTATTAGGAACAAGAAAAGAACATGTAAAATACTTGATTATAATTTTTACCCACATTTTCCCTTTCCTTTATGTTCTAGTTTTCCTTTTAAAAAGGAAAGAGTTCAGGATAAAGACACAGTGCTAACTACCCCTGAGTGAAATAATTGTATAAAAATATCCATTTCATCCCAAAGCAGTTTTTTTCCCCAACTCTGGAAACACACTAGTGAAAAGTCAGCCAACAAATGAAGGCAAGAGATCCTGATCTCAGCTGCTAGCTGAAATATTTGTGTTTCATTATAACCTATAGCAAGAGCCAGGTTTGACATCCAGGAACTCAGTGATAAGCTCAGGAGGGCAAAGTGTATTATGGAGTGATCTAAATGTACCTGGACTGTGGGTGAAGTACAGCTTGGAACTTGTTAAAAGGTGCCGGTCAAGTTATGTCAGATTTTAACAGTGATTCACATGGATTGGCCTCGCCGGCATCCTGAAGGCCCATAAAGCCTGATTCATCACCCCTATCGCTTGCAGAGGGCACGCAGAAGGCAGGGAAAGAGCAGCTCTCAGGTATGCTAAAGTCATCCATGATGGGAACTGTCAACTCTGCAAATGGCTCCCTCTCGCCCTGCTGCCTTGCACATTTCATCAAGCTGAAGGAGTCAATGACAGAAAGTCTATTGAACTCTGACTGTCTCTACATACAAATTATTTCCTTCTGTTGAGAAACATTTGTGTTACAAGAGAGCTTGATCAAATGTGGGTCTGGCTTGATATTAACTAATAAATTTAAAATAGGTAACACTTGCTAAGCTTTGTTAGGGGTATTCCTGTTTAGCACTTAGGCTCTTCTATTTTACATTCCCTCTGGTAATCAACATTGTATTGGGAAACTGTTTGTTGCACGACTGCTGACAACCCTTGAGAGCGAAAAATACAATTTAATAATTTGCTGCTGCAAACACATCTTCAGGCACAGCAGGCTCTGTGAGCGGAAAACAACGGGTGGGCTTTGGAAGCATTATGGATGCTACTGGATCATCATTTGAGTGACAGATAACAAGCTAAGATGCCCATAGACATTTTCCCGTGGTAGATTTAGAGCGCTAAATGCAAGCCAACAGATCTGTTTATTCATATTATTAAGAACTTTAAATCACTATCTGTAAAATCAGAATAGATTGATTGAAACTGTGCGTGTCATTACTAACCGATTTTAAATTAATCAAAAACTCCCTTTTGCTTGGATTGTTTTGTTTTATTAATTAAATATTAATCGTTTGCCATGTCCCCTAAAAACCGTTTTCACTCAAGATTTAGACTGCAGACATTCAGGTTTGTGTTGCAAGACTGTTTGCAGCTGATAGGAAATCCCACGAAAAGTTGAAAAGCCTGAGGATTTCTGTTTCCCCATAAAGTCTTCCTGTTTTTTTTCCCCATAGTGCGAAATGGAGTGTTGGTGTGCAGCATGCCAGCTGCTGCGCTGCCTCCTTACATTTTGTTTCCCTCCACTAGTCCAATTTCATATTGATGAGCGCTGCGGCAATTTAAATTGCATGTCTTCTTTAAACATTAAACCAGCAAAGAGAGGAATCACAGCCAGAGCTCACATTCTGGCACTGTTGAAAATTGCAAATGCTATTGCTGTGAAGGGAAAATCAGAAAAGGGGCAACCTGTAGTTCCACAGTTCAGACTTTTTCACCTATTGAGAACAGAGTTTGTCTTATGTGTATAAGCATGGCACAGTGGGGTGAAAATGCAGCGCCTCTACGTGGATCCTTTGTAATTCAGTGACTGCCGAAGATCAATAGGAATACAAAATTGTAATTTCAGCTTCAGTTTCAGTATAAAATTGGAGCTTTCTCTTGAGCTACCATCATTCTGTATATATATACGGCCAAGCAAAAGTTTAAATGCAACTTAAAGTTTTGCCCATTTTGTCATCAAACAACCACAAACGTCAATGTATTATGTTTGGGCTTTTTGTACAAACTATATATATATATATATATATATATATATATATATATATATATATATATATATATATATATATATATATATATATATATATATATATTGTTTGCAAATAAAAATGTTTAAAAGTCTTGTTTACACTTTACTTTTTTACCCCTAAATGAAATCTAGAAAATCTAGAACAACACATTACTGTGCAAAGTGCAGGCACCAGAGGTTTGTTAGGGGCCAAAACAAAAAAGCAGCATCATAAAGACCAAATAACACAAGATGCAAAAAAAATAAAATAAATAAATAAAAAAAAACAAGGCAAAAACTACAATAGTTAGGACTGTGGTGGACATTCATTTTGCATTCACCTTGCAGCAGGGCAATAAAGCTAGACATGCAGTAGTGCTAAAATGGGATGGTTGTTATCATAGCATATTCACGTGTTGAATATCCGACACCAAAATCTAGAATCGGGCCATTTTTGGCAAGACTTAAAAAGGTAATGTTCATAGACACTCTTCTGTCTGATTCAGCTTTAGCATTTCTGCAACAAATGAAACCAAATTCCACTCTGTGAAAAATACAAGGACTTAGAGTTGTAAAAAGCAACAAACAAAAAGCTTTTACAAGGTATCGACTCAGAGGACTGTGAATGCAACACTTTTCAGAATTTTGTAATTTTGAAACTATAATTGTCCTTCAACCCAAATAATTAGGCCATGCTTTGTGTTGGTCAGTCACATACAATCCCAATAAAATATTGAAGTTTGTGGTTGTACCCTGGCAAAAAGCGAAAATATTCAAAGGTTATTACTTTTGCGAGACATTATCATCCTGATGTGTTGTTTTTCCCCAAAGTGACATAAATTCCTTCAGTAAACATACTTTGTATCAAGGGCCTGTGACATTGACCTGTTTTCCCAACATTACATGTAAAGACAAATATATGCTGAAACTCAGCGTTTCAAGTGCATGAACTCAATGAGATAAAAACATACGTGGTCGCAAGTTGATAAAAGTGAACCACTTGAAGCTTTTGTATTTAGGAAACAACAGTCTTTAATTTGCTTGAATGGGGAGCACATTTTGTCAATCTTATGAGATGAGGTAAATTGGTGAAATAGCTAAATTGGTAAGGCCCTTTTCCCCTCTATCCCTGGCTGTTGAAACTCTCATTCCGGATGCTCCCAAGGAAGCTGCTTAAAAATGATAATCCAGGGGAGGAAGGCAGAATCTCCACTGACTTGCCTCAAGCCTGCTTTCAACCCTATTAAGAAATATTAAGCAGCCTTCCAAAGAAACCTAAACTCAAGCCTTAAACTCCGTATGCTCTGCCTCCTGCAACCCTTCAACGGCCTCATCCTTTCTGGGTGAGCAATCAGTGGAACAGAAAAATAGAAAATCTAAAAAAAAAGAGTCAAATTAGTATTTACAAGTTGTTTTTTTGTAATGGGTCACACAGTTTACTCAATTGTTGTTCTTATTGTTCTGACTGTATTGTGTTTCTTTCAGGAATTGCACAAGCTTGACGGCATTCAAAGAAATTATCTTGACCAGGATGAAGCTGCTGCTATTCGGTTTCTCACCCTGCAACACCAAATCCCAAGAGAGCGCCACAGAGAGAGAGAAAAAAAATGTTCTGACTTGCTTGCAGCTGGGCAACGCATGTAAGACAGCCTTGGGCAAGCTGTGGGTCCAGGTTACCAGGTTAGAATATACTGCAGACAGGTTTAGATTTTCAGTGAGGTATATTGTTTTGTAACTGCAAACCTGCTGCCCCTCTGTTCCTTCAATTTGAATTAGTTTGTCATGACTTCAAATTCAATGTTAGATTAATAAAATAAACCTGAGCTCATATTTTAGACTAAGGGCGCAACGATACACCCAGTTGATGTTTTTTTGAAAATTAAGAATCCCCTTTTTTGCTTTTACAAACAGGATGAAGGGAATCACTTGCAGTCCAGACCGATTAAAACAGGGGTTAGGTTAGCAAATGTTAAATTCAGCGTCATTGACAGCAGTTAGCTAGTTAAAACTTTTGACATTATTTACAGTTTGCGCAGATCTTATCGATCACTCCGACAATGTTTATTCTTTGGGATTGTTTTCCACCGACTACCAAAAATATTGACAGATAAACAATTTAAAAGTGCCAATGACATGATGCCTATGTAAATGAGTCGGTCAGGCCTTTGAGACATCCCATTAGTCCACTGCGTCAACATGACAGGGCAACTCAAGAACTACTTCCTTTCTTACTTTAAAATAAAAGTCGCCAACATGCATATAGAGTTTCATGCTTCCAACACTCACCTTCATCCATCCATCCATCCATTTTCTGACCCGCTTAATCCCTTATGGGGTCGCGGGGGTTGCTGGTGCCTATCTCCAGCGTTCACTGGCCAAGAGGCAGGGTAAACCCTGGACAGGTCACTCACCTTCATATACTTTAATAATAGTTTACACTTACTGCATCACTGGAAGTCTCTAATTCACTTTGGTGAGGTGAAGACTCCAGCAACACTTGAAATACTAAGGAAACGAGCAGGTTTGCTAATTAAATTGTGTGCTCAGTATTTCAAGGGTTCCTGAAGTTTTCAACTCACCAGATATTTGTCCCTCTCCATGCATCTTGGAAATAGTTGAGGTTGTGCCAGAAACCTTTCCATAACAGCATTTACTCTGGACAGAAAAATGCTATCGCATGAAATCTTTCGAAACCTCTAGGTTAGACTCATTCCCATTCACTATTGACAGTATAATTTTTTAGAAATTCTTCAGATTTTCTTTAACAAAAAAAAACCAAAAGGTGACTTTTTTGTGATACTTTTATCACTGAGATGTTTCTTCATCTTGCAGGGGCAAACATAGAGTTTCTCTAGACCTAAGCTTACTGAAAAGGAGATAAAACAAATACTGTAAAATACTAGTTTATCTGGTTGTTCAGGGTTGCAGGATAACTTGGAAACAACCAGGCAAACAGACACTCACACATGAAGAAAACATAGAGGAACCAGTTAACCTAGCATCCTTGTTTGTGGACAGTAGGAGTAGGCCTGACGTAGCTGGAGAGAGCATTTAGAGAGAACATGCAGAATTCAACTGGCAACACTGTAAACAACTTTTCTAACCTGAAGCCTCACAGGTGACAAGTATTACTCCAAAGACCTCTCTTACTTTTTCTTAATAGGTTCATCACAATTTGTATATACTGTAATGTAGCAGGTACTAGGATTTAGCCTAAAACTTTGAGTAGTAAGAAACTCGTGGCTCTTACTGCCACGAACAGCCACCTCAAAAATAATCGCTGCCAGTAATTCTCTGGTGACACCACCTTCTGTGAAAAACAGCTTTTGTTTCATTTAAGAGATAAACGCTTCTGTCACCTCTTATCATCACATGTAAATCAGTCATGCGGGTCCTGGAAGGAGTGGACTTTCTCATTATCAACCTCAAAGGGGGTAGGTAGGACAATTCCAAGGGCCCCTGACTGACACCCCCCCCCCAAAAAAAAAGAAAAAATGTATTCTTTTTTTTTGTCATGGGGCCCAAGATTCATGACCGCCCCCCTACATTTTAATGAATTAGAAGAAGCAATTCTAGTGATATAATTGTATTGAGAATAAGTAAATAATGGGAAAAATATTGAATAATCATGAATATAAATTGTAAAAATGTACAAGTAATACAGAACAGAGGAATTTTCATATTATTTACAAAAATGCTCTTAATAATAAACATTTTAGAAGAAATAGAAAAAAGGAACATTGATCTCTCCTCTCTCCTCTTGGTTTTTACACCTTTTTTTTTCAATTTAATGTTGGTTGTTTTGCCAAATACAGCCACTTTCTAGAAGCAGGCAATCCCAGTAAAACGCTGTTAGGCTGATAGGTGCAAATTAATATCAACTAAATTAAGTAGTAAAATGCCCAGTATGGCGAGTAAACATAAGCAAATCAAAATGATGACGTAAATAAGGTGCGTTCAAATATTTTGATGCTATGTGGCAATTATTTAACTTTGTTAAGTTTTATCATCATGTCACAGATTTCTTAACCAGGTTGCTTAATTTCTCTCATCTGATCACGAGGAACGCATTTGTGTGTTTTTTCCTTGTTCTATGAACCAGTCACCGCTCTTAAAAGACGGCGTCGGCGTCACACCTAGCAATGGGGTCAACCACACCTGCTTACTAAGATACAAATGTTTGCCGTCTCCTTACGCTCTCAGCAGATGTCTGAATTATTCTTAAACTAAGACTCGTAGGTAGGAAATTTTAGACTAAGACAGGAGCTCTCTGAGAGGACTCTGAAAATCTTTGTGAAGATGGGCACTGAATCAAATGGCTAAACAACCTCACTAGCATGCTGTCAAGCTCTGCAGAGCCCTGCTAATGAGCTCATATTGGAGTCAGGTGTGTTGAAGCAGAGACACATCTAAAAGTTGCAGGAAATGGGCTCTCGGGACTGGAGTCTGAGATTGCTGAGTTGAAGGCTCAGGAAACCTTTGCAGGTGTTTTCAGTTAATTAGTTGATTGGGGTGTGACACTATGAGTTTATAATATTTCACTCTTTTACAAAATTCTTATTTTCCAAGACACTGAATTTGGTTTTTTTATGATTATCTGTAGGCCATAATCATAAAAATTATGACAAATAGAGGCTTGAAATATTTCACTCTACGTGTATGAATCTATATAATGTGCAAGATTCAAGCTCTGAAATCGGTGACAAAAAGTATAGAACCTTTTCATGGTATTATAGTTTTTTAAGGGTTCACTAGTAGGAAAATCTGCAAAAAGAAAAAAAGAGTGGAAGGATCAAGTTCCCCCTCCCTTTGATATCACTGGCTCCTCCTTTGGGAGCCGGTTCCACACTTTGAGAACCACTGTTTTAAAATTATTGTCTGCAGTTTTGTATGAGTGGTTATGAACAGACATGAAAGTGTAACCACATTTCATCAGGCTGCTTTGTTTACCCGGCTTGCATCTCTTTGAGTTTAAAAGATCAAACCGTCTGTAATACAAGCTTCACTGCTACCTGGAGGCTTGTTATGTGGATTTTAGAATGTGATCTGATGCACTAAAATGGTGAATATCTCTGAAGATGGACAGAAAGGGCTCCCCAAACAGTAACCAGGAAAAAAGGTGCTGTCCTGAGCCATATGGTCAGCCTATTCTTTTTTTTTTCTTTAATGGGTTTACTTTGTCAGTACCAATCATGGCTGAGATCTTTATAGCAAATGCAGTGTTTAACAACTCTTTTAAAGATGGTCTCTCTTGTGGCGGATATGTCAATTTGTCTGGTGATTTATTTGTAGGCTAACTGAGCTACTATCACCTAACTCATTCAGGTAGCCAAAGTGTTGGTGTGGGTCTTAGAGAGAGAGAGTGAAAGAGAGAAAATGAGGGAGAATGAGATAGAGGCTATGCAATACAATCATACTTGCCCTGCATCCACTCACTCTGAAATGGAAAAAGCAGTGTGCAAAGCATAAGTCTCCTGAGAAAACAAGGAAAGATGAGAAAATAAGTGGGTCAAGCAAAAGCTGTGAGGGGCAGGACTGGTGAAGAGGACCCCCACCCCCCCACCCCACCCGAAATCAATGCACATCTCTAGGCTTGCTTTGGAGGGATATCGAACAACAGAAAAGTGTACTGTGGTGGTAAATGACGGGCTAAAAGCTGTAGGTGTCCTGCCTGACTTTGATTATCTCATTCCCAAGGCATTCTTCGTCATCATATCTTGTGAGATAAGTATCGTAATAGTCTTTTTTTGCTGCAACAGTAAATGTTAGCCAAATTGTGAGTCATTATACCTTTTCGTCTCTTGAGATGCAGGCGATGATACATCACCAGTCTTCTGGTGTTAAAGGGTAATTGTTTATGACAGAGGCAGCACAGATTGGACATCACAACAATTATCAGATATATGAAAAAACCCAAAAAGAATGCAGAAAACAAACATGTCTAGATAGAGCGTAATTATAACCTTTGAATGACATGAATGACCTGTAATTTTCACATTTTGATTTGTCTTTGTCTCAACTGAGCAAAGAATAAAGACTATTACACCATGAACAATCACAATCCTCCTGAGAAAAACATACTTGATCTTTCTTGTGATGTTTCTAAACTTAGTTTAAGCTGTGGATTTTATGTTTCAACTAATGGTGTATGAATGCACACCTGTCGGTATAACCTTAAACAGAAAATAATGTTCTTTCCTCTTTCTTATCATCAAACACATTAGTTTAAAAATAACTATTAAACATTTGAATGAACAGAACAGGATTTGCTTTTATTTAGATCGTTTCAGAAGTGCCGTAAAACATGGGCAGCAGTGCATCACTCCTGCCCATGTTTTAAACTGCAAACTGTAGCTCACATACTGGCTTCCTTTCAATCTTCATTATGTGAGATACAACTTTTAGATTCAAGTCTAAGACCAGGAGTTCAAGTCAAGTATTTAGAGCACAAGTCTGAAGTCTTTTAATTTTGCGACTTAAGTGTGACTTGAGTCGGAGTCTCATGCGGGAATCGGCATCTCTGGCTCCCTCCCCAGGTTTTTTATCAGAGTCAAATTGGAGCTCTGGCTGGGCCACTCCAAAAACATTAAAATTCCATTACTATTACTTTTACTAAGAAGAAACACCTAGATTTAAAAGTTTTACTTCAAACTTGTAAGCTTAAATCTGCCTGAAGTATGAATAATTTAAGGCTCAATCACTCTCCTTCCCAACATTTTAAATTAAAAGTTTGAACTGAGTGCTTGTGCTGCCGTCTGATAAAGTCACCATGGGCAAAGAACAATATCACCCATATCAAGAGTCACCAGTGCTTTGTCCAATACTATGTAACAGAAAAAAAATAAATTTTTTGGTATCAAGTTGAAATGTTTATAGTGTACATGAGTTAAACATTAACATGTGAATATAACATAAATCTTTCAATTTAGCTCTGTGCAAGTAATTGCCCCAAATGTAAACAAAATAAAATACAAATACTTAGTCAGCTTGCTTCACTGTTTCCATGACAACTAACAATCAAGCAACCCACAGCACTCTGGGCTGTAATTTTATTCATTTGATGTCAGATTTGATCAAACTACATAAATATGATCCATAGAAGTACCTTAAAATGTTGCATTTTATGCACATCTATCTCTGTTAGAATAAAGACAGCAATTCTACCATTCATGAAAAAGCCATTCATTCACATATGAAAATAAGTAGCATTTGTAAATTGGGTGCAATGTTCCATCTTTTTTAGCTGTATGATTTAAGGATCGGGTGAAAGAAGCTCAACACATGCTTCAGAGCCTTGTCCCATAACTAGCCTCCAACTTCCACAAAATAACAGTGTTTGACAAATGGGTTGGACATTTATAGGCTTTCTGTTCTGGCTCTTAGATCAGCTGAGCACATGAAAGGTCCTGGAAGGTTTTCAGGACAGAGACAGCTAACCACTGCAAAAGTTGTCCAAAAGCACACATGGCAACCAAAAGGATAGAAAAATGTTTCTGCTTTACAGGAAAGCTGCTGCTGAATTTCAGAAATATGGATAAGAAATTTAGATGCATCCTTACAGTATGTGCCACAAGGTGTTCAATGTTTTATAGAATTTGAGAAAGAAATATATAAATTAGCTGAATGTAACAAAAAAAAACAAAAAACAAGGTACATTTGTCCTTAAATATGTACCTTTAGCACAAAAGCAAAAAGAAGAATTATACTTAATATATCAACATTAAACAACATATTATAAATAGATTTTTTTGGTTTTATGTTTTGTACATAAAACAATCTTTATCTGCATCTATAGAAAGACAGCTTTTCATTAGACAAAGAAGGGAAAAAACAGAAATTATGCAGTATAAAGACAGCGTCCTGCCTTTATTGTTTGACTCTGCTGTCTAGCTTCCGAGTTTCAGCTGCTGTCAAACATTCATACTGATTTATATGATTCTAAATCATGGATTATTAAAAAATTCTTTCACCTGCCACAAAATTAGCCATCAAAATTCTGTGGCATTTCTACCCTTGAGCTTCTACTAAATTGACAGAAATGAAAAACAGAAACATAATAGATCTTTTTCAGAGTCCTGAGGGGAGAATTCAACATTTCAATGTCACGTCTTCCTTGTACAGTGAATCAATATGATTTTAGTAAGCACTTTCATGTGATATAAATCACCTTGGGTCTAGATCAGGGGGAGGAAAAAAAATCCCATTTACAAATTGTGTCCTCGTTTGTTAGTGCCACAGCACCTCAATTACCCAGTGAGCAGGTTTTATTTATTCATGCAGACAAAGTCACGTATTCATGAGGATTAACCCCAAACTCGCTCATAGACTGGCAGGCACAGATTGCATATTTTACCATATGAGGAATAGCTGACGCGTGTACCCTCAGAAGATTGAGAGAAAGCATAAGTGAGTGAGCACTAGTTGAGTGGGCTTTTGGGTCACAGGATGGTCAGTTTCACTGACTTTGCTCTGATTTAAATGTGCAAAAATATTACAAAAATGAATAATGAATAATATGTGCAGCAAAGAGTATTATTGGTTTAAAGAAGTGCAAGAGCAAGCACTGCTGAGACATAAATTATTGTATTATGGAACATTTCTGTATGCTTAAACCAATTTAGTCTTCCTCTTCAAAAATGTATGTTTTCCATCTGAATCTATCTATCTATCTATCTATCTATCTATCTATCTATCTATCTATCTATCTATCTATCTATCTATCTATCTATCTATCTATCTATCTATCTATCTATCTATCTATCTATCTATCTATCTATCTATCTATCTATCTATCTATCTATCTATCTATCTATCTATGTATATCTGTCTGTCTGTCCGAACAAATTAAATTGCAACATTATAAAACAAAACAGACAACATGCACATCAATTCCCAGGACCAGAAAAAAATATATACACTGCTGTACCAACTGCCAAAAAAATTCCCTTCAGAGTAAATATGTTCTCTCTTGATAATATCATATCATCCTAATAGCAGAAACTTCTCATCAGAAATCATCATTAGGGAGAATTCAAGTCCCTCGTTACACAACCCACATCTTTCGGGATCCAGCTTAGCCATGACGTCTGGAGGTTCATCAAATTATCTGCTTGCAGAATGGCCGAAAAGGGACACATTACTACCAGACAAGTTTGTCTGAGCCGCTGCAAAGCAATATTCCGGGATGGCGAAGCAACCAAAAGCAAATTATGGTGAACATAACATAGAGTTCAGTGGAGCGTTAAGAGAATGGATGGCCCTATCCTGATTCTCTATCTGCTGGGACAGATGTCGCCGAGTCCCTGTGACTCGTGAGGTGGATGGCCCTGTAAGCAATGGCAGATGCTCTGAAGGTAAGACAGATGGAGTTTGGTGGAGTTCTGTAAAATATGTGCATTTTTCACTTTTGGAAAAAAATTCCATGAATCATTCACAACAGTAATGATTACAGAAATAAATCTGAGCAAGAAGTTGAGGTCCTTTGTTGAGCTCTTATATGAAAAAATTACAAGGTTTAGAAATAAAGATTAACAAAAAAAAAAAACAAGAACGATCAGTGCTTGTTTTCTATTTATTTGGGTCAACAAACATAATTTATTTGTGATGTCTATTTCTTGCTTTAACAGATGAGATATATACCAAATAAGACACTGCTCAGATTCACCTCACAGCTCTCACACACACTCATAAACCCAGTCAAGCACATTCTTTTTTATTTTCTGACTTTATGCCTCTTCAGTAATGTTTGTATGCGCTTGTATTATATATCAAATAATAGCAGAGATAATATACATCACCGGTTTGTTTTATATATTTAGCATTGTTATCCAGCCATATAACTGCAGTGAATGAGCACAAAGTGGGGGAGGCAAAACCTCTCGGAAGAGGGCATGCGTGAGCCCGTGGTCCTACATTGTGCTTCTGGTGCTTCTTCAAGGCAAAGAGCACACACGGCAAGACCCGAGCTATATGCGAGTCTCAAAACTGAACCTTTAATCTAACCATCTAACCAATGAAAATCAATTATTTAAAAAGTTTGCTTTATTCTTTGTGGCAGAAATATAACTTCCTCTTTGCTAACAGAGTCACACACACAAATTTTGAAGGAGGAGGTCTCCATAGTTAAGGATCAACAGACCATCTGGGAATAACATTGTGGTAAAGAAAAAATGTAATGCTCTATGGTGGAATAATTATACATAAAAATAACCAAAAAGTGAATTGTGCCTTTCTTAGTTCAAGCATCCCACATCTTGAGGTGAGTGAATCTTCATCAGTGCAGATTGAGTAATGTTACATTTTTTTATTGCTGTGATAGTGAAGTAGTAGTTTAGTTAATGCTGTAGCAGTGGCACAAATGTTCAGTAGACATGGTATGTGAGAGCTGTGGCATTAATGCGGGGGGATTTTTTTGTGATGCCAAAAAATCTAAAAGCTTAGCTAAGAATGAATGCATGGGAAGACTAGAGAGTTTTTTCTAAACCAAACACCACATATCTTGTTATTTTGTTTTTTATATTGTGAAATGCAAGGCAGGAATACAATGGGATGTTAAACCTTTTTAATGGATATATTAGTTATGTAAATATTAAGTTGACTTAAGACTCCTCAGATCAAAAGTCAGTTTGGTTTACTTGGTAGGGTTAGGATATAACAGTATAACAGTAACATAACGTTACGTCTTTGTAAAACAAATCATGTAAAACAAATCATGGCATAAATTATCCTATCACAGTAAAAATTTTAGGATTAATTAACATTTACAGCACTTTTAAAGAATACAGTACATTTACAAGACACCTGAAACTGTCAGAGAGAAATGTGAATGTTTCTCTTTCCTGTGAAATTTGAGCCTCAGAGTGTCTTTTTTTCCTCTAAAGTGAGAACTCTCTCCTTTTCATGGTCAAATAAAATAAAAAAAACAAAGGGAAGAAAAGATCAGCAACACATAAACCTCGAAGCATGTGTACATTGCTGTATGTGTCAACAATCTTTTCATTTTCATTTTTTTTGGCAGTAAAATATGTTAATATCAACAAAATTGTTTAGATCAGCTGCAAATAAGGCAATGCTTTCTAACTGCATCTTATTTTATTTAGGTCAATAAAGTAACACCGGATTCTGAAAACCAGTTCCTCACCACACCTCCCTAACCTGACCCTAGCCAGATGTATTTCGCTCCGCCTAGCTCCACTCACATCCATCTGGGACTGATCCATAGGAATGGACTTTTTTGAAGGCTGGGCCTTATCAAAAATCCTTGCATATGATTGGATGAGCCACTTGTCTTTATCAACGTGCTATTTCAACCACTCACACCGAAGCTAACCCGTGACGCTGTGAGAGCGACGCAGGAAAAAACAAAACTTTTTTTTTTTTTTTTAAATGTGTTTGCGGCTCTAGTGGCACACGTTTTATTGACAGTGAGCTGACAGGAAGAGGGGGGAAGACAGGCGGCAAAGCGCCACGGGTCGGAATCGATCACGACCACGTCGAGGACTAAAGGCCTCCTAATATGGTTCGCGCTAACCGCTCTGCCACGGGCGCGCCTTCGCCACGGGCGCGCCCCGGAAAACAAAACTTGCCAAATCCGGTCGGGAGAAGGGTGAAAACATCGTTTCCACCAACAAAGGCCTTCAGGCCGTTCTCTGATGTTCTTTTAATGAAACAATATTAGGTAGATTGGACAACACGGAAGAAATAGCAGCATCAATGTTAACGCTTGCTTCCTCGATGCGAGCCGCCATTGTCTGAATCAAAACAGTCTCACGGTCGCTTCTCCACTACGTCACATCTATGAAACTCCAGTCCTGCGTCCTGATTGGCTGGACAATAAAATTGGTTGGAGAAATCACTCTCTATGGGAGAGGTCCCAGATGGATGTGAGTGAAGCTAGGCGGAGCGATATCAATCTGGCTAGGGTCAGATTAACACCTCCCTGCATAGGACAGTAAAAAAAGAAGGAATGCAGGTCAGAGAAATAAGTGTAAATGTATGAAGGAACCAATTCATGAATTCAATTTCTGTTTGCAATTCTGTTTCCACCACGGGCAGACAGTTGCGCACACACAAATACATTGACACTAATTAATCCCTGCCCAAGTGAACGTAGGCATATCAAAATCCAAGCAACATTATAGAAGTAGCCCAACCTTGTTGTTCACAAACAGCATGCCTTCTAATATGCTACAACACTTTCTTTGCTAAGTAATTGCCTCTGATGAAAAAAGAGCAACAGTTCATTCATTACAATTTGCAGTAAACTGAAATCAATGAGGCTGAATGGTGTGATTCAAATGTGATCGGATCACCAGAGGCCAACAATGACAACAAACATGAATGAAAGCTTTATTTCTTTGTAACACACAAAGCTGTTCAGGGGATTACATTTTGTCCAACTTGGCCTGGATAATTAAAGTTTATTGATAATTATTTGGTATGTATACAGAGAACTTACATTTATAAGTGTTTTTTGATAAAATGTTGGGAGACTTTTTGCTTGAGTTTTGGTTTGTTCTCTTTTTGGTCTTTTCTTTTTTTGTTTGACCTCTTGCAGCTTCAGAACCACATAAAACTGCCAGGGAGGTTTTCAAAGGCCCTGAGGTTGTCAGTGGCAAGACTTTATGTTCTTAGTTGTAGCTGTTGTTGCAATGTGGGAGGTTTACTCATGTTGATCAAGGTGTATTTGAAGTTGTTTGCCTTCTCTTCTTTTCTTTTCTGAAATGTGAGAAATTGCAGTTCTCTGCCAAGTATAAATGATAACAATTAATCAAAACAACCCAAAATAAAAGGAGATGGATTTATTTTTGAGTACAGCAAGAGCAAATATACAGAGGAAGGGGAAGAAAGTGGGTCAAGTTTAGCGCTTAAAGCATGATGAAATATTGGAGTTTTAAAAAGGAGTGGATTTTACTCTAGTCCTCCTCGCAACCCTTTTTCTTTTATCCTCTGTAGAATTATCAAAAGAGAAATTAGAGAACATTTGCCGTTTCTTTTAAAAGAGCCTAAATGTTGCCCGTGTGTGGTCTGTGAGATCCATTTTCTGAATTTCATTTTTGTTTACTGTAGGGCTAAAATGTTTCTGAATGTTTCTAAATGGACTCTTTTTGGCATTTTAGTGGCTGTCTTTTACTTTCCCTCTTTATCTCCCCTGTCCTTCATCTCGGACATTTATTGCATGTGCTTTTCCTGTCCATTATATAGACAAGCGTAATAACCATAAGAGGCTTCAAGGCAACATCATTTTCAAAGAGAGCTTTTAGTGATCAAATTTTTGTGTTCCCTCACGGGTGAATTCAGTTGTACATCCAACACGTGTAAGACGAGAAGGTGCAAGGGGAGGTTTTCTGCAATGTGTTGTATTGACCTTTCCTTTAAAGGACATAGAGTAGCAGTCAGCACAAGACCTGATGGCACCTCTGTCCTCACCACCATGTGTTGCTGTAAGGGCACATTTTGGCATGGACCGGTGAATCCCAGATGTGACAGCAGGCCTGATCATCAATTATTATCCCTCAGTGGATCAAAATGAGTATATTTGCTCATTGAAACATACCCGGTGCTGTCCCATGGCAGCTTAGCCATGGCTTAGTGCACCTCCAGCCCCCCATCCACCATGCCCTCTGCTCCTGTAAAGCTCAGGAACACCAGCCAGAGTCCTTACGGCAATGCCGGGACATGCCTCAAGACAACATCTGTTTCCCTTTGGTGACCTGCCGAGTTAAGCCAATTGCAGAATCAAGGGCACAGTCACAGAGGGCCCTGATTTTATCATAACAAAGACATTGCTACCACAAGTGCCTGAAACTAGCTTCAGGAAATGTTTCAGTCTATTTTCTGCAAAGACTATTAATTCTCTCTGTGTCTAGTACTGTCTTTCGTTATCCAGTATCTTTTTGTTCATCTATTAGCAATTAATTTAAAACATATATTATGGAAGAAAATCCAGGGAATCATGAATTATGTCTTTTGTAACTGTATCACGCTACTGTTGCCTACCTTCAAATAAATAGCACTCAAGTGTTGCCGTCCAATTCATTTGACACTGTAACATACACAATGTCTTCACATCTAGTTTCGAACAAATTGTCAAAAGACTGTCGATCACTAATCGGGTAAGCAGTGGTGTCACTCGAGCAACTCCGTTAGAAGAATCAGACTGGTAGTTTTAAAAACTTGCAATGACTGAGAGCATTCAGAGCTTTAAATAAAAACAAGGAGGTGCAGGCATTTCTGTGATTGGCGACTGATGAGGAAATACAAAGGAAGCTGGACGCCGGAATCTGAAACAAATATGTATCCAGAAAGGTGTGCGAGCTTATGGTCACCCACAGCTAACAGCCAAAAACAAAGCAATCCTTAAAACAGCCTAAAAAGTTGTAGTGATTATCAGACGACCAAGGACCACAATGGCTGGATTAAATGATGATGAGGGTTTTGAAACTTTAAGCATCTTTTATATAACTCATTCTATCGACAGGGATAAAATGCTAACTTAAACTTTCTCACTTATAATTATGTGGACCAAATCATAACAAAGCAAAAGAAATTCATCCAACTATTGATCTGAGCTTTTTTCTTTTAGCGTTCCATTTGTCACCAATTACCAGGAACAAATGTAGAGACATTATTAAAACATTGATTTTTAAAAAGCTGGCAACAAGAACATTTTTATATCTGCAGCAGCACAGACTCCTGCACACAACTGTGACGTTCAGTCCAATAAGGTGTCCAAACCCTCCTCTACTTCGAACTGGTAGCTAGATTTAACAATCCAATGGTCACTCTTTTTCTTAAGTGCACACATGCACTGAAAGTTGGGTCTTGTTGTTCCACAGCTGGTTGCAGTTTGTTGCACAGGAAGTTGAGCATTTGTTCAGACATCCTGAAGGTCTGCAACTAAAAAAAATTGCAACAGGACGCTCATCCCCTTTGGTTTAATTATCCAGAATTTCATCTTGCCACTCACAGCCCTTTCGTGCTCTCTTTTTTTATTTTGAATCAGATAAAAAGCCATAGACTGAGCACAGGGAATTTTATGTCCTCCATTGTTGAGTTGTGTTTGTGTTCTATACAAATCACGTTATGTTACTCTTCGGATTCTGGGGCTTCCTTGCAGTGATGACCACGCCCACATTAAGATGGTACTGAATTTTAATGGAAAACTAACCAAACTGTGTAGAGTTGAGTAGAGATAAATCCAGTCAAGCTAAGTTGTACTGATGGAAAAGGGCAATTGAGGTGCTCATCGATTTCTTTAAGCATTGAACTGTAAGTATAAAAGGGCCAGACAGTCATTAAGTATGGAAAAGAAGAATGAATGAGATGATAATATTATGGCGAAAGATAACTTATTCTGTCCTGAATAAAGAAAGTTTACATGCTTCATCTGAATACACACCCCAGCGAGCAATAGAGCTGATTTCTACATTAAAACTTTAACCAGACCTTGCTTATACCTGAGTCAATGACAGCTCTATTCACAAACAAGATTTTAATCTATATCTCTTGTCTATATTTTGACCAAGTAAATATGTCTGGTATAAAAGTTGTCTAAGCTTAGACAGCAAAGTTAACATTTGTTAGTACCAGAAAGAGTCTGTGGATAACACAAAAAATGACAGAAAGAATTAACCACAAATTAAAGATGGCTTCATTCTAAATCTGATTCAGTATTATAAAATCATTTCAATCATTTTTTTTTTATTTCTGATGTTGTAATAATATCAATGTGTTCAAAATAAGGATACATACAAAAATGGTAAATTTAACTAGATATATATAAATCTATACCACTGATGGACTGAAATATTTTAATCTAGGTTTAGTTAAAGAATCAAAGTGCACAGGATGTGTGCTAATAGCAAGATCTGTCACCCAGGCAGATCACAATGGAGTCTAATATGAATGGTAAATAATAAAACATTAATTGCAACAATAGTAAAAACTTAATGCATGTTAAATAGTTGTGGACTATATTATATGTACAAGTTCAGACAACTTGCTAAATGGTTCAGTTAGATCAACACTGCTCTTTCTTTTCTTTATGTTGCGCTGCTGAATCTCAGCAAAAACAAGTTTACCTTTAGATCTCTCCTGAACATCTAAAACCAAAACTTTCCCATTTTAACCAAAAATATAAATCAAATAGATGTCTACCAACAATTAGGACATTGTTTAGATGTAGTATTGACAACAAAAAGGCTCAATGAGATGTAACACACTAACTAGGAGTCACATAAACAATCATTTGTCACTGCAACAGAGATTCCAATAGAAAATGTCCTATGCATTTAACCCATGCCTTTTTAGGGAGCTGTGGGGTACCACTATGCGGCACCCTAGGAGCATTCTGGGGCTAGGGGGTCTTGCTCAGGAACCCGTAGTCACAGTTTGTGTTTTCAGGACGCAAGGGCTCTGCTTAAAGCCCTGAGCCAAAACTAGCCTCATAAAGAAGAGAAACGGAAACTTCAAAAACGTGACGTGGCTTAATCTTCAACTAAATGTGTTTAATTTTTTAAGATTTACAACCACAGTAAATGGATTTTCATCACCAACTTGATGTAAAATACAAGACTAGAAACTGCTTCACAGCAGCTTAAGGAAGTCTGCTGCTTTTTTCAAAGATGATACACATACAAAAAGTGTGTTATAATATTTTAAAATATTGCATCAATATCATTTTCCCTCAAACCTGTGGAAACATGGTTTTGTTATTCATATTCCCTTGCCCTTTCATGGGGAAATTTGTAAAAATTTAGCTCTTACGTGTGTTCTGAATCAGTCAGCATAAGGGTGCCTCAGTATGACAGTTGTTTGACACATGAAATCCATCGGGGACTCTGGCTGAATGAAATCAGGACAAATCAATGCAATCTGCAGGTGCCTTTGTGGAAATGGGGACAGAGGGACACACTGTACCCACAAAAAAAAAAAAAAAAAAAAAAAAAAAAAAAAATATATATATATATATATATATATATATATATATATATATATATATATATATATATATATATATTTGCCTTACTTCTGCCTGTATACAATTGCTGACAGCTGCCTGACCTCACAAATGCTACATTGCCTTGAGGTCCCCACAGGTGCCTCACAAAGAGGTGGGGCATAAGTGCAGGAAACAACACACACCATAGCAAGTGTGCTGAATACACGGCCCTCTTGTCAGCGAGGGCAAAACAACAAGCAGGTTTGGATGTTTAGTGTCAAGCCCCTCAAAATCCCCTTTTCATTTTCTGATAAGCCAAATGTCCTGAAGGACCTGCCGTACCTGAAGATCCACTCATTCACCGTTTCCCATCTGAAAACCCTCATTCACTTCCTTCTCTATTGCTTTCCCCACTCCTTGTCCTTTGTCTCACCACACTCTCACTCCATTTGTCAGCATTACCAAACCGTGAGTGGTCTCTGACGTGAACTATTTGTCCACGAATACCCAATTTATCAAACAGTCAGTGTATACATTGATCGGGTCGAGATAGGGTCCCATACAGCTCAACGGGGGGAGATCCCATACATGCTTGTGCATTCAGCACCTGTATTAGATGTCAGCGGTAGCTCAGGATGCAAATTAAAAACAAACTGTAACTTGCATGCGTTACCATATGTCAAACATTGAGAAAATGCCAGCAAATGCCTCAGAATTTAGGTTTTTGTTTGCCTATCTGTGTTCTTTTTTTCTTGCACCTTTATACAGTTCATCCGACAAGAAAAATTTCAATGCGGAAGTATATTTTGAACATGCATAAAGTAAAAAATGAATACATGAAATTTAGACAAATGGCATCATAGTAGAAACTGACTGTGTTTTTACTTCAGATACACTGCCACTTTCACTGTGAAGGGACTAGTGTCAACACTGCACAGTAGTATTGAAATACAAGTCAGAACAAAGCAGTGATAAAGCATGTAGTCCCTCACATAGGGAGGGAATGCACAAGTCCATAGTTGTGAACTACAAAGAAAATAAGACATGGTTAGTTTATATAAATATGAATCTGAGAAGTGTGGCATTTGTATTTGGTCCTCATTGGAGAACACTTTGTAGAATCCCATTTTGCCGTAATTACACTTAAACTATTTTGGAGTATATCACTTGCAGCTTTTTCTTTTTTTGGCCAGTTGTTGGGCAGAATATCTGTGAATACATTATATTCTTGTATGTATTAATATCTTGTATTTAGATCTTAGAGCACGATGTTGCCACCGCCATGTTTCAGTGTTGGGTGCCCCCGTAGAATTTTGCATATCAAAAAATAGATTTTGGGTTCATCTCACTGCTAATTAGGTTACTTTTAAAGACAGTTGGTGATGCTACATTTTATTTAGCAATATCAAAGTAAAGGGGGGCTAAATACAAATGCATACCAAACTTCTGATTTTTATTTAGTAAAAATATTTGAAACCTTGATTTCTTCTCTTTCCACTTCACAAGTATGGACTATTTTGTGTTGTACAGTCACATAAAACCAAATAAGATACAAGGTTGAAACATGACCCTAATGTGTATGAAAACTTTTTCAGTGCACAGTATTGATCACATCATCTAACTAAATTTCATCCGTCAATGTGCTTGTAACAATCAGTTTCCTCTGACACATCCAATACTGATGCTCTTTTTGGACAAACATGCCTAAAATGGTCATATCTATTTTGCTTCCCAGGTCAATAACATTAAAGGCTGAGAGAGGAGGTGAAAATGCAACCCCTGAGAAGGCATGGTCTGCTCAACCTTCAGGAGACATATTGATGCACTGTTATTTAGGTCAATAAGTCCTTCTGAGCAGAAGCCATCCTTATCCTTGAAAGCAACTGTATGTGAAAAATGAGAAAGGGATGAAACCATGCATTCTAAAGTATGGATGGCTTGATTTCTAGGAGGGAAGAAAAGGAGGGAGGAGAGTGAGGAGAAAGGAAAAAAGAGAAGTGGTACACTTTTTCTAAGCCCATTTCGACCCCACTAATGCAGTTCTAAACAATAAACCATACTAATGGGTATATTGAAATACGACACCTCCCAAACTGGAGCGTAATGGACTTTATTAAAATACAACAGAGGCCTACCTCCAATATCATGTCAGGATTTACTCGCAAACATCACATTTAAAATTAGGAACGCATGTATCTGGACACAGTCTACAGAGCTGAAATTGAATATATAAATTCAGAGTATACCTTGCTGTGAGAGCTTGGATTGAGGAATAGAAAAAGCTTCACCGCAGGCCAGTGTGCTGATGCCTTCCTAAGCTCTGAGCCCAACAATGAACACGATTGGGATTTTTGCGGAGGCTATCTATAACAAAAGTCTTTCAATAAAACATTACATCATCTATATTTGATAGCTTCCCTTGTCCTCCTCCTGCTTCCGAAGGAGTGGAAGTTTCTGCTATGTAAACCAAGTGCATTGCAACATCAGAATGGGATTTGATAGGATTTAAGAAATGTTGGGAGCTCTGCACACATCTGTGGGGAAGGATTCCTCTGAGATTTAAAGCTCGGGGAAAGTATTATTTGGACAGCTTTGACCAGCGCTTTGAGGCATTATTCAATGGCACCAACTGAAAATATTCACTATGTAACCTCAAGCATCTAATGAAGCATCTTTTTAAAGGTTCGTTTCAGATCCATCGTTGGGGTTTTAAATTATATAACTGAGATCGAATCAGATGTATTCGAGGACTGATACAAATCATCTCTTTCGCTGTCTCTCATCACTTATTTTATGAGGTTTAATATTCTGTCCAGGCCATTTCAGTTTAAGAATCACAGAGTCAGTGAATGGAACAAAGTGAATTGCTGGCTGGGGCCCTTTGAGGCTTTATCCTTGTTTGAAGCCTCTCGCCAGCACTGCAGAGTTCAGAATACATTGTTCCAAGATGCGATCAAAGTTGGCAGCTATTGATCCCTCTTCAAGCCAGACACAAGACTTACTGAACATGTTAACAACTTTGGGATGAGTATTTTAATTGTGCGGGTCCATAAGAAAAACTCAAGGTACAGTGCAGCTGAATGCATTTAAAGTTCAACCTTAGGGTGTTTAAGCAAAAGGCGTTGCAGTGAATGTTACTGTGTTCAACATGGACTAAACCTTTTAATATCTCTGTTGGGCTTGTCCTGCTGAGATCTGGATTATTGCACTGGAAAGACACCCTCTCAACTTCAGTCGTCTTCAGTAAGGTAGCAAAGACAATGTCCTAATTCCAAAAAAGGAGCTTCTAAAATGACACTTTTTAAGGGTTTGATGGAGGTTAGAGAGAGATTTCCGCGAACTGAGTTGACTCCTCCAGATCAATGGCTCTTCTCTTTCTCTCTCACTCTCTCACTTTAAGACAGCTGGTGTGGCATTTGAACCAGATAAAACAAGGCTTCCCCTCCACCTCACCTCTGAGAACAGTGCACTTCCCACCAAATCCCAGTCGGTTGAGAAGGATACAGATGAGTCCATTGAAATCCTTTCTAGCCCTAGTGATCAAACAAAAAATAAGTAAATAAATGAAAAAAAGGGGGGAAGGGAATCCAAAATAATCTCGAATAGAGAGGTCCAAACTAAGTAGGTAAATACATTACATATATAGTTCCGCCATAGGCCCTTGGGGGCAGCAGTAAACAGCAACAGTTTTTTGAGCCAGAAGGCACACATACTTTTACTTATTTATATCAAAGAGAGAATATTAGTCTGGGAGCAAATCGGTGCCAATGATGTGGAAATACAAAAATTATCTTGAGAAGTTACTATGTAGATTGTCAGATAAGCGTAAAAAAAAGGAATAGTTTTAATTCCAACTTCACGTGCTGCCTGAATTAAATATCCACACCACTGGAAGAATAAATCTGATACCATGAGAACATGTGAAGTCATGGCGTGAAACAAATAAAAATAACTTTCTCAAATCCTTCAAACGCCTGCAATGTACCCCTAAGCAAGGTACTTCTATGTTTAATTACTGTAGTAAAGCTGTTCATTCTTCAGCTGTAGATGATGTGAACGCCTGGCAAAAGAACAAGGTTGAACTGGCACTCACTGTGAGGCATTCTCATTGAAGAGAAAGCTAACCTCACATGAACAAAAGTTTGGGGAAAAAAAGCTTAAAAGTTCTATAGCAGTTCATCATATTTCCAACCTGTGGACAGCCAATTAGCTGGCTCTTGCTGCATTACTGGACTTCTGACTCTGACAAGGGTCCTCCTCTTCTTGCATGTCAGCTTAGTCCTCCCCCCGGTCGCTGATGACATTGTAACACTAATTACGGTTAATTGTTCTATGCTGAATGGATTTGGTCACATTGCAAATGATATGCCATTGGTCAGTGTCACAATGTTTCCCCAGAAAAATTCAGCGGGGAATGGAAATTTGCACAAATGAATGTAATTAAGAAGCACATTCATTACATCTAATTGCACATGAGAACCCTCAAAGTGAAACTGAGATTGGACTCATATGAATAATTAATATAGCCAACTGTACTGAATACTGTAACATTTTTCTTATTGTACAATCATGTGCTAAGCTAATTGTATGAATGACAAAATGCATACTTTTCTTTTTCTGTAGGCAGCATATAACTTTATTTACTCCTCTATAAGAAAGGTCCTCTGTACTAGATGACTGCATCAACACCATTAAAATTCAGTGTAGGGTCAGTAATCGTTGAAATGCTTTTTAATGTTGCTTTGAGGACTGAGGCAATGCCTAAAAAGTGGTGGGACAGGTGGTGGACTCAATATTTAGTACATGGGACCAGAGTGCATGTTATAGCTATTGAGGGATCACCCTTGTCACCATCCCTGGATAAGCTTACTGTAGGTTTGGACAGGAGAATCTATCGGACATTTAAACACTACATTCCAAAGGACCAGTAAGACTTTCTTCCTCCCTGTGGAAAACAGGACAAGATCTTTACCTACTTGTAGTTGCTAATGTAATCATGGGACTGGGTTGTTCAGGCCATATGTGTTTTGTTGATCTTGAGAGGGCTCAGCCCGAAAAAGGTAGATTGCTTCCTCTAGGTTGGGAGATAATTTTTGCCTTAAGCAGAGGAGCTGTTCTATGTTGTTGTGTTGCTCATGAGTTATACTGAGATGGTGCAGGAGATGTACAGATGAGTTGGAGCCTTTTCTGCAGTCGTGTAGATATTGCTCCGGTCGTGGTAAGGACCAAAAACTGAAGCTCTCATATTACTGGTGTCTTTATGTTCCAACCTGTATCTATTGTCATGGGATTTTAATCATGACTGTAAGAACAAGATCCTGAACAAAAGTGGCTAAAATGTGCTTACTCCTTAGTGTGACTGGGCTCAGTTGTAGGTCAACCGGAGTCAGCTCCTCTGCACGGAAAGGTGTGAGTTGAGATGATCTAGTCATCTAGGGTTCCCCAACGTTCCCCCTGGATGCCTCTCTTTTTACGTTATCCAGGTACATCCCACTGGGAATAGACCCTTAGGCGAATTTAGAACAAGCTGGCGGGACTGTATTTCTCTTCTAAAAGAGCTCAAAGGTAATGCTGAGGATCGGGATGTCTGGGTTTCTCGCGTAGTGCTGTCACCACTATGACCCAATTTTGAATAAACAAAAGACAGCTGAACTTTAATCATAGATTAAGGTTAGAAATAGCAAATAGAAATGCTGTATAGATTCTAATACTATAGAAGTCTCAACAGCTCATCACCATTGATCAAGTAAAACTTTGACAAATCCTAAAAAGCGCAGTTGTATATCAGCTTACTGGAAACTCCATATTGGAGCCTTTATGAATAGTCTGGACCTCAGAAGCCAAAGATTTGAGAAGGTAACCCCAGAATGACAAATTCAGTAATCCTCTAATCAGATTATTTGTCCTGGTATAAGAAATCCTATACTTTGCACAAACAAGTGCCAAATTTAAAATATTATCTAAATAAAAATTATTTACAAACCTCTGATCACAATCAGAAAGTTGATCAACTTGTACCTTTTTGTCAAGTTTTTAGATTTACAATATATCACGGACAACATTTAAAACTTTAATCTTATTACACTTGCGGTATTTAAAAAGGACTGGCTTATTTTAATAGCAGATTAGATCTCAGACAGACAAGGTGGTCATTTGAAAGCCATATGCTACAGATTAAGATACGGCGCTAGGGTGCATGGCTTTTCTCATGTGCCTTTGGGAGACTAATGCCCCACATCAGGACTGCTTTTAGCGAGCTGCTTGTAAGTGGGCAAAAAGCACAAGCTCCTAAATCCCCAAAACTCAGACAACAGGAGAAAGAAATAAGTGTATTACAAATCATCAACACAGAAAAAAATGTGTATTGTTAGAAAAATGTGGGGGATTTAGACTTAGGGATTTGCTCCCACTTTGGTGGACTTTGTCTCAAGGCTTAAAAGTGATTGTTGTTTTCCACATGATGATTTGTATCTTTTTTTTTTAAATGCGTTGAATGCGAAAATTGCTGGCATGACATCAATTGGGCAGCAAAAATATATGAAAAAATTATAAAAAGGAATTCACACCAAATGTAGCTTTACGGGTGGCAAGAAGCCTGTGGTCACTGTAAAGACAAATATCAACATGTCCACAGATGGAAAATGCTTTAGTTTAACTGGGTCAAGCATTATGTTCTAGTATCCAAACATAGTGCCATTTGCAATGCTGGAAAATAAGCAATCGAGTAAAGTTGCTTGAGGAGAGAAATAAACCATGTGAGTGATGTTCTAAAATAAATGCACTGTAAACAAAAGCAATATTGTATGTTATGTGAGGGAGGTCATATACCAATAAGCAGTATGCATTACTTTTTTGTGTGTCTTTATGGTATAAAGCTGCACATTTCCCAGAAAGGTCAGATTCTACGTAACAGCGTTTAAATGATTTGAAAATTTAATGCCGTAAAAGGCTGTCGAAGAATGTGAGTAGACTGGATGCAAATTGTGCTAATCTACGTGTCGGGACAGAGATGGAGCAATCAAACGCTTCGAAACAAAATGTGACAAGAAAAGGCGACGGCACAAGAGTGATGGCAGGGTGGCGAAGTAAGCCTGGAGGGGGAGGCAAGAGCCCATAAAATGAACAGCCACCCTGCTCATAAATAATAGAAACATAAAATGTCATACGAACTTTATATCAAGAGAAGGTGGTCTAATAAAGATGCAGGTTTAAAGAGGAGTCGAGAAATTCATTGTCATAAGAAAGCCACATGGCTTGCCTTTGGCACAGATAATTATTCAGTACGAGTTGACATTCAGATCTAAGCTCTACCTTTACAAAACAATACACCTTGTGACTCCAGAAACTCCATCCTCCTACCACTCTTTGCTTTAATATTGCGACAGTATTTCTTTTAGTTCACTTTCCAACCTCCCTTTGCCATTTTCCCTATTTTTCCCTTCTTCTAGTTCTTCCTGCTTTACAAATTGAGACAATATGATAAGAAATTGCAGCCGCCATGCCATTCTGGTGCTCATTGATAAAACCATATCTAATCCATCTTAGCCCCTCTTCTGTCACCAAACGCACTCATCTCCGAGACCGTCAATGCACATGAGAGCTGTCTCTGCTTTGAACTGAGCAGAGCAGTCAAGAGTTTATCTGACTTAACTTGTGCAAGATGAAAACCGTGCTTGGTGACTCAGATGACTTTGTCTCGAAACGATGTAAAAAATGTCAGAGTAAGCACGGTATTCAGTTGCATTTGAGGGCTTGACTGAAATCCACATGCATTGTAAATAAAGCAAAAATCATGTAGTGTCTGAATTTCAAGGGTAATTGCAAATGTGTGTATTTATTTTCTGAATGTCGTGATGCCTTGATGAATTAAACAAAAGTATGATTAAACAAATCTCCTCATACATTTTAAATGCTATTCCTAAATATGATCAGCCCTTGTCTGCTTCAACAAGCTTTTAACACTTTATCTGTGAGAACTACATTGACATTTGTAGAATCTCTACGATAAAAGAGGATTAACAGGAGCTTTGTGGTCTAATAACTAAAAATAGCTGTTCTGATATCCAATTACTGACATTAGACTCCGGCATTGGACTCACTTTATGGCACTTCTTAGTAAAGCGATTTTTGAAAATACAGAAGCATTTATAACATTAGCGTTGCTCCCTACCTAAAAACTAATGCACTTCAGCAAACACTACCCCAGGGGAAAAAGTGGATAATAAGTGAATATTTGAGTAGCTTTATGAAGTATTGCATGTTTATGTCTCTGAATACTAATGAAATGTTGAATAATTGCATCTGCATGTAAAAGAATCCCATACATGAATCACTGCCTGCAAATGCATAAAAGAGAACAGCTTGGGAAGAAGTGGTTTGATCTAAGGATGTATAGGTGTTTGTTCTCTGCAGAGGTATAGGTGCATTAGAAACATGGGTGTGAATTCAATAAAAAAAATGCTCTTCCTAAAGGAAACTTAATTGGGAAAGCCTCTGTAAGAAAATGATGAGAGGGGCCACACTGACACCCCAGCCTTGGAAATGCCAGGCCAGCTGCTTGGGAGGAAGTAGGACCTATCGTCTCACTTACATCAGTGCCACAGTGACTGCACTGCATGTGGGTGTATGCAAAGCTATGTGTTTTTCCACTGCCCTGTGTATTTTTTTTTCGGCCACAAAGAGAAAAAAATATTTGACAGGTAATTCAGAGTCATATTGAAGGCAATCCTGGCAATTACACACAGAGGGCCACAGAAGGAGCAAAGGCACGTGCAGATCTGAGCCTCTGTCCTGTCTGCAGAAGGTAATGCAAGGTAACCTGAAGAAAATAAAATCTGATTCACCAGGACAGGAATATCCATCTTGAATGGGGAACAGAGGAGGTGGCACTCAGAATAACCTTGTTCATTCCATGGTGAGGCAAAAATATTTCCAGCAATATCGCTGCTGCTGATAAAAAGGCTTTGGATCTCTAATGCCAATGGTGGAAAATTTCCTCTTTCCTGCCCTCCAGCAAGTTTCTTGAACGGGGATAAAAAAGAGAAAGTATTGTATATGCATGAGGAAGAAGTTGATGCTTTTTATGGGGAACATCGCTGGGCAGTAAGCCATGCAGTGACAGCTGTCTGGTGAATCATTTACGAAAATCTCAGCAACAAAGTTCCCACCTCAGGGGTACAATTCACAGCATTCATTACACAGCCGAGCTCTCAACATTTACAGAAATCAGTCCTACAAAATTTATTTTCTTTAATAACTGTAGCTTGGTGCTAATTAACCCATTTATTTGTGTATCTAAAATGAATGAGGTAGTTTTTGGTTCCTTTTCAAGAAAAACTGTGAAATAGGGCACACAGCACATTAGTGTAGTCTGAAAATGAGAAACATTTCTATCACTGTAGAATAATTCAGTCCAGGTTGCACTACTCTACAGTATAGCTATATTTTGCATTTCACACATTCCTCAATCTGAAGTGGTCATACTTCAAAGAAAGCACTAAAAATGTTATCGTGTGGGCTTTCAAAAACAGAATGTAGGTTTCATTATTATCAAATTGTGTTTTGAGAACTATCTTTCAGTGCAGCTGAGGTTTGACCATCGTAGCATATAGACAAGTGCTGTTCAAACTTCCTCAAACACAAAAATAGCCCTTTAATCTAGCACCGAATCACAAGATGCACAGCAGATTACAACTTCAAAATGATCAGCCAGCTGTGGTGTACAGCAATATTTCCTTACAGGGCTTACACTGTGCACTACACAGGGAAAAGTGCATCTGCATTGGGCAGATATGCAAAGGATTAACAGTACAACCTGTATATCAATACAAAACCCAGAAGGTCCAAAACAGACAGACAACTTTTCATTTTGCCTTGTGGCTCCCCCCTCGCAGTGTGTCGCCCTTAGCAGAAAGTTATATAGCCCATAGGAAAATGCACTGCATCTGGTCTGAACACCGAAGGAGCACTATCCAAAATGTGCAGCTGGTATGTTTTAGGTTTTTGACAAGAACTGTCTGCTTGTAAAGTCATTGCAAGGCTGTTTTGTCACAATTACATTGAATATTAATGCTGTCTAGAAACACAGATGGTCATTTTGAAATCAAACGGTCAGCCTTTGAAACCAAAAAAGAATAATAAAAGCAGAAAACAGTGTTGAGCTTTCGGTCTCAACACAGAAAAATGTCACTACTCACTGGATTCAGGGTCTGAGTTTCCGTCTCCCTCAGTGCGGCTGTTAGGTGACGTTTGCTCATAGTACTCCTCTTGGGGGAAGCTCAGGGGTAGAGGCTGGGTGGCACTGGCTGAGCTGCTGGGATCCGCATCCCCGAGCCCGCTGTCGCTACAACTTTCCTGGGAACCATCTGGAAGATGGAAGGTCACACGGCGCTGGGTCTGTGCAAAATAAACAGACAACAAGTGTGTTTGGAGAGACAAGCAAAGGATGCTAGAAAAAAAGGCATGAAAGAGGACTCAGAGTCATGTATTTTTGGTTAGTGATTAATGTGGTAAAGCTGAAACAGTACAGATACTTATGCTAGATGTTTTCTCAAATTTCCCAAGTCTTTATTCCAGATTTGATGTTAATGATCAATTCTGGTAATTTTTCCCCTTTTGTCTTTTAGAAGTTTGGTCGTTTTTTACTCTTGAACAAATCTGTTATGTGTGTATAATAATTGTTGGGTACAAAAAGAAGTTGCTTGCAACATGACATTTTGAGGTTACCATTTATCAATTTGTGCCTACTGTGCCTTGACAGCTGATTGTTTAAAGTAATTTCCTTCAATCATTATCTGCCATTATCTGTCATATTTCATGATAATCAAATGGCCCAAACAAGAAACAGAAACAACCAATGGAAATAGGTTATATTTGTTAAATCTTCATAAAATGACATACAATTAATTTGAAATCTGAGAATTAAGGAGTTTTATTGTTATTTTTTTCACAAGTCTTTAAAAGCCTTAACTATCAAATAAAGAAAACTCATACACAAGGGTTAAGTACAGGAATACAGAATGGATGTATGTGGGTGTGAAATGGAGCTACACAAAGGGGTACAAATTGGTGAAGAAGCAAATTGACCTGAGCTGTAGAAGAGCATTGGTTGCAGCTGGTTAAGTTCCAGGCCTGGCATCCCAAGGTAGACTTAAGCCCCTATTACACCAACTCGGGTTGGCCCGGCTCTATTCGGCTCTACCCGCTTGTGAGCATTACCGCAACAGTTTATTTAAGGCCCAGTTTGTTTTTTTTACCCTGCTCAGGAGTATGATCGAACAGAGTGGACTCGAGCTGAGTTTTGATGTGAACACACTGCCATTCACCGATTGCACAAGGGACGAGAAGAAACAAGGTTTTCTCTGTGGAAGTCCAGGGGAAGGTTAAATTGAAGAAAGACGGCATTAATATTAAGGACCACCATGCTCTGACTGGGTCAAACCAAAATATAATTTTACTATTTACAAACCATAAACCATGCCTGAAGGAAAAAAGAAAAGATAAAGGGCACTTCAGCTTTCTATACACAGACAGGCATGCTGTAGACTGTTTAATAACCTAAACCAGATCCGGAGATTTAGCGAGGGGTTTCTAAAGAGTGTTTGGTTCAAAAATGTCTTCACAGCCCCTAAACAAATGGAAGCTCTCTGCCTTCTTCCACAAGGGAGAAAAATATTTTCACAGCGGTCAAAGGTCTGCGGTTCTACACATGAAAGTTCTTATCGTTCTCACTGTGGCTGTAGCAAAGACGTCCTCATAAAGCCCAAAATTTTAACTCCTTAAGGCAAACTTTGGAGCAGATATCACAGTCTAGATGAGGAAGTCCTTCTAAAAGGGGATTTTTTCAACCATAATCCAACCCATTGCTCAAACTAAAAGATAATTCAGAATTGTAGGAAGTCTTCTCTTCATACATTAACCTATTTCTATCACATTCAACATGCCAGTGAAAATTCTCAGTTATTTGGGTCATCGCAACAGCAAACAGGCTTAAATCCAAGGCAACTGGACTTCCGCTCATTTCGACACCTACCCAGGAGTCTTTGTCCCTTCTGGTGGTTCCCTCTTGAGCAACCTGCAGTTGGTGAGCTGCTGTTTTTAAGGATATGGAGACCCATCCTCCTAGGCGTATTCTCAGTAAGATACAAATGAATGACCCACCCCGTGGTGGGGAATTAGCTATATAATTTTTGGCTTATTGCTACAAAATTTGGCAATAGTTTACTGAAATTCTGTAGCAGTTGAATATCTCTATGGAATATGTTACATCTAGGAGTTATATGATTATGCGACGCCATTAATTGACATGTCCAAACAACAAATCTCTGGCAGCCTGGCTTAACTGGCCTAATATTAAATATCCTCTGGTATCAGTTGCACAGGAAGGCATTGCTGGAATATGTATTCATCTTTATGCACTTCTGTGCTGCCCCTCGGCTGCGGAACGCTCTGCCTCCACATCCGAAGGCTCCACAGACTGAGACATGCTTTAAAACAGGCTTGAAAACCTTTCTTCTTACCCAATGCGTTTAACGATCGCTTTTTAAATGTTTTTTTCCCCCAGTTTCTATTTTTTTGCTATCATTGTACCCACTACATTTACTGGTGTATTTTATCTGCATTTTGTTGTCTGCTGTTTTTATTATATTGATTGCTTTATTGAGTGTAGCACTTTGAGATTTTCTGTAAATGTAAAGTGCATTATAAATAAAGTGTATTATTGATTTTATTATTATTACTGAAACACAAGACAGACACAGAAAGTGTGATGGGGTTTTAAATACTAGTAATAGCTGCTTACTTCAAGTGCATATACCACTAAATTACAGGTACCATGGGTACATCTAAATGCATGTTTTAATTTCTTTATGTCTACATATTTTTACTGATAACTGTTTTAAATACTTTTCCAATACCTACAGTACAAAGTCAGAGCTATCCATTCCATGTGTGCATGTAAACATGCTTGCCATATCAACTGCATTTTTGTCTAAGAAGGCACATTCCATTGGAGAACATATAAACAATATATTGGGCTTTTTTTCTCTTATAAAAAGGTTTAAATGGAAACCTCACAGCAAGATCTACCAAGCTTAAAAAGAGGGAGAAATCTCCTCTGGCGAGGAACATTGTTGTTCAATATTTCAAAATGTAATATCTGAAAGCGTCGAGCACTGCAGTCAAAATTCCGCTCACCTCCGTTTCACTATGGAGTAGAAAGAAACAACAGAGGAAGCTTATCTCAAAACAATGCCGCATTATTCCAAAACTATCTGCATGTTTTTATCACTGGAGCTAGGTGAGAGAAACAATGGTGTTCTGTTTTGTCTTCTCTCCCTCTGCGTGCGTATATGTGTGCCTATGTGTGTGTGTGTGTGTGTGTGTGTGAAAAGAGCATCTAGAAAGCCCCAGTGTCTCTCTAAACCAATGTAATTATCAATTCAAAGTGTAACCCTTGACCCCAGTTGCTGCTATGTTGACTTTGTTGTGTTTCTTTTGAAAAAAACGGCCCGGCTCATTTACTGGTCACCAAAGGGAAACATAACTGTTTCAGGATATGCAGAGCGTGTTGATGAAAAAGCATTCTACACAGCTAATTCCTTAGTTCTCAGAGACACATTCCTCACACTTCCACAAACATAGAATACTAACATTGTCGTGAGCGGTAGCAGCCTTGCTTGTTGATGGGTAGATGGATACATTTAGAATGTATTAAGTGCCTAAATGTATTAAGAGTATCATGATTAACACCGCATCCATCATCGTCACCTGCTTCCAACGCTGAAATATGACCAAACTTTATCTTGTCATTAGAGGCACTAATTGAGAGAAATTGAGAGAGCGACCTCATAACCCAGAACTGCTTCTGGTCTGTTGAGTCTATTGAATTACTTTCCAGCTAATAAAGTAACTGCAAGACTTATAATTGAGGACCTCTCTGATACTCTTCCTGAGAATAGATGGGATGTGTGTTAACAGGTTGAACCATGTCCTAATTTTTTTTTTCCCGCTCACCCAATTTAGGCACAAAAGAGGTAAAAAAAAAACATGTGTATAGGCTGAGACTTTGATTTCTAAAAGTTGCCAGGATCACATGAGTGTGTGCGTTTTCCTCAGAACGGTGCAGGGCTCTTTGATTTCTCTGGAGGCTTCATGTTGCGACCTTTCTTTGCAGGTAGAAAAGAAAACAGGTCCTGTATGATGCAATGTGTGATAACGCGTCAAAAATTCTTACATCAAATGAACCACATAGTTGCGCTCATTGATATTGTGATGAAAATTGTAGACACAAACACAGGTAAATACTTTCATAGTTATGATGGACACAGAAAACTTTGACGTTTTGCGATTAGGTAAAAACTTGTCAAAAAGCATTCGTGTTCCCCTGAACTTTTTCACGTATTCTACCATTTCATTCGCACACTTCAACGTGTTGCTGGGGTGGTGGTGATTAGGTAATGTAATTGTGAAGTGTCAGGAAAATAAAACATGGGTTTTACTTATTTATTTATTCCTACAAGAAATATCTACATTACAAATCAGTAGTATTCAGTCCCCCTGAGTAAGTACTTTGCAGTGCTGTAAGCACCTTTGGTCTGACTGAGAATAAGGTGTGATTGAAGTGAGAGTGTCTAAATTTGTAAGAATTTTTAAGTCTTGACACATATTCTAAATTGGATTGCTGTTTGGACTTTGAGCATTTCTAACGCATGAATACGTTTTGATTGAAATAATTTCTTTGTAGTTTTGGCTGTATGTTTATCATGTTGCCCTAATCTCTGGCAGTATCTCAGATCTTTTGCACCTTTTTAAAAGGTTTCCCTTCAGGATTGCACTCATCCCTATCCATCTTTCCATCAACTGTGGCCAGCTTCTCTGTTCCTACTACAAAATGTCTCATCACAGTGCATGCACCATTTTCACCATAAGTATGTTGTGTTGTTTATGGTGATTTGCAGTGCCACACAGCGTTTCCCATTATTGCTTCATCTGTCCAGAGGGTCTTCTTCCATAGATGTCGTCTACATGGCTTGTGGCAAACTTTAAACAGTACTTTTTTTAAGGCTTTTTAACTGTGGTCATCGTCTAGCCACTCTTTTAGGTTAGATTTACCCTTACCTTTGTGCTGTTTTTCTTGGTCACCATCATTTTGCTTTTCACTAATGTTCTCTTAGAAGCCTCCAAGGCTTTCATTAAACAGCTGTATAGGCTATATACTGCGATTAAATTACACACAGGTGGACTTTAATTAGTAAACTGGTGACTTTTGAAGGCTTTTTAATTTACAGGGATCTGCGGGGGCTGACTACAAAGACACCACGTCTGTCTTTTCTGATTTTTATTTGTGAGTCGTTCTGAAAACCGTTTATCATATTCCTTTCATTTCTTTTTCTAAGTAGTGTACAGTATGTATTCACAGGCTTCCCTGATTAACATCACACGATAGAAGAGGTAAAATTCTCAATGTATTTTATGCCTTGCGTATTGCATTCCTGCCTATTGCATTGAACTTTTATTCTGTGCCTTGTTCAAACTGATAAGAGGTCTTTCACAGCAAATATAACTGGTGCGCAAATGACTATCTTAATTTTCCTCATCGCTATAGCAACACAAGCAACATGCAAATCCCGAATTAAAAACATCATTAACACATGCTTCTTTTAGCTCAAGAGGACGAAATGCGCCTGTTCTCACATATTTCCCCCCTCAGCCGCCACAGTGCACTGATAAAGCATATATTATTTCTCAATTAGAACAAAGGAGGCTGGTGAAACAGATGAGTTAAAGATTAAAATAAACTCAAGCTCTAATGAAGGACAGGCTGCCAAAAACCCAAGCAAAAAGCTTCATTTGAACACTATCAGAGAGGGTCGACTAACCTAAATCCACACAATTAGCACCCCGAGAGCTCAAGTGAGCACTTTTCAAAGCGCGTGATGTTGAAACAAGCAGCTAAATATTCTATTTACTTGATTCATCAAGATCCTGAGGCTACAAATCTCTTTTTGTGCAGATTTGCTGTTAAGAGAATAAGAAATAAGGGAAATAACATAGGAAAAAAGGGCAGGCGATGAAACATACTGCCTTTTGAACTGACAATGCTGAAACAACATCTATACGTAGTGCTGTTCCTGTTCAGGACATTAGGGAGAAATAGTATTTTTCTTTCATCGGCCTTAAATTATTTGTGAACAGAATGAAAATAATTAATGGACTCTTTAAAATGAATCTTTTTCTTGCTTTTACAAAACATTTTTTGAAATACAAGTGGAGCCAGATACCTTACTGGCAAGTAGCACTGCACTGAGTGCCATGTTTACAAAAGCTTTCAAGTAGTCTAAATATCTACTTGTTCTCGGCTTTGGCAGCTGTTTCTGAAATTGCTGGTGGATGCGCGCTAAAGCATTGCCCAGCTTCCAGCAAAAGAAGGGGCCCACTACAGAGGGTTGGCAGCACCACAAGGAAAGCGCGACTCTGTCTCCACGTGATTGCAATTATTTAAAAAAAAATGATTCAGCAATGACATTCGGAATCTATTAGAACAAACAGCTGCACGTGACAATTAGGACATAATCACTTTGCGTAAAGGGAGTGTCTTCTTGTTTTTTTTTTTTTTCCAGGCTGCTGTTTATTCAAGCCCATTCAAGCTGACGGCAGATGTGAAGAAAAGCCTAATTTGGTTTCATGATGTGTTCAATACCAAGTCATTCAGAGTTACAATATTAATTAGGATTAAATACCATTATTGGGTCCTGAATAAATAAAAGTTTTGCTCCCAGTGGTAATGATTGATGTGAATAAAACATTAAGACAAACAAAGCAGAGGAAAACAAACAGCCAGGAGTCAAGGTGAGGGTTTTGTCAAGCATGATCACTTATTTAGAGAAGCTGCCATAAAACCATAAAGCAAAGACAAGCTGCAGTAAGAGATATCAAGACCAAACAAAGCCCTTTGAGTCAGACAAAACACTGCCTTTAGAAGTATGTACACAGAGATAAAATAAACAGCAGAGATGCATGCCAATTTTCTAGCGTGTAACATGCCAGAAAATCCAACCCCCCTCCACCCCACCTCAAAACACCTCCAGTAACCACACAGACAGGACAGGATTCACGGGTTACTAGATTAGGAGTCCGTTACATTGAGATAGAGGACTGGAGGCTAAGTGCCTGCCACCTTGTCCTTTTCTGGACCACAGCTCTTTGAGTTTTATTATACTACGCACTTTACCTTGACTATCACTCTCTCCAAACAGCAAAGAAGTCGGCGCGGCATGGAAAAGGACTTGGCTGACAACCACCTTACTTTGAGTGATAAACAGGGACCACTTAGAAGTGAATCAGGGGAGATTGGCTCTGCCATTTCAGATAAGGATCACCTCGCGGGCACACCTAGACCTGCATAAATCTGCTCATAGGAGATGGTGATTTGTGATATCACACATGTAGAGAGAAGAAAGGGAAAAAAACAGCAAAATATAAAGGAATACCTAGATCCAACGCAAAGTGTCTCCCTGCATTCTGTGATGTCAAGAACGTGCATCATCAGAATCTGCTAGCAGATGATATTTGTTGGGAGCTGAGGTTTTGCTGTTACACGTTGTTCTATTGCAGCCCAATATGTGTTAGGTTATATGCATTGGTGGGTGAGCTGATGATTTAGCGGGAACATGAGTGAAGGAGGTGATTCTGACAAGGGCGTTGAGAGATTGCTGGGTGATTTGTGACAAATCACATGAATTTTCATTAATTTATCTGCTATTGACTCATCTGCTTTGCCACTATGACAAAACTAATTGCCAAAAAGAAGTCTTTTGTATAGAACTGCAGCTGGACTTTATTGACATGTACAGCTATATACTATAAGTTTGCAGCTCAAACATTAAGATAACTTATTGGATTTTTATGAACCATGAACACTGTACTAAACACTACAACTGTGAAGTGGAAAGAAAACAATATCTGGTTTTCTGAATTTTTTTAACAAATAAAAACTTGGAAAATGTGGTATATATAGGTATTCAGCCCCATTGAGTCAACGATTTACAGAACCAACTTTCACAACAATTAGCTACAGTTCCTTGGGAGTAGGTGTCTCCCAGCTTGTGCACCAAAGCAAATGTATCCCCTCTGTTCTTTTACGATAGCTAATGTTCGGTTAGAAAAGATAAAGGGGATATGTGAACAATTCTTATGTCTTCACACAGATTCTCAATTGGACTTAAGTCTGAACCTGTATTGGGCAATTCTAACACATGCATTTTTGTGTTGGAATGTGAAGATTAGTCCCAGTCTTAAGTTTTAAAGGGGGCATATTGTGCTTTTTAAGGCCTTCCTTTTCATATTGAAATAAGTTAGTTATGGTCCACATAAAGCAGAACTGCAATTCCTTGGTCTGAATTCCTCCTTATTGTTGGCCCACAGTCCATACTTCCCCCCAGTTCTGGGGTGCATTTAAGGCCACATACAGACAAAGCTGGGTTTGGACGTATCTGACTAACTTCCTGGTCAGATAGGGGGTCCCATCCAGACGAAGTGGCCATAAAACCGACTACATTTGAAACCTGCTCCCAGGGTAGATAAGTCTGAAGCTGCCCCCTGCAGCGGCTTCGTCTGGATACCCCTATCCACATAACCGGTTACAAACTGTCAGGTTTGCTCATGCGAGCCAACGTAGACCTTGCCTCCCACTACATTTGTGCGGACCGCCTTGTCAATTGTTTGGTCGGCACACAAACAGCTCATTTCTCTCTCCTGCTTTGGTTGTTTTTCTTTCCCTGTTCTTCTTCCTTTCTCTTCCTTCTTTACAACTGTAGAAGTGCTACCACAGCACTCACTGGTGTGGTGTATTGCAACACCTATTAGGGCTCACCCGGCTTTGTGCGGTTTCATCTTTATGCTCAAACCTGTCTGTGCAGATACAATACTCGGTTCCGTGTGGATATATTCTGAGAGCAACTTCTTTTGGTGTGATCTCTTTAAATGCAAAGGATATGACTCAAACAGAATATAAAGACAGACTAAGTGGATTTTGCATGACATGTCCTCTTTAAGGTTGGTTCAACGATGTGTAAGTAATACAGAGTCTACAATATATGAAACAGGGAATGAAATGGAACAAAAGCATCTGATTGCCAGACGCCACAACACAATGAGGTTTAATGATGTTTTAAGTGTGAAGCACTGTTGAGCTGTACACGTAAAGATGTATGATGTACAATGGCATGGATGCCAACACTGTTTGCTTCACACTTAGATGTACTATAAATTCCACAAACTTTCCAAGAAAAACCAGCATAAGAAAAAGTTGTGTTTTTGTGCAGCGGTCTTTTTGAAAGGACCTCATTCATACAATACATCGTTACAACACACAATCAATACAACTTGAAGTTGCATTACTACTAGGGTGACCAGATCTCAAATAACCAAATGTGGGACAATAGGATGCTTGGTGTTGAGGGATAATGCAGGACACATAACCAACACGATGCTGATGTCATACATTTTAATTTAACACGGTTCGTACATTACAATAAGTAAGCTCTGCTTTGCCTGTTATTGCACAACAATGAATTATCACAACTCATGAGTTTATACAAGGCATTGTTTAACTTTTTTAAAATTTAATAAAACCGTTAAACTTTAGCCCTGCGACTGACGACCTGTCCAGGATGGACCCCACATCCTCGCCTCTCGCCCATTGACTGCTGGAAATAGTTACCAGTCCCCCCACGACCCCGTGTTACATCGAGCCGCGTTTCCCCATCAGATACGGCACAACGTAACACTTGCATGGAAAAAAAGATAGCTCTGAAAATCAACTGGCCTCACCCAGTCAGAAACTGTTCTCCAGTCTATGTTGTAGCTGCAGTTTCTTTTCATTGACGTAGTTTCCTCAATATTCTGTATGCATCAAAATCCTTGTAATTTTATTTTATGAGCATCCCGGGTGCACAGCTGCTCATGAGGTGGGACTCTGCTGCATATGACTGACAGCTGACGCAGCTTACACTGACAATGACTGCAGCTCTGCGTTCTTTGTTTCAGAAAAGCGCATGCTGAATATTCTTTGTGACTTATCAGAATCAGACCCAATCAAATGTGGGACACTGTTTCAGTTGGTGGGACAGTGTGACAAGGCTTGAAAAAGCGGCACACTCCCGCCCAATTTGAGACATCTGGTCACCCTAATTACTACCCATTGGAAAGATTATGCATAAATGAGATAACATGGGATGTATGCCTTATACTTGATGGGAGCCTTCCTCATCTCACGCCTAAAGAAGTTTATTTTTGTTTCAAGTAAAATCTGTTTTATGTTAAGTCCCTAAAGCAATGGCTGGAGTTGAAAGTCAAAATGAGTCTTTTACTTTTTCTCTATATAAAAAAGTACAAAATAGGAACTTAGGAAAATATGACCCACTCATTTAGTTTTATAAAATCAAATTTTCACCTTTTAGAGGGAAAGGAAATACTTGCAATTTAATTAATACTTTGATTGCTGTAAACAGCTTTCACCAGTCAGTCTCAGGAAGTGTCCTCTCCTCAAAAAGTCTCTAATTACTCTGTTGCAGTGTTAACTATTCCAAAACAAAAGTTGTAATGACAGATTTAATTAAGATGTTTTAAAATGGAGTTTTTTAAAGATGTTGACAGCAGTCAGAATCTTACCTGCAGCAGATAGTTGTCTGAATAATCCCAGTTTGAAGAAAGATTTCTGATATTTCTCACCAGAGAGTCAAGCTAAAGGCAAATTAGAGTGGAGTCAGTGGAGCCAAAAGCCTATTTTTCTGCCATCTTCAAACAACAAAACAAAAACAAAAACCCTCCAGTCTCCAAGTATTTACTGCTGTTAACACATGTTAGTTTCTAAATGTTATTTTATAGACTCTCACACTATTACATCAGATACTATGGTTATCTCTTATGAAGACTGGAAAAGTATGTGGTAACTATCTTCTGCAAATGATAAATAGTATAAAATTTTAAAATGTTAGACATATTAGTTTTAGACATTGGATCAGCACAATCTTATAATATTGACCCTAAAATTCACTTTAGAACAATTGTGAGATCTGTTTTGGTGAGATGACTCTGCAAACTACTGCAGGTAATACAATGACTGCTCATACAATGTTCACATGTTTTTCATGTTCACATTCTATATGTCATGTAAATTATTTTTCCATTTTGTGTCAATATTAAAGTATGACCAACTTGACCAGCGATTTCATGGTTCAAGTACAATACATTCCAACTCTGCGTGATAACAATATATTCAATGAGTGAAAGGGACTCTTCTCTTGATGTCAACGTCAAATGTGTATGTTTAGTGGCTAAGATGCAAAAACTCACAGAAAAGGGAATGGATATTAGAATTATTGAAAATAAAGAAAAGTGTCAGAAAAATGTTCAGTCATAATCAGTATCACTATCACAATATACAATGTGTATCACAATATCACATTTGATATTGTGATCACATCTTTTCCTGATATCATGCAGCCCCAAAGTTTACTCTACATTTGCTGCATATATCTGCAAAACAGGGTGGATTGATAGATGGATGGAAATAATATTTAGACAATGTCACAATGTTGTATGATGGGGGATAATTACAAATAGAAAACTACAACAAATTTTGTATACTCTAATTTTTGAATAAACTAGGCCTAAAAAGTACTTCACCTCAATCAAGAAACATTTTCACGTTACAGATGAACCTTTCTCATATCATAGAACCCAACTTCACAAGACCTGAACTATCCCTTTAACAATGAATCATGTTTAGTCAAACATTGTAATCAAACAACAATATAATGGGTGCTCTGAAATTCCCTTCCATGAACCCCTATAGAGATAATACACCTCAACCATAGGAAGAGACTCTAAAAACATATAATTTTTCTATAAAAGTGAGAGCATGTAAAAACAAAGGGGAGAGACATATGTTAAACTTACATTCACTGAGGTTATCTTGCCAAGTTGACAGGCTTCCTGAAAGACAAAAAGCAAGCAGCTTGCATCAGTGTCAGACTTTAATTTTTCAGTTATGTACATTGGAAGCAGATACTTGGATCCAACAAACAAAAATGTGCTGGGAACCTTTCAGTCTTGGTGGAGTCAGCCAGAGTTCACAATGAATAACCTCATAGATTTGTGAGTTTACCGTGTTTTAAGGTTGAACTAGGGATTTATGTAAATATTGATTTATTTATTTTTTAATCAAATGAGAGTTTGATAGTACACTTCCTTGTTCAGTTGGCTTCCCAACAAAACAGCTTAGGTTGGTTACACCTCAGAAATGTAAAGGATGGGGCAAACTTACACCCTCACAACACAAGATATACAACTGACTCTTTGATAAAGATGTTTTCGCTGCATTTCAGAGAGGAAAGTGAACAGAATATCAAATGAAGCATCAAAAATTAACAATAAACAGCGACAAGCTTCTAAATTGGGAACAAAAGACACCCGCAAGCCTGCAAAATAGCATCCTCTCTCTCTGGGGACTGAGATAACTCACAGAGAGATAAGGGTGTTTAATTTTTAATCACCAATTTAATTTTCTTTGTACTGTGCATAATAATTCAAAAATGCAACTTTATTTGCAAAGAAAATAAAAGAAGTCTGCCGGCAAATACCCACTTTGACAGAGGGGGAGAAACCAAGAGGACTGCTACAGTGGAACGGTCAGACAATGAACCGGAAACCAGTTCATGTCGATGCTTATTTCAACTACAATTGGTCATCACAGGATTCTGCTGCTGACTGAGGAATAGAGCAACAGCTATCAAATAGCCACTAAAGCCATTTACCACAAACAAATACTTTTTTATGGTGCAGAGAAAAAGAAAAACAAACAACTAAATAAGAATATGAAATTTCTGGAACTGGATACTATATTGTACTGGCAGGACTCATATTTATTTGGGAACAAATTAAATAATTTCCATTTGGTATCAAGCATGTTATTGATCTCCTGTTGGTTGTGACAGATTGGAATTATGTGGCATTACATTATGAGTATAATTAATTTGGAATGTATGTACAGTGGCTTACAAAGGTATTCACACCCTTGAACCTTTCTACATTTGTATTACAATCCATCATCCGGAAATGAAAAGAGTATGGCACAACTGTAAACCTACCAAGACAAGGCCGACCTCTTAAACTTACAGGCCAAACAGGGAGAGCACTGACCAGAGATGCACTCAAGAGGCCCATGGTGACTCTGGTTGAACTGCTCAGGTGGAGGAATCTATCCAATGGACAACTATTAGTCATGCACTGCACAAATGTAGTCTTTATGGAACAGAGGCAAGAAGAAAGCCACTGTTAAAACAAAACCATAAGAAGTTTGCAGTTTTCCAGAAACCACGTTGGGGACTTTAGACTGGGACGTGAGACTGGGGCGGAGGTTCGCCTTGCAGCAGGACAACAACTCTAAATATAAATAAAGCCAGGGCTACAATGGATTGGTTTAAAACAAAACATATTTATGTGTTTGAATGGCCCAGTCAAAGTCCAGACCAAACCCCAATCTAGAATCCGTGGCACAGTCTAAATATACATATACATATATACATAGACATAAAATACTTTTCTAGGTAGTCAAATGCACCAGACCCATGGGATGATCATTTAGCTCCCTGTCTCCATAACATGGAAATTAATCTGTTAATAATTCATAAAACTTCAAAGATCTGTGCTACCCATACACTGTAAACATAGAAAGTATTTATTGTATGCATTGAGTAAACAGTATGGAACAACTTATGTTGCTGCAAGGTACTGTATGTTTCAGAGTCAGGTCAATAAATCCTTTTTGACTACCTGCTTCTTGTTTTTCTACCTGTACTGATCAAATCAGAAAAAAAACCCAACTTAAGCATGTTTGATAAAGTTATATAAGAAACAACGATGAATTTTCAGTTATCTGCTGATAAACTTCACAGGAATAGTCTGTAGCATCTGTCCACATCTTTCCAACCTCTCCAGAATAACAAAAGTTAAGTTTAGATATTTTTTAGTGCATAAGTACATGCATGTACAATCTGAAGAAAACTGGACTGTGGGGAAAAAAAGGAAAATAAGCAGGTTGTTTTGACATGGAAAGTTATGTCGTAAATACACACATTTTTGTTCATATGTTGATGTATTTCACACTATCTATAGAGAGAGGGCAAAAATGTCTCTACAAAGTATTTTTCCATACACCTAACTATTTGTTGAATCATGATATTGCCCCATAATAGTGGGCCAAAGGCAACCTGTATGGAAATGGTATATATAAATCTTATAAGGTTTGTATCAATTTTAGTTGAAACTTGAATGTATTTGCATCAGACAGTGAAACAAGATACAAGATTCTTAGTAAATTGGTACAAAAGGAAATTTATATAATCTGGGTACTTATCAAAACAATATATGACAGTAATTTCACATACATTATCTTTAGTAGAAAAATGTAATGTCAAACTTATATGAGCAATCATCAGTGAAATTACACTACTGCAAGAAATAAAATACTTGTGGTGTCACAAATGTAAAGCATACTCAACTTACAACCAAATCTGATGATAAAATTACAGGTAAATGCATGAGTATACAAAAGCAGCTGACTTGACTGTTAAATTATTGCCAACTTGGTATTTTTGCCAAATATTTTAGAAGCATTTCAAATATTTCATAAAAGACTATTCATTCCATGGACACTGGTTTAGTACATGTACCGTCTTCAATTAATATAATAATCAAGGGAATATTCAATTTAGTGCTCACTTACAAAGATATTTTATAGTGGCAGCCCTACTTGTAATTTGGACCCTTCACCAACACATGACATACGAGCATCCCCAAACCCTAACTCGTTTTCAAAGCTAAACAGTCTGGTTGGTTAAATCAGAAAACACTGGAAACAATTATTTAAAGTAAATCCATGCTCAGACAAATGAAACAACCTTTAATGAGAACTTTCTTAATACTCTCTGATGCCACGTGTGGTGTGTTAGTTTAGATGCTCTTTGTTTTACAAACAATTTTATTATTGTTTGGGATGACAGTGGCGCAGGAGTTAGGGATTTCATTCTGCAATTGGCGGGTTGCTGATTGAATCCTCCACTCTAACCTTCTCTGTTGTTGTGTCCTTGAGCAAGACACTTCATCCGAATTGCCTGCTGGCGGTGATCAGAGGGCCTGGTGGAGCCGATGTATGGCAATCTTGCTTCTGTCAGTCTGGCCCAGGGCAGCTGTGGCTACTAACATAGCTCACCACCGTCAGGGTGTGAATGGGTGAATGACTGACTATAATGTAAAGGGCTCTGGGGTCGTCAGACTAGATAAAGAGCTATACAAGTATAAGCCATTTACCATTTATTTATGTCTGTGAATGCATTTTGCTAAAATGCTAATGGATATGTGAATTTCTAGAACTGGAAAGTGCTCGAGTTAGAACACAAGCCGAATATCTACTGTCCTTGAGTCATTCCTCTAGTGCAGACATTGTTGCTTTTACTGCTATATCCATTGTCGGGCTATTTTCTGTATGCATGTACTGTATATCTGTACTTCACACACAGACAAGGGTGGACGAGGAGAGAGTAATTTAAAGTCTTGAATTTGGTCATTAAAATTGTATAAGTTTCAATGTACATTTCACTTTGGCAGACCGAAAGTGAGGCTTGAACACTAGTAATCGTAATGCCTGACAAGGATAAACATTTATTCTTGACCAACCGATATTTTGACTTCAAAATTAATGATTCATGCAATTTTTATTACTTTTTTGCATATTTGAAAATAACATCTGCCAGGTCCACATGAATAGTTTCTCATTTGCATCAATTGACAGGCCTTTTGCAACATAATTTTATACTTGAAACTGCCATCCGACAGTTGTGTCCTATGTAACCAATGTTTTATTCAACATCCTGTGACATATATTTCCTGTAAGAGACATTGCCAACCAATTAAATATATGATAATGTACATAAGGGTTCTGAAAAGATGACCTATGGAGGTCTCATATTTAAATGGCGTTCAAAGTAGTTGTTCTACATCTTATTGTTAGAGACTATAAATGCAAGTATTCCTTTTTTTCCCCGTAGTTTTGGTTGGTCAGTGACCTTCTCTCTGTGTTTCTCTGTGATGTACTTCTCTAAAATTAGTAGTTTCAAAGCACTCAAATCCAAGCCAGGGAGAGAGTTATGGTTTGGATAAGTGTATTTGTTGGTGAACCACATCAAAGGACAGAGAGATGTCTTAGCGAGCAAAGGCAGTGAAGCTCAAGCCCTGCCTTTGATCACCCCATGCACTCTGATCATTAAAATACTTGATAAATAATTGATTAAAAACACCAGACCTTATTGTGCTCTATTTCTCTATCCGAATTTATTGCACTTTTCAGATACCATGGCTGTTCAATATATAAGACTGAACGCAGACGGGACTGAAAGGCACATACACTGCAGCAGATACATACTGTAACATTACTACATGTTATAAGAAAGTGTACTGAAGTGATTATATCTTTTTCTGCAGTAAACTGATGAGTGAACTGACTACAGTAGGAATTTAAGCTCTAGTATGAACTGGAAGTGCAGCAACAACTCCTCTTCACCAGTAAAGGTCTGAACCACTGCATGGCAGTTTGCCATAGAGGTAGAATAATCAGAAATCCTTGGCAAAGGTAAGAAAAAGTGCAATCCAACTGTGCGTAGGTGAGTGGGGGTAGTTAATATTACATTTACAGTGGAAACTAGACATGCAGCATGTAATACAATGAGCCCACTTTCTTCATTTCCAGGATATTAAAAATATTTCAGTTAAGCATTGGATATGAGCTAATAAATCTGACACACCCAGTATAAATATATAACTACTGTGTGAGATTGTGTCCAAGCCAGGTATATATTTAGTGGTATATCCAGACTCAAAGATTTACATTAAAGATGTACCAATCAGACTGAGGAAAAAAATAAATTATATATATACAAATATATCTTCTTTTTTATTAAAAAGAAACACAAATAGAATTGCTTTGTTTGCTGGGTAGAATTAATCTGCAAATGTTTAAAGAAATAAAAAAATTAACAACCCTACAATATCTAAATGTTCTCAGTTCATGTAAAAAAAAAGTTTCAATTAACATTTTCTCAGTGGCTTACAAAACTCAAAAACTTAAAAAGAAAATGTATTTATAAAGCACGGTTAATAACAATCAAAGATGACCAAAGTGCTCTACCTAAAAACAGTGAAACACCAAAGATGATAAAAGTAAACTACTTATTAAAGTCCATGCGTAAAATAAGAAAAAATATAAATGAATGAAAATAAATTAAAGGCCGGTTAATACAGATGAGTTTTAAAACAAGATTTAACAAGAGTATTCTGCCTTTTATGCTGGGGTAATTGGTTCCACAACTGAGTGGCAGCAACTGTGATGGGTGGATTACATCTGTGTAGCAGCCTGGACCTTTGTACAAGCAACAATACGTGATCATCAAACCTGAGCAAAGAAATATAAGGCTGCAGATCATCAGAAAAATATGCAAGTACTGGACATTTTTTAAATAGGCAAGATGGCTAACCACCCAGGTTGTACATCCATGTGCATGCACTTGGCCATTAAAAAATGGTTATGTGATTTTGTCCTTGAGCAATTTTTTATTGCTTATTTACATCTCCCATCAATGGGAACTGGATACATCTCCAATATTGTTGCTAGCTTGTATTTAAACTGCGCTTTCTGATTTTGGGACTACCACAAGGGCCTGTTTCACTGTTTTTTTTTTCTTTCTTTTTGTATGAATCGGGACGGCATTTGATGCTATCCCAGCAGTAATGGCCAAGAAGTGAGTTAAAAGTCAACATGAAAAATGTAGGATCAATTCTAAAATGATGTCTCTCACCATTAGGATATATCAAATTATTAGGGAACTCAATTACTAGCAGACTCTACAGATTTAAAAGAAATGCCTTATGTTCAAATACATTTTAAAGAACAAAAAGTACTGCAGACTGTTTGCATTTTAGGGTTTCATCTACTTTCCTCTTACATGCCAGGAAATCTCCCCAACTTTTATAAAGATAGCCTATAAATAACCATTTTACAAACTGAGCCATGTAAGTTAAGCTCAGGAAAACTGGATGCTATACGGTCTTTGCTTTACTGCTCTATTCAGTCACTTTAGTCCAGTGGCACAGCTGTGCCGCCCAGACGGTTGCCGCATTGTGTTACACTCTTGTACCTAAGTAGCCCTGTCTTATCAAAATATTTGTGAAAATGTGCCAGGCTACCTTGATGCTGATTGTAAAAAATGATTTTAAAGATTTATCATGATGTAATAACTTCAAGCTGCACTAAAAGCCTTAACCCCCACCCCCCATCCCCCGCCCTCCCCCCCAACCAAATCCCTGGGGTTCTCATGCTCCTAATGGTTATAACATAATGAGATCTGCTACTCCTGTCTCTACAGCCTCCTACATAACAGTTTATTTGATAGTGTAAACACCTTTGACAGTTGCCACATACACAAAGTGAGGAATGGACCTCAAAGACAGTTTGTTGACTTCACCCTTAAGGTTCATTGGTTATTTTCACCTGAGTCTCCCGCATTTCAGTTTTCTTTCTGCATAAAGTTTTCAAAAATTATAGTAAAGCAGGACTTTGCTAGACTTCATTATGCCAAAATGTCAAAGCAGTCACAGTTTACCGTCTAATCTGTTTACAGAAGGTTGTGGAAAAACACATGGATTGGCTGTCAAGAGTTTTCCCTGAAGATGAGGAAATATGCGTCTGAATTCTATCAATTGGAGCAAAGTGACCATTGTCAGGAAAGCCACTACACAATCAAAGCAAATTCAGACATACGCATGCATAATAAAATAGTGGAGACCTTGGACGTGTGTGCCATCTGCTTATGTTGCACAGAGACAAGAAACAGTAATGTCTTGGCCAAGACACACAAAGCAGAGCTCAGGTTTGCATCCCTTGCACTTTTGGCGAGTGCAGCCTGTATTAGACAGAGTGATAAAACTGTTGCAAAACAAAACACCTCCTCATCAAAAGGGGCTAATAAAGTCTTCAATATACTTAAGTGTAGCCTCAGATAAATAGAATAGCCATTTACCTCTGCATTGGTGTTGTTGTCCAGGGTGTATTGATGTTCCTATTGACATTCAATAAAGGAAAACCCTTTCAGCAAACCACAGAGAGCTGTATAAATCCTGTAAACTTCTTGAGCGAGCACAAACACTAATTTTCCTTCAGTAGAATTACAAGATGCCGATAATGTCACTGTGTCCAGACCAGATTTGATTTACAAGTAGACACACTGTTGCCTTTTCATCAGCTTATTATTATTAAGTGGTCTGTATATACATGTTTCCCCTGGAAACCTTCTTTCTTGCTTCACTTTTAGTGAGGTATTGATCTTTCCAGTGTACCATCCCCTACTGATTTCATTAGGCTAGCTGCTGTTAATTACTCCACACTCTAACCTTTTGCTGTTTCAATTGGACCAACAAATTGGGTGAATTAAAAAAAGGCAAATTTAGAATGAGAAAGAGAGAGAAAGAAAAAAAAAAAACAATAAGAAGAAAACTTCCCCTAGTAGAAGACCACTGCAGTAATTGTTGCAGGGGACTCTTCCTTTATGAAAGCCATACCAGGAAGTTTTAGCCTGGAGAGGTGGAAAATTATGCCCGTTTCCCCCTCAAATACTCAGCATCTCTCTTAAGCAGATAGATCATTAAAATATATTTTATTCTTTCATGCATGTTTATTTACAAGGATCATGTGATAGGTTTGACAAAAATGTAAATGTTGCTCTGTGCTGAATCAAAGTACAACACCTTGATTTACAGACACACCAATTTGTCTTCCTAGTGAAGGTATTAAAATCGGTGTGATGTGACACATAGCTGCAAAGTTATAATTAGACTTCATTTAATACCCTATGTCATGAGATTACATGCGCCGAGCACGGCGTCTGAAGGCATGCTCAAATCACAGGGGATGTAATTGATTAACCATATGAGACTGCAAACCAGATGATGAGGATGATGCTCTAAATCCATGTTAAATCAATATAGCCACTTCCTACACATCGAAGGATTATTGACAGAAATTACTCTCAGCCTTAATTGCTCACTACAAACAGATAAGATTATTTTTCGGCTTGGTGTGTTAATATGTGTATACGGGCAAACATCCCTCCATTCCGAGCGCCGAAGCAATCACCTGCTTTTAGGTGGGATGGCGCATCAGCAAGGACACATTACAATCCACGCAAGCGACATTTATGGGATCCGTCAGTCCTATCATGCGAGAGTTGCCCTTTCTTCAAGGTTGAGTATGTACGAGTAGGAAAGACTCCACACAATACAGAGGGGAAGCAATTCAGAGAACTCCCTTTGGCCGAGATAATAACTTCATCATAATTAGCTTTCGGTGCTCAGGAGTCTTGAATTGTCAGTTGCAGTGGGATCTGGGCTGATTTATTGCTTGATTTAATTACGTATCAAAATTCAATTAGACATGCTTTCAGCCAAATTCAAAGTGAGGTTTGTCAAGCTGTCCCCTGGAATTCAGGGAAAAAAAGCTTGAAGGACATCCTTCATAACACAGTGACATCTAACTCAATAATTATCACCTCCTGTAAATCACTCATGCTCCCAAATCAGGATTTAAAACCCCTTACTAGTCTAAGAGATTAATTTTTATTTTTTACCTAGCCATTACTGTTTCTCATCTCACCCGACATCAAACATTATCAAGTAACGCAAAACAGGCACTGACTCAGTAGTGATGTGGAGCGGGTTGCTGGTACTTTACCAAGTGAAGAAACATGACACAATGCTCTTTGAGGCTGACTACGACTAAGGAGGTGTCTGACTTTCTTTACCCACATCACTCACTGCCTGCTCACTCTTTTCTGCTACAGACTACACAGGGGGTGAAAAAAGGGGGAGCTGTTTTGAATAAGTGCCACAGAATCCTCTAAGAGCTACATTGATCTGCACCACTATGCAAATTTCGGATGTCATGGTTTCTAAGTTAAGAACCCAAGCAAGGGAATGAGTATTTCAGCCGGCGGTAACAGACTGAAGCATAGACCTTTAGCAGTATTGTTAATACCTTCATTGGCAATTTTATTAAGTATACCAAAGTAGTACAATGGAAAACCTTCATTCATCCCTTTGTTATTTCTGTATAACAAAATATACAATATTTTGTATATTTCTCTTCGTTCTCTTTTGAAGTATTCAGAAAAGTTGAGAGTGTAAGGGTTTTTATTTCTTTTTTGCTGTTTTTGAGTGCCACATATGCAGGGAACATTCCACTTCACTTCATCGCTAGTGCTTTATTGGGCTCTGATATGGGGAGTATTCGTACCACTGGAGGAAACTAAAGTAATTTCCTGGAACCATCTTGAAATGATGGCACATTATCTTGCTACCCAACTCCCTTCTAAAAAAAAAATACAGACTAAAGGGTTACATCTGGTCAGCAATAATTTTGTTTTTATAGAGAAAAGCCTTAACATAAATATGCCAAGCACTGACCTAAAGGTGGTACTTTTCTGCTTGAATTCATACATCCATTTGTTTCCTTAGGAGATAAACCCTTACACCTAATTTATGGACAAAATTCTTAAGCCTTAACCTTACGTTCGCAAAGGATATTACGTCCCAATTGGTTCTGTTGAGAACTTTGCTCCATTATGTCTAGGTAACTGGTGGTTACCACAATCAAGGTACACCAATGTTTTATAAAGTTCTCTTTTTTTAAATTGTCAGTCATACTTTTTCCTGCAGTTTAATGTCCTTTTAATAGGACCCCAGAAAAAGTACAGGGTGTTATCTTCTTTTTTATGAAAGATAAAGTAATGAGGTGTTGCCTCTCCCTCACCAGGTGCTGCTACATTTTACTTTTCCTAAATAATAGACTAGACCTGTCCAGTGTGTACCCCGCCTTTCGCCCATTGACAGCTGGAGATAGGCACCAGCACCCCTCGCGACCCCACAATGGATAGGCGTGTTAGATAATGGATGGATGGATGGATGGATGGATGGAAAGAAAGAAAGAATAGACTAAATTGGCTAGTTAAAACAAATCTACCAGCAAAACCCATTGGCACACAATGTATAGAAAGTAAATCACCCTTCTTACTGAGAGAAAGCAAGGAGAGACAAGTTTATTTGTACAGCACATTTCAGTAACAAAACAAGTGAAAGTGCTGTACAAGAACAGAACATAAGGAAAGGAAACATACAGAGGAAAGCATATTGCAGTGGAATAGACCAGTTCATTGTTATTGTTTTGATCCGGGTTTTTCGCGCATGCGCGCCGGACTGGTAGGCAAGAGGCGAACACAATGGCGGACACAAACAAAGGAAACGACAAGTTCTCAACGTATTTTTCTTCTTTAGATAACGTATCACAAGATCGTTTTAAGAGTAAGTTGATGGTATCAGATTGCCAGATTAATACAGCAAAAGCCTGAAGGGACGGAGCGAGTCTGTGAAATGCTGGCCAAGTGTTCCGTACGGCAACATATACAGCTGCCTTATAAACACGCAGGCCAGTACACACGAGAGAGCACGAAAGCCATGAAACCACTGGACGGCTACAATTATTTTATATCGGGACATAGGCACCAGCAACCCCCGCGACCGCATGAGGGATTAAGCGGGTCAGAAAATGGATGGATGGATGGATGTTCAGACATGTTTGTGTAACATACGAAAGCGGAGTCGGACACAGACAGCGCCTCAGCAGAGAGGAAGACCCGCCACCGGTAGGTTAAAAAAAAACATTGTTCACTACGGATTATTTTGGTGTTTTTGTCTTATTAATCCTTTTCACAGACTCATGCCAGAGGGTTTGCATACATTGTACATGTACGTATATTATTACGAAACGAACGTTTACGTCTTGACTTAAGTATATATCCTAATTTTTTATTTATATAATTATTTAAGTAGAACAATGACCAGTGCAAAATTAAGTTGTATTTACCGGAGATGAAGTGTAGACTGCATATTCTGTCGTGGTATGATGGCTCCCACAGTCGATTGGGAGTGTCTGCCTGCGCTCTTTTAATAGACCCCTTGCATCTGACGTCACAGTCACGTGATCGGGGGCGCGCGCCTCCATCTTGGTGGGCACGCTAGCCTGACAGCCCGTCTACTACATGACAAAACGGGTGATTTAGAGCGTACTTTTAGTTAGTTTATTTTTGGAATCTAAACAATGCCTACGACTTGTTGTGCTCCCGGTTGCACACAGAGGCATTCCAAATCGTTGGATGTACGTTTCTGTCGTTTACCAAAGGATGAGGAAAGAAGAAAGAAATGGATATTTTCAATGAAAAGAGCGCAGGCAGACACTCCAAATGGACTGGGGGATCCATCATACTACGAGAGAATTTGCAGTCTACACTTCATCTCTGGTAAATACAACTTAATTCTGCTCTATTCATTGTTCTACTTAAATAGCGGCGGAGGGGAGGTGGCGATCGCTACACGGGCCGGAGAAGCGGAGTTAATGCGCTACAGCAGCCGCCGCTGTCTGAAGCAGCAGACAGCGGTGGCTTCTCCGGCCGGTGTAGCGATCGCTACACGGGCCGGAGAAGCCGCTGTTGCTGCTGTAGCCGCCGCTGTCTGGAGCAGCACCCGCTTCCTGCTGCTCCAGACAGCGGCGGCTCTCCGGCCGGTGTAGCGATCGCTACACCGGCCGGAGAAGCCGCTGTTGCTGCTGTAGCCGCCGCTGTCTGGAGCAGCAGGAAGTGGGTGCTGCTCCAGACAGCGGCAGCTTCTCCAGCCGGTGTAGCGATCGCTACACTGGCCGGAGAAGCCGCTGTTGCTGCTGTAGCCGCCGCTGTCTGGAGCAGCACCCGCTTCTTGCTGCTCCAGACAGCGGCGGCTCTCCGGCCAGTGTAACGATTGCCACCTCCACTCCCGCCCGTTCACGGGCATACACTCTACGAGTTTTTCAGTCGTGGTACTTATATTCAGCTACGGAACCGCGGGGTTTAAAAGATCACCGCTCACGACCTGTGTACGGCGCGACCGGAGTGCTCATACTGTTCGTGCCCCGGTGGGTGACAGGGACCCAGACCACGGGAGGCACCGGGCGTCATGGGGAACGGAGGGGAGAGAGGAAAGACGAGACGCGCCGCCGGCCGCGCGGCACGGCAGACCGCCCGGCCCGCACCCCCGTACGGAAAAAGACGGCCAGCACGTACAGTGTACGCCCGGCTAAGTTATGAGAATAAAAAACATTAGACTCACCCTTCCACGGACAACTGCTACATCATTCAGGTAACAAACAGACAGTTCACGTATCCATCCGGCAGTGAACTGTTTGTGCGCTTCCAAACTCTTGTAGGCCTTCATCTGATCGCCACTGTACGTTGGGGTGGGTGACAACACAAGGTAGTTCACCAGATCCGCGTAGCAAACTGATGGCCAATCATCGGGATTACTAGAAAAAACCTTATCAGGAAGAGCCAAAGGGTCCGCATTACCGATCCTTGCACATTTAGCGAAGTAAGCTGCCTTATCAGAAGGCTGTAACTCATCCACGTAAGACTTTGTTTGCATGTTGGCGCGTTGTGTAGACAATGGCATGCCAACCAATATGGCCGCCACGCAAGGGGTTCTGGGTAACGAGTCACGTGGTTGCAAGGGGTCTATTGAAAATATCCATTTCTTTCTTCGTCCTTCCTCCTTCGGTAAACGACAGAAACGTACATCCAAAGATTTGGAATGCCTCTGTGTGCAACCGGGAGCACAACAAGTCATACGCATTGTTTAGATTCCAAAAATAAACGAACTAAAAGTACGCTCTAATTCACCCGTTTTGTCATGGTAGTAGACGAGAATAGTACTGTTTTTGCCTACCCGCGGGACCCGGATGTAGCGCGGATGTAGCTCGTGACGTCACGCGTGAACTGGTCTATAATAGAGGTAGGTCAAGATAAATTGGACTACAAACTTAATCTAATGAAGTTTCAGTTAACTACAACAGTTTGAACTGAACATTAACATTTAAAGACAAGTCTAAACAAATAGGTTTTTAACCTTGATTTAAAGGAACTCAAGTTTTCAGCATTTTTACAGTCTTCTGGGAGTTTGTAACAGATAAATGGAGCATCCAAACTAAAAGCTGCTTCACCATGTTTGGTTCTGGTTCTGAATATGCAGAGTAGACTTGACCCAGAAGACCTTGCCATCTAAGTGAAGACTCTTAAAATAAGCTAGATGGCAAGCTGTTTAGAATACAGTGTATTCAGTGAATATCAGTGATCTGGAAAAGTCTAAAAAACACCTCGGGTCACAAACAGAATGTCCAGGCTGTAGGTGACTTGAGATGGGTGAATGAGCCGAACCAGTACTTCCTCAGGTTTGACCAGCACATCTGGGCACATCTTTAACATCAGCCTGAAGCAGAGGAAAGTGCCACAGATGAGGAAAACCTCCTGTATGGTGCCAGTGCCCACCACACACCCCAAAGACCTCAGTAGCTACAGGTCAGTTGCACTAACGTCACAACTGATGAAGACGCTAAAGAGGCTGATCCTCAACCCTGGTGAGTTTCCTACCAGCCTGGTATCGGGATGGATGATGCCATCATTTACCTGCTGCACCGAGTTCTGGCCCATCCTGGAAGCATGGTGAGGATCATGTTCTTTGATTTCTCCAGTGTGTTCAACACTATCCGACCAGGACTCCTGAAGGACACATTGGAGCAGTCTGGAGTGCATCACCAACTTTCCCAGTGGATACTGGATTACCTCACTGGTCGTCCGCAGTATGTGAGGACACAGGGATGTATTTCTGAAAGGCTGATTTGCAGTACGGGAGCACCACAGGGAACTGTGCTGGCACCGTTTTTGTTCACCTCATACACTGCCATCAACTCACCAGGCTTCCACCTGCAGAAGTTCTCTGATGACTCTGCAATAGTCGGTCTAATCAAAGATGAAGATGTGTCACAGTGCAGATGGTGGGTTCAGAGCATTGTAGACTGGTGCCAGCAGAACCACCTCATGCTAAATGCAGGGAAAACAAAGGAGCTGGACTTTCAAAGGCCCAGACCCTCCTAACTGACACAGGTCAACATCCAGGGATCTGATGTTGAGATAGTGGACTTTTATAAGTAACTGGGTGTTGACCTTAACCATAAACTAGACTGGACTCATGATACTGATGCGCTTTACAGGAAAGTTCAGAGCAGACTCAACCTGCTGAGGAGGCTGATGACTTTTGGAGTGCAGGGGGCGCTCCTGAAGACCTCCTTCAACTCTGTGGTGGCATCAGCCATCTTCTATGGTGGTTTGTTGGAGCAGCAGCTTTTCTGTAGCTGAGAGGAAGAGGCTGGATAAGCTCATTAGGAGAGCCAGCTCTGTCCTGGGATGCCCCCTGAACCCAGTGCAGGTGGTGAGAGACAAAAATACAATGTTTCCCATCCCATGCATGGAACTGTTGCAGAGCTGGAGAGCTCTTTCAGTGACAGACTGCTGAATCCCAGATGCTCTAAGGAGCGCTTCCACAGGTCATTCCTCCCGGCTGCTGTAAGACTTTATAATCTCTGTTGCTAACAACAGACATAATAACTGTTTACATAATGCTAATCGTTGCACAGGTTCTGATCCAACAATTACACTGTTCACTAATGCTTAGGTAACTTGCACACACCTTAGCTTGGGATGCTGCTACACTACTATCGTATGTCATGTAAATATGGAATATTCTATTATTGTGTATTTACTCTTATCTTCTACTCTTGGTGTTTCTTTAGAGCTAACTTTAGATTAGACCGGTTTGCTCTTTTTTCTTCTTCTCTTTTTTTCTCATTGATTAAATTGTGTGTAACCGTCCATGTGTTTGCCACTGTCACACCCGAATTTCCCCATTGCAGGACAGTAAAGGAGTTATTATGTCATTGCTATTATATTAGATTATTATATATTATTGTTATTCTTATTTTGGTTATCATGCTGTTAGAATCTCAAACTGGCCAACTTCTAACTTATATGTTTGGTATCCCTGTTGGTATTAATCAGATAAAAAAAGGATAAACACATATTTCTAAATTTAAATTTAGTCTGTCATAGGCACAACAATGTTTTTTTGTATATTTTTCCTTTTTTAAATATATAGTCAAGAGAATATAAACAAGAACATCACTTTAATATCTAGTTCGAAAAATTCTGAGGTAGAAGGAAAACTGACATATTTATTTATACTTTTACTCAGACAAGTCATTTGTATATTTTTGTGGGGTTGGAGATTACTATACCTAAAGTCTACTATTTGGAAACAACTATATTCCATATTGTAAACCATCAAATTATCAATCCTAAATAGAAATATAACATAATCCTAAATAGAAATCTATGTCAGAGAATCCCATGGAAGGACACAGGCTGTTAGTCTGGTACACCCTTTGCTGATGCCCAATTAGCCAAGTGGGGAGACCACCAAATTCTTATTCACGGGGTGTCAAATACTGCAAGTTCATGAATTTGTTTCTGAGAGACGAACAAGGTGCTCTTTGGTGTAAGCATTTTGATACACCCATCCCTGCATGCAGGAGTACAACAGCGGCAGAGGTGGTCTTAGTCCAGGGATTTATCATCTTGAGACCTCAGTTTAATTTTCTTATACAACCTGTACTATTCAAACACATCTGAAAGGTTCTTTGTGGGTTTCAAGAAATATGTAGTAGGTCTTCTACGTCTAAATCCAGCCCTTTTTTCAGTTTATTTGATTAAGGGCCTCATCTTTAGCCCTTTTTAGAAGTAACACTAGATTATGAGAATTTTTGTACATTCAGAGTGATTAACACTTTTGGTAATCTGCTATGGATTTATTTCATTCACCTCTTATTTCACCACCACAATGGATGATAATGATCCTACTGATATAATGTGATTGCTAAACTGAATCAAATTAGCAGCACCACGATCCAGTTCATTCCTCTGGCAGAGACAGGCACTGTGGTGGCTAAATTTTCATAGTAAATTTGTTTGTGGCATGAAAATTTTAGTTGGATGAAAGCAAAATCTTTGTCCAGTCACTAAATTTGCAATTTTATTAATGGAATTACTTTCCCCGGTTTTAACATGTCAGATACCAACATGCCATTGAAAAGTCTCCCTGTATACAATATAGTTTGGACAGTCTTGCACAAGCTCAAAATCAAAGCAAGTGTCATCATTAATAATAATGTTTTACATCTGGAATTAAACTAAAATGATGCCAAGTGGAATAAAGGTAAATATCTTTTTACTGATGTCAAGCTACATGCTCAGTTAAATTCTTTTGCTCAACCCCTACTTGTCCTGGCCGTTAATACAGTGAGTCACAAAAGCTTGACTCAGTGTCTTAGGAAAAGGCTGCATTAAACAGGGAGGTGCACAGAACAAAGTGATCACTAAGTGTACTATCAAGAAGGAAATATGGAAAAGAGAATGGGTAGCCCACTTGATGTGTCAAAACGTCATTATCAAGAGTCAGTAGCACAGTGAATTGTTCATCTGTTTGATCTGTCTCCCACTGAAACATCTGACAGCATTCCTCATACAAACTGACAGAGGTATTGTCCATAGATTGTGATGTGCAGTGACACACTGAATTGTAAGATCGTGTTTGAAGCAAAGAGCCTGGCTCACTGTCAGTCAGTGACAAACAAAAAGCACAATGATGATACTGATTAATGACTCCTGAAACATCCATGGGATTGATCTCCTGCAGAGAGGGAGTTGCTTCTGTCTTAAATTTAAACACACAGATGTTAGCTGTAATATTATTCAGCGGATGTCATCTGGGTCTCAAAATGTATTCACTGTCATTCTTCACATGTTACCACGGGCATAAAATTTCACAAAGCTTGTGAAAAATTAACAATCCAAATGACTGTGGCCCCATTATATATTCCAATGAGGACCCAACAACACAAAGTGATAATAGTTTAATCATCACTCTGACAACAACAGCCTGCTCTTGGATGCAAAGCCTACAGTTCTTATTGTAAATAATTTTATCTATATGTATTTAATCAATTCCATGATTAAAAGAGACATTTTTTTAATTACAAAATCACATTCACATATAATTATTGTCCAAGCAGGATGCATGTACAACTACTGTCTGTGGATTTATATTGTCACAGCATATTCAAGCACATTCTTTATACTTCTATCCAAGAGGCACCATAGGATAATAACATTAACACAGTTTATATTTTAACATAAAGATAACATTAACATTTTAAAATTATAACTGATGTTGTTCTGCATTTTTCCTGAGCAAATTCTCAGTTGTCTTAAGTCAACTGGACCTATGCTCAGTACTTTTCTAAAAACGTTCTGACACCAATCCAGCAATCTGTGTCAATTCTGGTGAGTTGGAATAATACAATCCAGCTACAAAAAACGGCAGCATAACGCTTTCTGCTAAAAGGATGACCACAACCAGGATACCACAAAGATTTTTCCCCCAGAGATAGACAGTGAGTGAACAAGAGAATGTCTATACTGTTCTATGGACACATGATGGGATGTACCAGTACATGTATCAGCAACAAAACACCCAAGATTAAGCTGACTGAGCTGCCAATACCTCAATAACCTGCATGTTGTATCATTTGTGGTAATTTTGGGTATTACTTTAGATGGGACCAGTTTTTTTCAATATGTTTAGCACAGTAATTCATTTTGGATGGTGTCTTTACATTTTGATGGATCGTTAATATTTAAATTGATGATTTTCATACAGAAATGCCAATGTAACAAATGGTATATGGTCCCCAGCAGTGGTTTTATTTCCAGCATGCTTCCAGTCTCTGTCATTTATGACAATGAATCTAAAAGGAACGGGCTCAGAATGATTACTGTCCTTCGCCATTTAATATAATCAGTCTTAATGAAGCAATTGTAAACAAATGTATTGGATAACATAGCCATTAGCCAAGTCAGTTAGGAGGACAAAAAACAAGCGCTGCCTTCTCCTGCCCATGCAGCTCCACGTCAACTCGCCCCTTTGTCCCTTCTTACTTATTGTCCAAGGATGACAGGCTGGATTGTTTACATCTGCAATTGTGCTCACAGAATATTTATTTGTTTAACTTCTTGGATATCTGAGCCAACACTGAAAGCAGAGAGGTACTGCTTCGCCATTGGAATATATGACTGATACTGAACAGTGAATGTATATTATTCACACTATTCTTAGTTAATCTAATAATGGCTGACAATAACAGCCTGCTCTTGGATGCAGGTCTTATTTAAGAATGATTTTATTTTCATGTGTTAAATGAATTCCATCATTAAAATGTATTGACACCATTCTTCAGATTTTACACAAAGACAACAAGACATGTTGGCATATTTCCAACAAAACGAATAAGCAAGCAAACAATATTTTTCTTTTTTGCGGATGCTTAAAACCAAAATTAAAAAAACCTGCATAACCTTGTACTGTGCTAGCAAAGTGGGTTTTAATCTCCCAAAATATTATTTTCCATATAGAGGAGAAATGAGCATTATTCAAAATGCTATTTTTTTCACATGCATTTCTTTGTCCAACCTCCTCAAAATTGATTTGTTGTTTTTCATTTATGTTTGTGATTTGATGAAAAAAATAAATACCTGGAGGAAGACCTTTGGGGTTTTATGGTTTCTATCTCAGGGTCAAACAAAAAGAACAGCATGAAGATTTTCTTTTTCTTTAGTATGCTATATCGCATTGCAAATAACTTTGGGGATAATAGTAAACATAAATCATGGTTATGCTGGTGAAGATTCTCAGTCATCCAGGTCATGGTCATTCCAAAAAAAGTTAGAAAAAGTTAAAAACAAGTCCAGTTGTTTTGTTTTTTAACTTTTTATGAAAAAGCATGGTTACCGAAACGCCTCTGTTTTAAAGGCATACTATGCAACATTTTTCAGTTAATTAATGTGTTCCATACCGTTTTGGATGATTAAATGAGTCATTTCAGGTTTAAGGTTTTCTCGGCCGCCCTGGTGGTCTGTGGGGGAAATACCGCACTTGCAATTGTAGGAGCCCTCGGCCCGCACCCACAGGCTCAGAATCTCGTGCAAGATCGCGAGAGTCGGTCTTGCTTTACGGCGAGAACTGCTACACGCCCCCAGTGAAAGGCGTGTTTGTTGCTAGCGCAGTGGCGATATCTGTGCAGTTATCATGGCGGAACCAGCGACAAAACAGCGAAAGCCCATGTCGGAGCAGGCAAGAAAGAGGAAAAGGGCTGTGGACAGAAAGAGGAGTCGTACACGGGTGAACATCGGGCAAGCTTTTTCCGAATGGCGAGAGCTAAAAGAAAGAGAAGGCTGCAAGGCTGACGCGGACCTCGCGTTTCTGCTGATGCGATTGTAAGTAACATTGTAGGGTTTCCCTCACGCTACCGCCTCCCAACATTCCAAAAAAAAAAAAAAAAAAAAAACAACTCCATATGCGCGCAAAGGTTGTCTCCCCCCGCTCCGCCGGTCGCGCAAAGCTTGTCTCCCCCCCGCTTCGCTCCGCCGGTCGTCCGGTAAGCAAATTCCTAGGGGAAACACTGCATTGGAATGGTTTCTCTCTCTCTCTGTGCATGTTCATACTTTCACTGTGTTAGTCATTGTTTGTACTGCCGTTTTTTCGACTTTTGTATTCATTGTGTTCGCCTGTCTGCTAAGCTCAAAACAACCGCGCCTGGCTTGACGAAGAAACCAGTAGAACAGCTGAGCATATTTACGACAGTGCACTTTTACTTTCGCCCTCTGGGGGGAGCCTCGCTGGAAAATCAACCCGGGTTGCATAGTATACCTTTAATGGAAAAAGTTTGATAAAGCAGAAAAAAAGAAACAAATGCCAAATGATTTGAGTTTAATTTTCTCATAAGGAGGCTCTAACTGAATGGGTTACGCCGGGTATGGTGGATTTTTATTTTTGTTTTGCTCAGTAGGCCACAAGGCAAATATTAATTATTTGACCTTAACTTCATGAAAAATATAAGGTAACACAGAATAATGTAGTAATAATGTCTCTTAAAATAATAAAATGTTTACCATTACTAGTAATCTGAAATGGAAGACCAGGAGACAGTTTAAGGCATCTTTAGAAAAAAACATCTTGTAATAAAAACGAAATTATAATGACTTTATAATAAGTAGTAAAGAAATTTACAATAGAATGGAATATAATAAAATATAAATAGAATATGAATATCCTTTATTGTCCCACAGTAGGGAAATTCAGGTGTACCAGGAGCAAAGTGAAAGGCAAATGGAAGTGTGGGCGACTGTGGCTTGATGGGTGGAGTAGTTGTCTGACAATCAGAAGGTTCTGGGTTTCATTCCAGCTTGCCCTTGCCACATGTCGATGTGCAAGGCACTTAACCCCAAGTTGCCTACCGAGCTGCGTCTCGGTGTATAAATGTGTGCGGTGAATGTGGCTATAGAGTACTATCGCTGTGGGTGGTCAGCATAACTGGAAAAGCGCTATATAAGTTCAGTCCATTTACCAAGTATGCAAACAAGGGTCAGAGAATGAGAGGAAGTAAGGACACATTTACAACACAAGAAAAAATAAAATGCAGTTATTAAAAATAGCATAATCAAATCAAAGAAATGTGCAATGGAGTAACGTGATTAAAAACTTATTTTTAGCTTAACTACAACAACTGACAAATTTCAATGCTAAAACATTAGGGATGATGACTTATCAAGATGTTGGGAGCACTGATAGTTATAAAGTCTAATAGCTGCAAGGAGGAAATATTTCTGATAGTGCTCCTTTGTGCATTTAGGATGCAGCACTCTATCGCTGAAGGAGCTCTCCAGCTCTACAACAGTTTCATACATGGGCTGGGAGACATTGTCCAACAGTGATGGTATTTTTGTCAGGGTTTTTCTGTCCCCCACCACTGAGGGGACATGATACGGCTTGCCTTCCAGATAAACTTATCTAACCACTTCCTCTCAGCTGTAGATAAGCTTTTGCTCCAGCAAACTACACCACAGAAGTTGTCTGATGCCACTAGAGTCAAAAATGGGCTTCAGAAGTGCCCTCAACATTGCAAAATGATCTCAGTCTCTTTTTTAAGTAGAGTGTGCTCTGACCCTTCCTGTTAAGAACATCAGTGTTGTGACTCCAGTCCCTGCTATTGTTCAGGTGAACACCCAGGTACTTTTGAGAGTCCACTATCTCAATGTCAGTTCCCTGACTGCTCAGAGGTGTCGGTGTGGTGGCTCTACACCTGTGAAAATCAGCAACCAACTCCTTTAAAGATGGAAAAATTGTTGAATGTCATTTGTTTCTGTGAAACTATGAGTAGAAAACATTTTTCAAATCTAAGCTTATTTCAAATAAAGTCAAAGATTTAAAAAACAAATTGGTGTTTGTTTTTGTTTTTTTTATTATTTAATGTTATTATTACTGTTATGTAATGTTAATATTTTTTTAATTATTTAATCATGGTGACTCCTATGAAAGCATAGTATAATTTTTTGGTTCCTGAAAATGATTACCCCAACAAAGGCAGTAGCAGTGCAGGGTCAAGGCTTGCAAACATATTCCCATTTGGATCATACTTATTGTCCTCAAACATGTCAGTTTTTCTGTGTTTTCTAAAGTCATCATGAGAATAAAGTTCTCTTAACTGCTAGTTATTTTAGCCCCTCTTCCACCACTGTGCACCAAAAATATTTTAGCACAAGGCAAATGTATACTGCGGGATGTCTGTCCCGTGTGTTTTTTCCCCAAATATCTTGCTGTTTCTCTGGCCACAGTGAAACACATTAACATATGTTCTCACAGTGCACAGTGCTACTCTGCATTGGTAAATGCCTTATTACAGCAGTGCCCGCTTTGTGCTCGCCCATTGAATATCCATAAGTAGTAAAACAAAGCCATATCTGCCCACTCAGAACAGTAGGGTGCGTCTCACGTGACAGGGGGGCTCCTTAACATTTAGTCAGAGGCTGTCTTTGTCAAATTGATATTCCTCCCACTCACATTTACAGCAGGTGGTAATAATGACAAATAGAGGCAATACTGCAACTGCATAGTACATACTAAGCATAATAAGGTCATCTGTTGGTTATGGTTTTTTTCTCTTGTATTTATGCCTTTTTTAGCATGCAGAGTCAAATTCCCTCAGTATGACTTGCATCTCAAAAGACTTTGCCTGTGTGAAATATGCAAAGAAAGCGAGTGAGAAAAATATTCTGAGAAATGCAGCTTGTTCTTGCCTTGAGAGCTTACATGCTTATAATCGTTTCCAAATTCAACTTTCTTGTCAACATTCCAATTTCTCTTTTTTTCTGTACAGATGTAATTCAAAAATTGGAAATTGATTTTTTTTTTTTACAATTTTTTGTTGTGTTTTGCTGTCAAATAAAAAAATATATAGATGTTTTTTGTTCATTCGGTTTCCTGGTAAAAATCTCCAACCTCAGTGATATGAATAAAAGATACACTTTTCTTGATTTAGTTTTTTTTTGATAAAATGTATGTATTGCAATGTTTATGGGATTGAACTGCAAATTGATCTTTACTGAAAAGGTAAGTGTTGCTTGTCTGATGTTTGTATATTGTGTGATCAGTAAACATGTCAATTTTTGTTTCCATTGAATCAGCTTCCAAATGCTTACATTAATTGGTTAAAATAACAGGGCTTTAAGTATGTGTGTCTGCAGATCTGGGATATTTAAGAGGATTTATTCTTAATTTGGAATTTAGACACTGTCATCTGTTTTGATCTGAGAACATATTCCAAAAGAATGTACATCAAACACAAGAGGGATTTTTATTTTTGCACAAAGAACTAAGGGCGGCATCTGTGTTAACTCACAGCACTGCACAGGTTTATAATGGTAGGGAGGAATAAAATAAGAGGCCAGGATACATAATTGAAACATGAAGGCATTGAACAAAACTTTGCTCATGAATAAAATACTTAAAAGAAAGTTTCTTCACAAACCACCTCAATACATCTTCATTTCTTTATGATCAATGTGACATTCATTACTATTTTACATTCTAAATATATTTGTTTAGCGATTTTAGATTTTTGTATTAATTACTAATTCCTTTTTCCTATGCCTATGAATTTTGCATTATTTAACTATTATTGGATCGTATAGGTCTTGCTAGATATATAGAAATGCAAAAACAATTAAAACAACATTTTCTGTAAACACAGCAAAACTAATTTTAACAAGAAGAAACATGTATTCAGATGCACACAAAAGGTGCATCAGAATGATAGCCTTTCAGTGTATTCACCATTATTGGCCAAGCATAACAAAAGTGTGTATAGTGTTGACCACTGCTATACTTGTCAACATAGTAATATAAAGTTAGTAACATGTATGGATGGTGACCCATCATTTGTCCAAGATCATGACACAACTAGAGTTTTGGATATAAGAGAAGGCACAGTCTAACCTTGAGAAAAGAGGACCAAACACCATAACTTGGCTAGAACCGAGCACAGAAAAGAGAGTAAATATCCAAATCACCGAGGCAGTGTAGCATAAAGTTCAATCAGCATACTGAAGATGGTGCTGCGAATGGCATCCTGTGTACTTTGCATTCTTTTGTTATTGTTATTGTGTGTTTATACTGTGCTCTGGAGTATCCAGATTGATGCCATGATTATTTGCACCATTTCAACTATGTCTTTTTCTTTTGTAGAAACGTGTATATATACACATAACGTCATTATACATCCTCAACTATCTCATGAGTTCTCAGTTGCGTGGTGCCTGCTTTATTTCTTTCACACTTATTTTTCCATATTTCTAATTTCCTGTCATGGGATTGAACCTAATTATTGTGCTCTACAAGCCTGAACCAAATATAAAAGGAACATTTGAGAGAAATATATGCTATGTAGTCTCCTAAATAATATTTTAAGTTTTATTTAAGCTGTGATACTGCAAGGGAATGCAAATTTCATTAGATGTTATTATCACAAAACTTTCCAGTTGACTATATTCAGATGACAGTCTCTTTTTCTGAAATCTACAACTTTTTATTATTGCAATTGCATTAATTCCTAGGAACTCAATTTAAAAACTAAATGAAGCCATGGTCAATTCTTTTAGAACTTTTGAAGAGCAGGCTTTATTTATTCACCCTAAAACATTTTTTTTTACCATTATTTTCTTATAAGATGTCTTATAAATTCATCTAAAACTTTTATGAATAAACCTCTTGTCATGAATCAGAAACAGAGGACCCTGAATTCAGCCAGACAAGCAAAGGTTGAAATAAAAAGGTGATTTATTAACAGAGCAAAAACCAAAAGAGGGCACCAAGCCAAAAAGCAAGGAGGCAGTGTCCAAAAAACTCAAACAGTCCACAGCCAACAACCTAAAATAAACTGGTCAAGAGTCGGACTGGTCTAATAACAGAAGAGCAGAACAGGTCAAATAATCCAGGTAAAAACTAACAGAATCAGGTTGGGTACAGGCAGACAGGCAAAACAGGATCAGACTTACCCCAGGCAGGAAAAAACACAATGATCGGGCAGAGTGCAAGGGACAGAGGCAGGTATAAGTAGGGGAGTGAGCAGGTGAACAGAATGAAACTAATTACCAGACTAGGTGGAGCTGATCGGGAAAGTGGCTGGAGGTGGAACTGAACTGACTGAATAACTGACATGTGAAAACAGGTTAAACTGTTCAAGAACCAATCTAGAACACAAAATAAATGACAAGACCCAACCCAAGATGGAACCGAGACTGAAACAGGACACAAGCTAAAATAGAAAAGAACCCAAAAAACAGAAACTAAACTAAGGCAGGAACTCAAACTATGACACCTCTATGTAAAATCTATCAATAAAGGAGTGTTTGCATTTCTTTTTTACCAAATTAAAGACATGTAACAAAGACAAACTTGTAAAATAAATTGAAGAATAATCTAGGTGTAAAATTTAAGTTTAAAAATTTCTGCTTATTATTGTGTATAATTACACAATATTATACATTTATTTTTCCATACATGCCCTGTTCTGCACAAGCCTGGAACATAATAAAATATGAAGCAATGGGCTGGATGTACTGTTCAACAAAGAATGCAATAATAATAATAATAATAATAATAATAATAATAATAATAATAATAATAATAATAATAATAATAATAATAATAATAGTAATAATAATAATAATAACAATTATTATTATTTTTATTTTCTTCTTCATCACCATCGGCATCATCAAGCACTTCTGCATTCATTTTTACCATATATTTAGAATCCCAAATTAATCTAACATGCAATCTTTGGACTCTGGGAGGAGAGCTGGAACACAGAAAACCATACCATCACTGACATCTGACCTATTACTTGCTAGATTTGTAATTCATTCATATTCTACAACACACACACTGAGAAAAAATACATCATGAGGAATTGGGCCTCCTTTTAGACATAATCTTTGTTAAACTTGAGAAAAACCAAAATATTGACAGAAAGAAAATGAGAAGTATATTTTTTCATATCTCCATTTTTATATTGTTTCTGGAACTTTTGTAGTTTTATAACTGAACAGTGGCTATTAAGATTTTTTTCTGAGTGGTTCTTACTGTAATTATGAAATAGCCACACCATAGCATCAGACACAATCCCACGTTAGAGCCAAAGTAATTCCTGGCCACATGTTGAGGGAAAAACAGCTTTGCAGATGTTTTTCACAGATGCAGTAGTGAAAAAACAAAAAAAGGCTGTGGTTCTGAGGCTTGATTTTAATTTAAAGCCCTGTCCCCGGGAAGATTAACCCACTCATCACTTCATTTAAATATACACTGCGTCAGTGCGGAGACAAAATAGTTTCCAAGGATAACAGATATAGCAGTGCACAGATAAAGACTTTCAACACAGCTGATTAAATTAACAAGTCAAGTTCAGGTCAATTCAAGGGAGGTGTGCAGATGCAAATAGGTAAAATGATTTTTTAAATAAACTCTTTCCCTTAAATAGGTAAAATTATGAAATCTACTTGGGAAAACTCCATATTGGCCAATCAGCTATGCTATTATTCTGCATGTTATCTGTTGATGGTGACTTGTTATTGTTTTTTTTAATATTTCTTTCATCATAAATCAATCATCGAGCATAAGCAGAAGAAAGAATATTTTTGCACCCGGACGTTTTCTGCACTATCGGTAACTATGGAGGGAAACTGGGCATATATGAAATAAGGTAAAAACACACCTGTGGAGATTAGATGAACCAGAAATATAATTGTTGAAGTTGTTGATGTTCTGTTTAATAATTTTTTGTGGATCTAAAATCAGGGATCCATCAACTTCTTGTAGTAAATAATGTTAATATTACTTAATATTAATATTCATTTCAAAAACATTCTTACTAAACCATCTAGCTATGTAACTGAACAGTGACATAATAATGAATAATGACGTAATTATTATTGTTCTGAGTAATAAATCCCTCAATCATAGGGACATAAAGGAGCAATAAGAAAAATTCCATCACTAGGTGGGCTGTTGAGCACTGTCTGTAGATCAAAACAAGATGTGTGGCAAGCCATCCCTCTCTCTACCTCAAAATCTAAGCACCAGACCAGTTATCCGTTTCAATTTAACATTTTTTACAAAAAAAAAAAAAATGCCCTAAATGTACACAAGGATCACGGTGAATCCTTGCGGTAGTTCTTCACATAACTATATTTTAGTTCATTCTATCTACAATAATGAATTTTTGGTTATTGCTCCTTTAAGTATCACAACAAACAGTCTTCATCATAACCTGGTGGTCCAACAAACTGCCATACAAAAGAAATATGATTACAAGACAAATCTTATCACTGCTGGACTCTACTCTCCTTCCAGCTTGCCTGTTAACAGTGCATCAATTGAAAGCAGAATGTGCCTGCTATATAAAAATATGTTGCCCAATTAGATAGTTTATGTGAAATAAGGTGGAAAGTAAAACAGGACTGGAATAGTTAATGTCTACAATGTGTGATTGTGTCTGCACAACCCAAGCTTTTCGGTTGTTTTCAGACAAGCAACTCTAAGCTCCGTTACTCCTGATTTCTGCAAATCCTAGCACTGTTTACAAGGATTCTCAACAGTCTCATGCAGACTACTTCTACAAACTTTGTGAAAGAATCAGAAGCCCCCCTGTGCAATAACAAAAAACTCTGACAACAAAATATTTCATAGTCATCCATTAGTGGTATTATAGCAGAGCTATTGCAATTGACAGCAACTCAACCTTGAAGAGGCAGACTACATGAAATCACACTGTGGGGTTAGTGGATACTGAGGAGTGGTTAGTGGATATTAGTAAGCAGAGGTTGCCAACTTTCCGCAGAGTCAAACCGCGCCTCCAAGCCTCACATGGCCTTAAGTTTAACTCAAAAACAGATTGTAATGAGTTTCTTTGAATAGACTTCCCAAGCTAAGTAGCTCCATCAATGCCTTACCTAACTATGTGCAATACAGTGTTGGAGTATTAATTGCATTGTTTCTCGTGTAAAGTTTAGTACAGTGGGGGGTACAGTGTGTTTACTCAGAAGTTCGGATTTGCCGCTTAGTTTCAGCAAAAATAACTTTTAATGTTCATTTATACCGAGGCATTTTTGACAGTTTCATGCTCCCAGCTTTGTTGGAGCGGTTCAGGGATGGCCCTTCCTGTTCCATTATGAAGGCAAACTGCTGCAGAAAACTACGTTCAAAAGACATGTATCAGTTTGGTGTGAAGAAACGTGACTGGTCTACATAGGGTCCTAACCTAAATCCAACAACAGCTTGGACAGCAGCTTGAATTTTATAATTGACATGTATTTATCAAGCAACTAATGCTGCATAGGTTTTCTACTTTTGTTTGGGACGTATTCTAAATGGGATTAGTCTTGAAAAAGTCTTTGAAATATTTCTTTCATGCATTTATTGTCTACACAGTAAACTGTTTTTTGTGTATCGTCATTCCAAAAATGTGTACTCTGCTTGGACCAACATTTTTTCCCACAATCCTAGACTGCGAACCAGTGGCAAGTTACTAAACAGAGATCAAAAAAGGCCATTAATTTTACTAAAAAAAAAGAGATGGATGGACACTCTCTAGTGTTTTTTAGAGGATCACAGCACAGCCAAGCGCGAAAGATTGTTGATCCAAGCCACAAAATGAGCGAACACTAGTCCTCTGAGCCCAAATAGCAGCAAAAATGACTGTCTTGTCTTCGTCGTCTCTCAAAATATAAAACTTTGATGCTGTGTCAGAAGAGTTTATCTCTTGAAACCACACACAAAAAAATAATTATATGCATCTAAGGATGTGTGTGCACACTGATTTTCCTGTGTATAAACACTGCTTGTCAATGATGTATGCATATCAGGCAGTGTAATTACGTATTTGAAGGAATGGTGTCAGGATTTAGTATTTAGTCAGCCTATTTGATAGTGAATTGGTTAATAGAATCACTGAAGTGCTAGCAAATACATTCAGCGCTAGGTAGTGTCCTGGACTAAGCTGTCACTCATGCACCATGTTTACAGTAGGCTAATAAGGTAAGGTTTAACTTGTAAGGGACATTTTGACTGTTTGAGCATTAACAATAATTGTCATGCTGGTATCTGCTGGTTGACTTTATAGAGCAGAAACAGCAAATGGTCTGAGTATATCATTCAGCTGGCATCATTCATAATCTTGAATGCAACTTTGCTACTTTTATTTTTGTTTTTCAACACATTGTATTGTATTATATAAAAACATGAACATGTATGTTTATCAAAGATGTTTAGCACAACTTCATGAATGAAAACAGCATTATTCGCCCGAGCTACCTTCAAACATTACTACACGCGGAAGACATTAAATAGGAGGCTATTGTATTAGAGTTTAAGATTAAAAATGTAAAACATTTCATTAAAAGTTCACCAGGAGAGTTATTTTAGTCATTAGGACAGTATTCATATTTAGCAATATTAAAATGCCACATTATTTTCTTTACTAAAGTCTGACTTATAAGACGTAATGCATGATAGGGTGTGGTGAAACAAATCTAAGCTAGTTTGCTGAACGATGGATGTGAAGGTGAGCGCTTTAAGCTTGCGATCTTGTTTGTTTTATTTAAGCTGAAAATTGTTCTTGAGTGGTTACACTGTTGGGGCCAAAAACACATCCGCCAACTGGCCAACTTATAGCTTTGCCGAATCCTCGTCACTACCACTTTTAAACTGTCTATTTGGTTGTACTGAACTTGGTGTGCACTGGTCGGCACTTTAGTAAAAAGAGGTAGTTACAAAGTGACAGACTGAGGTCTGAATGATTTGCAAACTGGCTGACCTTTAACCATCAGGAACAGAATGTTAGCATCTCCTTAAGAGCTTCCTCTCTGTACTAAACTGGAGGGCTATTTTGCAGTTTTTAAATATGTATGAGGTTCATTAGATCATGTCAAGTTCAAAATCTAAAATACATAGACTGATCAAACCTGAGCAATAGCATTAGGACCACCACAGAATTTAATAAAACAGTACACAGAGCAGTCAAACCTGGACCTGAAGATTCTGAATATATCACATACTTTTGTTTTTCCCGAAAATATTATCTAAAACTAATCTAACTCTCATAAATTAAATCTATATATTAACTCCTCTCAGTAGCTGGAACTGGTAGTAGAAAACGTCTTCCCTCAGTAATATTCTGTTAGTTCTGGTACGGCTTGTAATTCTAGTTAGCTTTGATTTTTACAATACTGCTTTTTGAAAGAATCAGATTGTACTTGTTTTATTAATTTCAATTCCATTTTTTACAAATGTGTTCAAAAATGCTTCTTTGATATCACTTAAACTATATTCCATCCTAGCAAATCAAGTATTTATCTAATATAAAATTACACAATGACTGCTATTCCTGTGGCTTTTATGCAAGCCATTTAAACACCTCAAACAGGATCTGTGCAAAATCACACTTTGCCCTTCTTGAAAATAGTTTGAATTCAAGCTAGGTATTAGCACCTGGCCAAGCTAAGATGCTTATACACACAGGCAGTTGGATGGCAGTCCTGGAGAATACAAAGACTTCCCTTTAATAGGTTGGGGAACATGAGGAGGGCCAACCTATACAGAGATTTCCATGTGGATATGGCCTATGGCACAGGGGTACCTGCCCTCAGCCATCTGCACTGATTTGACAAATGATTCTATATCAAAGGCCTCTGCACTGATTTGGGTGGTAATTGATTGGAAGTGAGGACCTCAAATCCCTGATTGCTTTAGCTGGATGTGGGGCTGAGGTGGTGGTGGCAAGCAAGAAAAATTAAAGGACAGGCAGTGAGGGAGAAAGAAGTCTACAGAGAAGGTGATTTGTAAAATATTCTGTACATTTCATCCTCAATTACACTTTATGATAAATGTAAATGAATAAATGTAAAGTATTCATTGTCTTCATAGAATAAGCATAGGAGCTTTTAAAAATACAACAAGCTGTGCCTTCTCTGTGTTTGTTTCTTTCTCTAATGCAGCTGTCGGGGTATCTGATTTGCTAGTGTGTCTGTGAAGATTGAATTTCACCATTCAAAAAGAGGAATTTGGTTAGAAATGGAATACTATTGATTTGTTCCACACAAATGTGTAGTCTGATGCAGATATACGAGCATTGCACATTGGCTTAAAGGGAAATAAGCATTATGTATTCTTTCATCAATTTCCCGTAAAGTTTTGATGCTATTAACAATTGTTGTGGAAATGACAGTCTTGCCTCGAAAAAAACATTTATACTAATGCAAAAGAGTACATGTTAAACTTTATGGATATTTTTCCAGCATGTAAAAGGTTTGTTGCCATTTGAAAGCAGACAATTATTCACAAATGATGATCATATAATTTAGTGGTTAACACTGGTCAAAGGAAAAGGAGTAGGCTGTCAGCAAAACACAGGGATCACTTTTCAGTCCAGTACTTTCTGTGGGAAAGACACTTAACCTGAAGTTGGTCCCAACAGCATACCTCTATCTTTAATGGCAGCTCTCTTGCCCTTCTGTGTTTGAGTGGGTGAAAATGGCATCAATAGTGTAGAGCAGTTTGGTGTTGCTAAGGTGAAGAAGGCGTCATACAACAGCAGTTCATTCACAATTTTTTTTCAAAGTGGATTTGGAATACCCTGAATATAAAAAGTGAATTTGATCATATTTATTCATACAACATTTCAAGTGTGACGTTGAAGATTTGTGTACATTCGAAGTGTGTGCATAAAGCTGGCCATGCTATAACCAGCTTCAACCTATCAATCCAGTCATGTGTACAGTGTGGCATGCTGAACGTTCTGCCGATAAGCCAGCGCACTGCAGAGGCTTGTTAATGCGGCTGTGACAGTGACGCTTGGTATATATAGGCCCCGCTGCCTTTATTACATGGCAGGATGATTGCACTGCATACCTTTTGCCATTTTACACAAACATGGGCTGTTTGCTAGTGACAGATGCTGCACAGTACTGGTCCCAGAGGTCACAAATGACCTTTTGGATTGCCTTTTTTTTTTCAGTCACAAAGCATTATTTGCTTGACGATAGCCACCAATGCAACCCCAGGCACCGTGATGGAGCCATGGGTTGTTGCTGCTTGTCTTTTGAGATCACATTTACCTCAGCTGACTTACGTGTGTGCGTCTGTGTGTGTGAGTGTGTTTGTCAGAGACAGGGATTGATTGAATGTGTACGTGTCAGTGCACTTTCATGTGAAAGCATTTGAATGCTGATCTGCGTGTTCAGGAAGATGCCTCAATAAATGGCAACAGTCTTAATGCTTCAACCTTAGCTAAACTGTAGCATGCTGATCATCTAGTTGTGAAGCTGGAGGCATTTATTTTTATCATACAGAATGAATCATTAAAATGTGCATCTTCAGTGGCTGCAGAATGACTATTCACAGCAGCAGGTAGGCATTTTATCCATCCATGACCAACAGTGTCTTTACATTCTAGGGCAAAATGCTTTCAAGTAGTAGGGTCTTCATCACCTCACTTTTACTATTATGTTGCACTTTACAAGGCACTCTTTTTTTTTTTTTTTTTTTTTAGAAACAAAAAGAGATCCAAGGTTTAAAGGGGACATGTCATGAAAAATCCAAAACAAATTTTAGCCCTTTAATACATTTTATTGTTTACTTGAAGTCTCTAGAAGTTCAGACAATTTAAATGTAGTCTGTCCAGGTACTGCTTAAATATCTTTATATTCTGTTTGGGTCATATTTTTCAAGCCGTTCAGTTTTCTTTGTTCTGTATTACTTTTTTTAATTTCAGTTTTTTTTTTTTTTTTTACAATTTCTTCACAGTATGTCCTGTTTATGTTCTCAGACCTGTATATTCTTATGGATGGGTCACAGAACCTTTTTTACTATATATCACACAAACCTTGCGAGTACTAAGCATGACCCACTTTTGCCTACAGAGCTATAATAGATCTTCATTGTGAAGATTCAACAAGATCCCAGAAACATTCCTTCTCGATTTTGCTTCTTATTTACATGATAGTGTTTGCTTACATCACACAGTTGCTGCAGATTTGTTGGCTGTACATCCTTGATCTCCCGTTCAACCACATCCCAGAGGTGTTCTACTGGATTGAGATCTGGCAACTGTGGACACAATTGGAGTACAGTGAACTCATTGCCATGTTCAAGATACTAGTTTTAAATAAGTATGTCTTTATGACATGGTAAATACTGCTGCTAGAAGAAGCAATCAGAAGATAGGAATGCATGGTCCTAAAGGGATGGACATGAACAGCAATCATACTAGAGCTTTGGGATTTAAACTATACTAAATTTGTACTAAGAGGCCCAAGAAAATATCCTGCACACCATTACTCCACTACAGCTAGGCTGAACTCTTGTTACAAGGCAGGATGGATTCAAGTTTTTCTACCCAACCATATGTATCATGCAGCTAAAATAAAAAAACAGGATCAGTCAACGTTTTTCCAATCAGCCATTGTCCAATTTTTGTTTGCCTGTCTGTACTTTAGCCTCACTTTCTTGTATTTAGCTGACCATAGGGACACCCAGTGTTGTCTTTTGCTGCTTTAGCCCATCTGCACCCAGGTGACATGCTGACATTTTGTGCGTTAAATATGGTATTCAGTATACCTTATGTAAAAACAAGGCAAGGCAAATTTATTTGTAGAGCACATTTCAGTATAAGGACAATGCAAAGTGCTTTACATGATTAAATCATAGGAAAATAAAAACAAGTTGGAATAAAATGTAGAAAAAATGAAACAAAATAAAACATGGGAAAATGGAAACTAAAAGCAAATATTTAAGTTTGTAGTCCAACTGTTTTTAACTAATGTTTCAATGAACAGTTTAACTAGAACAGTCAAAGGCAAACGCATGGATTAGTTTTTCCAGATCCTGGTGAGACATTAGTCCTGTAATCCTGGAAATGTTATCCAGGTGATTCAAGGTTGACTTTGTAATTGTATTTAGATGCTTTTGGAGGTTCAGGTCTGAGTCCATCACTACACCCAGATTTCGGGCCTCATCAGTGGTTTCTAGTTCAAGCAACTGAAGCTGTGTGCTAACTTTTGATCGCTCATTTATTGGTCCAAAAATTATTACTTCAGTTTATTTTTATTCAGTTGAAGAAAATCTTGGCACATCCATGCATTGATTTCTTCTAAGCATTTACTCAGTGCTTGAATGGGTTCATAGTCACCTGGTGACATGGTGATGTAGAGCCGTGTGTCGTCTGCATAGTTATGGTAACTGATGTTTTTTTTATGATCTGAGCTGGAGGGAGCATGTAGATATTGAATAGGAGGGGACCCAGCATGGACCCTTGGGGAATCCCACATGTGATTTTTGTTGTCTCTGATGTAAAGTTACCTACTGATACAAAAATAGAACTGAATGCTGCACTGTATTTAAGGTACTGTTGTCTTTCTATCATCTAAACCTTACTTCCCATTTCTCCCCTGACCTCAACAAGGCATTTTCATCCATACAATTGCCAGTCCCTGGACATTTCCTTTTTGCTAACCATCATCTGTAAAGCAGAGAGACAGTTGTGAGTAAAAATCCCAGTGGATCAGCAGCTTTTGAAATTTTGAGACATGCCCGTCTACCACCGACAACCCAGGGAGACTCACAGTCCGTTACATCTCATTTATTCTACAATCTGATGTTTGGTTTGGTCTTCAGTAAGAACTCTTCCCTAAGTTTAGATTCCTAGGTGCTGCCATGTGATCCTCATATTTACTCTTTGTGTTAACCAGAAATTAAACAGGTTTGCATATTAATGTGGCTGGTGCATGTGTATGATTGCAGCATCTTCTAAAGATGAAGATGAAAACTATTCAATGACAAAGAAAAAAGCATGTTACAATTACAACACCACAGATGTGGAGGCAAATTATTATTTATGCTTGCATCGCTGATTATATTTCATTTTGCTCCCTGTCATGCAGTGATGAGAACTTGTAATGCATGCTGCAGAAAACCTTGTGAAAAACCAACACATTTTTTTCTGCCTGAAGCCCTGTGTCAGAAATACGATCTTACCTTCACCTCTTACACTGAATGCCGCACTGTAATGATGCTGTGAGGTGAACCCACACATCAATTATTCACATAATGCAAGATTTTTCACTCTTTAGCTTCTCATTGGCAAGGGAGGACCATTTAAGGAAAGCAGAGGTGAACAATTGAGAGGAAAAAAAGTGGAATGAATGCCTGGTGAATGAATAGGAGAATTTTTGCAATGGCCAGACAATGCTCTTGATGCAAGTTATAATTGTAGTTTGACAATATGTGGACCTTGGGCATGTTCACTATGCAATATATGGCCTTTAGACTAGTATCACTATGGAAACCAAAGGCCCTGAACGACCTGAATTGCCCACCCACTTGGACAGCCGTTAATCATCTTCGTTCAGATCCTGGCACTGCAGAATTTGGCCAGTGTGTCAAGAAGCAATTATATATACTTAGTGCTCGGGCATCAGATCTCCTCCCTCCTCCTTTTTCCTCGCTCCCTCTCACACTCTTAATATAATCATAGAGCAGTCAGTTTTAAAGCCCTCTGTTCATTTCAATGTCTATCTGGGGGATGCACGCAATGCAGATAAAAAAAAGTTTTAAAAGAGAGACTGTATTCCATTCTAAGAACCATTATAATCAGAATACTCTTCATACATAAATCGTATTCAGCCATTTACTCATTTTACCAGTCTCCTGAGCTGACTGACATACTAAATTACCCCAGCTGGCCCCATTGCATTCACTGCACATATTGGGCTGGTGCAGATCATGGAGACTAATGTGAGCTGACTAGAGGGAGATTATGTTCCGCTGCTAACAGCTAAAACGTGAACAACACCATCCGCAAACCCACGGTGTTCCCCCGTTACATCAGCTCTGATCAACTATTTGAAGATGGAAAGAGAAAAAGTCCAGTAAGTATATAATTAGACAGAAATATGGCAGAGAGACATACAACAGGTATCCATATTAAGGCTTTAGTTTCTGCAAAAAAAACTTTTGTTTTATGCCTAATTACATTATATTTTGTCAGAATGCAGTTTGTTGCACAGATACTACTATTATTATTAATAATAATGATGATGATAATAATAATAATAATAATAATATGCGGTAAAGTAAATTTAAGGATGTCAAAGCAGTAACTGTTTTTTTTCAACTATGTGCTATAATGAAAAAACAATGATATAGATATTTTATCCTGAAAGGCCTTATTTCTGTGTTAAATCGTGCCTTTAAAATCATAAATTAGTGAATACACACAAAAAAAGAGCTGTGTTGTTTCTTCAACCCAAATTCTGCACTATTGCAATTGATTTTAACACCTTAACTTTAGAATTGGGTCAAACAAAGTGACTTTGTCGGTTAGAGGTTGCTTCATCATTCTTTTAAGACCAGCATTTTGAACTGTTCAATGATATCCTCCACAAGATTAAATAAATACCAAGCTAAACTCAGACTCATATTTTGTAGACTCAAGAGTCAACTGGGTCTCAAGAACTGGAATTTAATTCTTGAGAAAAATCTTTATCTCATGTAATGTTGATAATTTGAGGAAATGATTGCTGTTGTCCCCTCTGAGTTATCGTAACAAATACAAATGACTGGTTGCGTGGTAACACAGTACATATTTCTCTGTAATGTTTCTTGAAAGTGCATGCTACTAAAAGGAGTTAGCAGCACTGTCTTTTTTATTTTCTGCTACCCATAAGTAAGTAGTAACAGTAAGCATGACAGAGATCTCAGGTTTGACAGACATGCAAATATTTTTAAAGGATGCATTTGATTTAACTACGACGGATCTTCATCAACTGTGTGTTTTTAACGGTTTTAAAATCAATGAATGTCTCTGGACGAATTTTATTAATAAAGTCCTGAACAAGTATAAAAGAAATAATTTAACTATATCTTGTCTTTTATATTAGTTATATATTTTCATATAGTTATATTATTTTTGCTATATTTTTTGGATAGCCTAATTTAGGTCTCTGCTTTTTATTGATGAAGAGGTTCATGGCTAGCTAAAAGTAACGTGCCGTCTTTCCAGGGAAAGAACATGCTGTGTCTGCAGGCAGTGAACATTTTAGTTTCATTGTCTGTTTTGACTCCAGGTCAGACTAAAAACGTTTTATAGTGTTGTTAATATTATACACTTTCTAAAATGTGGCAACTTTGAAAAATACCAGCTCTCAGAAACCATTTTTGCTATAAAATCTATTTAACTGTCATTGCATATAAAAGCAATTCTGGGTAATCCTCAGTGGAAGGGCTTCAACAAAATGGGTCAGAAATTTTACTTTTATTTACTTCTATTGATACTAGTGATTCAAATTTTCTTCTTAAAATTCACAATTTCCCACTTCTTACTCTACATAGCCAAACTCTGACAGAGTGACAGAATGTGGCAAATAGGGAGGGATACTTAGACTTAGATTTAGACAACTTTATTTGTCATTTTGTATGCACAGGGTGCGTACAGAACGAACGAAGAACATGTTCAAAGCTCAGGTCCTGGGTTAAGGATCAATTTTGGTATTTTGGCGCTGGTGTACAAACAACAAAGTGAATAGCTTTCCATTAGATTTCTCATGAACAGACTGGGAGGAGGAACACATTGCTTTGTTATCATTCACTGTCTAACAACTATCTGTGGTTGTGAATGCACCCTGAGTCACTTTACACAGCTAGCTGTGCATTCGGGATGTACAGCAGTGTTAGGATTTGAACAGTTGATGGCAGGCTGTCAGACAGCTTCCATCCATTGGGCTCCTTTTACCAAGATCCACTTTTGCAATAAGCCACTCTCTACCATAATAGCCATTCATCCAGAAATGGACACAGGCTTTTTTGATGTGTTTGGTGCTAAGTGAAGTAAAATTGTGTGAATTTCACTCTATAGCACCCTATCACATTTGCAAGAGGCATGCAAGGAGAGGAAAGGTTGAAGGGGAGAGTAACTTTAGTGGACTGAGATGACTTGAGACGATTAGAGAGAAATAATGACTTTGACTGTGCCTGTTAACTACTAATTAGCATTGAATAAATCTGCCCTTCTCGCCTCATGTTAAATAGGTCTTGAAAGATTAACAGAATGCTGAAAGGAAAAGCAAAAATTAAATTGTTGGTTTGAAATAAAAGCAGCTTCTGTTAGAATCCCACAAAAAGTTAGGCTATACACTTCATTTAACAAAGAAAATCACGCTGATTGAGGCTTTGATCATTTTTTTTTTGGGGGGGGGGGGGGGGGGGGCATGAGGAGGGTCTGCAAAAACCACAGAGCAGGCTTAATAAAAATGATACAAATTGACGTTGCAACTTAAGAACTCCAATTCCTAAAGTATCTACCATTATTTCTGAACATGTTTTATCCCGTGACTGAAATAAAGCAGGATCTTACCTTATGAGGACAAATCGGTGGTGGAGAGTGAAAAGACTTCTCTGGTATCTGGCCCGAGTTCTACAAGAAAAACACATTATCAGGGACTGGTGGAGTGCATCTCCAAGCAAATCTTTAGAGACAGAAGTAGCAGCTCATGTCCCGGTGCTTGCTATTTAGCAATTCTTCTATATTTTTTCACGGGGTTAAGGGTCTCTCAACTTCCACTCTCAGCCGTCCACCAATCCAGGAACAGCAGCTTTTGTTGATCGTCATGTTTTAAATCTTTTAGTAGCCTCATCTTACTATACATCACTGGATGGGGAGTCAGACAATTCATTTGCGCACACATTGCATTCATTTCACAGACATTTACCAATGTATTTTTGTATGAAGTGGGGACTGTGGTGTGGCATGAAAGTATTCAGCCTGTTGCACTGCTGAGATGTATGGAACCTCCGCATACTTGAGCAGTGGAATTCAGCTGTTCTGCATTGTTGAATTTTTATCAAACACAGTCGTGTACTTTCATGTAGAATCACCCAAATGCAGCAGTTATCCCTGTTGAGTGTGCACCTTTTTATTTTTTACCCTCCACCCCACCTTCGAATAATGTGCTTGAATATAACGCTCTGTGGATGTAAGGGCTCTTTATTAAGGATTTTTTGTGGTTAATTCTCCTTGCTAAAATTCTACACAAATGTTTCCTTACAACTGTTCATATAACTGTCTTCCATATAAATGAGCAGGCCATTGCATACTAACTTGTATTAACATGGCTTTCTTCAGTTGCTTCTTTGTAATATTCTTCATTTCTGAGAAGCTGAATTGTGGGTTCTAATTAGTAGCAATCGATAAACATCACAATTAATAGAAATAAATGCTTGAAATAGGTCACTCTTTGAAAAGTAATCTTTACTATGTATCAGTTTCACTTTTTTGAACTGATACCAAAATACATTCACTTTTTCATGATATTCAAATTTATTAGTATGCAACAATATTGGGATTACCATGGGGCTTGGTGTTTTGCCCCAGCCCTAGGATCTGCAAATGTTTTCCCCCCATGACCATTTACTACCCTGGAAATAAATCCTGTGCTTTTGCCTTTGTTTTCCTGGTCCCCATATTTCTATCCCTCCACATGGATTATAAATCCTTCTTTGTCAGAAGATTTCACTTAGCATATGTTCAGGACTTTTGCACAAGCGCCTGATAGCAGTTTTTGAGGTTAAATGATTATCACATTGTTAATACACCAATACATCACTCAGACACAACAAAAAAAATAAAAACCACACACAAGGTAAGGCAACAACAGATGGCCCTGCTGCTTGTGATTATGCAAAGATCCAAAGTATTTGCATACTCACAAAGCAACTGCAAAAAATAGAGTAAACAACAAGCCTTCTTAAACTGACCTGGGTGAGAAATGAAAATGGCAGTGGATGAGGCCAAACTCAGCAGGAAAGTGGATGGACTCGGAAAATGTCTTTTGGAATCTACTAAGGGTCTACCCCCTGGGAAGGCCCTGTTGATTTCCAAGCAGGTGCTTTCAGTTATGTCCTCATATCCAATTATGTGCCTGTGGTATGTCTGATGCGCTGTGACACTATTAATGGTTGCCTTATGGTATCACCAGGACAGATGAGACACTCAACTCTCCAGACTCTTAACATCTATATTTCATCGCAGCGTAGGAGGAGAACACCTCACTGGCCGCAGCAACCGAAGGAGAAAAAAAAAAGAAAAACAATCAGGCTTCCAGTGTAGCGTAAACACAGTGGTATAAAATATAAATGCATAAATTGGTCTTTCTGGGACGGTAGAATTAGCAGACAGAATTTTCCCTACAGATTGAGAACGTAATATAGTCATGTTATCTTAGCAAGGACAGCCAAAGACAAATTATTTTCTTTTGGAATGTAAGCAAGAAATGGATTTTGTCTATTTCCTCAACATTCTTTTATTATGTTTTTTTTTTCTCCTTCTTTGCTTAGATATGCGAGGAAATAACCTGACCTTGGGTCCAAACTTTGCCTCCAAAATAATAAATTTAAAATTCTTTGATATATTTTTGTGCAAGCAAAAATGGAAGAAAAAGTGATTTTTGTACAATTAATTATGAATGGACGAAAGCTTTTTCAGTAAAGATAATTCAGCCTGTTCAACTGAAGGTTAATCAATAAGTTGAAAGTAAAATAACAGCCTCATTGAAATCATTTCACTATAACTTGTAAATAACTTCAAAAAACTTTTTATCTGTCAAAGCAGAAAATACTCTTTTTCATTCAGTTTATTTAAAAAAAGAAAGAAAAAGAAAACGACCACTAGGCAGATTTCTAAGTTTTACATGGGCCACTGCTTTCATTAAAAATGACAGATATAAATGTGTTTCTAAAGCCTGAATGGACTTTCAGTCATTTAAATAAAAATGCCTGATGCCAACCAGAGATAATCTAAAATCCCTTCTTTTCTTTGCAAACACAAATATACACACACTAGCTACAGTCACAGTTGTTTTATTTTAAAGATTTCTCTCTCATTTTTTTCTTCGAGCTGAACAAAATGTCACTTTTTATTCACGCCACCTCCCTTTGTCACCCAGCCCTGCTGAATCCCACTCATGCAGACGCTAATTATTAATCATTAGTATTTCATCAGTGTGGAAACCATGCAGCTTTTGTGAGAAATAGCTAATGGCTCATCCTCAGATTAATATGAGAGATACGGAGGATGGTGCATTCAGGAGAGAAAACTAGAGCACAAAACAAAAAACAGCTGTCACTTTTCAACTTTGGTCAGGGACATTTTGCATCTGATAAAGAAACGCTATTGACAGAGCTTGCAACAGAGGGCATTTGATTACACCGCATATTGATGTTTTTTGTATTTTCAGTGTGCTGCGGGTGGTTATTGTAATTTCATGAGGCCCAGAGCGCACAATTCTATGATATATAACCAAAATTATTTTCAGAGGAAATAGAAGGATAAATGAAAGATGATGTTTCTTTATCTGACTTCTTGGACACATGTTGATTTAGTAAATATTATTTTGCCTTTCCTCTATCCTCAAATACAGATTTATATACATTTTGAAAACAACTTTCTTGAGGGGACATGCAACAACCTGCATTGTTATTGACAACACTGTTAAAGATGTGTAAAATAAGATTGCAGAATCATAAGCTCCCTCTTAAGATAAAAATAAACCCAGCCTCTCATTTAAGAACATTTATTTAATGGAGAAAATAACTCCCATCTCGTAATTTTTTTCTAAATTATTATTTAAGAAAACACTTATTATTATTATTTAGCCTGGCCAGTCAGGCTCAGTTTCGCTTTGTCTTTGCTATACAGTGAACTCAGTCTGGATCTTGTCATGTTATTTTTGATCAATGTTAATAACACATAACAGCTAGGAAAAACTACTTGAGCTGATGGCATGGCAGGATTTTTAGCCTGATTTTCGCCGCCGATTATCGGCGTGTCTCTTAAGATAATTTTAAGAGAATATCCTGAGATGTGTGGTGTTTTAAGAGTCATCGGGTCTGCTCAGTGGAATGTCGGGACTGCTCCGACCTCAAATCGGGCTTATTCAGCATGTTGGATTGTCTTGCCTCGATAGCCTAGTGTGTGGTGCCCTCCGCAGACAAACGAGCAGGCAGCCTGTTGAATATGACGCGTATCATAAAGCGAGGTGAGGGATTCCAAGAGAGAATAAAACCCCCAACTCGCCTCCCTTTCACAGTGCAGCAAACGTAGAGCCCCCGGTCACATTGTCTCCGCTTCTTTAACCAGCACCTTTTCTTTTTGTTATGTTTTTTTTTCTGTTAAAATTATTCCACAGACTGTTGCCATTATTCTTCCTGGTCGTCCATGTTTATTTACTGTGAACTCACATTTTTTCTTGAGAGGATTCACACGATTTCTCGTCTGATATCTGAATTATCTTAAGCGAAATATGTTCATGTGTGGTTTGTTGAGCTTGCCGTCTGTCCGGACACCGCATGCTGTACAAACAAACACGGTCAAACAAGATTTTTTATCGTTACGTGTGGTGTCTCTCAGGCTTTGAAAATCGGCCGACTATTTTAAATTGTTGCCATGTGAACCAGCCTTTAGAAAACAAGCGCCTATGCATGTCGACTTCTGAAACACAACGGTTGCTAAGTGATCGATGCATTTAATGCAATGGGATGTTTTATACAAATAGTCCACAGACGTCAAAAGCAACGCTTGTGCTGGAACAAGACAAACTACAAATAACACCAACCACCCCAGATAATGATGCTAGGCATAATATTTATCCCTCTGTCTTTATTTGAATGTGGACTTTGCTTTTGAAAAAAAAAATAATAATTTAACAAACAATCATGGTTGGTTTGCAGTTATGAAAGCTTTAGCAATTGGTTGCACTGGATTTTATTTTTACGGATATCACAGTTAAGGGTGATAAATCAAATGCACACCACACTTTACAAAGTTTTGAAAATCTCTCTCTTTTCCTCCGCTTTACAGTAACTCTTATTTTGTTTTGTCATGTAAATACCAATCAATGTGTTTGTGCTTGTAACATTACAAAATGTGGAAAAGTTGATTGGGTAATTTTCTAGGCTATAAATGCGGTAAAACAGGGGGCATTTCTCTCAGTCAATCCTCAAAAGGGGAAAGACAGTAGACCAAGCCATTATTGAGCAGATGAGAGCCAATCCCAAGTGAAAATAATCAGTATAGGAAAATAGCCACTTGCCCATATTTATAGTAAGAGCAATATTTAACAGTCTGAAACAACTTTAACTGTGAGGCAGGATAGGAACCTTTTTCTATCTTCCCACTAAGAAATATCCAAAACTCACAGTTAGAGAAGTCAAAGACTGGCACCAAGTCTTTGTTGCACTTATTCTTTTTTAGGGCTTTTGAACACATCCCTCCCAGGATCGTTAATAATTGTGGAAGGTGCAATTACACAGGCTTATGTGGCAGATGTAAAACATAACCGTGTAGTCACATGCATTGCTTCACCAATAAGCCTCAAGTAAGAGAAACAAGGGCACCATTCAGAGCTGAGTGGATAGGGGCTTGTCACACATTTGTGCTCCTCACCACAGCCTCCATTTTCTTCACATCCAAGGAGGCTTTATACTGTGATCTTTCCCAGCCCGTACTAAAGTGCAGCACTGCATTCACTAAACTGTACTCCCACCAGTTAGTTACTGCTTTTCTAACCCCATTTGCTACCCCAACTCTTCACCCCCACCCGACCCCCCTTCCTCACCCCGCCGATAAAATACAGTTCTCCGACAAGGATTAAAGGAGCAATGTAGTTCAAGGATTATCAAATGCCTTTGATCATGTGACTGCCATGTTTTTGATCTACAGAACATAGCTCCAAATATATTCTCTTTCTCGTGCCTTCTGTCTCCATCCCTCTCAATGGATTTCCTCTGGCTTGCTTATTCTCTGCAACGCGAGAATAGTTCTTGACAGGCAGTGAAACACAGACTGTAGAAAGCATGGTGCACATACATGTTTTGTTTTAACACTGTGATAAAGGAAATGAAGCTTACATGTGCTAGGCAGAGTGAGAACACTGGGTGATGAAGTTTGATGTCAATGAGTGTTTGTTTATCCCTGTCATGTGTTCATAAAACCTAAGAAAAGGTTTCCGAACGCAGACAGAACGCATGATGCCTCTCTTCTTTGAGGCTAATGACAAAGTTGTTTGGAGTTTAAAGAAAGTGACCCCACTGTTCATTATTTGCTTTTGAAAGACAAAGTTAGGTTCCAGGTTCTTTTATCCCCATTGCAGCTCAAACTGCACCCTGCTGCTGTTCATTAGCAATTTCTGAGCCTGGAGCCATACTGCAACGTTTCAGTTCAAGCTGTATTATTATTTGGAGGATGAATTGGACATGCAATCAAAGCAGCAAGCTATGTTTGCAATACCTGTATCACAAACAAATGCCCATTCTAGAAACATATGATTGTAGAGCAGGGCGATGCATGGCTAAAATTCAACATAGCACCAGAAAATGCTCTACATTCGTCATACAATCACCTCATATTATTGTCATTGCCAAGGTAAAAATGGAACATATCACAACAATTATTTTGATATGTCTCCAAGCAACGCAACATTTCAATGTGAATGGTGCTTGGACCTTACATCTTTTATAAGGCGTGGTTTCAGGCAATGAAAAGAAGGAGCCCATCAAAAATGATTGAATATCATTTTAATGGGTAGATCCCTACAAGGCGTTCATACTGTCTACCTGCCATGTTATTAAATAGACCATGTCAGTCATGCCGGGGAACACAAAATCAACACACAGACAGGCTGACAAGACATAAGCATACCGGCTTCCATCTTCCTCCCAGCTTGGCATGTTTATCTAGTCTTCCATGTGCGCTTAGTGCACTACTGTGCATATGCATACAGAATGATGAAGGTTCAGAAACCAGTGCCTGAAGGAAGCTGCACATATAGCACGAACGCTTTGAAATTCTGCCAGGGTGGGCCTCATTTGCAAAGCAATTTGAGAACAAAAGTAAAATACTCTGCAACCTCAAACCCAATTCTGGAGGTGCTGAGAGAGGGAATGCGAGTGGTTTACATCCGGTGCCCTGTGTGTGTGTGTGTGTGTATGTGTGTGTGTGTGTGTGTGTGTGTGTGTGTGTGTGTTTGTGTGTGTGTGCTTCTGACATGGCAAGTCTGCAGACCTTGCATTGCATCAGTGCAATGTCATGACTGATTTGGCAAAGAAAGAACGCATCATTTGTATGAGGGAGGAGTCCCAAAGGCACAGAAGGAGCTTGTATTTGACCAAAAGCTCAACTGAAAAATAGTATGATTGATAAATGCAGAGCTGTTGTGTTTAAAATATCTAACAGAAAATTTTAAGCGTATTTTAAGTATTTCCTGTCTAACAAGGTTTGATGTAAAATTTGCTACCTACATACTCACCAAGTAGAATAATAAGCAGATGGTCACCATCCGCCCCGTTAAATTCCCTGTTTACCAGGGATGTTAATTTCTTTTTTTTGTGTTTAGGAACAGTCTCTTCTCAAGAGATTGTTTTTAAAATGCAGTGTCTGTGTGGATTAACTAGAGCAGGATTTTGTTGTAGGGGGATTTTATTTTTATTTTTTACAAGGCAGCTTAATACTACTTTTATGGCCTATTGAATGCTGTTGCTAGAGTTCTTGCTTTAGCAATTTTTACATACTTGTAGAAACGACAGACAAAAAGACATTGCAGAGCCCATTAGTAACATAAAAAACAAAGCTTCTTTATTTAGATGGCATTTGCTGCATGTGGGGCTTCAGTGAATCCTTCCTTAATGTCTTGTAAATTATCTCAATCTTGTTTTTTTTCTCCAGGGATTTCTGAAGGATTTTATTGTATTACAGTGGCTCTCAAGGCGTTTCACCCATGCTGTTAAAATGACATGTTTGGGGAGTTACATTTTTTTTAATCACAATGAATAATTTCTGTATTCTATACAATTCAACATAAAAAACAAGCAAATCTATTACAGTTGAAAATAGTAATAGTAATGCATAGGTGCTCAAACCTGGTTGCATAAGTATGTTAACCTTTCAGTAGTCTTAAAGTTCACGCAAGATACTAATTTTAATGAATCTAATCAACTAGAAATAAAGTTGTGCCGTCTTGACGTGCTCTTGCTGCTTTGCCAAAGTTCCCCAGTATCTATTAGATTTTGAGGGAATATCATGCCCCCTTCCCTTGTCATGTGACCTCACAGACTTTATGTCAGATTTAGCACTGAACAGTGGCTTAGCCATTCCACAACGTTGCTTTTGTGGATTTGGATGTGTGATTGCACTCAAATGGGCCAAAACTGACTGATATGATTAGCAGTCCATGTGACAAAACCCCAGATCCATCTGAATGAAAAGAAATGTGCCCCATATCATGATGATGTCACCACCATGTTTCACAGATGCCATGCGAGTTCTTTTTTGGTGATGTGCAGTGCTTCTTAGTGCCACATATATCTTTTAGAATCGAGTCTCAAAAGTTCTGGTTTGAATTCACGAGAACACATTCGTTTTCTAGCTTGTTGAGAGATTTGCCCAGGTCTTGGGGGTTGAGGTGGTGGTGGAGAGAATCATGTCTGACAGATCTGCTTCTTAGATTAGCCATGTAGAAAATACAGTTATCTGTTTATTTAATTGGTTATTTCACTTTATTAAAAAGCACCAATGGGTCCATAGGAGAAAAGTATTTTTAACAAATGTAGAACATAAAATGGGGTGGAAATTTCTACAGCTCTTCTGTGTAACTCCAGGCCTCTGACCAATTTCTGTCATCGGTTTTCATCAATTTGAGAAAATTGACACTTTTCTGGTCCCATATTTTTGTTTGTCTTCACTGCTAAAAATCCAACAAGGATGGCAGAACTTGTTCAAGTTAATCGAACTGACAAGACTGGATGTCAGGTCTGAGCTCGAGAAGACTGCAATTTGGCATGTTTTTTTGTGAAAGTTTTAGTTTAGCAATGGACATAGTTATGCAAACAGCTTTTTTAAACAGGTTTGCTTGTTTTTCAGTTAAATTGTGTAGCATATATGACTAGTGACATAAAAAAAAATTGTTATTTACTTTCAGTAACCTAAAATGGTAATGGGAAAGCTAATTTGAAAATTGTGTGTTCTGTATATAAAATTAGTGTGACAACAAGATAATTATTTCTCAAACACTTTAGAGGGGAACAGCAGTTCTGACACAAATTGAGGCCATGCAACAAGAGACCGCCTGATGAAAAGCTTTCTAATCCGTCATATTTGTGGTGACTTTCTAAGATAATATTCGGCATTGTCTTGATGAGAAAGCCTTGCCTCATTTTAAGTGTCTTTGGGATCTGGATCAGTCCACATGATGGGAGTCAGACTTGTACACTTGACCATATAATGTGCCATGCTTTTCGAAAAGCGGGAATGCATTTCTGTCTTCAAAGTATGATTCTTGGCCTGCTCTCTTCACTCGCTCCCTCTAACCAATTTGTCATTCTGAGACCAGCCTCACTGCTGCCAGCGCCAAGATGATAGCAGTGGGCCTTTCTGATCCAGGCAGTGGCAAGGGAACAGGCCAAGTCTTACACGAGCCACCCTGGGACACCAAGCCGGCGCTTTCGCCGGCTGATGCACGCCTCCACGGCCCGAGAAGAACTGGCTTTGCAGATGCTTTCGATTCGTTACAGAACGGAGCTCATTGACTTTGTGGGAACAGTTGCTTTGTGCGTGCCTGTGCCACATTGGTGCTGGTTTGTGTTGTAATGGCATGCTTGCATGAACATGCATGTGTGCGTCAAAACAGATTAAGAGTTTATGTTTGAGTGTTGTATCTGTATGTGGATAAGTAAGAAGCAGCTTTAAGTATAATGATGTGGTTACAGTGAAATGAGCCTAAGGCTTACTTCCATGGTACACAAGTCTAGTGTTAACTTTGTCCAGATGACCTAAAGAGTTCCTGCAGTACCAATGTCCTTAAGAGGTTAGTATTTACTTTTCTCTGCATTCCTCTGAAGAGCAAAAGGCAACAGAACATGGCTGTCACCCTTTCATTATTCCTGTTTTAAGCAACCGTTAATACCCTCATTCAAATGCCTGGATGCTGCTTTGCTGTTCGGCTTATCAGCAAGATGCTCAATTTACTCCTGAAGTTCTTTCTGTAGTCGGTTGAACAGAGCATTAAGCATATTCAAATTTTTATCAGCAGTGAGTTACTAACAGCCTCTCATGGTCAGGCAAAACTTTCTGTTAATAAATTAAAAACCATCTCAAGATAATTACTTGGTGCGTAGGCTCAGCAAGAAAATAACCCAAGTTCTTTTATTTCACATTGCTGTTTAAAAAACTGACAACATGATCTAAAAAAGTGGATTTCAATTAAAACAAATTATATAAACCTACTTTGAAATAAAGGCTTTAACAGAGAGGTGGTTCAAATGTTTAACATACATTCAAATTTCACCTCTCATACACTTTTCTGTTTTATTGTATCTTGTTACACAAGCATAGACAGCAGCTGCAGGTCTATTGCAATTTTCCAAGTGAAATTGGACTCAAGGTGACAAAGACTCTAGCAGCTTAGCAGCTGAGACATCTGAAGAGTTATTGTGCTTGTGCCTTTTCAAGAAGCCTAAAACATCACAATATTAGCTGCCGCATGCTAACGATACCATAAGCATACTTGGTTGGTTCAGCTAAGACTAATTTGACCAACATTGTAAACTGGATTTACTGCATCACTTGACGTATTCCTACTGGACAAACAAGTCAACAAAAAACATTGAAATTGAGAATGAAAACAAAATGAATGTCTATTTAGTGAACTAAATAACGACAGAGTGGACAATCCAAACACCACCCAAATTGTACAATTTTGGGCAAGTGCTTTTGTTTTCACGAGCATTTGACTTACTTCTACGGAGCCGGCCCAAGTCCCAAGTAAACTGAGCCATTGCCCCCAAGCGAGCAGGGAGTGGCCAAGACTCCATGAACTTCCACACAACATATATTTGTTAAATCTTTTTTTTTTCTTTGTCAACTCGTTTGATCCAATTTTTGTATTTCCTGTTTCATGTTGATCCATCTATGTTGATTAACAGAACAAATTAATATAATATAATTAAAGTAAATTAAGATATAAAAGAAAGTATATAATGTGTAAACATACACGACAATGCTTTCATTGTTTTTCTTAGCTATGTCAGTGCAGTTAAAATTGAATGATTCCACTGTACCTTGATCATTTCAGTTGCTTGTGGTAGAGCTGCACTCACACTTCATAGGCAATAGAACTGTTTGCAATAAATCGAAAAACATATCTAGCATTTATACGCATGTGAATGCCAGCAAAGCTAGTTATACTTGTCTCCATCTTCCCAAGTCGTCTAGTCTGTAAACCGAACATGACTGCAACTGCAGATGAGCAAGTCAGAGAAATAATCATGTTCACTTTCTAAAACACTTCATCCAAAGTCCATTTAATTTAGTTAATTCCTTGCTGGCTTACTAGTTAAGTTTAAAGAATAATGCTCAATTTGCAAACAATTAAACAAAGGTGGTGCTGTGTAAAACATGGTCCAGTCCCGCACCTCTAAGCATGGATGCTGAGTCTCAACACTGTTTTTGCTTCCCAGTGATTTAACCATGCATTGCTAATAGAATTTTCACAATGGTAAATATATCACCTATCATTCTTCACCTAACCATAAGCCTTCTCTCTCTCTAAAAAAAGTCCTGTTCATTTTGTGTGACAAACGAGAGCCCAGAGCGGCTCACTAAACGCCTAGCCAAACCTTTCTTGTTATACATTGATCCTCGTCTCACAAAGCGACAGCAGACTTTTATCTGTCTGAGCACACTTCAGTTTTTGATTGGGAATGAATCTAGAAAGCTTCAATCAGTTTCCCTTGTACGGGCACAGTTAACATGTCTGTGACTGCTCCTTGTGCTCTGATGGCAGGGACGTGGGCGATTAAGGCCAGAGTCCAATCAAACCAGCTGTGTGCTGTTTCCCCTGTGGTCCTGACTGTGCCAGGAATTTGTTCCACACTACAAGCGGGCAGAGAGGCCCAAACCAAACCCCAGTCATGAGAGTTAGGGCCACACATGAACCAGGACATGGAGACAGATTGGGGGTTTAACTATGCAAACATTTATCAGAGGCAGAGCTGCTATGCAAGCAGAAATAATCTCACTGGTTGCAATGAACCCTCATTGGAGAGACATTTTGGCAAAGTATTTGTAACCCCCCCTATCATCAAAAATGCAAATATCTGTCAATTAAAACATTTTCTCTTGCTGAGCATAAAAAATAACAAACAAAAAAACATACAAGCACGTCTAAAAAAAAATGTATATCGGGTAAAGTTCCATATTTGTTGTCACTCATTTCAGAAAATAAAACACATATTATATAGATTTATTACACATAGAGTGAAGTATTTTGGTCCTTTACAGCTTGTGACTTGATTATAATTTACAGATAATAAAAACCATACATTTAGTGTAGTATAAACTGAGAATATTACATAAGATCAATGAAAAATGTGATGTTTTAAAAAGAAATGTTATGCTTGTGAAAAGCATGTCCATTTCTATGCACGCATTGCTTAGTCTGGGCTCCCTTTGCATGAAATACTCCATGGAGTGAGATGGAGGCGATCAGTCTGTAGCTCTGCTGAGGTGTAGTGGAAGCTCATGTTGCTTCGATAGTTGCCTTTAAGTCATCTGTATTGTTGAATCTAGTCTCTCCCTTTTCCTCTTGACAATACCCCATTTATTGTCTATGAGGTTCAGGTCAGGCGAATTTGCTGACCTATCGAGCACAGTAGAATTCAGACTCCAGAATGCCCAGTGGACCAAACACTGCAGGTAACATGGCACTCCAAATCATCACTGACTGTGAAAACTTCAAGTAACAAGAATTCTGTGCCTCTCCACTTCCTACAGACTCTCAAACCTTAATTCCCACACTTTTATCTGAAAAGATCATTTTGGACTACTAAGCACCAGTCCAGTTCTTTTTTCTTCTTAGCCCTGGTAACAGCCCCCAAATTCTGAAATGGATTTTGCTTGATAATCTTCTTGGAGCGGCAGTTGTCCCTGTTGCTGGTGCACCTTTTCTATTACACTTTTTTCTTCCACTCAACTTTCTATTACTATGTTTGGATACAGGATTCAGTAACAAACCATATTCTTTAGCAATTACCTTTTACTGGTTACCCTCCTCGTGATTGGTATGAATGACCTTCTGGAGATCTGTCAAGTCTCTCCTTTTTTGTATCAAGTATCAAAAGTCACAAACTAACATTCAAAGAAGTTTTAATCTGAAATAAATATTTAGTCCAGACTCACAGAAAATGGCCTTGAATTTAGTGCCAAATCACAAGCTTCAAATCACATACTTTTCCTTAAATTGGCTGGCCCCTCCCCATTGACAGGATGTGGAAATAAGAAAGTCAAAGCTGGTTCAGGGATCAACTGAATGATAACTTTTTTCTCATGCTCATGCAGGTCCCTAGAGCATGCCGCCCTGGCAGTGAGCCATACCACCCATATCAAGGCAAGGCAAGTTTATTTATATAGCACTTTTCAGTAACAAGACAATTCAAAGTGCTGTATCAAGTTAGTGACTTGTTGCAGTCTTCTGGGTTTACTTAGATGGAAAACATTTTAACCAAACTATCTGTATTATTTGATAGAAATGACTTGTAAAGTGCCTTGAGCTGGCATGTGTTCTGAATACGTGCAATATAAATAAATTGAATTGAATTGAATATCAAAATCTGATTCTACCTACCAAGACTAAACTTGTTCACATACTGTATACCTATAATTGCTTTTTATCAGATTGGTATGGTAGTGATGCATGGGTTGCAATAGAAAATAAAAAATAAGGAGGGGTATCGCACTGTACCATACAGTAACATATAAAGGAGATGTGCCATAACTCACTGAATATATTATGCATGTGGCAGCCAGGTTTTATCTTTGTTTTCACAGAGGTCACATTTACAATTAGAGATAAAGAGACTATGCAAACACAGTGGGAAAAAGCCTGCTCCTTTATCGATATAACAATGTTTTGGCTTTATTGTTTTGTTTTCTTTAAAAAAAAAGCATATTGTGTGAATGTTTGACTGTATTTTCACTAGACTCAGAACCCCTCAAGAAATGCATGATGACAAGATATATTGAGGGAAAAATATTTGTTTCTACAACAAATAGGAAAATATAAGGTTGGACAGCCGAAAATAAAGGAATAAGCTTTCAAAGCAGTCATTTTTGATACATAGAAATGCTTCCTAAAAAACAGTGCACTCTTGGGTCTGTTTTTTTTTCTTAAGATATATGGCTCATTCCCACACGCCCATAACTTAATTGTAGTGCCCCCATGATAAGTTGGATTGTAAATCAGTGTTTTTCTTCTGTTTCGAGTGGGCAAAATATCTGAAATTTGCAAAACTGTCTTGGTTTACAAGTGAGTGCTTTAATTAGACATTCCTGTCCAAAGCCCCTCCAGACATTTCCCCTAATAAATAGTAATAATAAAAAAGTCTTTATTTTTCTGCATCCTGAAGACAAATCCTTCTCAGAATAAACATGTTGAAGCATCAAGGGGCTATCAAACCAAAGTACACGCAAGGCCTGCTAAACACCTATTAGAGCAATCGATGGCAGAGACAGAGGTTATGACCATGGAATGAGGAGGATATTTCTGTCTCCCACTCTGCATTATCAACATCTTTGGAATGAGCTTTATAGATTTGGACAGACGCAGAGGATGGTTTTATCAACACCAGCACATAGAAACACATTAAGAGATCAGAACCCCAAAGGTCAATTGAGCCTGTGGGCTGTTATTGTGTCCTGTCTGTTTATCCAGCTCTGAAACTGAGTGACACAGACAAAAACAAGTAATGAAACAAATATTATGTAGAATGTAGACCTGTACAGAATTCAACAGTGTTTTAAAAACTAGATATTGTTGTTAGCCTGTGCATAGCATCTGCAAACAGGCTTAAATCGGAGGCAACCGGGTTTTCGCTCAGTTCTTTCTGAAAACGTTTTCGACACCTATCCAGGAGTCTTTGTCATTTCTGGCAGCTCGCACTTGAGAAACCTGCAGTTGGTGTGCTGGTGTTTTTAAAAGAAATGGAAACCCATCATCCTAGGTGCATTCTAAGTCAGATGCAAACCAATGACCCACCCACCACTGTCCTGGGTCGTTAGAAGCTATTGCTTGGTGTGAGTGGAGTACTTTATCATCTGAATCATGATGAGATGCTGATGTAATCTCTTTGGGATGAGTTAAAGGAATGAGCTGTAAACACTGGGGAGTTGGAACCACAACCCCCCCTTCTGTTTAGTGATGGCTTTTCTCTTTTGACCAAGATGGCTTCTTTCAAACCATCTCTTCTCCATGTCCAAAATCTGTACAATATTGTCATCAAAAGAGTGTCCTTCGTACTTGAGGTGGAGGTGGACTGCTCAAACTTACCCTGAGCTGCTGACCATCCTGTACTGTGCTATGTGTTTATGTAGCTGTTGTTTAGTTTCTCCAATATAGGAGTCTGAGCAGACCTCACTGCATTGGACCACATACACATCACCGCTCAGCTGTGGATTGAGTGTTCTGTCTTTGGGATGAACCAGTTTTTGTCTGTGTTATTAGGTCTGAAATTTACTGGTATGTTGTGTTTGGAGAAAATTCTCCTGAGTTTTTCAGAAACTGCTGACACATATGGAATGACAATGTTTTTGCGTCTCTCTGTTTTCTCCTCAGTGTTTGACACAATGTTGTTTCTTCTGCCAGCTTTGTTGGCTGATTTGACAAAAGCCCATTTTGGGTAACCACAAGCTTGCAGTGATTTCCTGACGTGCTTATGTTCTTTTTGTTCTCCTCTGTAGCAGAGGGAATGTTGTCAGCCCGATAACAGAGTCCTGATAACCGAGAGTTTGTGCTCCAGTGGGTGATGTGTATCAAAATTAAGACATTAGTCTGTGTGTGTGGGCTTCCGGTAAACCTCTGTTTTGAGCAGTGGTGGGTGGGTCAGTGATTTGCGTCTGAATTAGAAAGCACCTAGGAGGATGGGTCTCTATAGGCCTGTTTACACTACACTTTTTTAACCGAGCCGAGTCGAGACCTGTCCGAGCTTGGATCAGTTAACCAAGCCAAGACGACCGTTTACACACCAAGCTTATCTCGGTTCCTTGGTTGCTCCTCGCCTCCTAGTGACGATCTGCGGTACTACCGCTCTCTGGGATTGAAGGCGGAACCAAGCAAAACAAAACGGCGGAGCCCGTAACATTCAGGATGTTATGCTTGATATTGTCATATTTTGGTGTTTGCGGAGAGTCAGGGGAAGAAGGCAACCATTGGTGAATTTACTTGAGAGAGTCAGCTTTTGGGAAGTGGATGAGACAAACGAACGTCTAATAAGGATTTACAGACGGCGGAAACAACGACAGACGCTGAGGTTTATCACGCTGCTAAGCAGAATCATCACTGGAAACCGTGTGGCACGGTAAGGAAGCTAGTATTATTATGAATGTCTGAAATTTGTCTGAATGGAGTGTGAATCAGGACGTGCAGCCAGACACACCGGAAAACCCGCTGACAGTCAGCTGACTGTAAGGGGATGACGCGGTCTGCTCATGCGCTCTTTATCAGATAACCGGGCCAGAAAAAAAACCAGGCCGAGACCTACTCAGGAACTGGTCTGCAGTTAGCGCGGTCCGGTTATGTTTAGTGCGGTCCGGTTCAGTCTGCTGACCGTTTACACACAAGAGTTATCTCGGTTACCGAGCTCGGACTGGTCTCGGCTCGGTTAAAAAAGTGTAGTGTAAACGGGCCTTTAAACCTGTTTGCTGTTGTTGGGGTGCGCAGTAGAAATGTTACAATTCGTTTTTTTTCAAACTTCAAAATGGCACTCACACAGCCTATACATACGAAGTGGAAAAATAAACATTAAACATGTCGAATTCTTTTCAGTATATATATATATATATATATATATATATATATATATATATATATATATATATACACTCACCGGCCACTTTATTAGGTACCCCATGCTAGTAACGGGTTGGACCCCCTTTTGCCTTCAGAACTGCCTCAATTCTTTGTGGCATAGATTCAACAAGGTGCTGGAAGCATTCCTCAGGGAGTTTGGTCCATATTGACATGATGGCATCACACAGTTGCCGCAGATTTGTCGGCTGCACATCCATGATGCGAATCTGCCGTTCCACCACATCCCAAAGATGCTCTATTGGATTGAGATCTGGTGACTGTGGAGGCCATTTGAGTACAGCGAACTCATTGTCATGTTCAAGAAACCAGTCTGAGATGATTCCAGCTTTATGACATGGCGCATTATCCTGCTGAAAGTAGCCATCATTGGTTGGGTACATTGTGGTCATAAAGGGATGGACATGGTCAGCAACAATACTCAGGTAGGCTGTGGCGTTGCAACGGTGCTCAATTGGTACCAAGGGGCCCAAAGAGTGCCAAGAAAATATTCCCCACACCATGACACCACCACCACCAGCCTGAACCGTTGATACAAGGCAGGATGGATCCATGCTTTCATGTTGTAGACGCCAAATTCTGACCCTACCATCCGACTGTCGCAGCAGACCAGGCAACGTTTTTCCAATCTTCTATTGTCCAATTTCGATGAGCTTGTGCAAATTGTAGCCTCAGTTTCCTGTTCTTAGCTGAAAGGAGTGGCACCCGATGTGGTCTTCTGCTGCTGTAGCCCATCTGCCTCAAAGTTCGACGTACTGTGCATTCAGAGATGCTCTTCTGCCCACCTTGGTTGTAACGAGTGGTTATTTGAGTCACTGTTGCCCTTCTATCAGCTCGAACCAGTCTGGCCATTCTCCTCTGACCTCTGGCATCAACAAGGCATTTCCGCCCACAGAACTGCCGCTCACTGGATGTTTTTTCTTTTTCGGACCATTCTCTGTAAACCCTAGAGATGGTTGTGCGTGAAAATCCCAGTAGATTAGCAGTTTCTGAAATACTCAGACCAGCCCTTCTGGCACCAACAATCATGCCACGTTCAAAGTCACTCAAATCACCTTTCTTCCCCATACTGATGCTTGGTTTGAACTGCAGGAGATTCTCTTGACCATGTCTACATGCCTAAATGCACTGAGTTGCCGCCATGTGATTGGCTGCTTAGAAATTAAGTGTTAACGAGCAGTTGGACAGGTGTACCTAATAAAGTGGCCGGTGAGTGTATATATATATATATATATATATTTCTTTAAAAGGTATTGCCAAAAATTCACACCCAATATTGGTAAACCTACATAATATCTCCTCAAGAAAGCCAAGTCAAATGGGATCATACATTAAATGTGCTAAAGTTAAATGAGAAAAGCAATAACAATAGAACACATGGACAAACTAGGGTGAAAAAAATGCTGAGAGATGAGCTAAAAAAGGGTTAGTGTGACATGCCAACTTGTTTTGCCCCACCTCTGCTGCCTGCACATCCCCAGCCTGATTGAACACACCTGCTCCCAATCATCTCCTCCTGTGTATTTAAGCAGTGTGTGCCCTTCCTTCCTTGCCAGTTCATCTTAACTTCTCCCAGCAAGTGTTCCAGCCCTTTTTCCCCGAGCTTCTAGTCTCTAGTGATTTTTGAACCTTTTGTGCTTCGACTCTGCCTCTGCCCAGTGTTTGTGGATACCTCTGCCTCGTGACTGATTCTCTGTGTACCGACCTTTGGATCCTCATTAAACTACTGAATCTTGGAAACTGTCTGAGTTGTCGTTTGAGTCCTGCCTGCCCAGCTTCTTGTCACAGTTAGCATTTAAATTGTCACTGCAAATTCCAATCAGCTGGTTTAGTCCTAATTGATAGCAGTTTCTCATTACTAAGTCATTGTCCAGATGTCGTAAAAATAAAGTGGTCTCTCAAGAACTTTGTAACAACAATGTTGAAAAAACATCCTGACGGTGTCGGCTGTCATATTTATAAATTTTCAAATGTTGCAGTAATGTTGCACTTGGGGCCATAATTTGGAAATGGGAAGAACAAGCCATAAACCAGCGACAACCATCTGCCCCCCTCAGAATAATCAAAAGAATTGTCAGAAGAGTTTTCCAGGTAATAAGGACCATTTGCAGAGCACTTCTGAAAGACCTGGAATTACCAGATATATATTCTCCACAGAAACAATAAATAATGTACTCCACTGCTGTGGTGCTTGTGACCACTCACCATGCAAGCCTCAACTGCTGAAGAAAAAGCATGCTGAAGCCTGTTTAGTGTTAGTTGCAGAATATTTGGAGAAACCAATAAAATAGTAGGAAAAACATGCCTGTGCAAATTCTCAGTTATCCGGGTCATCGGAACAGCAAAGAGGGTTAAATCGGAGGCAACTTGACTTTCGCTCAATGTTTCTGAAAACGCTTTGACACCTATCCCGAGTCTTTGTCAACTTTATCAAGCAGGAGGACAAAGACTGCTGGATAGGTGTTAAAATGTTTTCAGAAAAACAGCGAAGGTCAGTTTGCCTCCGATTTAAGTCTGTTTGCTTTTATTGGAAAAATGAATTTAACATCCTTGGATATTTATTGCATGTATTATTTTAGGAGTGAGGAAGGCACTGTAACCACCCCCACTAAATATTAATAAAGAAATAAGAATAAAATAAATGAAATATACCAACTGCAAAATCTAGAGGGGGTATTATCATGATATTGTGTATCGTCAAACAGAACGTAATTGCAAGCTGTCAGTACCCTAGGGATAATTCTTCTCTATAATCTGAGGATGAAAGAAGATGAAATTTTGAGCAGTACAATAGTTAAAAATGTATGGAAAGAATTGTAGATGAGATGATTGCATAAGATGGAATCATTTATTCTGTGGAAGTATGGGTCAATGTAACATGTGAGCAATACATGGGAGTCGTTTCTACATACAGGAGACATCTTCAAGTTGTCACTACCAGCCTTATGTCGTGTGTCATTCCATTTTACTTCACATAACTTAATTTATGGGTTAATTTGTGTTAATTTCTAAGTACACATGAATTACTTTGGTTGTTACTGACATCTGCTGTGAATTTCATTTCAATAGCCACATTAGAAAAATAACCACTGAGAAAAATGTTAATGTTGAATTCTTATTCACTTATTTTATAATAAAGATGTATGTGCCTTTTGTTTGTGTTTGCATTTGTCACAGTATATTGTTACATTGTGTTGATTTACTTGTTTTTTTGTTGTTGTTGTTGTTTTTTTTGCAGTTTAACACCACTCACTGGGACAAATTGAGACAAATCCTTAATCCCTCACAAGATAATAACAAAAACATAATCCTTATTCCCAGATGGAGACATTTCCCGCAAAGACAGTTTTTTGGCTCCACATAGCTTGTATTCAAAAAGAAAAAAAGTTATTTAAAAAAACACTGCATTTACAATAGGACAGTGTCCAATTCATTCCACCATGCTAATCCTCTCCGATACATATGAAGGAGTGTAGTGAAAAAAGTTTCTCATTTTTCTCTATCTGTTCTGCATCTGTGTAGTGCTGCACACAGTCTCTGCTCCTGAGTGTATTTCTTCAGAGAACGGTAATGTATTCTTTTCAGATGACTGTGAGTCTGACTTGAAGACGTGCAAAAAATTTAGTTTGAAAGTAGCAAGTTTGCAACATTTGTTGGGTGGACTGAGAGAACAAAAAGACTTGCTTGCAACCAGCTGCGGCTCTTCTACTGTAGAATAAATGCAGCATGGATGAAAAATGATGAGTGTCTCTTTTACCTCGGGACTTCACAAGAGTCAAAGCACACACAGACACAGGCATTCGCAAAGAGAGACACACATCCAGAAAAAAAGATAAATAAATAAAATACTGGCAAACATGAACTTTTTTAAAGCAAACTTGAGAAAAAGATAAAAAATTTGTCCTAGCCAAGATAACTCTTCATGACCACAGCTAATGATGCTGATTAATCCTAATGAATGCTGTTGCACCACGTTCACGACTGCCATCTTGCTATCTGCATAGAGGCGTGTGAAAAATGTTAATCATATTGATCCTTAGCAATCATTGCGAAATAAAAAAAACACTTGCTTATGTCAAAATTATTCCTTTTGAATTTTGCAATTATTATTTTTCTGTTTGCAATTTTTTGTTATTTCTGAAAAGCAGCCTTTCTAAATCCAAGCCAGTGTCTCGCAGCATTAGAGAGCTTCAAAGTGCTTCTCTGTGGTCCGGCCCAGCACTCCTTTTAACCACCTCCCGGTTGTTTAAGAGAGCAAAAGCCCAGCAGTGCAGCTAAACACACAGATCCACCCCTGTATCAACTGAGGGGCTGCTGTTTGGAAAAAGGCCCTCTCTTTCACTTTTGTGTTCAATCCCCTGCATCTTTCGCTGCTTCTTCTTACCTTGGACTCTGTCTCTCTCTCTGTCTCTCTCTGTCTCTCTCTCTGTCTCTGTCTCTCTCTCTCTCTCTCTGTCTCTCTCTCCATAGATCTCATTAAACCTCTGTTTCCCTCCACACCTCTTTCTCTCGTCTACTGTAACTGTGCAGCTCCCTCATTGTACAATTTATCTTTTGCCCGCTCTCGCATTCACTCAACCTGTCAGTTATCTCACTCTCACTATCCCTCTATCATCATTTACCATTTCTCATCCCCAGCAACTTGAGCTGTCCTCACTCTTCACCCGGCACTCCATCCCGGTTTCCCGTGCCTCCTCGCGTTCTCAGCAACTCGGGTCCCAATCGCCCCCTTTTCCTTACACCTCTCTCCAGATGTAGTGATTGATGCCAAGCAGAGGCTCTAGGCCATCCCTCCTACTGCACACATAGGGACATCATGCTGAATCCAGAAGAGATGCCATTACCCCAGAAAGGGAGCTGAAGTGGATGGTGGTTATGGAGGGTTTGGCGAACAAGCCGTGCCCACCCATGTCTGATGGAAGGCTGACTTTGGGGCCCCTTGGTGGGGAGCATGAATTGGTACACTGGAGTGCTCATTATGGCTCTGTAGGGACTGTCCTGCAGGGCTTCTTCTTCTGTGTGGCTGTGGAGCTCATTACGCCAGGCAGCCACTGGAGCCCAAGGCATCCAGGAGCAGGGGAGCTTGTTGCAGAGATAAAAAAGGGGAGGGATACCCAGATTACCCTCAATCAGACGCACCTGTAGACCTCCAGCGCCTCCTCCCTCATTGCCTTCCGTGAGGACCCGATACCCTTCCTGATGCACACACACACACACACACACACACACACACACACACACACACACACACACACACACACACATTTCTCTCGCTGCTGTAATTATTGCAATTGCTTCACTCAACTTTCATTCCTAAGATCGGAGTGGCACAGTTTGCCTGCTAATGAGAAACCCAAGCTATGAACCAGGGGTGTTATTTATTTATTTGCATATTTATTTAACTATGTGTGATATCAATTATTTAAATTAGCATGATTTTAGCACATCATGCTTTTGCAAAGCTCTCGCTGCAGCTCTATGGTGTGTCATTGGCATTCCAATCACACAGCACTCCTCAAGATGGTGAAAGGGGAGTTAATTAAGTTTTCATGTGACATGTGCACCAAAATGAAGGAAATCCGATTCAAATGGACTGTTACTGAAACTGTAGGTGAGGCACATAGAAATGTCATTACAGGAATGTGGGGGTGGGTGGAGTTGGAGGTTGGTGAGGGGTTTAATCACTTTGGCCAGTTATTATTAAGACATTACATTTCAACACAGGAGAGTATAGATTAGAGTGCCCTCGTTCATTATTATACACGAGGAGGATATTTAGCAAGTGCACCACCTTTCCTCTACCTGTAACCTGATGTCAATTTCTGACTACAGAAAAAAGTGTCAAATATCATCCATGCCTATTTGCATTGAAGGTGTTATTGCCCATCATTTGTATCACTCCCTACTTCAAGATGACAAAACAAGAAAGTGTTGAATTTGAAGCAAGTTAGAAAGCGCAAACTAAAGTCTGCTTTCAGTGCTTCAGAGATGTACACTGGGGATTAATAAGAACAAGAACAATGTGATGCGCATGGCTGAACAACTTTTGTGTTTCTCTCCTTCCTTGAACACCTCCTTGCACACCTTCAGGTGCTCAGGCAGTCTTTGAAACCAACTGTCAAGCTGTTGTCTGTACAGGCAGCATACAAAGTTTATCCAAAACATGCATTTAGTTTTTGATTCACTCAAATAAATCCTCTGCTCAGCTCATGCATTTTGAGTTACAAGATGTGAGACAGCAATCTTTACTTGTTAGCACTGTTTTTTCACTTACAGTACCAGTACGAAGTTTACATACATGTATAACTGGCATGGACAGCAAATTCATTTTGGGCTTTTAATGATGTGCTTGAAGAATAGGTTGAATTTATCTCAAGTTGTCTGTTATTCACACCTCTAATAATACTTGGTGGTTTTTATTCTTTAAGTTTCAAAACAAAACAACAATAAATAAATTAAAAATACCTTCTCAGTGTAGCTGTCAAAAGTCGATTATGAAAAAAAGATTGGTCAAATATTTAGTCAAAGTTCTAACAAAATACTTTTTGTTAGAACTTTGACTAAATATTTGACCAATCTTTGTTTCATAATCAGCAGTTTAAAAGTTTTGTGGACGATCTTTTTTGGCTTCGAGTTCCGGGGGGAATCACCTTATCCATTGGTTGTCCCACATGCCATTGTGACGCGCTCACATAACACAATTGTGTGTGCTTGCTAGCTCAAGACAGTAGTTTATAGAGATTCATCTGAGAACTAAGGCCACTATGTCCACGTATATCCCAGCCAGATAGGTGAAGCGCCTCTGCCCCAGGACAGTCTAAAGATCTAGCTTTTAAAAAGCCACCGATACTTAAAAAAAAAGGATGAACAGTTTAACAGATATATCTACAGGATAACATGAATATAATAAGATCAAGGTGTAGGCTTTTCTAACAACACATGCAAACCAGCATATGAACTCTTTGAAAAGGAATAAAAGAAAATACACATCGTGAACCCAGGAGAATCAAACATTTTGAACACTTTTAAAAGCACTTAACTTGAATGGTAAAATCACTGGTCTGCCGCGATTTTCCCCAAACAGATGACTATCAAGAAAAACAATTTTCATCACCAATCATCAGAGTTGGCCAGACAAACACATTTTACCCAGCAATAGCAAAAGAAAAAAAAAGGATGGAAATGCATCCAGCAGTTTTCTCTGAATATCTAGGGGGGAAAAAAAGAAAAATTTCAAAGAGTGTGAAAACAGTCTTGGGAGCAGTTAGACAGGATAATAAAAAGGGGGGGGGGGGAAGCTGTAGCTTAGTTCTTCGAGAACATAAACAGTTACCATGCAGTAGATGACAAGATTATTATGCAATTCAAATACATTATTATTTAATTGGAAAACTTAAAAATCGAACAACAATCATTTAATCTCTTTGGTTGCCAGAACTTCCCACCCACCTCTCTTTACCATGTCACACAACAGATTCTGCCTCAGTTAAATTAATGTGCCCACTTCGGAAGTAGATTCTTAGATTTATGGCGTTCAGTATCTGCATGAACATTTCTATTTCGTTTTTGCCAGAACTGTTTTTTTGTTGTTGTTGTTGTTTTTAGTGAATATTCTAAGCCAGTCTGAGGTGGGAATTGTGGATTTTGTGCAAATAACACAAAGAAATATGACAAGATGTTTGGAGAAATTATTACAAGAAGAAACTTTGAGACAAACGAAAACACGTATGGCCACATAAATATCTAATGAGTTCTGTCGACTATCATGGAACGTGGCCTCATTACTTCAGCTTGATGAGCTGCCACACCTGACAGAAATGTGACACGAACAACAAAAACAAAACATTTGTGTTGAGAGGCTGATCAGCCAGCTCCCTCGGTGCCCAGTCAGAAGACTTGCTTCGTGGGTTACACAGCGGCGGCACCATGGGGGGAAAAATCTACTTCAAAGAAGTTGTCATCTCCTAACGTGGAATAAAGTGCTGAAACATCCAACAAAACACCCAGCTTTATTTGTGTTTTATCTCTGAATTTCCTCGATGAAATGGAACTGCCACATGTTTTGTTTTGCCCGTGGTAGAAAGGCTAAGAGGTGAAATGAAGAAACAAAAAAGCAGGAAATAGAAAAAAGGCCACTTTAACTGGAGACTGGTGCATTTTCAATCTGTGTCATGGCCACAAATAAAGCTCCAGTACATATTCATAAAACCTGCCACCTTTTAAACCCCACCTTTGTGTGTGTGTCTATTTACTTTCTGTTTTTGTTGAATCATTCTTAAAACCTTAAAGTGTCATAACTCATGACAGTATCACTGAAACCAGATTGTCATAAATTCCTGCTACTTACAATATGATGGATTATATTCATCAGGAGCTGGGGTCTCTAATCAAATATACAGGTGTATTCGTCAAAACCCTCAGAGGAGATCGTCTGATGTGGGATCATTAAATACATCTTAATTTTTGTACCAGCGCTCACTGGATAAACTGATGTTAGTGCAGAATGGGCACGTTGGAAAATACTGTTGCCCTAATTTGTGCTCTGATGAAAGAAAAATAAAAGGTAGCACTGTTTTAGAAGATTTGCAAAGGCTATCCAGAAATGTTATTAAGTGATAACAAGCTCTTTGCAACACAGTGATATGTTTTAAATGTTTATCTCTGTTAATTTTGATGGTTATAGTTTACAATACAGTTTTTGATAAAATTTGAATTTTATATAAAAACATGATTGTTTTACATAGAAAGGCTGCTATGGTCACGATATGCCCTACAAAATAATTCATAAATCTGCTGACTTGACATTAGGAGTCTATACATATATTTTTTTAAGAATCCTATAGAAGCTGGCTGATTACAGAGCGTTGTAGGCAAGCATAATAATGCAAAGTTGAGTGGAAGAATAAGGTGCACAAGAAATAGAAATAACCAGCCTGAGAGGATTTTATAGCTTGCCCATTTAAGAGTTTGGGGAAGAGTCATAGGGTGCGGTCTACATTCCAAAGTCAGCACAGTGCTGGAAAATTTGAGGGAACTTCATGTTTCCCTCTGCTAACAATATTTTAATTTGTTACTTTTATTTTCGAAAAAGAAGTAGCAACTTTCCACACTGCTAAAAGTACCATTATCTGTTTTAATGACTATGGTATGACTGTACTTGATTGGTCAGCAAATTTACCTGACCTTAACCCCTTGAGAGCATCTGTAGCGTATTATCAAGGTGAAGATGAGAAATGCCAGAGCCAACGATGCAGACTGTCTAATGCCACTATTAAGCAACCTTAGTTTTCTTAACATCTCAGCAGAGCCATCGATTGCCTCCCTGCCACACTGCACTGATGCAATAATTCATGCGAAAGAAGCACTGAGCGCATATACTATACAGTTTACGTACTTTTCAGGAAGCTGACATTTCTGCTTTAAAACTTTTTTCTCTCCAATATATATATAATATTCTAACTTTTTTTTAAAAAAAACTACATTTTGGGTTTTTCATCAGCTGCAAGTCATAATTATCAAAATTAACTAAATAAACACTTAAAATACAATGCAAATAGAACTTTATTCATTGGGGGAAAGTCCATTGTTTAAGCAGCTCAAGATAAAATCCATGAAAACAACAACCCACACTTTCAGTCATCTGCAATACTATATAACATAGACAGAACAAAGAATAAATACATATAAGAAGTTTAACAAAATTAAATACATTGCTCTGTGTGTAAAGAATCTAACTTTGAGTTTCACTTTTTGAATTAAACTACTGAAATGGAAAAAAAAACGTTTTAAAGATATTTTAATTTATTACGATGCATATCTAGATCTAGACCTTCTGTACATAATGACAGTGGACTGTTTGCTCTATAGTGTAGTGTATTTCTTTTCTTTAGGCTGCAAGGAGTACATTTATTTTCATTAGACGGGCTTGGTCAGCAGTCTAGCTCCTTGTGTTCAGTAATGGAGCATACAATTGCGTGCCCTTAATAGACTCCCAGCGTTGAATAAATGATACATCCAGATCTGTGTGATAGATTTTAAACAATCCACCCGCTTGAGGGTTTCTAAACTGTCTCCACAGCCGCAAAACAACATTTCTAGACTTACATCATATTTTCATTTTCTCTCTTTAAGTGAGATCAATGAATTTCTGGAAAATGTAACAACAGTAGAAGCAGTTTGCTGGCACATGTGCTGGACTTAACATCCACAGCAATTCTTAAAATATCAGGTGTTTGAGTAATGAAGCAGAGGATTTAGTAAAACAATCACACCTAATGTAAGGCTGCAATGAAAACAAAATATACGCAGAGGTGCAAGACTGAGCATTAATGAAATTACAGAGTTGGAACTCAGTAGACTCCTGTCTGTGCTGCGCGATAAAACAGGACAGGACAGGAAAGCAAGCAAGGCAGGCGAGTCACAGTCACATTTACTATTTCATTAAGGAGCTGCTAACCATTGGCAGGCATTCTCTGGCATTGTTGTAGGGAGGCTGGCATGGCACCGGAAGATGAGAAAAGGGGGGAGGGATGAGGGCTTAGGGTAGTAGTGAGGGGAAGTAAGAAGGAAGAGGGGGAGGTGGGCTTTTGGTGGGAGGAAATATGGTCTAATTTGGGTCATCTCCCAGTCTGCATGGGGTCGGATGACAGAGCCGCAGCACCTAATCTGAAAACACATATGCTGATTTAATTGCTCTAATCTGGATACAAAAGGCACCATATAATGAAAGGGAAAAAAAGAAAATAAATAAAAATAAAATACATAAATAACATTTATTTTGGAGTGGCATGTATATAAAGAAACAGAAGCTACCTGTCAAGTGGGAGCCTAGAATTGTGTTTAAAGGGGGTGTGTATGAGTACACGCGCCAAAGCGTGGCGTGTGGGTGTCGGAGGGGGGAGGGACACATCTTCGTTACCACATTTGAAGCAGCCTGTCGCTTTGACTCAATGGCGCCTTGGAGACCACAATCCAACGAGCTGAACGGCTCATATGGGTTTCTCATAGCAACCTTTTCACACACAGCCATAGACCAACAAACAATGTCTAATCTAAAACAATAAAGCTAAGACATTCTACTCAAACACAGGTGAAAATAGGAAAATATATGCCTTTGATTTTTGCTCTAATGTAGTTTAATATACACAGAAAAAAAGTATTTTTTCTTCAGTAAGAAATTGAAAAAAAAAGGTGAGGTGACTTGATGATCTGATTGAAACTGATGCCACCTGTTGGTTTGATTGCATATCAAAGGTATTTTTCTGGGGCCATATTTCTACCCTGCAAGAACCATGGCCAGATCAGGTTACTGGGTGTAAATCTACCCCTATAAACATTGCAGTTAGTGAGATACAACTTATTGGACTCTTTCTGCAAGGAGAGTGCTAAACCTTTCTTAAAGGTTAAATATTTCCAGCAAACCTCTTCAGTCTTCTTCCTGCTTCACAGTTCATATTTTCTGATAAGTTTGAGTTCTGAAATGAAAATAATTTTTTTAACACAACATTAAAACAATGATAAACACATCACAACACATTTCCCATGCTTACATCGCAATAGGTTAATAAAATCACCTAACCTTGGTAAGAACTGAAAGTAAAATAACCATGGACTTCTGCTTTCTGTGAGAGTAAATGGTGTCATCAAAGCCGTTTTTTAAGTATTTCATGATACCATCCCAAATAATCCCAAACTTCCATGTGATCAACATTAAACAGAATAAAAGTAAAAAAAAAAAAAAAACAATAATAAAATGAAAAGAACAAGCAGCTACCGCTGTGTGACAGGCTATTGCTCCTTTGAGATATTTCTTGCAGACTTTAATTCTTAAAAATCTTTGAATGTTTTCAAACTTTATCTGACTTGAGAGGGATTTTAATACAGTTTCAGAAAGTAACCACTGGGTCATAATCTCAAGGTATGTCTTGTGATATTGGCTTGCCATCAAAACTGGAGCTCTCCCTCCTTTCTGCTTTTCTGCTTCGTTAAAACAAAACAAAAACAGAAGAAAACTGAAGTCTACAGCAGTTCAATTTCTTTTAAGCTTGTTTTAAGTTTTAAGTTACCTTTCTGACTTATTTACTCTGCAGATTCCACTCATATTGCACACAAACTATTAAGACTTTTAGTCAGCTCTATAGGGCTTTTACCATAAACCAGCCCCCACAGATTCAAGTTCTTTCTTCAGGCTGTCTCTCTGATTAACATGATGAACATCTTGCAGTCTGAGTAGTCTAATATGCTACTGCGGGTACTATACAAAATAAGTATATTCCACTCTCCTAACTCACAACCTCCCTTAAATTTTCTTTACATCACAATACTGTTCACCTGTGTATAGCAAATGTCTGTATGCTGTGAACGCTGTCACCAAAGTCAAATTCCTTGATTCTGCCCGAATTATCACAGATTTTAAGTCATAAACATAATTTGCTGTGAAAAAAAGAAAAATCATTGGCTGAAAAAAGATCACAGGTGTCCCACAGTTACTCTGCTAGGCTGAACAAGATTTTGGTCAACTTTCTTGTTGAAGGAGTGACTCTGTATTTACATCAATAGCTTCACTCACTGGAAACACATGGGTCAATTAGCCTGGGTAAAGCAGAAATTAAGCTTGAGGGAAGTCATTTCTGTGGCATATTTGAAGCTCCTTATGTTCAGTTTGTTGCCTTTTTTTAAAGGGCTGTAAAATACAAGCTGAAAGACATCAGAAACATAAACAAGTGGTAACTTATGTAGAAACCTCAAATTATCTGACATTACAATTGATTATTATTAAGCTTTAAATTACCTTCAGCTCGCTCGGCCACCTCTACAACCATAAAACAGGGGCTGATGGCGGCTAATTGTGCAGGTGTTACACTGCACTTTATTCATCTCACTTTACGTGTACCTGGGTATGTTAATAGGATTTCAACTCAATTTATTCAAGTGCTGATCAATGGCCTGCAATCTCTGCACTTCATGCATTATGTATTTTAATGGAACTCTCTTGCTTTATGGCTGAATGGCTAAAGGTTAACAGTCCCAATAGGTGGGACTCCCTGAAGACTAATCTGAACTTCAAATACGGCTTTTTCTTTCCACTTCACAGGGGGAAAAGCGCATAAAAACAGGAAAAAGTTGTTTTTATCACCACGTCTTATGGCTCATTGAGGGAATCAAGCATTCTATACCCAATCTTATGCTCACTTTAATGTGAATGTAAAAGCTCGCAGATGTTTTGCTCTCTGTAGGAAGTGAGGCAGAATAAAGAAGGCATGATAGGATGGGGAGTTAGTGAAAGGGCCACAGGCAAATGGGTGGGGCTAGGGAAAAGCAAGAGGATGGGAAATGATTAGAGGAATGTGTAGGTGGGTTAAAGTGAAAATGAGAAAATCGAAGGCAGAAGAGATAAGGCTGCCGGGATAAAATCTCAGACCAGCAGACAAGGATATGTCACACCTTTCAGGATACCTACTTGGACTGTCATTTTGATATTAAAAAATACTAATTTCCCCAGCAAAAGCTCAAGTATTTTTCTCCTCAGTTTAATATGGAAAACATCAAGGCATCTCTGAGGGGCCCTGTGTCTCTTTGCTGCCACTCCGTGCACAATAAAGCACAATAGCCTGCCATGCTATTCCCATGATGAGATTCCCACTGGAATAAGAGAGGACTATGAGATAAAACCCCTCCAGTCCTCACTAAATCTAGAAGTAGAAGACAGAAAGTGCAAGAGACATATTCTGAGGGGTCAAAAAGCAGCTCTCAACTTATTGTATTTTTTCAGTCATCTAGGTTTGCCTTTGGCCCTGTAGAAAATTATGTTAAGCTGCCCACGAGGTGACTTCTTTTAGTCTTCCTGAAACAGAACATTTTTAAGAGCCGTTTCCCCACGACTTTGTCAAGTGCCCTTCTACGGTGCACATTATGTATGAAAAATATTTGCAGTCTAATGGATTGTTGAGAGGATGTAAAATTTTATCAATGGTCATTTGGATGCAATCAGATGATGAAAGACCAAAAATGCAATTGGGGCTGTTTTCAGGGCTTAAATGGACAAATGCTGCAGTGCCTCCCGCCTGTCTGCATGAGTGTAGCTCACACCGCGGGGATATTTTACTACAGTTACATAAACAAGTAAACATTCATGAATCAGTTTCACACAAATTAATGAGAACGACTCTGACATATACAATCAGAATTTGGTTGCCTTTTCCGCCATTATAATTCTGACATTGTTTTAGTTTCACATGAATGAAAGTAGATTATGGGTTAGATGTATGATGGCTTAGGGAATAGTAATATTGCCGGGCGAGAGGAGGTTTAAAGCTGTCAGAAAATCACTTAGTCCACAAAAGATTCCAGTTAGAAACATGACGTATAACCTGTAAAGAAGCACTTGACTTCAACACAGCCTGAGAAGGGCCCAGCCATTTTAACTGGCGCCATCAGTCTCCTTCAGGTAATGCAATTAGATGCCACTAATATCTTGGGATGCTCTTTAAACTGCAAATGCACTTTTGCTAAATAGCGCACACGGTAATAACTAGTGACAACACTGAAAGAGCCAGACTGAATAAGCTTTTGCATGTGATTGGTTAGAGTAACTGCACACGCAGAATGGTCCAAAAGGGATTGAAATCAGAAACTGAAATGAGATGTTATCTAAATCTGTGCTGACATGTTTGTGTTGTTACTAGGCAAAACACATCATCTTAAATTTGAAAGTTGGTTTTCAGTGGCTTGAGAATGGAATTACATCTTTGATCATCTAACCAAGTTCTCTAAACAAACCATAGAAATCTTTGACTTAATGTTGACTTATTGTCCCCTTACTGAAGCGGCATCAGGGGTTCTGTTTCTACTAAAAATGAAATCATGGGTCTTGGAACTGTTTGTTTCCACACTTGGCATATAGATTCTGGTTTAATCAAAGCCTCAACAGGCCACATTAACTGAGTGAACACAGGCTTTTTTAAAATACATTTTTATAATGATCTTCTGCCGTATTTAAAAAAAAGCTGATGGGAACCGTCGCTAATTTGCTAAACACCTGTTAATATATGTTTGGAAATCTTCCAAAAAAAACATTTATTCAACCAGTCTGATCCCAGATATTAGTTGTGGAGAATCCCTATGGTCCACATCAAATTATTTTTATATGATCAGTAATAGATTTCCTGACAAAACTCCACTCCCACTACTCGTTGTTAGCCTGCTCTTAGTAATTTTGTGTGCTAGCATGACTGGGAGTAATGGCTGCTTCTGCATAGCCAATTTTTAACATTATCCTCCTAGTTATTCTTTTTCATTACTAGCAAAACCAAGAGAGCTGTAAAGAAAGCAGCTGAAATGCAGGTCATTGCATTGCAAACTTTCATACCAAAGCCTCTAAGCTTGTGAAGCAGGAGAACACGTTTTTGTCCGCACTGTTAACTAGAAACGCAGTCAAATGTGTTATGAGTCAAATAACCAATAAGTCATATCAAAACAGAGAATAAACATGTTAACATTAGACTAGCATTTTAACATACTTTTCCAACAAAATACATTTTTTGACAGGATCAAGATAGGAGTTTAATTAAGACTATATCTTTTTATCTCAGATAGATGTTCAGAAGGAAATAGGATAGCTATGCCCATTTTACATAATGCGTTGTCAAAATATTAGAAAACCTTCCTTTTTTATTTTTATCACGTGTCCTTAAAGTAACAATAAGTGATTTTTCATCACTAGGTGGGGCTTGATTATTGTCTGTAGACCAAAACAGGATGTGTATCAAGCCATGCCTCTCTCTACCTCCACTCCAGCTGCAACCGGCCCACTTTCTCCTCCCCTTCTCATCCTCGCCTTGCATGTGCTTATTTGCAAAGGATAAACAAACAGCAAAACAACATCACCTTTTGGAGGAACATGTCAGGTAAAGTAGTAAGTAACTCAGAAATGTATAATGCGGTTAGCAAGAGAACGTTTTGATCCGCTGGCCGTGCTCTCCACCATTTTGTGCTTGGCGGTGGCATTTTATGGGCAGGGAGGGGCTCAGCCATGATCAGCAGTGGTTCAGATGCACCTACATGCATGTGCGTGTTTTTCTCAGTTCAGCAGGTCAACCTCGTGTCTCTGGGATCTTCAGCACCCTGACCAAATTAACTTTAGTGAAGTATTGGACTGGGGCTCTGTATCACTAGAATACCTGCTCTGAAATCATTCGGATCAGTGTTGGGAGCAAAACAAAACAGATTGGGGCATCCAGAGTGTACAGTGTTGCTTAACCCACAGAATCACACAGACATAAATAGGACTGAGAAAATGCTGCAGGGCACCATACATTTGATATCCAAAGTTCACTAAATCATTCCCATTTTACCCTGGATCTTTTCAATTGACGGATTAACTGTAAAATCAAAGGACACAATGGCATATAACTAAATAAGGCCGATTAGGAGCTGAGATAACAACTATGTATCCAAAGGACCAGAGATAGAGAGACAGAGAGGCAGGGAGTGGGATCTGCTTCTTGCTCCTACTGTTTCCCTGAAGGCAGTGTAAGGATAAATCTTCTGAGGGATTATCCCAGCTACACAATGTTCTCTGTTCTGCCCATTGTATGCCTCTTTAAGCACAACTGATAAATTAGTTATTTATATTGTAAATGGATCAAAGACAAACACTGGATTTTCTTTTGATTTGTCTGGTTTGGGAAGCACTGCAAATAATCGCCTCTGTGTATCCATTCCACAAGCCAGATTTTGGAACATAGACAAAAATAGAGGCATGATCGCAAACTATGTGGCGTTTTATCCAAAGGTTTGTCTATTATTTATTTATTTTACCGAAGGTGACTTTGTAAATGTTATTTTCAAGCCTAAAAATGTCAGCTGGTATCCAAGCTAAAAGAAAGGCTTTGAGCCAGCAGGAGTTAGACAATACTATGCAGCTGAACTACCCACTTATGTTCCACAACACTCATTTCACTTTGCCTGCCAGCTCAATGGCGGTCAAAATCAGTTTTTAATGACTTACACATGGGATCAGATATCTTCGTGGGATTCCTCCTGCATTTAATTTAAGGTAAACTAATAGCTTCATTTATTTGCAATTAGAAAAAAAATAATATCCTGCTTCAAAAAGAGTATCATCTTTTCCCCTTTTGCTCTGGCAGCTCACTCTTCAATAGTTCATGAATTTTAATTCATCTGTGGTTGTTAGGCCAATCCCCCAGCTGTAAGAGGCAACAGAGAATTTCAGTCAAATTGAATTACGCTCTGTGTTTCCCTGCTCTTACTCCTTACCGTCCTCCTTTCTCCTTCTCCTCCGTGCTACATCTTAGCCCCATTCCTTAAAATGTCCTTATTTTATACTCCCGGTAAACTGTGTGGTTGTATTTTAACTTTGCTTGCCTCAACAACATGTAAATGACTTTGGCACTTGATGTTTGAAGAGAAAAGATGAAGTAAAAAAAAAAAAATCCCCGGGAGCAAAATCAAACAGATAACAGCCAAGGATTTTCACTCTGCGTTGGAATGTGTATCTTGACATACAGTAACTTTAATGTTTCCCTTTAAAGTAGTCAAGGACAGTTACTTTTAGAGGTATTCAAATCCTGAATATTAAGGAATATATTTTCGATGTTTCCCTTTCTGTACTACATCCTTAAGAGAGGATGTTGCCATAAGTTCTCACTAAATCAATCTGATGTGGGTAGGTAGGCCATCATGTTATCACGCAGCTCCATGCGCATGGCCCTGCGCTCTGAAAATAGCCTACAGAGCTATCATTCATATTAAAGCAACCAGTTACTGTAATATATTAAAAAGATAAAAAAAAAAAAACTCTGAGAGGAAGAAAAAATGTTGCGTCAGAGAATCAGCTGCCACGGGCTTTAAAGGTGACCCACATTACACCGAGTCATTCGTATGACCTCTAAGGTGTTATCTTCAAAAGGCAAACATGGCAGTGCAACTGCCCTACCCGTCCCCCCCACCCCCTTCCCACTTCCTAAGATGCCTGAAAATATCTGACTTTGCAAAGAGTCAGTCGAGCTGGATTTGCAACATCACATTTTCAAGGTCAGATGTTGTGTTGGGTGTTTGGGATATAATGGGTTTAAAAAAAATTACGAGAATACTTTATCGTAATTACACAGATCCCGCCAAATATGCTGAAGCCCATGTTTTCTGGCACCTGCGGTATAAATAAATTCATCTTTTATTGCAGCAGCATAATCTTACACTGTAACATGCAGAAATACCATATAAAATTGTGAACACCTTGCTTGACACCCTGAACCAGTTCTTCACCCACGGCGACCAACACAACCGAGAGGCCCCCATCCAGCTGCAGCAGCATCAGCTCAGAGCCACCCCGTGCAGTCAACCCACGGAAAGCTCCTAGTCCAGAAAGACTTTTAGGAAGGACACTGAAGGCATGCGCAGACCAGCAAGCAGAGGTCTTAACCTCCATCATCATCCTCACATCACTGCAGGCTGCAGTCCCCCTTTGCCTTAAGGCAGCCACCATCGTCACAGTCCAAAAAGACAGTGAACTGCTTAAAACTGTTTAAAATGACTACTGCCCAATTGCTGTGAGTCTCATATTCACCAAATATTTTGAGAGGCTCATCCTCTCACACAAAGGCCGCCACCTCCGCAGACCTCGATCCACACAAATTTGCATACAGAGCAAAAAGGTCAAGAGATGGTGCCATCCTAACAACTCTCTACACAGCCCCACACACCTGGACAACAGTAACACTACTGTGAGGATGCTGTTTGTAGACCTCAACTCCACCTTCAGCACAGTACGTACACACACGCTGGTTCAGAAGCTGGGAATACGGGCCTCTGCAGCTCACTGTGGACCTGGATGCCGGACTTTCTCAGCAACAGACCCCAGAACGTCAGGGTGGCTCCACCACCAAGAGCCTCGTGACCTCCTGCTGCACAATGTGGTTCAGGTCCTGCACTGCAGAGAACAGGAAGACCCTCCAATGGGTGGTGAGAGCAGCAGAGCATGCACTTGGGACCACATAACAACCTGTCAAAGATATTTACACAAACAGACTCCAGCGAAAGGCTAACAGGATCATCAATGACTGCTTGCACCCTGGACACTCCCTTTTCTCCCCCCTCTCTTCTGGAAGACGCTGCAGATCACTTAGGACAAAAACCACCAGAATAAGCAATAGCTTCTACCCAGAAGTAATTAAGACATCAATAAACTCTGGTCAATTTAGGTTTTGCACATTATAATGTACATAGCCGACAAAATTTTATTTTAATGTTGATTCCTGACTGTCTCACATCATATACATGTTCTTTGTTCTTTTATATTCTCATTTTTATTCATAATTTATCACGCTGCTATCAAGAAGTGCCAAACTGGTTTTCATTCTTCTTGTAACAGTGAAAATTAAAAATATATTCTATTCTGTTGTAAAACCCTTTAATTTAAGTATATGCAATCAGTGGAAAATGTCCTTTGAGAAAAAATCTACAAAATCACTGGGAGCAAAGTTATCAGTACTCCTACTGTCAACACTATTCCAGTGGAACATCACTTAATCTTCTCCTGAGTGAGAGACCATACGTACTTGTAAAAACTCCTGATTATCCATAGTCCTGGTTCCTCTCTCATTATCTTTTTTTTTCACCACACCCCACAAGTTTTCTGCATGTGGTGATAATAAAAGAAGAATGATTTAGTATCTGCTTTAGTTGCATTTTGGTTGTTGTTGATTTGGCTTAATCTTTTGGATCATTACCCTGGGATAATCCATTTTCAGTTTTTTTTTTTTGTAAGACCCAGCTGATTTTTCTTTATGACATTAGTTCATTAAGTTATGCACTCTTAATGTCTGTAGTGCCTTCAGTAAAGAAGCAAGCCCACAGCATTACAGATCCTGCACTGTTTAGGCGGTGCTTTTGAACAAAATCTCCTGGTGTGCTTGTTGTGAAAAAGATAAACCTTAGTCTCTGCTGACCAAAGCACTCAGTTCAAGTTGAAGTCCCGGTACAGTTTAGCAATCTCCACATTGTCACATTGTGTACATGGTAGGCTAGAAATGTTGGTATTAGTCCAGGAAAAACTGATTGACTTTGAGATAGCCTCTAATAGATGCCCCTTTTTGGCCCTTTATCAGACAGTTAGCCTTGAAAAAATGTTTCTACCTCACTGTGAATGGGGGCAGGAAAAATGTGGTTCCTAGAGACTGATCAACTTAAGCAAGAAAAAAATACATGAACAAGAATATTTCAGGTGTTGTTAGGGGTAAAAATGTATCACCCCTGAAAATAATCTAAAATTAAAGGTTGGCTTTGTAAAATCTTTAATGTGGGATGATGATGTAGCTAGAAAATATTTGAGTTTTCTTTAGGGCTAACACATATTTTAACTGCTAATTAAAGTGAGCAACAGTGTAGATTCATGGTCAAGCAAATCAGTCTTAACCAACAATACATAACTTAGTTTTTATCTATGTTGCAGATTAAAAACAACAGAGCTTTAGAAAGGACTACAGTCGCATTTGAGGTTGTAATTACAAGTTTGCACATTTATGTAATCTAGAAGGTTAAGATTGTGATCCTGGAAAAAAAATAAGGGTGCCCTTTATTTGGGTTGTGGGGCACTTTGTCCTTCCCTGACTTGGATCATCAACTGTAAACTCATTAGCAAAAGAACATCAAATGACAAATACCCAAGGATCATGCTGACCATTCATCTGCCGCATTTTTCTGAGTGACAAAGCATTTCATGCTGGCAGAAGGGGGTCATCTTACAGGGTTGTTATGTACATGGTCAATAGACGTGCACTGTAAAAAACTCTGAATCATCTCTTTTGATCTTATTGACGGCTTCTGTCATCTATTATGGTAGCAGAAAATGACCATTAAAGGGCACATTCATCCACTGACTCCCACAAGGCCCGTTATGACATTGCCTTAAGGATAACTCTGGGCTATGTTTCTTCATTTGTTTAAAAGATAAGCAGTTTTATATTGACAAGTGGATGGAAGAACACTGCAAGTTGCCCAGATAAACTGGACACCCTTGGCAATTGCTTTGTTGTGTCTAAAAATAGAAGTTCCCAGTGGTCTGTCTTGGAAAAAAATAGAGGCACACTTCATTATTTCATTATATTCCCCCACTCTGATTTACATATACACCAGAGGAAGTGAGGAGTAGCTGTGGAATGATCCTCAGCAGAAAGGCGCGCACACACACACACACACACAGACACACACGCATACAGACAAACAAGCCAGAAACTTGCTGGCATCCCACCCTCAAGAGGGAGACATGATCTCATGTTATCCCCGCTTCCCCTTAAGCATTAAGATATGTGTGCATCATGTCACTGAGATTTGGACTGTGAAGCTCAGCCTTTACAGGCTCTATAATAAATAATGTATCAAGGAGCTAAATAGAATATAATTTGAGACAAATGCAGTATAGTGTTGCATCAGTTTTTTTTTCCAAATGCACTCCTCTTCGTTAACAAGGCATTTCTATTTTTTTTTCTACATGTGCACACAGTTAAATTATTAAATATTCGGGCGGATATTAGGTTTGCCAAGCTGTAGATTCTTTAATCAGCATAAAGCTGTGACTCCCTTACATGATGCTCACTGGTGCACCTCCACTAATACATGTCTTTGAACTGTTCGTTACCACATTTGTTCTATATTTGTGCAGCCAGCATCCTGAGCCAGAACATACAGTGGCTTGAAAAAAAGTATTTACCCCCTTGGCATTTTTCCTGTTTTGTTGCCTCACAATTTGAAATTAAAATGAATTGCTTGAGAGTTTGCAACATTTCATGCCTACAATTTTGAAGATGTGTTTTTTTGCTATGGTGAAGCAAACAACAAATAGGACAAAATAAGAGAAAACGTAGCGAGCATAACTTTTCACCCTTTCTAAAGTCAGTACCTTGTAAAGCTACCTTTTGTAGCAATCCCAGCTGCAAGTGGCTCTGGATAAGTCTCTATGAGCTCGGCACATCTTGCCACTGAGATTTTTTGTTTCCCACTCCCTGCTGCTGAAAAACATCCCACAGCATGATGCTCCCTCCACCATGTTTCACCATGGGGTTGGTGTTCTCGGGGTGATGGGATGTGTCGAGTTTGCGCCAGACAGCATTTTCCTTGGTGGCTAATAAGTTAAATTTTAGTGTCATCTGACCAGAGTACTTTCCTCCATGGGAGTTCCCATGTACCTTTTGGCAAACTCAAAACGTGCCTCCTTATTTTTAACTCTAAGTAATTGCTTTTTTTCTGGCCAATCTTCCATAAAGCCCAGCTCCGTGGAGTGTACGGCTTATTATGGTTCAGTGGACTGATCCTCCAGTCTCTTCTCTGAACCTCTGCAACTCCTTCAGGGTTGCCTTTGGTCTCTGTGCTGCCTCTCTGATTAATGCCCTCCTTGCCCAGTCTGTGGGTTTTGGTAGGCAGCCATCTCTGGCAGGTTTGTTGTGGTGCCATATGCTTTCCATCTGAAGATGATAGATTTGATGGGGCTCCTGGGTAGCATTAAATATTTGGATATGTTTTAGAACCCCACCCTGACTTGTACTTCTCAACAACTATTTCCCTCACTTGTTTGGAGAGCTTTTTTGTCTTCAAGGTGTGATACCTGTTGCTTAGTTGTGCTGCTGCCTCTATGGACATTTGGAAAGGGTCTGTTTATACTGACAGATGTGACACTTTGATTGCCCACAGGTGGACTTTATTTCACTTATTATGGGACTTTTGAAGGCAATTGGTTGTACCAGAGCTGTTCAAGGCCTTTGCAAAAGGGGGGGACACATATGCACATGGCAATATTCAATGTTTTCATTTTGAAGAATTTTTTGCATATATCTTTCTTGTTTCACATCACCAACGGTTTTGTGCATATGCATCACATAACATATTATTAAAAAATATTTAAATTAAAGGTTGAAATGTAAAAACAGGTAAAAAGCTAATATGGTTGAAGACTTTTGTTAGGCACTGTATGTCATAATATTGTACACATGAGAAACATGAGTTCATTGATTCCACTCAACGTCATATTATAATCTGGCCTAAAACCAAGCCTCTGTGAGTGAAGTGATTCTAGCTGACACTGTATTTAAAAAAAACTGAATTTAGCAGAGCTCAAACATATAGGTTACCAGAAATATTGTTTCCTTATGCCACACAATAATAAAGTAGGGAAATCTGGGCCCTGATTCATGGCTGTATGGGTATATTTAATCATTCTGACTCTTCAGCTAAACATGTTATGAATAGCTAATGTTTGGATTTAGGAAGATTCCTATGAAAGAGGGCCATAGAACTGCAGATGGCGGCTGTTGTGAGTCACTGGAGAGACGGCCTGGTGGTGGAGGGGGTCAAACAAATGCGATGTCTGGGTGACCTTAATCACTTCCAGGTTCATTCAGACTCGGATTTCACTTGTGCTCCTTATTTCAGGTCACTGCCTCAAAGTCGAAGTAGGGCACAGTCATTATCTGAGGGAGCATAACGCAATCATCCACACAATACAATAAGGTCGGCACAACTCACTGAAGTCAGTGAAGTGTTGTCCATTACCTTTGGGTTTAAGCATGTGTGCTCCATCCAGCAGCACCTGTCTATAATGTATCTCACATGTGCAACTCTCACGACAACTTCTGTTTTTCAGAAAAGGCATATTTGAACTCTGGACAGATTGAAGCAAAAAAAATAATAATAACTTGTATGGAGAGAACAATTTTCACAAGATAAGTGAGTCACAATAAACGAAGGACTGCCTTCGACTGCTCTAGTTAAATAGTTCTACTGAAACATCACTAGTTCAACTTTTTTAGTCCAACTTTTTTCAATGTTCTATTTTTGTTTCTACACTTTATTCCTACTTGCTTTTATTCTTTTTATTTTCATATATTTTAATCATGTAAAGCACTTTGCATTGTCTCTGTACTGAATTGTGCTATATACTGTAAATACATTTGCCTTGCCTGCCTTGCCTTGAAAGAATAACCAATATGTCAAAAAAGACCAATGGCCCAGTTTTGGTTGTTTTTGTTATTAAAAACATTATAACTCACACAATCCTATAAACTAAGGACCCAGCTACACTAAAAATGCCTTTTTTTTTCTTTGAAAAAAAAATCTGCATGCTGTCTGGGATCACAAACTCTGTAACACCTATGCTGTGTCATGCGGTGGTGATAATACTAAATTAACTATATGCAAGGTGAAGTTTTATGGAAACAGAGTCAGAACAAAGCAAGATAGATGTGCAAAAACAACCAGCAGGGAGAAGTAATTTCAATAACGACATTAAAGTCCAAAAGAACATCACTCCTTGATTATGGAAGCAGTGAAAGGCTGATAATCCTCCTAAAACAATTGTAGCTTGTGTTTTCTTTTATAGTATTTACCCCACTTATCTCATTTAATAACTCTGTGAGCTTACATTTAAAGTTTAATGGAAACATAGTCAGACAAAGCAAGACAGATACATTATACACATTTTACAAAATATCTGGGTTGATGTGGACAGAGTCTGAATTGGTTTCTTGGTACACTTAGTTTTTTTCCCTTTGTAAATGGAGACTTAACTACAGTACTCACATATTGTAAAGCATTTTATGTATATTAGTGTGATAAGATAAACTAATCAAGGAAGGCCAGCTCTGTTCTAGGGTGTCCCCTCGATCCAGTGCAGGTGGTGGGAGACAGAAGGACTCTGGCAAAAATAAAATCACTTATGAACAATATCTCTCATTCCATGAAGGAAGCTGTTGCAGAGCTGGACAGCTCCTTCAGGGACAGACTGCTGCATCATGAATGCACAAAGAGCATTATCACAGATCTCTCCCAACAGCTTTTAGACTTTATAACCATCACCGCTCTCAACAAACTCAATAAATTTATACCTCTATGATTTAGCAGTTTTTTTATTGCTGTATAATCTATTGCTGTTTTTTTATGGATAGATCTGCATCACCCCACTCAATTGCACACTTCTTTAATTCTTTTTTAATTATGCTATAGATAACAACGGATAACTGCATAGTATTTTTTCTTGTGTTGCAAATTAGCCCTTTGTTCATAGTCACCTATTGTATGTTTTTATGTTTTGATACAGGTTATTTTTATTCTATTCAATTCTACTCTATTCTATTCTAACACTATCAGTCCAAAAGAGAACAAAACAAAACAATTATTGATTGGGTGGTGATCACGACAAGTCAAAACCAAAGGGAAGATGATTCAGAACTTGTCTGTACTAGTCATACGTATGTCCCAAACATTTAAACGCCATGTTTGCCATGTTTGCCATGTTTTTGTTAATTCTTTTTATTATTTATTGTTTCCTCCAAGTCATACATTTTTAGCACAAGCTTGAAGATGTCATCGCCCCACCTTTGTGAAACATCCCTAAAGAAGTAAACATAATTATGTTGTGATATTTAGTTCAATATACAAGCAACAGAAAACATGCACAAGGTTGTGGCGTAGTTGTCTTCTAAAAACACATAAAGTTAAACCACCTACAAAAGAGTTATTTAAAAAGAAAAGTGTTGAAAATAATAATTAAAAGAAAAAGAAAAACAGTTAAATTTTTTTTGCCCAGGCTGTTTGCATGTTGATGAAAAACTGTCAGTTTGCAAAACTATATATCCCTATTTGAGTAGATAGGGCTTTTGTTTGCAATCCCCTCAGAAATATTCAAAACTTACTCAAAAATTCTTTCACTGGCTTGTCTTTTTTTCTTTTGCTGTTTGTGCAATTGGTAAACAAACAAGTATGTAGAACAAAAATGTTTCACTACATTCAACTGTTAAATGTTGTAAATACTTTTAGATCAGACGCTCGCAGATGGAAGTATGGACACAGAATCTTTAAGGTCTTGAGTCAAGTTTTATCCTGATCATCGTCTTTAATTATAAAAATTTTTTTAAATGCTTTCCTTTTCGTTTTTTTCTGCTGTTGCTAACCACATAATTATGGTGAGATATTAAAACTGACATAATTTGTAATTATTACCCTGTGAGACAGGGCTGAAATTTGAGCATTTGAGCAAAGGGAGATCAAATAACAAGCCTTTCTAAGCAAGGGTGAGAAATTTAGACATATAGCAACATCATGTCTTAATGACTATACCATTATTCAAGTGTTACAGACCTCTACCACTGAAAATTATCAGAAAAATGTGTAATAGTGTGAATGACCTATCTTGGGAATGAGTTGCTCTTTTTTGAAGACTGCATGCTCATGAATTCTTTATATAAGCTGGTGAATATCACACGCATTATTCACGAAGACTCTTCAAAATATCCTCTATTCTATTGTGCTTTTATGTTTTAAGCTGCAGTTGGCAGTTGTTGTAGTGCATCCTTTGCATGGTATAGTATAAGAATTTCCCAACGATACCCAGAATAACACATTAAAGCAAACTGTTACTTGACAAAATATGTTTAAGGAGAAAAAGGATGAAGTCAAAGCACTGTTATTGGCAAAGAGATGCTTGCTTTTGTTTTCACTCAGAGGTGTGGTACCATTTTAACACTGACAAAAAAAAGCCATCAGACGGAACCATATGATGCGTTTACCACTGTCTGGCATTAGCTTTATATGTTTCACCATCTGAGAGTTAATGGATCTTCACAAACCTGCTTAGTGGCAATGATTTTCAAGCATATGACATGTTGTACATTTTTATCTTAACCAAGCCTTTGAATATCACCAGACTGATAACAAAGATAAATATATATGACCATTAATCATTTCAAGTCAGGCAATGAGATGAATCTGTGCCTATTCTTTGTGCATTTTTATGTCTGCTTATGAACTGTTTTCAGTAAATCATCTCCTCTCAAATTCTTGTTTAGGGGTTTACTCTTGACCTTTTTCTGCTCCTGTCTCCACAGAGTGAGAGGGCAGAAAATAATCTTCATGTCATTGTGTGCATGAGTAGATCAACTTTGCACTGTGTACACAGTTTAGTGTTATACATCTGTGGCCGCTGCTTGTCTTATTGTGTTTCTAGCCTCCGACTTGAGTCTGACAGCCCCGTGTAATATCCTGTTAGCTCAGAAAAAAAAAAAAAAAAAAAAAAAAAAAAAAAGATTGGATGAATTCAATGTTTTGGTTAAACAGTTCTTCCGCATGTGCAAATCCTTTCAGTTAGCCCACTTATGCCATGCCCAGGTCTAATTAGTCAATGGACTGATCTCATTTGTTCAAATGCTTTTGCTGCAGGTGTCCAGTCCAAGCTGAGAAGATTGCCGGAGGCATTAGGTTAGGGAGGCAGGCTTAGAAAACCAATATAAACGACTTGATGGCTTGTATGCAGCCATGCTCCCAAGCGTACATGCATGCTATCAAATATGTTGCACAGCAACTGTTTCAGAAAATTGCGTAAAGGGGGAACACATCTTGCTGTTACAGTAAAAAGAGATACATTGTACAACGGAAAACCATAAGGACGGCTGTTATTCAAAATGTGAAAAATGCATTCCACAGCTTAAAAGAAGAGCAAGTGCAGCAAATACATCTTTATATGTAAGCATTCATTAGAATGTTATTTTCTGTGTTCCGAAAACTGAATAAAGCATATCCAGTGCATCAGTATAATGCAGGAATTAGCAGAGTGTCCAGTTCATTTTAACACTCTTTGCATTTGAAGCAATCAGGAACTAATAACAGGCATTTGCATTAGACTGTAGTCTTTCTGCGCTCATTGGGGAATTCTGTCAGGACTGGAAAAAAAAGGCAATTGTCTGCACTCTCCTGATTATCTCTTGCAAAAGCTTGTAATCTGGCTGAAAGTACTTAAAGAGTCCAGCAACAAAATAAACAGCATTGATTGTCATCCCACTGTTCTTTTTTTCCCCCAAAGAGGACCACGCAGCGAGGGAGGAGTTTAGAGGCTAAGGTTGTGCTTTCCTCCGTCAGTGCCATCTGCTTGGGCAAATGTTAAGGCAGGCTAAATACCCCCTGAGTCCTCTGTTCAAACCAGATTATCAGCTATTCTAAGGAGGCGGACAGGCATCTTATCATCTCCCAATCTCTTTTACAAAGGCAAATCAAGAATTCTCTGCAGGGATTACCCGGATTTAGAAAAGACATAGACATAGCCCTTCTTGGACAAAGTCTTTAAGTTGTTGCCTTGTCTTTAAGTCTATTTCCCTCCAGCTTGCAAACAAGCGGCTGCAACTTGTCAGGTGCATCTGAATGAATTGGAATGCCTTTCAAATATTGATTTATTGTGGTAATTCAATTTGAAAAGTCTAAAACATTATACAGATACATATATATATATATATATATATATATTGCAAGTGTTTATTTCTGTTTTTTTGATTATTGTTGCTCACAGCCAATGAAAACCAAAAATTCTGTTTCACAGAAAATTTGAGATACATAAATCTGCATGAATAGGATGTTCAACACAGAAATGTCAGGCAACAAACCAGTCTGTCCAGGTATTGTATAGCATACTATGCACTCAGTACTTGGTCAGCCCACAACACAGCATAACATGGAGGTGATGAGCCTATGGCACTGTTAATGAGTCAAGAAATTTCCAGTTGCTTTAATGTTTTGGGGGTCTGGACTCTTTCCTCTTGACAATAACTAGGTTTATATCAGAACAGTTTGCTGACTGTTCGAGCACAGTTATACCATAGGTGTTAAACCAGGTATTGCTACTTTTGGCAGTGTGGGCACATGCCAACACTTGCTGGAAAATTAAATCAGCTCCTTAAAGCTTGTCAGCAGAGAGAAGCATGCAGAGTTCTGAAAATGACTACTAGATGGCTGTTCTGATTTTCGACTTGATAAGACATTGGACCAACACCAATGACTCCCCAACTCATAACCTGCTGTGGAAACTTAACCTTGGATCTCAAGCAACTAGGATTTTCTGTCTCCTCACTCTCCCTCCAGATTCTAAAGTTTCCACTTCCAAAGGACATGCAAAATATACTTCCTTTAGAAAATAATTATTTGTAATATGGAGCGAAAGCCCAGCCCTTTTTCTCCTTGACCCAGAGGTAGGACACTTCTGACACTGTCTGGGGTTTATTATTGGCTTAACACAAGGAATGCAACAGCTGTTGCCCATATCCTGTATGTTGGCTGTTGAAGCACTGATTCCAGTCACTGTCCAATTCTTAAATGGATTTTGCTTCACAAACCTCTTAAAGCTGCAGTTATCACTGTTGCCATTGCACTTGTTTGTACCACATTTTCCCTTCTACTCATCTTTCCATTAACAGGCTTGAATAGATCACACTGTAAACAGTCAGCTGTCCAGCAGCTATTCTATTGATTGTATTGGTTTTAACATAAATTGTATGTTAAAAATATTTTTTTATTGTGTAACACTCAAATTTTCTGAAAAAAACAAATTATGGCTTTTTGTTTGTTGTAAGCTGTGATTATCTAAATACAAAAATAACAGTTGAAAAATATCGCCATGTGTAATGAATCAAAATTATGTATTAGTTAAACGTTATTCCTTGAAGTAGTTAGATATATTCATTTTGCAATTATATTCTGATGTATTAAAATCCACGTATATGTTACAAAATAAATATTATTATTTGTGTCTATACTGTTATATGCATTTTTTTATTTTATTTATTACCATGCTGTCATCTAGCTTGGTTACACATCAGATAATTATTTGCTTTAGACAATACTGTCAAAGTTGTGGACATACAGTGTTAAATTGTAATGCAAAGAGAATTTGAATGATTCAACTGCATGCTAGTTTGCTCCAAAGGCTTCTTGATGGATGCTCAAATTAATCTAAAAGGAGTAAAGAGTTTAAATGCAAACCCTCTGTGAATGCATTTCCTCACTGACACACACACACACACACACACACACATAACCTGCTGGCTAAAATAATAATAATAACAGACAAAAACAGAAACGCACAAAGAAACCTTGGTGATTTCAATTTTGTCTTATCCCTGCAGTATTTGTCTTTGTGTTCCAGTGGATTACACTTTAAAGTACATGGGTAAAACAAAGGCTGAAACCATGTAATTGCCCCAAAGAGGGGGGAGAATAAGGGAGAAGGGGAGGGCATTTCACTCAGAGGAAGCTTTTAAAGCTCAGCCTTCCCTGCTGAAACAACTGTATTAACATGCATAGAAGCAAGCTCTCACAAAGCCATGCAAGCCAACAAGTCCAGACATCCCTAAAAACATTATTGCATCGCCGTTAATCTTGTGAGTATTTTTTTAATCCAAAGCAAGAGATCACAATAAATTTTCACTAGGATATTTTAAGGAAGATGTAACTATGTTGCAGGCGCCCCAGCAAACTATGCGCTCATGGCACACTATCAGCAACCACAGTTTTAGATCACACTTTTAACAAGGAACAAACAATTGTACAGGCAATCGATGTTTTTCAGATCCCCGCTCCACAGTCACACCTCGTTTAATCAACAGAATTGTTTTCTATGAAAACAATCTCCGGGCTGTACAGCTACACTCAGTGTCTCCGAAAGAACCACTCGGCTGGCTTCCACACAGATTTGATTGTTGCACACAAAGAAAAAGAAAGGTAGCCAGCCCTCCACAGCCATGATTGAATTATTCAGTTTGGCAAAGATTTGGCAGCAATTGTGTGGAGTGTTGCCTTGGAGTGCGACAACAAAACAGCATCTTCTTGTTTCCTGCATCACTGCACAGCTCATGCATAAATGGCTATTGCTTAGATAGTCAATATCGCTTTGGGACAACTTCACATCACACCCTAAACATGCCTGCTGCTTAGTAAATTGACTTATACCTTCCCACAGCAGCCCAGGACATTAAAGGTTTTGGATTTTAGGCACTAATATTAATAGAGTTAAGGGTTTTTAAAGGGGTAATCTAGAGCAGATCGTGACATAACTATAGACATACACACTAAAATTGCTTTCATCGAAATTATCTAAATATGTACACAAAGAAAAAGATGCAAGCAATATTTCACAACTGTATGTACTATAAAATATCCACAGCGATGCTGATCTTACTAAATGCATATTGCTCCAAAAGGATAATTTGAGACAGCAAATGCAGTAATCACTTGGCTCAAACAACCTGAAATCTCAAACAGCCACTTTATACCGTCTGCAGCAGAAGACAGCAATCTCAGTGGAGAATGTCAGCGACTTGCAAAATTAATGTAAGAAATGCATGTTTTTTTGGTTGCCTCTATATTTTGCCATGTTATCCACATTAATAACGGATATGTTAGGGTTTTATGTTTCAGGCAGGGGACTGATAACAGAGAGGTACTGATTGCACTGATTGCATTCTCAAGGTTGGCGAAAGTCACTGGGCTGGAGCTGCACACTTTGTCTAAAATTACAAACCTCACATGTGGTTTCTGATTAATCTTGAGAGGTCATTATTCTTAACTAATTACAAACATGCCTTCTTGATTATTGCTTGGTGTGTCAAACTGTTAACATGGAGAAACTATCATGGTTTCTCCAAGGGTTCATGAACTTTTCCACATTTTGCCACGTTGCAACCACAAGCATCAATGCACATTGCAGGGATTTTAGGTGATCAACACAAAGTGTCACAGACTGGTCAAGTAGAAGGAAACTGATCCATGGTTTATACATTTTTTATTAATAAAAATCTGAAAAGTGTCCTGTGAATTTATATTCAACTCTGTTTTGCTCTGATACTACTGAATAAATTCCTGTGCAACAAACTGCATTCAGAAGTCACCTAATTAGAAACTACTGTCCACCTATGTGGAGGCCTTAGAGGGTTTTAGAGAACTTTGATGAACAAACAACATCATTCAAACCAAGGAACACAACAGCAAGATCAGGGATGAACATGTGGAAAAGTTTAAAGCATGATTAGGGTATAATAAAATATTCCAAGATTTATATATTCGACAGAACATTGTTTAATATATTCCCTCAAATTTGAAAGAGGATTGCGCAAATGCAAAACTTTAAAGACACACCCAAAATGGCAGTCAGGGCAAAGACAGCAGTAATCAGAGAAGTACAGTAACTAAGGAACCGATATTAACCCTGGAAGAATTGTAGAGATGCTCAGCTCAGACAGGAGACTCTGTTGAACTATTAGTCATGCACTCCAATAATAAAACTGTGCCCTCAATACACCACAGTCACCAAATTCACACTGAAACATGGTGGCGGCACCATTATGCTGTGGGAATGGTTGTCTTCAGAAAATAAGGGAAGCTGGTTAGTTTATGCAAAGATTATGTGAGCTAATCGTAAATTTTCTTTGTAGTTGGAAATCCCTTTTTTAGATTGCCAGGTAGTAAAATAAGTGTACCACGTGATGTTGATATTCCAACCAGGAAAGTTGGAACATAGTCAGAAACACTAAGTAGTGCACATATAGAAATTACAGACGGTTGTTGATATAAACTATAAACTATGTACTTCTTATATAAAAGACTAGAGACTGTTTCACCTTGTAGCAAGAAAACAGCCTTAAACATACAGCCAGAGCTACAATGGAAAGGCTTAGATCAAAGCATTTTTGACATTGCTGTTTCCAGACACTCTCCATCCAGTCTGACTGACCTTTAGATAGTTTGCAAAAATTAATTAAGAAATATTTCACTCTCCAGATGTGCTAAACTTTGACTGCCATGCTCCAAAAGATTTATCTGTAACTATAGCAAAATATGGTTTTAAAACGTAATAACTCAGAGGCATGCTACTTTGTATCAGTCAATCACACAAAATCTCAATAAAATGCATTACAGTTTGAAGTTTTAACTTGACAAAGTATTTAAAAAAATACAAACAGAAGCACAACAGAAAGTCTTAGAAAATGAAAAAAAGACAATATAAGAACATATGGACAGTCTCATTCACATAAACAGAATACATAGATTCATGCGTGTCTGTGTAAACTCATGTGTGTTAGTCTGTGTGCGGCAGTGTTATCATTGTATTATATGTAATCACATATAACCAGCCTCCTGGCCTGTTGGGTGAAATTGAATAATGTGTCCTCATAAATCATGAATCAATAAGTGTCAACAAAGAAACTCTGGAAGCAGTTGCCTCACAGAAATGCTTCAGTAAAATGATGAGACAACTTCACCGGGTTGTCTTATACGTTTTAAAATCAATGTGCCCACTTATAAGGTGCCACAGCCTAAACCTGACCAGCCGTTTCTGCTTTAACCATGCCCTTTTTTCCTTCACTGCTTCACTTATTTCATTTTATCTTCAGCATAGAATCACCAGCTAAAATGCTCAAATATTTCTAGTTGTTAATGTTTTTATCTAGTTGTTAATGTACTTTATTTTAGTCTATTTTTTTGTATATATAGCTTTTCTAAAATAGTCTCATTATAGCTGGGAATAAAACTGAGAAATGAACCATTAATTTGTGCAACTGAAAGAGACAGAGCTACCTTTAGATCTTTTTAATTTCTTTAGGTAAAGGTGATGCATTTAGCATGTTGCAGTTTATCTATTATTAGAAATGTGACATTTATGCTCCTTCTTTACCTGAACACTCTTTTTATTTCAGCACCATTTTTTTCCGTAAATCACCAAGGACACGTTTCCCGAGGGAACTGATTAGCTCTCCTTCTCTCTCGGTTTTCAAAATGTGAAGTAACTTTGATAAGCAATTAAATACTTTCTGTTGTCAGGCTTTGTTTTATGCCTTTCAAGTCAGTATTTTTGGATCAAATCTGCATAAACACTGCTCCGCGGGATATTTGAGGGGTGCTTATTGTACCTTCTCGCATCAATCTCTCTTAGATGTTTAAAGCTTCGCATTGGTGCACCGCTGTACATCATAATAGGAAAGGTATCATTATCAAATGATCATTTTCAGCTTTTTCGTGAAGGGAAGAAAAATAACAGTAACAATAAACAAGGTTGATCCGATTTTTCATCATTTTTTTTCTCCATCCATGTACTTCAAAGGAGGTGTTCTCACTGCATTTACATAGCTTTTTATCTGTAATCTGTTCCTAATTAGTGATGTATATCTAGAACTTTATTTCTTCATTTCATTTTCCTCCTTGAGTGCAGCATTGCCTCACCACAGAGGACTGCATGGTTGTCATTCTGTGGCTGAAATGAGCCTGTTAATTGTCTTCTCTTACTGTATATAGCACCCATTAATGGTGTCCAAACAAGCACAGCAACATTTACCTCCAGACGCCACAAGCTGTCTGAACAACTGCTGTAAACCTAACGGTATGTAAGGGCAATGCGAGGTAGGTTGTTCCCTTAAGTGTTTTAGTGTTCTCACAAAGCAGACGCAGCAGCTATATTGTGCAGACAACAAAACTGAGTGATGCACACTAATACACTTGCATCTCAATGAATTAGAGTAACATTCAAAAGCTCCTTTTCGGAGTATTTCATGTTAAAAAAGTAAAACTCATTTAGTACACAGATTCAGGACACATGGATTAATATGTTTCAAGTGAGTATCCCTGATAATTGGGATGATTATGGCTTAGAGCTAATGACAACCCAACATTTGGTTTCTCAGACAATACTAATATTGCATTAGACCAATAAAAAAGGATTTAAAACACAGAACAGTTGGTTTGCTGAGAAGTATGCCTGTGTACTGCATAGTACACATACCCAATTCCTATTTGGGGCTTTTTTTGCATGGAATACTGCATTAATGCAGTGTGGCACGGAGGGGCTCCATCTGTGGCTCTGTTAAGGTGTTAAGGAAGTCCACCTTCCTTTAATAGCAGCCTTCAGCTTGACTACATTATTGGATCTGTGGGCTCTCATCTTCCTTTTAAGAATACCCCACAGATTCTCCACTGGGTTTAGGCCAAATGAGTTGATACCTTAGCCACTAAACCAGATCTTAATAGTTTAGCAGTGTTGGAAGGTATGCCAAGTGCTTTGTTTCACAATGCTCTCAAGGCTGCAGTTGGCAATGTAAACACACTTTTTCCTTCCACAAAATTTTTATTAATTTGATTTGATACAGCCTACTGTCCCAAGTTTCTTTTTATTAGATTGACCTTTGGAGGCTTACGCTCTTCGTGGAGGGTCTCAGTGATTGTCTGCTGGACCACTGATGAGTCAGCAGTCTTACCCACAATAGTGTCTGCCATAACATAACATTTCTTTATTAAGAATCCATTGTTATTGGTCAAATATAATATAATATTCACATTTTCTGAGGAACTAAATTTGGACTTTTCATTAGCTTTAAGCCTCTTTCATCAAACTCAACAGGAACAAACAATAAACAAAAAGAAATCTAACTACGTGTAATGTGTGTGTGTGTGTGTATATATATATATATATATATATATATATATATATATATATATATATATATATATATATATATATATATATATATATATATATATATCAGAGTTTCCCTTTTTTAAGTGTATTACAAAAAATGGTTAACTGTATTTTAATTTAATAAGTAACCATATCAAATACCAAGAACAGTAAGTAAAAAGAGTCATCAAATATTCAATACAATGCAAAAGACTTTAATAAATTTCAGAAGCTCACACATACATAAACATTGACATTATTCTCCACACAGGCAAATAAAAATCAATTACAAAGATCATGTAAGGTGCATATTTTACTTCACATTAAATAAAAGTGAGGTTTTCTGTCTCCCTTATATATATATATATATATATATATATATATATATATATATATATATATATATATATATATATATATATATATATAACCATTTCCCCCAATGATCAGGTAAACCTAATTATTACACAGTGCTAAAAAGCTGTGTGTAGTGTATACTGTGGCTCCTACGCAGCAGTGAATACATTTGATACCATATCTTCCTTAAATAATAACAGCCTGCCTCACAGATAGAGGCAACACACATAAAATTAAAAGCTTTAAAATAGGCATAGTCTGTACAACCATGACAAAGCAAGACCGGGACGAGATCCGAAATGGACTTCTGCTCTGTGAAGTAATTTAATTTACCTATTTACAGCCGCTCACACAAGGGGGAAAAGCCTGTGCTCCTGTTCTTTCTGTACATTTCTGAGTGCGTACACAGTCGTTGTCTATATTAATGATTCTAATTTTGTGGTCATATGCATGTACTGGAGGCGCCTGTTAGGCCTTAGCTAACAAATAAGTCTAGCTTTTAATTTAACAGGAATATTGAACACCGATGCACCTAATCAATTACTCTGTTTACAATAGAGGGTTTTCTACTCAGAACATTTCTTCATGATTTGAAAGTAAAGGAAAAGAAAAAAAAAACATATGCTAGAACAAAAGCCAATATTGTTAATTTTATTTTCTTAAACCTAAATGTACTGCTTTGTTTTGAAGAGAAGCCTTGGTTGCATTTTCATAATCAGGGCGCGCAAACTCCCTTTACCATCGGCTCAAACAAAACCACTGCCCACGGATTATTATTTTCCTTCCTTTTTTAAACCATCTGGAGTCATTTAAATGTGGTTCTCATGGGTAAATCACTTCTGATTTAGGAGTAGAAAGGGACACACAAAAGGTTAGGCTTAGCACGCTTCAAATCTGCCCTACATAAACAGCTTTTGATTATGACCCGAGCAGTTAGTCCCTTGTGATTGTGGCTTAGCTCAAAGTATTAAACTTGTCCTACCATTTCTTCCAGTGTAATAACAGCTTGCCGATCTTTAGCACAGTTGTATTAGAAAAAAAAGGAATGTGGTTGTATTGTGGGGTCAAGTGAACTTCTGTTACATCAGCCTCACTTGTTGCTCAGTGGCATCAAAAGTGGAACGGAAAGAGGCAAAAGGGTGAAATAACAAAACATAACTGGGCTTAAACCTAATGTAAACCAGCAGGTTGAAGGCCCTTGCAGCATAAATACATTAAAAGTCATAATTAATCAAAAAAACATAGCAGGTAAGAAAATAAAATGGCCATCAGGCAGTTTTTTTTTAAAACAAGGCAAAGAAATGCAGTCAATAAATATAAACACCATCGACTTTGTGAAAGATATACATACATACATATCAACATACTTTACAAATACTGACTGAATTTGACAGCTATTGTACAGATTGGTTGCTTGAGAGACATTTTCAGGGGAAAAGTTCAAGTTAAATCATCTTCACTCGCGTAGGTAAAATGTAACACAGAACTCAAAGCATTGTAGCTTTCCAACAGATTCACAAGAGGAGCTTTGTCAAGTTTTAGAGAAGCACGTCTCCTTTTTTTCTAAGATACCCCACCCACCCCCTTTCCCCCACTTCCAAATTCATCTTTGAAACTCAATTGAATGAAGAGGTGCAGTTTGAGGCTGTAGAGACAGTAAAGTACTTGTTTCACCTCTTCAGTTCTTCCTTCTTTGCCCTCTCTCCCTCTTTTCTCCCTTTTTCTCTCTCTCTCTAGGAAGTGGGAGCTAGAGATTGATTTTAATCCTGTGGGAGCGAGCTGTACCTGTGCCACAGAGTGTGCCATAGTGTGGTGGTTTCAGTGCCATCTCCTGAAATATAGAGAGACAGACAGATATAGGGAGATTGTAGTTACAATGTCAATGAGCTCCGAGCAACCTAAGCTGCAGCCTTATCGGTGAAAGGCTAAATTGAACACTGAATGAGGAAAAAAAAAACATCTCTGAAAAGAGAGTGGAGAAAAAGAAACAGGCGTTCTTCAAGGTACTGCTGGCAATCAACTCATTATCATGTCAGGTTGCCTTGAAGAATGCCCCAGGTGTCACACGTTTGTGTATTTTCCTGTACTTATCAGAGCATGCAATCTTATCCAATTGTCACTCCCAATTTGTCTTTTTTGTCTCCCACCACACTAGCGCAGCACTCTCCATTTCCCCTAAAACAAACATTTGATTCAATTTAGGCCCACTGTTTCGCTCGGACCCTTGCCAGTGGGTCCTCTGATATGTACAGAATATGACATTTTGTAGTTCCTCTGAAAGTTAGCAACACATCTGCAGTCGTTTGGAAATGGGATAATCAGTCTGGCCTGATAGAGCTTACAATAGATAGACATAATAATGATAGATCCAGTTATTCAGCAGACAGGCCATAAGCAAAAACGATCAACTAAAACAATATTAATGATAACAACAGACATATGCTGGGGATTCCCAAAGTAAGATAAACTTGACTGAAAATATCACAGTTCTACTGTATTATAATGTTAAACAAAAATAATCCTGACCAAAAATGTACTGTATATGATTTATTTAGGTGGTGCTCCTTTAGATTCCAAAGTATTACTGATTAACCTCAATCAGTAATGATTTGAGGTTTTCCATGAGTGGTGTACATTTCTTTAAACCAGCTGACCTGCAGTCCACAGCAAAATATGAGGAAGAGGTGTCTATGTTGTTATTAATCTCCGTACAACCTCCCAACACTAATAGTGATTGCTGTGCACCGCAGGACGTCTGGATGAATAAATCTGCTACACAGTTCCCCGAATTACAAGAAAAACTAATCTGGGTGTTTGTAAACATTTCCATTTGCAGAAAACTAAGATCTTCCATGGTGTGAAAACTATTAACTACTGGGTGGATAGTTTAGAAGTTCTGTAAAGTTATTACAGGTGGAAGTTACGTTACCTGTAAAAGACAGATGTCATATCAGTGAATTAGTAAAAAAGTGAGAACATCCTCAGGGTGGTGGAAAGCTAACAGCTAGTCAGACAGCAATTTAACTCAAGCTGAAAATGTTAATTTCCTCTGGATCCAATTTTAGCAAGTATTAAACCATCTACATTTTCCCAAGAGAGATTCAAGTTTGTTGCTGTTTTCTCCTCTGAACAACGTCCATATTACGAGGCAAAAGTTAGACTGTTTGGCGGGGTCTACCGATCTGCTTGATGTTAGTCCACCAGGATAATTTCCAAACAACTACAATAATTGGAAAAGTGCATGAATGTGCTTTTGATGCCATTGCACAAATGATAGCCTGACGCAAATCCCAAACTTTACTCCACTGGCATTCTTAGAGCGGACTAAAAAGTCACAGCTGATACAGCTGGCAGCATCAACCAGCATGGATTTAGCTAAGTAAAACCAAAGTTGTTCAGCTGAAAAACACTGTGAAAAACCTAATAGCCATCATTTTTGAAAATGTAGATGTTTAATATACACTAATGAAATGTTATATCCTGCAGACATGAACATTTTCAGTGAGACTGGAGGGGCTGTCTGGCGAGCTGTTAGCTTCCCACCTCTTAGGATTTATTTTCTAAAAATGACATCCGTCTACTACAGATAATTTCACAGAAACTCACTTCAACAAATTCACATTATCGTTTCATGGTAACTGTAACTCGCTTTAGAGATTACTGTAACTATAACAATAAATATGAGGAATTATTTTATCATCAGGTCTATTTTACTTCTATTTAAAATAAAAACAATTAAATTATATACATTTTAGTTTTGCATGTTTGTGTGAACACCCTAACATGAATAAACCACGCTATTTTCACTCAAGGCAATTATACTGTGAGAACGTGATCTGAACCCGTGAATAGATAACAAGACACACACACACACAAATCATAGTCATTGATGTTATGGTAACATAATATTCATTCATCCATTCCCTTTAAATTCTATTTTCCAAAGATAACAAAAAAAATGCAACAGAGAATAACAGGTAAAATAACAAGCCTATTGCTTTTAAGGTAACTTGTGCATTTGGACTAAGCAACAACAAAATCTTCAGAGCTTTGCCACAGGAGGTTCGGAATATGAAACAGGATCCTTCAGCAAATGAATTCATTAACCCTTTTCCTTCTGTATATTAAATGTGCTGTCTGAAATCACTGAAGAAGGGTAGTAGTTATTTGATCTGCCCCCGCTAAAGCACATGCTCTAACAAGAGCTCCTCATCACTGAAGGCAGATTGACCTCTAATATCAAAGGGGTAGGGGTTAAAAGAAAAAGATGAAACTGTGAGAAGAAGGGAGGGAAAGGAGGAGGCTGGCATTTGCAAATCCAGCACTTGCTGTATAATGAAGCCATATGGTGGCACAAATCTGTAGTCTCTGAAGTATTTTTACAAGCTTTCCTCCTTATCAGCTACATCTGTAAGTCCCTGAAAACATTTTAGTGACCTTCAACCATAATTATCTCCTGTGTTCCCTCCTGATTGTTATTCCATTGGTGAGGCTTTTCACTTGTCGATGCATTATTATTTTTGTCTCTAGCTTTTGGGTGGGAAGTCACTAAAGCATTGTCTGTCACTTTGATAAAGCAAAAGGAAGAAACTTAACAACCTGCCTATGATCTGTGCCTTTGTAGCTATGACATGACGTCGTGCTGATGAGAGACAGAACTTAAAGAACAAATGGTGCTTTTTGTTTTCAGAACTGCACTCGAAAATAATCTTGACAAATACCAAGAGTGCTCACTTATTCTTTTTGTTTTATCTGATAAAAGTGAGAGCCACACCTTTAGAAGAAAGCGCCCGTTTTCCAGTATTTGTTTCTAGTCCTGCAAAATTGAGTTTTCTTTAAAGAAGCACAGCGATTTAATCAAAGCGAGATGAAAATGTAATTGGGCCTCAGCAAACCAGGGCTGCTGGTCATCTACCTCACATCTCTAGAGCACGACTTGCCCAAGGATAGTTTTTGGCATCCCAGATAATCTTACAGGACGCCTGCCTTTTTTTCCTCATCCCTATCAGCCTTATTCGCAAACCAATTACAGTGATTTTAATCATACTGTATTACAAGTGATTAACCCTTTAGTGCATTTAATTAACCTTTGCAGCCACTGATTCTCATTGGGCATAGCTCCATGCTATTTTTTTCTGTGACATGGGCTTTAAATAAGCACACTTTCAACTTGTGGGAAATGTAACGTCTAAAGTGGGAGGAATCACTTGGCAGTTGCTTAAGGGGACACGAAAATTAGAGTGTGCATGTTGTCTTTGTATCCCCATTAAGAGATGGCTGCTGTTGAGCCGAACCACTGGGAGCACTTTTTTTTTCAGATACATTATTCAATTGCTGGGACCCCATGTGACATCGGAATATGAAACGATTGTAAACATAAAACCCATCTTCAGTCGAGGAAATAAATACCTTAGAAATAATGAGATATAAACACAGCCTGAAGATTTGGAAGAATGTTTACTAATCAAATATTCATGGTTTTTAAATTATCTGCTCAAAAATACACCACTGTGATCAGCAACACAAGTGAAAATCAATTTAAATCTGTGATGAATAAAATACATGAGGGATAATAATTTTGAATTGTTAGATGCAAACTGAATATTTCTGCATATTATCTGGCAGTCATTACAAGTAAGAGGGGGAAATCATTCTGGCAAGTTGTCAGTGTGTCCTATAAAGACATAATGGATTAAATCTTCAGCACCAGGGGCATGTAGTAGGCTTATGCGTCATGTGGTGTGGCAGGGCATAGCTTTTGACTGGGGTATCAAATAAAAGGTGGATGAAGCGGAATGACTATCAGCTCTGTGTGGGTGTCTTCATAAATTAGCCTAAGCACTACACTTTAAAGGATCAACAGTCATTTACGACGATGCTATGAAGGATTTTAAAGCCTGCTACTTGTCACACAAAACATGCTGCGAGGCGAACACAAAAAGGCATAAGAAGACCACAAATGAAGAAAACAATAAGGAAAATGATGGTGTAGACACAGACAAAAGAGAGCACCTAATGAAAAAAAGCATCAAAACAATATTGATGCAACATCATGAAATTTTGCTAGAAATGCATGAGTGGCAGTTCTGATTACTATGATCAAATCTGCAACAGAAAGAAAAGCCGCTGCAAGTAAGTAACGATCAAATTGTTAAAAAAAGTAAAACACAAGAAAACTGTTGAAAAAGGCAACTAAATTGATCGAGACTGAAGCAAAACTGAATAGTGTTCATGCCAGTGGGAATGAATTGCTTCTCTGTGCTCACGCTAGTCGGCCCTGTTTAATTCAATTATGCCACTGATGGCAGGTCAAATAGTTAGTCATTAGAGACATAACAACGGCTTTTTTCAATGTCATGTCAAACGCTCACTAAAATACATCAAAGTGGCAAGACATCTTTGGTGAGATTAGTCATCATCCAGATTGGCCGAATGCAAAGAATGTGTATCTGCATATGCCATTTATAACAATAATTGGGGTCATTAAAGTGGAACATTTATGGGCTTAATGCAGAGTTGGCCAGGCAGGCGTTTTTATGGACTATTGCACCCTTGGTGGTTAAGTATATTGGTCCCCAGTCTCCGCATCACCTTGATCTTCATGACCCGCTCCCCTGTCCCGAGCAGTACTCACTCTTACAAACAGCACTGGGCTCAGGCTGTCAGGACTGAGTAAGGCCACCTCTCCTCATGTCTGATTTACATTTATTTCCCCTGCCAGCTGTTATTTATTGAGGTACTTCGCATTTGGCACATATCTTTTAGGGAATGATAAGCCCTTTGCTGTACCCTGGTATTCAAATGAGCCTCACTCGTACAAATCCTCACTGGCAATTTTAAGACGCATACTATTTTAAGTACAGACGCCACAAAACAGTGAGGTCATTTGTCAAGCCCCTCTCACACACACATAAACACACACACACACACACACACACACACAGATCACGGGTTTCTTTTTTGTTCTGAGCTATTGCTTTCACACTTTATGGCTGAATAAATACCTGATAAAATGAGGACCCTTTGACACATTTTACATGCATTGTTAACCATATCAGCCAGATATACATAGCTTAATTCGCCCTTGACCTCAAATGCATCAGACTTCAATCACTATCCCGATTCTTATAGCCCTCTAAATCAAGGTTTATGCCACCAACTATTCACTGTCAAGGTAAAGAGAAAATCTGTTATTACCAAAACCTTTGCAAATTGATTTAACCTGCAATTTTCTGGGATGCAAAAACAGTATAGACCAAGGTTTTGGCTATTGGTTTGACAAATTATGTATCATATTCATTTTGTGACCTAATTTTTAGGTGCAAATGGCATTTATGTAGACACGGTCATGGTTTGTGTGAGAAAACCCCTTGACTTCATCCTCCCTCCCATCCCTTTCACATCAGCTACCAAGGAAAAGCATTGGGAGTGTGAGTGGGGACTAGTGTGGGTGGGTTTAAAAAAGAATTCATGAATTACCTGCCGGGTGGCGATTTGCCCTGCAGTCTTGAATCCCCCCTGACAGCCGCACTCTGAGACACTGTATGGGTCGGAGCTAGTCGATGAACACTTGGAGAGTGAGTCGCAGCCCACCACAAACGTATTGTCCAAGGGGAGCTCCTGGATCACGTGGTGTTTTTTAGGGGCCACTGGAGTTTCTGGTTTGATTTGAAATGTGGGCTGAGGGGATGCAGATTTATAATGCTTGGCTAAATCTGGGCTATCAGGTTTGAAGGTTGTAGGCGTGGTCGCCCAATTGTACTTTCCCATTGTCTGCTCCTCCAGCTCCACCGGAAGATCCAGAGTACCATTAACATGCTCATGTGTGGGGTCTTCAGGCTTGGATTCATCTATGGTCACAAAGTTCAGGAGAAGGCTCTTAGGGGATCGCTTCTTTCTCTTCTTCTTCTTCTTGATCTGACGGTTCTCTTGGTTTGGGGACACCCACTCTCCACTCTGCTTGCCCTTTTGGACTACTTTATGTCTGGGAGTTTGCCGGCAGCGAACCAAGGCAGTGACAAATATCACCAAAATAACAGTCATGGTCCCTGCTATGATCGCTATAACAACAATTACATATCCATTGGCTTGAGGTGTTATCTCATTGTCCCCTATGTTACGATCCAATGGTGTTTCCATACTTTTCCGCAGCTGCTCTTGGATAAAGGTAGAATTGGACACAGAGTCATTGACAAACAAGTGTACAAGTGCAATGGCATGTAATGACTCAGGCTGGCCTAAATCTTTGACCTTAACCACCAGTCTATGTAGTCCCTGATCAGCTAGTACTATTTTCTCCTGCAGCGTTATGTTACCCGTTGTTTTATCGATGGAAAAGAGACCTCGAGGGGAGACCCTAGATGTGATGATGATGCTGCTGATGATACTGTACTGCAACTCAGCATTCATACCTGTGTCATTGTCAATGGCAAACACTCTGGTGACCACAGAACCTGGGGTGGTGGTGGTTCGCACGAGGTCATATGAATAATTGGAGGAAGGAATAACAAACACAGGGCGATTGTCATTCACATCAACAACATTAATTGTGACCTTGGCGTAGGACGAACTTGGTGGCTGCCCTCCATCAACTGCCTTGACCATGAATGTATAGGAGCTTTGTTGCTCCCTGTCAAAGGTGATATTTGGTTTGATCACACCAGTTTGAGGATCAATGATAAAATTGTCTTTGCCGTTCAAAATAGATAGGGTAATAACAGCATTATCTCCAGCATCTGCATCGGTCACTGTGATCAAGCCCACTGTCCCATAGAGAGGCAGGTTCTCAGGCACATAGAAGTTGTACTCAGGGTGAGTGAAAGCTGGGTTGTTGTCATTGAGGTCCTGGACAATTAGCCTAACAGTGACATTACTCTGCAAGGGTGCTGAGCCATTGTCTCTTGCTGTGACAGTGAATGAGTACCTCTCTTGCTTTTCTCTGTCCAGTCGCTTCCCAACAGAGAGAATTCCTGACCGCCTGTCTACGTTAAATCCATCTGGTGCATCAGGGCCAAGAGTATAAATAATCTCAGCATTATGTCCACTATCTGCATCTGTGGCACTGATTTTTATTAACTGTGTTGAGGGATCATTGTTCTCTGGTATTGAAAGTTGAATTTCAGGCTGGGGGAAGATGGGTGCGTTGTCATTCTCATCCTTGATTTTAATTAAGACCATAGCTGAAGTGTTCAAAGGAGGTGTTCCTCTGTCCGAGGCCACTATCTTAATAGCATATTCACGAGTGGTCTCATAATCAAGAGGGGCAGCTGTCTCCAGTAAGAACTGATCATTAAAGACAGGTTTTAGCCGAAAAGGAACATCATGGTCAGTGTAGCAAGCCACTTTGCCATACAGATCTGCATCCTTGTCAGTAACAGTAATAAGAGCTATTTTGGTGTTCAGAGGAGCATTCTCGGACAGTAGGACAGTCCCATTAACCAGGTTGATAATGTAGCGAGTGTCTATGGAAGGAACATTGTCATTAACATCTGTGACATTGACAGTCACTGTGGCTCTTGATGGGGTTGAGCTGCCATCGCTTGCAAGAACAATGAGTTTATGAACAGGAGTAACCTCCCGGTCAAGAGGTTGCTTTACAGTAATCAGTCCAGTAGAGCTATTGATGGCAAAGTGACGCTTGGTTGAGGAGGAGATCTGGTTGCTGAATGAGAAGTGGACCTGTGCATTGGAACCAAGGTCTGCATCTGTAGCATGAAGCTGAGCCACCGAAGTCCCCATTGGAGCATTCTCTGGAACTGAGACTTCCAATTCGGTGTCCCTGAAGATCGGACGATTGTCATTGACATCAGAAATGGTAACTTGCAGAATGGCAGTGCTAGATTTAGGGGGGTTGCCACCATCCTCCACCTTGATCTTCATCACAAAGGTGTCCTTTTGCTCCCGATCGAGGTTCTGCTGAACAATGAGCTGTGGCCACTTGTCACCCTCAGGGGTCTCAATGATGTCTAAGCCAAACTCATTGACACTCTGAAAAGACAAGACATATTTGGTTAATTCTACTACTTCAAATGACAATGGGAATAAAACCATTTTTGAAGGAAACATTTCAAAGTCAAATAACTACAGATGCACTGAGAAATTGGGTGGCCACTAGAATTGGCAAATTATTAGCTTGACTGCCTGGTCAGAAACTCAGAATTCTGGTCTTTTCCACAAGGCAAAACACAGCTGCTAACATGTCACACAAACACAAACAGTATTAAATATTTGTTACTGTGAGAAAAATTCTTAAAGCTACGCATATTCACTCTCAGTGAGGACAAAATAAAATCACTTGGATCACAATGTATAGTAAGGTATAATAAGTAATAAAAGGGTTAGTTTCTGACATACAGACATTTTGTTAAGGCTGCTACAACAGTGAACAAGACTTTGGTGGATGCTGGACAATTGCCTCCCGCTTCATTTTGTAATTATTCTGTTTTAGCTGAAATAGTTAGGTAAAATACATAGTTCTCTGCCACAGGATGTCAAATTGTACCTGCGTTGCAGACATTTAGTCAAATTGGCAATGGAGCACATTGATCAGGAGTTGTCTGATGTTGCCTCTAGTTCTACTTGGAAAAAATATTGACCATTCACAGTAGTAAGGTTAGATAGAAAGATTTTGAATGTTTTCTTCTTATTATTGTTATTAAATTGGAATCAGAAGCATCTTAAAATGGTAATTTCATGTCAAAACATTGCTCTACAAAAAACAGTGATCAGAAATCTCTCTAAATTATGCATCTCTATAGATAGCATAAAATGTTACTTTACTTTATTTGTTTATTTTTGTGACATGGGCTTTGCATTTTTTTAGTTGAGGAAAATGTTTCATAATATGTAGTAATGCCCAGAATTTTTCATGACCCAGGATTACTTAGAAATAGAATTGTTTTATTTCAACTAAAAGTTTTGTTTTTCCATAGGAAATAGGGCAGTCATCTTTTGAAAGATAACAAAAAATGTGAAGGAATTTTGAAAAAATTCATCTAGTTTTTTTGTTATATCATTTTCAGTTTAACAAAAAGGGAATATAAAAAAAGTTTTTATAGGGCTGGGCAAGTTAACGCGTTAATTTCGCGTTAATTCATTAGACTATTAACGACGATATTTACTTTAACGCGCATTAACGCATGTTGCTCACATGCTTTTATTTTGTGAAGGTCTGTTGCTGCGGTGTAGGGGTTTGAATCAGAACAGTAGGTGGCGATAATGCGCCAATAACCTCGCTGTCAGCCAAGCCTCGGATTCAAAGAGGAAGAAAGGTGCTGGCCGGAAAAAAAAAGAAAGCCGACATGGGAAGGCGGTGTTTCCCGCAGGAATTTGCTTAGGCGAGGCGGTGAGTTGGCGGCCGGAACAAGTTTTGTGCGGAGCGGAGCGGGGTCTGCCTCGACGCCGTCCGTGAAGTCGCTTCTCGCTTCAAAGTAACCATGTGTTTTTGCCTGGTTTTTCCCTGCCATTCACTATATGCACGCGAGAAAGCAACAACAAAAAACCGCGTGTTAACGTCAAATAAACATGCAAGCATATCGAGTTAGCAAGCATTTCAGTTTAAAGTTCTTCCAGCAACAAATATGACAGAAACAAGTTAGTTGTAACCACTGCCAAGTTAAAATTTGGTATTGAACATAAAATGGTAATGCTGCTCCCTGCGGTTACCTCAGAAATTGCCTGTTTTTGGTAGATTTTTTCCCCATAAAGAGAATTCCCTGTCAGTGGCAATAAGCTTTAATTTATTATTATTGCTATTTTTTGTTTTACATGTTTAAGTTGAGCTTTACATTAAATATGTGTTACTGATAAGTGCTACAAATGTTACAACACTTTTGTTCATATGGCAGCAGAACATTAAAATAAAAGTGCTCTTTACACTACTTTTGAATTCATTCTTGGAGTTTGTAAATACAATGCGATTAATCATGATTAATCAGGCAAATTATGTGATTAATCACGATTAAATATTTTAATCGTTGCCCAGCCCTAAATTTTTATAATCCCAGTAATCAATGGTAAATGGTGAGGCTGCCATACATCGCTTCCACCAGGACCTCTGACCACCGGCATTATGCAATTCAGGTGAAGTGTCTTGCCCAAGGACACAACGGCTGAGACGGTCGGAGCGGGGGATCGAACCGGCAACTCGCCAATTGTAGGATGAACTCCCTAACTCCTACTCCACTATCGCTCCAATGGAATAATCTTTACTAGCAGTACAGCGATCAAACACTTTTTTTAACTTATTTTAAGTTATGCTGCTATAGGCTTAGGCTGCTGGAGGACATGAGGGTCTATTTTTCTCAATCTGCTAAATTCTCCTACTGTTCTCCAATTTCCATTACTTGATTGTTATTTCATCTTTTACTTTTTTGTTCTCTGTCTTTTTTTTTTCTTCATCATAGGTACACCTGGTCTGGCATTCTGTTAGCTGTAACATCATCCAGGGAAGACACCCGCTATTACCATATAACGTAGAAAAGATTTGTGGATCAATGTGTGCTTCTTTTTTCTCTCTTATTGTGTCTCTGCTCTGTCTTCTCTAACCCCCAGTCGGTCAAGGCAGATGACCGTTCACACTTAGCCTGGTTTTGCTGGAGGTTTTTCCTTCCAGTTAAAGGGAAGTTTTCCTCTCCACTGTCGCTTCATGCTTGCTCAGTATGAGGGATTGCTGCAAAGCCATGGACAATGTAGACGACTGTCCCTGTAGCTCTACGCTCTTTCAGGAGGAGTGAATGCTGCTTGTCAAGACTTGATGCAATCTGATGGGTTTCCTTACATAGGAAACTTTTTGAGCAATCTGTATAATCTGGTCCAATCTGTATAATCTGATTGAATTTGACTTTGGAAAGTGCCTTGAGATGACATGTATCATGAATTGGCGCTATATAAATAACATTTTATTGAATTGAATTAGCTGCTGATTATTTATGTGTGTTTCTGCTGGTATTTTGATGGCCTGTCTTTTGTGTTAAATCTGATGTTGGAAGGCCTCAATATTACCCTGATATTTAGCTCCTTTAGAAATTCTATGTCAGATTCAAGTTGGGACTCCCTACACTAATGTTACTTTTATTTAGAAACTAAATCGGCGAGGGGTATGAATGATTTTGAGCTTAACTGTATATCAAAGGTAAGAACAATTTTTTTTTGTTTTGTTAATAATTGAATATGCAGTGATGTAAAAATTATTAACATGTGTTTCTCTGCTCTGCTCAGTTCTGTAGAAACCGCACAAATGATCGAGCATGGTGCCCATCAAATTATTCCATATTGTGATTTATTGCTCACAAATATTCAAATTAAGCTAATTAATCTGCTTGAAATGTAACCAATCTTTGTAGTGAATTAAGTCTGTTCATCCTCTACAGTAACTACAGCTCAAATGGATTCATTTTACCTTCTCATCTGTTGCCTCCACCAAAATGAGATTTCACTTTATCTTCATATCTTGTCATGTTAGAATAGAGCAGGCAACATGGCACCATTTCGGTTTCATTATCAGAAAGGAAAAGACTGATGGAAATGGAGACACATCAATAACCTTATATTTGGGTACACTGCAAGACAGGATCACCTTAAATTAAAAAGAGCAGAATGGAAAAATCCTACATATTAGAGAGGCTTTTTGCTCAAGAGGAGCTAAATCTACGCAAAGGTACAGCTGAAAGAAAATGAAAAGAAATGCATGAGTAATCCACATGAGAAATCAGAGGAACTGACAGTAGTTGTTAAGAGTAAATGCCTTCCTAATGTTTAAAGTAAAATGTGTATGGTAGAGGTCCATAAATCAGAAGCAAGAGGAAAGGAATAAAGCAGGTAAAAGACAGAAAGAAGGGTCAAAAAAGAGGAGAAAAGGAGAGCAGGGGGAGGAAATAAGAAGAAGATCAAGCCTATGAATGAGCTGCATGCACATTATGAAACAAAGAAGCCCTTTGAAGCTCTCTCAGTCAGAAGCAGTTTCATGGTAAAACAAGAAAAAGCATCCTCTTTAAAGAGATAAGCTTCATGCTGCACATAATGTTGGAAGAGATTACTCTGTCTAGGCATAGCTATCAAATGAGATTAAGATATGTACATTCTCGTTATTCAAGGGGGGACCATTTTAACCAAATTGCAAGCACAAGAGTGTGCAGTATATTTCAAAATGTGGAGCTGTCCTTCTGCCAACACAGCGTTGTAGCCGACACAAGAACGTGCAGCTGCAGCATGTAAATTATTGTGTACTCTGAGAAATTGCATGCAGAGGAAATGTTGTCAACACGTTAGTGATTGACAGAACTACTTAAAAAAGCCAACGCTGCAGGAATGATCTTTCAGCTCTTACTTAGGGATCCTTGTGGGTAAAATATTAAAAGAAATAAATGGACATAGAATATAAAACATAGAGAAACTGCCACATGGCTAAACTCTGTGGAATCTTTACACACTGCAAAAATGATTTCTCTCATAAATGAAAGGGCCAAGGAAACATTCTGGGAGCTGTAAAGTTATCATCCAACCCATCCATATAGAGCTCTTCAATCCTCAGTTGTTTGACTAGTTCATTGATTCTGCACAGTAGCTCAGTATCTGTGCAGTGATATTTGGAAAAGCCTGATAATAGAAGGATGTTGAGTTAGCATGTGTCAAAGGGAATGTTGCACAGTGATTTATGAGCTTGCGGTTCCACTGTGCTTTTGTCTTGGTTTCAAACAATTTTAAAACTGACAAGACAGCCCTCACTGCATTTCAATAAGTTGAAGAGAGCTTTCTCTGAGGCTGTGCATTCTTCTGAATGCAGAATTAGTCTGGTGGATTGCGATAAGATCTGGGGCAGGCTAAGAAAAGGCCAAACTCTAGCATGAATCACTTGCTGGAAACCTTATGGCTGAGCAAGAAGGACGAAGTTCTCTAAACGGCTTAGTGTGGATGCCTTCCTGAACTTGTTTTATGTGTTTAATTCCAAGTTACAGGGCCAAAGGTTTGTGTTAAACCTGAAGGCAGAGTAGGCGCAGGGCAAAACCAAATGAGAATTGGCTAATTTATGTGAAAGTGATTGAGTGACACTGGCGGGAGGTGAGCTGGCTGCTGATAAGGAGAGGATGACTGTGAACCTCATTTTCACAAACAGTGCCTCCGATTATCATGGGTTTCATCTTTCACTCTAGTTCTCAAATGTGACTTGGATTGAACTGTGGATATATCACTCAAAGTGATGCTCATTGATGAAACACCAGAGGTTCTCTAAACAATCTTTCTCTTTCCATTACTGATGAAATCATATTTTTTTTCTTTTACGCGTCCGTGCCGGTCTCATCCCTGTCTATTTTTCCTACTGGCCAGAGAGGATCTAAGAAAAAATAGGACAAAAGAAGCCAAGCTTTTTAGTCATTACATATAGACTCCAAAATAGAGGAACAAAATAGAACATAATTTATGATGTAAATGAATTTTTCACACGTGGGATAATTTGTCTGCAAGCATAATCTGCCATAATTTCCAGTGGAGCTTTAACATTGTGCAGGATGAATATCTTTTGTTCACCATTAGCTTTTAAAAACAGGAATGCTTTACAAAGAGGCCCCCAGTTTCTTTTATTTGTTCAATACGTTGAAAATGTGGAAGTGGTACAACACTGGGTATGGCTGACTCTGCAATATGATGGTAGCAATTTTAGGAATGTGCCCTGAACAACTCAAGAAAGCTGGACAAACTATCACTCTTAGGGAGCCTCTGAGACAAATCTCTCAGGACCAAACAGAGATAGACCACGGGTGGCTTAGCAGCCAAGAGCTATTCTAGGAAATGCTTGCACAGTCCTTCCCCACTAAACCCCTAGCTTTCTACTGCACCTCTGAAATGAACGATACCAAAGACATGAAAATGTATCAGGCTCCTTTAACTCATATAGAACCTGGGACACAAGGATATTAATCTGAGGTACAAGGAGAATATAATGTGAAGAATTGAATCACGGACCCAAAGCCACAGATGCTCGGAAATATATGACTACACGCAGGGGTTTATGGAGCTATATATTGTGAAAAGGGCAAAGGAAATGGCTGCAGATGATCACTGTAATGAGTTGAACATTTGGTTGGTGATTTCCCAGACATGAACAATTCAGGACACTGCATCGGAAAGGTCCTGGCAGTGAGGAGATGCTTTAAAAATGCCAATTGGTAAGCTAGAGAGATACAGACAGCAAATGTTCAGTTCATTCTATAATATTGTTGAGGGACTTGTCAAGTCTACATCCACTATATGCTCTCTCAAACCATTCTCTATTTTGAATGTTAAAGCTTTTCCTCCATTGTATTAATTAAGCACTATTTTTATTTGTTATTTGTAACACATGAAAGACACAATAATGTAATGTAAATCAAGAATTTGCGATTTTACTCTGCAATCTGAATTAAGATCTAACTCCGTTAGGGGGAACAAAAGAAGATAATATTAGGTCACTACATGATGCTGCATGCTTTTATTTGCTTAAACCTAAAACAAAACGTTGAGCACATGTAACTTGTGGCTGGAAGTTAGACATGCAGGGACTCTATATGCTGTGTCTGCACTCTTCAATGCATATCCCATGATATATTTGCACGCAGAGAAAAGCCTTCAGTTTTTTACAGCCTCCTGCCAAAATGATATAAAGCACATCGAAAGTTTTATGGCCAGTGTTAAATATTTAAAGTTTCACAACACATTTCTTTTTATGAAAAAGTAGGTCATAATAGTTTTTTTTTTCTTCTTTTTGATAAAGAGAACAGTGTTGCACAACCAAAGCACAATAGCAGGCCTGTAGAGCAAGCAAATCCAGAAACGGATTCACAACACATGAAATCATCTAAAACGGCAAAGTAAAACAATGCAGCCAATTATTCTGATGTGTGGCATCCAGCAGCCATAATGGTGTGTCAGAGCTTAATCAATAGCATGTGCACTGGAGATTATATTACTAAAGACAATCATTTGATGGATCTTATTTTTAAATACATTTTTTCTTTCAATTACATAAGAAATATACATGTAAAACTGTTCGTTGACAATGCCCCTGAAAGCTATCTAAAACCCTTTAATATAATAACTAATTAGAGCAATAGAACACCTTAAACACTATACTAGCAACAAAAAGCCTCAGACCCACACTTATACTAGACATTTCAATAAATCATCCACTGTTTTGTCTGATTAATTAATTTGAACCAAATGGTTTTTGACTTAATGGCATTAGTATCTTTTTTTAATTAATTTATTAACTGACCTACCTGCCTTATTTATCCATGTATATTTTATATATTTTGTTAAAACGCTAGTTCCTATGTTACTACAGGAGTAACACAGGAACCAAAGCGGGGAACGGAACTAAAATATTACTTTTTTTATGTGATAGAACATAATAATAAACTGTCATACTTTGTTAATCGATCGGATCACAACCAGGTCCAGTAGGTTGTCTGTTTTAAGAAATATCAGTTTCAAATCATGACTTGTAATAGTGTTGTTAACTTTAAAGTGACCACCATTCATGGACAGCAGAGAAGGAAATCTAGCAGTTTCCTTAACATCCCTACATAGTTCCTATACAGTTTGCTAAAAGCACAAACATTTTAAAGTAGCCTGTGTACAACAATTGATAGAATCAGTGCTTGTTTATAGCTTAAAACCTTTGTTGTTATTGTTATGTGTGCTTATTTGTATTGGGATCGGAACACTGGAAGAACAGAGACTTAATATCAGCAAAATCTATAAAGAATATTTTGGATATCTGACAGGAATAAAAGCAATCAAACCAGTAGCTAAATAGTTATATTAGTAACAAAACTAATATAGCAAAAATTATTTGATAATGGATTTCATGGTGGACCTTGTCTTGGTCATTGTTGTCAGACAGGTTGAGGTTTACTGGTTTAAATCTTGGCTTGGACTATTCTGCATGCACTTTGCATGTTTTCCCTGTTCGTATGTGGATTTTCTCCAGGTTCTGCAGCTTTCTTTCCTGGTCCAAAACCATACGTGTAAGGTTAACTGGTGACTCTGAGGTGCCCTTAGATTTGAATGTGCAATCCATGGTTCAATGTCTCTATTTTGGCCCTGTGACAAACTAGAGATCTGTGCAAGCTGTACCCTGCCTGCGTCATGTTGATCACTGGGATGGACTCCAGAACCCTGTGTGACCCTAAACAGGATAAAGTGGGTATAGAAAATGGCTGGATGAATGAATGAAGCAAATGAGGGGATTTAAATGTCTGAGTTTTGTTTCATTATTCAGGAACTTAAAACTGTGCAGTTTGTAAAACCAACATTTTACTTGTAGAGATAAAACTGTTCCTTATAAATCCTTTAAAAATCCCCTCAAGTGGCTTTGTGTAATAGAGTTTAGTGATCGCATTTCATTTGTGTTGACAGATGATGAGACATAGTGAAAAAGTCTTGACTGACTTGTACTTGGGAATGGTTATAGCTCTGCTACCATCATAAGAAATAACAATTTGACCACCAGACCCATGTTTATATTCAGCTTTTACACTTCTCTAATTATACTTTTCTAATTGCTGCTTCAAACATTTTGGTTTCGTTGATGAAAAAAGGGTATACTTGCTTCAAATTCAAACTAGGGAAACCTTTTGTAACATCATAATTATACGAGTTAAAAGGGAATAAATCCTCACCTTGACCAGCTCATAGTGTTGGATTCCATTGACCCCCACATCAGGGTCAAACGCTGATGGCACCGGGTATCGGGTGTTGATAGCTGTGTTCTCAGGGATGGAGATGTTTATTACAGTGGACTGGAAAAGAGGGGCATTGTCATTCACATCCTCAATAAGGAACCGGATCTTAACCAATCGAAAGATCTCATCGGGCAGCACTGCCACCTCGATCTCATAGTAGCAGCGCTTCTCCGTGAAGACCCCTGAGCACAGCTTCTCCCGGTCAATCCTGTGATTGGTGGTGAAAATCTCCCCCGTGTTGGCCTCCACCCTCACCAAAGGCACGTCCCCCGTCTTATACACAGGCTTGAACTGCAACGGAGACGACAGCCTGATGTTGGGGTCCAGGTTAAGGTCGAGGTCCTTGCGCAGATTCCCAATGCGAACGTTCTCCGGCTGCTCCTCCTTGACGATGTAGTCCCTCTCCTGGGCCTTGCATAATAAGACCCAACAGGTGAGCAAGGCCACCAGAACATGCACCTGATTTGCCAAGTTCATGCTCAAAATTAGGTGTGAGCTTTACTTCTATGGTTGCAATTTTCTCTGAAGAAAGACAAGATAGGGGAAAAAGAAGAGGGAAAAAAAATTAAAGAGTGTTCATGTTCAGCTGTAATTAGTGATATTTTCCCACATGGAGAGGCTTCATTTTGACCTCTTTATTCTGACTAGTTATGAGCCAACATCCTTCCCATGTCTTTGAGAGCAAATTAATGGCAGTTTTACACAATTAACCTTTGATGACTTCCGCTGAGCAAGGACACACGTAAAGGTCAACAGTTCATGCATGCTATGAATCCATTTCATCATTATAATAAACGATTAAATCAAAGGTATGAAACTTGAGTCTACTATATCTTTAAACCCTTGTTAACAAATCACTTTGCTTGATAAAAAAATATCCACAAAAAAAGGTAGGATGGGAACGAGTCAAAGTGGTGCAGCAGTGTCCTCATGAAGTGTAACCTCACATCCAGATCCCAGTTAATTTGGAGGAAGCAGAACCAAGCCTTAAGCGTTAGTGCTTTCATGCAAGAACACACATGAACACTTGCACTTGTACTGCTTGACAGAAGCTATTAATGGAAAACCTCATTTGCTCTGAATGTAAACAATGGAGCACTTGCATATTTCACGTACGCCCATGTGTGTCAGCGAGCACGGCATGATAAGAGCTCTGTTTAGACGACTAACGACAGCGGAAGGAGACGACAGAGTGGAACTCTTTGTTAAAGCCACCATCAATCAACTTCACTACGTCCCCAGCTGGCTGTTTGTATGAAATGACAAACCCTTGTTGTGTTTGACAAAAATCTTTGACTGTTTGATATGTGTAAATGGATGCCAAGGGGCAAGAACCTAAATTGCCAAAATCCAACTAGGTCACTGGAATGTGATGAAGGACTCATGCTCTGCAAAACCTCCCCTACTAGTGTGTACTAGAATAAAATATTGACTGCTTTCCACCATCCAATTAGTAGGTTACTGGGGAGTTAATTTGTGTGGTTTGCTGGCTGACATTATGACTTATCCATTCATCGAACCCATTATCAAGCATGTTTAACAAATTTATTCCAGAGTTTCAGCGACAATCACACAGGTTGATTCAGGTTTGCACCACAAGCTTTCATAAACCTTTGTCAGCTGATATGTACAAAATGAAGGACCTATACTACAAAAAAGAGCAGCATCATACTGTGCTTGCACAAGTATTGAACAATTGGACTTTCTTACATTTTGTTATGTTACAGTCATAAGGGTTCATGAATTTTACTGGGATTCATGTAACAGTCCATTTTATATTCGTTCCCTAAATAAAATCAATAGCCTGAAAAAGTTGCCTAATTAGTATATTAACAAAGAGTCCACCTGTGTGTAATTTAATCCCTGTTTAAATACAGGTGTTCAGTGAAAGCGTCAGAGGTTTGTTAGAGAAGATTAGTGAACAAACACAGTAGGTCGTGGCAGATGGCATTCTCTCTGAGCCTGGTTTTGCTGGAGGTTTCTTCCTGTTAAAGGGGAGTTTCCCTTTCCACTGTCACTACATGCGTAACCGGTATGAGGGATTGCTGCAAAGTCAATGACACAATGCAAGCGACTGTCCACTGTCGCCACATGTTCCTCCAGGAGGAGTGACGGCATGTACCATTTGCCTCGGAACTCGACAACTAACAAGGCACCGATTACGTCATCTCCGCCTTTTAGCGTTCCAGTTTCCCTCTTGTCGGACAGCAGCAAAAAACATGGACGCTCGCATAAAAGCCATTGTTAAACGAACAAATCAGCCAACCTAAGCCTCAGAATGTGTTTTAAAGTCACATTTTACTGCAAAATGTTTGTCTTTTGTCAAGCCGTGCTGTTCAACTGTTCAACTGAACAAGAAACTTTAAACAACAGTAGGTGGCGATTCTTCATTGCACATTTAGCCACTGTTGATAAAACAATGACAATAATGCTGCTCTGCGTGGTATTTTGTGCATATAAACAGCACTGAAACATCCCATCTAATGAACACTGAATTGTAATACCTGTATGACTGACTAAATGTTACATAATGAAGACCTGCTGAAAACAGTCAAAGTATGACGTTTTACTCAATGTGGCTGGGAGTAGCAGCCATCATGAATGCGGAACTCGGGTATTATCCTGTGGCAAAGACTTTCCAATTCGTAATTCTGAATTTAGGGGCAGGTCCAGTTGAAATTTCCAACTCTGATGTTGAAAATTCTGACTACCAAGGACAAATGGAACACAGCATGAATGCTGCAAGTCACTTACTCGATCCAATCTGCTGGGCTTCTTTAGATAGAAAACGTTTTAACCAGTCTGTATAACTGGATTTAATTGGCTTTGAAAGGGCCTTGAGATAACATGCATTCTGAATTGGCACTATATAGATAAACTGAACTGAAATTAACAGCATCATGAAGACTAGAGTTGCGCAACACATCAACCTGAAACTAATATCAAACCATCACTGTGGTCAACATTGCTATTGCAAAGGACTGCTTGAATGTATAAATGTGGTTGGATATCATATTTCAGGGATTGTGCATGCAAATTCTGCATGCAAATTAAATATTGACTTTCACTGCCTTCAGTGCGCACACCAGATGGACAGTTAAGCCCTAAATTATTTATACTCCAAGCAGATTTAGATTTTTTTTTCCCCAATATGTTTCCAATCACTGGACATTAAATTTACTTTTTGGTGTAGCTCAGCTGGAGTCCTGACTTCAATCTGATAAACAATATGTGGAGGGAGGTTTTGATTAGGGTGATGGTAAGGAGGTATCTAAATCTCAAACAAATGAAACAGGTCAGACTTAGTGGGAAGATGACTGGCGCCAAATACATTGAAATGCTGGAAGACAACCTGTTAAAAAGCTCCAAAAGACTTCAAACTAGGCCAGAGGTTATCCTTAGAGCATGACCACGACCCTAAACATGCAAACAGATCTACAATGCACAAGTTTTTTTAAAGCATATTAATTTTCTAGAATGATCATGATCTAATTTGAGAATAGTCGGCAAGACTTTGAAAACAAATGCTTACACAGCCCATCCATCCAAATCTGCCAAAGTACATGAGCTATTTTGAAAAGGAATCGGAAAAAAATATCAGTCTTTAGGGTATGGAGAACCAGTTCATCAGACTTGCAGAAATAAGATAGGCATTACTTTTCACATTTTTCTAAGTGAAAATATTTTGAAAACCATATATAATTTTCCTTCAGCTTCACAATCATGCATGACCCTGTGTTGGTCTATCACATAGAATCCCCCCGAAATCTATTGAAGAGTGGGGCTCTAGAATTACAAAATCTGAAGTATTTCAAGGTGTTAATGTACCAAAAGCTAACAGTGCATAGGTACGGCATTTTTCCTATTCGTATCAATGCCGCCTAAATGTCTATAGTTTAGTAATGTGAGAGCTAATTTCTTTACCTATTTCTCACTGTGTGTTTAAGTCAAACCCCACTGGGTGTTTATTAATCGTATCTGACTTTTCCTATTGGTATAACATGGCTGTGTATTCTTGAATTCACACACTAATTTCCATCAAAGAGCTGCATAGATTGTGTGACAGCCTGCATACAAATCATAACTGTATTAACCAAACATGACAAAAATACTCCACAGTAATCATATTTCCAATCTCACAAAATTCTCATCTACTTACTTGAGTCAAATGGTGTCTCTAAAAGAAATGACAACCTCAAATACCTAAAAAGCACAACGGGGGTCTTATAAATTGCCATGGCAAAAATGCTCATAGCTCACTGAAGCTCTTGTCCAGCTCACAAAAGGGAATTGATTTAAAAAAAAACGGAATTTCATTAAGCATGTTTTAAATCTGCAAATATTGTGAGACATTTCATGAAACATGTAAAGACAGACTCCACATGTATCAAAAAGCATTTGCATGAGACTCATTACAGTACAGGTGGACAAAAAGAAAAGGCACGGCACAACATTGATCTGCTGGACTTTTTTTTTAATCTCCATTCATTCTGTACATGCAGCCCAAGCAGTGTTGTCCTGTCAAAATACTGACAGGACATATCCTATTAGTAACTAGTGTGCCACTTTTACTAATCGTAAAAGTGACACACTTTACTCAGAAGAGTGGCCCTTTTCGGAAAGTGAGTAGCGATCAAAGTGAGTGGCAATCATTGCTTTATTGCCACATGGTCCGAGGCTGAGCTTGCACCACGTATAATGAAGTTTAAATTACATCCCTAAATGGGATGTGATTTGCTGAAGAGAAAAAAAGGAGAAAAAGATCAAAGGATGATCTAGATTTCCCCTTCCTTCTAAGTGATAATAATGTTCTGCTGGATGAAGGGTTGCAGTGTGTATTTGCACATCCGGAACATGCAGGAGAACAAATGTAGTGCCAAAAATGACACCCTTGCACTTTATTGTAATGTTAGAGAGGTATGTTTTTCTACAATAGGAGACATGAGAGCTCGGGTCGCTTCCATGTGTGCACCATAATATGAAACTGTGCTCTCAAACACATTCTGGTCAAAACGCATTTGGTTCTTGCATATTATTAGCTTAATTCAAGTTTTCTTCTCAGTGCCATGATTTCCCAACATTTGCACTTCTTTTCACTTGTCACAATTCTTTACAAAACTGTCCAGGAGGGATAAGCTAGGCGAGAGAAGGAATAACGCTGCAGGGAAAAAAGTGGGGGGAGATTCAAGGTGTCAGTCAGAGTGTCTCCATTGCTTACATTTCACTAGTCTCCTGAAATTCTATTTTGAGCCCCCAGACAGCAGGTTGAATCCAGAAGGCAAACTCAAACTTCCCTCTTGGGAAACACAGTGAAGAAGGGGCTGACCAGACCCAGATCTTCTTTACACGACAGCGTGATGGGCAGGTCTCCTTGGTGCTTGTGTCCACCGAAGGTGGCAGTGAGAGGTGAGATATCCAGCTACTGTCACTCCCTGCCCTCACCCCGAAGATGGGCTTTATCGGACACTTTTAGTGTGGTTGCTCTGAGACCGAGACTCTTTGTGTATTGAGTCTTTTAACCTGTCAAAATTAAGTTTTTAGCTTTATTTGTTTATTAATTGTTGCTGTTGCATTTATTAATACTTAAATAGCAATGGCCAATGCATGACTTTGCTGTCTTTTCTTGTTGTTTTTTTTCCTTGGAGCCTTAAGCATCACAGATGACTGACAAAACAGGTTTTGGTCAACCCCAGACAGTTCTTTTTCAGTCCACAAACAAAACATTTGACCCACATAGCTGCCACTCTATAAGTCAGACTGCAAGTTTGGATAATAAATGTTTTCTTAGACACTGGTAATACATTTAAAAGAATGCATCCTACTGTTATGATACCAGTGAGACGTTTATATCCGATGAAAAAATACAACATACGTCTGACAACTTGAGGAACCCAAGACTGGTTTTGGTCCGTGTGATAATTCATAGACAGGACTGGATCCTAAAGAGTTGTACTATACTTGGTAAATTAGTAATAGTTCTTAACCATTTCCATAAGCAATAATGACAAGATAAGTTTCTGCATTTTACATTGGCCTGAACTGGGCAGTCAATACATCCAAAAGCCTTTCAAAAAGTTTTCTATTTGTAAATGTGATGTTGTCATTTTATAGAATTCTTCTTCTTGGATATGGGTTCTTTTTTTTTAAATATGTAAAACGTTAGATAATACAAAAATTTAGTTTGAAAGGTGCCTAATGTGCAATTAAACAATGGATGTTTTCATTTTTTATATAAAACAGGACACCACTGTGAATCTAATATTTATTTTTCTACTGTTCCTTGAAGTTCGGGTTGCGATTTCAATATATTGACACATATGGGGAAAGGAGGAGGACCTCAATCATGAAGTATGATATGTATGATAAAAGTCTGTCTTTCATTGTAACACCTAAAACAGGTTAAACGTTTTGCAAATGGTGAAATTAGTTGTTTATGATTTAATAGAAGCTGAAATTGGGCAACATTACAGCGTAAGGTTCAAACAAGCAGCAAAGTATAAAAAAGATAAGATCTTTGACACATGCGAGGCAAAAGACCACAGTTAGCCCAAGTCATTGAAAATACAGTGCTTAATCCACTACTGCAAGTGGATGACCCAAAATGATCTTAAATTAACAAAATATGTTAAATGGGATTGGGGACATGATTACCCACACATCTTTCTCCATGTGGATGTTTTGTTTTTTGTAAACCATTTTTGTTTAGTTTTCTTCGGCTTGTTTTTTTGCTGTTGACTTTTAATCGGAGAATTTTAATAGTAGGAACAGCTTTGCAACTGGCTTTTCTGTTGATTACTCAATGTATTTATTCAAGGGGCTTTGCAAACAATAAGAGCCAACGAACAAGGTGCATATATATATATATATATATATATGCATTATGCTCTCCTTCCTGAATCTGGTGCGCACAGATTGAGATGATCGCCCCTGAGGTCTGCGACACGTGAACCGCTCGAGCAGGAGCGCACTGTTGCCGCGCACCCACGCATCCAGTTTAGCGGCCAAGATGTTGAGAAACCGGTCTGATAAGTCCCTGCAGTTGGATCCTCTTGAAAAGAAGGCCGGTTTATTTAGGCAGGGAAGCGCAGCAGGACCAAATGACGCCGAAAATCGTGGTCATTTGCAAATTTCATAATTCGACAACTTATTTTTTAGTGAAATCCATCTTTGTTCATTTAGATATATTTTGAGCCTCTTACAAACTGAATCGCTGGCGCAAAAAATAAAAAGATGTATCCTTCAAAAATATCTCTTCATCTTGGCTGAGATTCGAGTTACTGCGAAAATAAACCAGGTCCGCGCCTGTGCTGGGACACCAATTTGATTTAATACGGACCAAATAAGCCACAGCCTCCAATGTTTAATACGCTCAGGAGAAAGATCAGTGCAAGTAGTCAGGGACCGCCGATGAAACATATTTTGTGAAAATAACAATAACAATCAAAGCAAAGCTCACCTTCTGCGCTTGGAGATGGTGTGAAATTAACCGTCGGTGTCGCTGCGAAGAGACATCTCTGACTCACAAAAAATAAGTGCCATGAATTAATGTGAAGAGGGGGAAACGGGGAGAAAGGATCCTCTTCTGACTCGGCAGTGAAACACGAGCGAAGTAAGGAAAAAAAATCCACTACAAAAACTTATCCATGCGCTAAAAATGTGATCCTTGCGCATAAAAAATCAACTTCGCGATTTTTTATTTTATTTTTTGGGTTTGTTTATTAAAAACAGGGAGGCTGTAATTCCTCTTCGGATGTCTTGGACTCACAATCCCACTGCCGGAGATACGCAGTGATCCATGGTTGCTTTACATAAACTTTGTATATCTAACCTAATTTGCCTCGAAAACCTACCAGCGGTTTTCACACTGACAAAAAAAAACACCCACACGTGTGCTAAACGCCTCTTTGTGCGAGCATTACAACTTCAATCCATAAGGGCGCAGAAATGATGTCAATCAAAAAAAAAAAAAGAAAAAAAAATATATACACACACCACAAATGGACAACTAAAAGCTTTAAGCTGATTTGTTCAACAGTCACTTGTTTGGACTGATTTCAGGCTCCGCACACAGAAAAAAAACAACTCTTAAACGAGGGATGCAGAGAGCGCATCGTCCCCCCAGTGGAGTTGGATCAAAGTGTGCCTCAGTGCAGCATCACTTACAGGAGCCGGGATAGGCGGTTCACCGTATCTGTCTGCTAAGCTGTAGATGTCTCAGTAGTATAGTATGAACTCAGCTCCTCAACGCTGCCCACCTCTCTCTCCCCCATCGCTCTCCCTCCGACTGACATCATGGGAGGGAGGAGGAGCCAGCCGCAGCTTTAAGAGCCACCGGTCCTCTTAAAGCCGCACTGCGCTGGAGAGATGCTTGCGCCGGGGATATACAGTACAGTAGGTAGACGCCGAGGTGTATGAATAAGAGAGATGCCTTGGCTGCTCGCTGTGGCACTATAGCGCCCGTAGCCCAGTAGTCTGCCTGAAAGCAAAATGGGGGCACTGTTCGCTTTCGTACCGAGCCTTGTATCTGCTCTTTAGTTCCAGTAGGGGTCTACTGTTACTTTGGCGTCTTTAAAGGACGAAGAGGTTCTAAATCTCTTCTGAACAGTGGTGCTGTATATGGTCGTGTCTTTGTGAAGAGAAAGAGACAAATTATTAGTTTGTTGAAACGTTATTTGAATTTATGCTACAGAAATCATGAAAGAGATCACGAGTTCTGATGGCTTAAAGTTGAATTATTTAGACATTAACTTACAGTTCCGATACTAACTAAAACGTATGGCCATGTGAACCAATTTCAACTGTACAAACCTGCTTTTACAATATTATATGAGTAACTTAAGATTATTAAAATAACAAATTTTATCCAACTGTATAAAAATGGATTTTGTAATCAAGTTAATTTTATAAGACCCGATTAGGTGCTGCTATTTGCCAGCTAGGATGCATTTACTTACTTTGTGTGTAAGGTGTGGTATTACAGAACAATGGATGAAGGAGTAAATTTGCACGCTGGCATTCTCAAACAGCAAGCCCTACAAACATACACGGAATAAACACAACTACTCTGCAAATCCAACAATTGATTTACAAAATAATTAAAATTCCAATTAATTTACTTAAGTCAACAAAATCTGTAACTACAACATTCAGCAAAACTACTTTAGAAAAAAATGAAAAAATAAGCCAAACTAATAAACTACGGAAAAAGGAACTGAAAATAAAACTGAAACCCAATAACCAATAAAATGAAGCAGTAATATCACTACTCAGTGTGATTATGTATGTTTAAGAACCAAGGTAGGAATTTAGACTGAAGTCAAATTAGCCTTAAGCTAATTAAGAAACCAACTGGTTTCTGTTCAAACAACCAGTTCACAATACATAGCAGAAGCAAAAGTAAAATATTTGGATAAAATTATATTTTAATAATTTACCCAATTATAGATTAATAACCTTTTGAAATGCATGATGATGTCACTTCTGGGATTAATGGCTCAGTTTTCAGAGAGAAATAGCTAATGCAAGCCCTCTAAGTCCCTTCAAGTACTATTAATATAAATGGTACTTGAGTGCTGCAGTTTTTTACAAATGATAGCCATGTGAATAGAATCTGCTGTGTAGTAAACACAGAAAAACTAATGGTGGCTACTGTCATAGCATAGAGCTCACGACTAACTTCGGGCAGCTTGTCCCATTTTTGTCAGGACACAGTCTCTGGGTACACAAACAGCACACTGTACTTTTTCTGGATCCAAGGTTTCTTTGAAGATGCTGTTTTTTTTACCTGTTGAAGGACTGCAGGCAGAGACAGATTGCTGCTGCGCTCCACTGTTTTGCAACTCTATGACATCACAGGGATTCTATCTGTGAAACTCCTTCCTGGGAGATGTCCTGTAAATGGGTGACTATTGTACATCCTGGGATTTAGAGTCTGTACTAGTCTATTTTGTTTGCTGGCACAGTTCAGTTTGGGTTGAGTTTAATTTTCTGCCACTGCTGGGCCCCAACAGTGGTTAAGACTCAAAGCACAAGGAATTGCCTAGTACTAATTGGAACCTATGACTTTCCAGTCTCCATGATTAAATTAACAAGCATGCGCAAAAACACTTTGTTGTTAAGCTAACATTACGCATACATTAGTTCCTTTATTAGCTTTGATCCAACTCTACATTACATCTACATCTTTCATGGTTTCCCTCAGCGTGTTATGAACCTGCGTCGTTTATCTATTTGAAATGCCTCAATGTTTGAGAGCAACGTTAAAGTTTGTGCCTGGGAGAAAACCACCTGGTGTAATTAAGCTCACCCACTAGTTGTTATTAGCTTGACACACACTACGTTCACGCTGCGTGAACGTTCGAGCTGCATGACGCAACGCTCCTCGCGTGGACCCGAACCCTTCCCCACAACCCAGCACGACACCTACCGCCAGAATTACGGCATATTCTGGGCGAAACCCTATATGTATGTTTTCAACACATTCTCCAAATTTGTCTATTTGATCACCTTTTGGAAGCACAATTATACCTATGTATATATATATATATATATATATATATATATATATATATATATATATATATATATATATATACACACACACATATGTCTATATGTCTATATATATATATATATATATCAATATATGTCTCTGTGTGTGTGTGTGTGTGTGTGTGTGTGTGTGTGTGTGTGTGTGTGGTCTTCAAATCTCTCTTCTCTTTGGATGTAAAGTCTTACTGAAAGCTTGTGAACATTACAGTGCTGTGTTATGCTGCACAGTTTTTTTTATTTCTGTTTTCAACTTTGGGCAGACCTCCCTGATAGTGCTGGTAATCACAGCCGCTCTACTGCTGTTGGAGTCGCTGCTGTCATTGTAGGATGCATTAGAAAAACAGGTAAACAGCACAGTAGATGCAGTATACTTGTTGTAGCAACAAAAAGAGGAAATATCGGCACATGGTGGGGGCAGCACAGCGGACTGGATGGTGTCCCTGGCACGGTTCCATGGTTGCACGCCTGGTGTTTTTCTTTTATAAGTTTGTTTGGTTTAAAACATAAACTCTTTTTAAATCAAAGGGTTCAAATCCAAGTGAATTAAAAATTCACTGATGTGAAAGTCCAAGTCAATGTTATGATTGTACGGATGGAACCTGATATTTGAACCAGACACGGCGCATGTTTTTAAAAGGTTTATTGATAGAATGGAGGGATGACAGGCAGAAGATGACAACAACTGCAGGATGAGGATGGCAGGCAGAAACCCATTGATCAGGGGATGTAGGTAGAGCCAGACTTGAGCAGGAGCTGACCAGAAGCTGTATGCTGATGCAGACTTGACCAGAAGCAGCTGATTAGTTCCCAGTGATGTAGAGTGAAGCACAAAGAATCCAGGAGTGACCTTTACCAGGCGGTGCACATAAACACTAGTTCAACAAACTAGAATGGGCAGGTCCAAGGGGTAATCAGGCAAAGCGCAGCGAAGACACTGGGGAACAAACACATGCAGGCAGCGGGAAAAGACGAGACGTTCTGACAGGGAGTGGTTGAATGAGGCAGGTATAAGTAGGCAGAGGAACGGGGGGAATGACTTGAGGGTAATTAGTGGCAGCAGCAGGTGAAGCTGATTAAGTGCAGAGTGGTGGCTGGAATGGTGACTGGGAAGGGTGGAGCATGGACAAATAATCAGTGCACAACAGTCCAAACAAAAACAAAAGTCCAAAATCATGACAGTCAAGTCCAAAGGCTTTTATGAAATTATAAAGTCGGATCCAAAATTATTAAGTTTAAGACTCGAGTCTGACTTCTAAATCAGGACTCGACCCCAAACCTCTGATAATAGGTAAACTTATCTTCCGGTGGTACTGGTGAAAAAACCATTGCTGTAAAAATGAGATTGACTTTTAAATTTAACACCCCACGTTTTATTAAAACTTTCTTCTATTGTTGCAGTTTTCCTTCTACTTAATATCTAATCTTATAAATTGTGACATCACTAGGTGTTTGGCTGACTGTGAGGAGTTTGTGGACACTTTTATAAGCACTAACAAAGGTACATCTGTTTTTACTATGAGGAAATACTGCACACACTGGATACTTTTCTTTGGTTTTGATACTTGTATGAAGTATCTATAAACAAGTGTGTCATAATTCAGCCTTTAATACAAAATCCTGCAACAGCTATCAGTTTTACCCTTGGCTTAATACTTTTGAAATAAAAAAAAATGTGAAAACAAATTTTTATCTACACAATACAAACTTTCATAATGTAATTAATTTAACTGATTCACCAATCATCATACTCTTCATTTAGGTAAACTTAAATCAATATTTAATTTGTTAAAATGTTGCAATTCTAACAGCTAAAATACAGTATACAAAAAGTGTTAAATTCCAATCAAGTTATACATTGTACCAGCTATTGGGTAATTCTTACTGTTTTTAAGCTACTTTCAGGTCAAAAACATGCTTTAATTTCTGAAATTAACTATGTTCAAACTATGCATTTAAAGTTTAAAAACTATGTGTTTGTTGATTTGAGACAGACCCTCAGACTGCTTCTTTCTGCTGAGAATGTGATATAAGTATTTCTGCTGAGAATGTGATATAAGTATCACAGTTTGGTTGGGAATGATTATTCATCTACATACTTGTTTTATACATTAGATAATGTATGACAATATTACAGTGCTTGGTTTAAAAGGTGAGCAGTGGACTCCATCCGGGCTTCTGTGTCAAACCTCGGACTCTCCTAATCTTGGCTGCAAGCACGTGGTATTTATACGTTCACAAACACGATCCTGTACCGCCCCAGCTTCAACCGTTTGTGTCCGAACCAAAAAGAGTTTGGGACAATCACGTTGCAGTATTGAGGTTTAAGGTGTGGCATACTGTTGCAACAATTATAAGCAAGAGCTGCTGAGCCGGCTGTGCCCAGAGCCAAACCAACAGAAAAACGGCAGCGCAGGAGGAGGCACGGATAGCTGCTATCACATCTGGAAGAATCCACGATTTCTTCTTTGATAGAAGAACAGCAAGAAGTGCCTTAACTATCTTACCTTCTTGTGGTTTCTCATAAAGCCTGCTGCTTACGTTTTTATTTGATAATGTGATTGGCTAAAACCAACCTTTGGTAGGCAGGCATTAGGTGTCGCTTCACACAATCAGCTCAAAGAGTTCTGCTGAAATTTCCTCCTTTCTCCAAATGGAGCAGTCCCAGATTGATAAATTGCACAACTAGAGTGCTACTTATTATCAACCTGGCTGGCCAGGTTAGGACCCTCCATCATCCACATGAAACATTACTTTATCTCTGCCACAGATTAATCTTGATTCCAGCTGGTCAGTCTGTATTGGTTCTTCAGATAAGTGTTGACATCAACAACTTTATCATATCAGGCTCAGGGCCTGCATCAAAGCGAGCCCCCACGAATATAGGTAAAATTATGTCAGTCACAATGCTTTTATCTTGTAAACCAACGCTCATCTCCAAGTGTCCACGCCCCAACATGTTTTTCTTATTGACTTGGACATAACACATGACATATTTGGATTTTAATAATGAAATCGAAGTACAAAATAAGCAGTAAGTGACACGATAATAATAAATGTATTCAAAATAATTTAATACTAAATAATCTTTCTCATTTACAAATACAATCTCCAAGCTTAAACGGACCGATACAAAATCAACTTAATGATGCAATTTAACATCAGCCTTGTACACAAGTCAGTTTTATAATGCAGAGGATCCCTGCTATCACAACAGACATCCATGCTGGGTCCTCCTTGGCATCATGGACATCTTAACTGTTTCTTTCATGAGGTCAGCTGATTTCCCCTCCATGTTACAAATGAATGCACAACATGTTAATGAAATGGTAAATGTGTTTTAAAATTTTGGCAAACATTTTCCCTGACAACCACAGCTAAGGCCTTAGATGTGAGCAGCACAGCTAGCTAGCAAGTTTGACTTTAGTGTTGTACATCCTCTGTTATAAGAAATAGACACGAAAGGCTTTATTTACAAATTGAGCAAAAACAAAGCATAAAACAGCAAAATAATAAGTAATACACCAGCAGGATGTGATAATCTTTCATAAAAACGTTGTATGCAACCAAAGTGAGCTACTGACATATAAATTAAAAAAAGTCAAATAATGTGGCTATGCACCTTTATAGCAGGATTCAACCTACAATTCTTGTTCCGACAGTGAAATCTTCTAAAAAGTCTTTCATACATCAGTTTTTTTCTAAATTGATGTATGCATTCCTAATGTAAGCCATACGATCACTGCAATTACCACCTCATTGTTCAAGATCCAATCAAAGTTTTTTTTTTTCTCTTTTTCGGATTTCAATACCAGAAAAGTAATTAATGTTGGAACTGCCAGTAGTTGATGCACTGTTTAGGTTTATCTGATTTTTCTGTACTAAGTTATTTCTGTGGATTGTGTCAGGTATTGGCTTTTTCTTAGTGTTCTCTTATGTTTAGTCATGTTTTTTTTTGGATAATGTTCTGTTTCTCTGCCATATCAGCCGTCCTCAGTTCCTAAGTTCCCCCCAGCTGTTCCACATTATGATAATTAGTCTCACCTGATTCTTGTACGAGTAATCACTCCTTCCCTGTGTATGTATATACTCCCTGGGTTCTCTGAGCCTTTGTCAGGACCCCCAGTGGCCATCAACAATGTGTCACTGATCTGTGTACTTGTTATTTCCCTTTGTGCTTCCTGTTGGTTTTGTATATTCTCTTTCTTTTATAAATATTATACTACAGCATGATTCTGCCTGCCTATTGCCTGCATTTTGGCCCAATACCACACAAATATATGACACAAACAAATATGATTGATTAAACCATTAAAATTTTATTGGCTGGTGTTTAATACCCTCCAAAATTTTATTTGCATGTAAATTTCATAGCTGTTTTAGTACAATTAGTCACAGTTCATTTGTAATTTTTTTGTTGGTAAAGAAACATGATAGGTGTTCTTCCCTACTTTTGTTTGTGAAGCATGTAAACATGTATGTAAACATGTTAAAGTTGTTTTCCATCTATCAAAGCAAAGCCAAACAACAACTACATTCACCAGGAGTTGAAAATCTGAAATCTATAACATTCAAATCCAATTTGTCTTGGCAATAATAGCACATTTTATTTAAAAGAGTACCTTCAGAGTACTCAAGGACACTGCACAGAACAAGCTAAACAACAAAGACAAAACAGCCAAATACAAAAATCCCAGTAAAGCGACAATAACAACATATGCTCTTTTAAACAGATGGGATTTGAGTTTAGACTTGAACTGGTAGAGTGTTGTCTGTGTTGGCAATTTCTGGAGGGAGAGAAATCCAAAGTTTGGGAGCAGAGCGGGAGAAAGCTCTGCTCCCCATAGTGCTGAGGAGGGATGGAAGCACAGTGAAGTGAACGGAAGAGGAGGATCTAAGGGTTAGGGAAGGAGTGACAACATGAAGAAAATCAGGAAGGTCGATTGAGGCAGATGACCGTTCACACTGAGCCTGGCTCTGCTGGAGGTTTTTCCTTCCTATTAATGGGGAGTTTTCCTCGCAAGTGTAGCTTTATGCATGCACAGTACGCGGGATTGCTGCAAAACCATCGACAATGCAGACGACTGTCCACTGTGGCTCTACGCTCTTTCAGGACTGAATGCTGCTTTTCAAGACTCAATGCAATCTGCTGGGTTTCCTTCGATTTTTTTGACCAATCTGTCTTTATGATATGATTGAATTTGACTTTGAAAAGTGCCTTGAGGGGCTGCACAGTGGAGCAGTGAGGAGCGCTGTTGCAGCAAGAAGGTCTTGGGTTCAAGTCCTACCCTTGGCCTTTCTGCAATAAAATAAAATTGAATTGAATTGAATGGCAGCTCACAAGGCTTGCAGATGTAAACCAAACCCAATGGAGCGCAGCTGTTAAGTTGTGAGAAGTCATTGGGTTTTTGCCAAGTTTCTGTTAAACAGAGACAGTCAAACTCACAGTCAACAAGGAGATCTTGGATGAGATGACCCTTGCTTGTGAGTGAGCGGATGTTGAAAAGACCGAGATTCAGAGTGATATCGTCATGTTTTACTGCAGGCTTAGCTGACCTAGCTAGGGTAGCTAGCACTTTGTGATCAACAGTCCCGTAGGATTTCCTGTGAGGGCGATGAGTGGTGGACCAGATGGATGTGGCAGAGTTGGAGTTGTTGAAATGGAAGTTTCGGCGAGATCCATGATTAATCTCCACCGTGGTAAAAGAGTGACATCTGGGTGGAGGCGTAGTGTTGTTGGTGGAGGCTGAGTTAGGAGGCATTGGATCCAAAAGAGTTTAGCCGTTCTGTATTAGAGAACACTTGACCCAGGTTGGAGGAGCAGCATGAGGATCCAGATTATTACAGTCCATATATAAAGTCAGATAGCCTGTATCATTGAAGCTGGATGGGGATTCGGAGCAAGGAGACTGGCGAGTTCAGCGCCTGCAAAGTTGCCAGTTAGTAGCGGTTGCAAAATGTGCACTCTATACTCTACCTACTAATGTGTGCAATGTGAAAACTTGCAATATAATAAGGATTTGTATTGATCTCAGTTAGACCCCAAGTTATTATGTAATAATAATAATAATAATAAATATTTATGTTTTCGGAAGTGTGAAAACATAAACATAGATTAACTACTACTCACTCTGGTAACCAAAAAAAGTTTGTTGCTCTTGTGTAACATGGTCAACACCATAAAACAGAATATGTTATCCATGATCTAACCAAAAATGGTAATCTGTCATATTAAAAAGTTAGCAAAATTCTAATTATTAAAATTCTGTTAGAAAAGCGATGATCACTAATGTTTGAAATTTGAGATTGTACCTTGATTTAGTTTATTAGTATAATTGAGAGGGACTGTACACAGTGATGGACAATTGTATAAAGGTGTCCATAGCCTAAAGATATGTTTTGCTCTGTGGTTTTAGAACAAGTTTTGCTGTCACTCTAAAAATAGAATATCAGATTGAAATGTCAGATAATGGAAATTAAACAAATTATTCAAATCTAAACTGCATCCAAAACAACAGAAACATTGAATTTATGAAAATATCAGCTACTCCAAACAATGTCACCTGACTTTCTGTTTTCCATTAATCAGTAAGACATAGAGGCCTTATTGTCAAAGCCCACAGACACTAGCATATATTACCTGAATAACCATCACCTCATCTGCTTCCTAAAATATGGTCAAAAAATAGTTTTTAGCAAAGCAATAACGGATCATGAGTTTATGATGAAAAACTTAATAACATAGGTATGTTTACTGTGGCTCACAAAAAGATTCATACCACATTAACATTTCTACATTTTATCATTAGAAATCTGAAAGTCTTTAACATTTGAATCAAGTCTCTTTGATAAAATTCAATGCAACATCATTTGGCCATCAGCTGATTGTGAAATCAGCTGATGACCAAATAGTCCACTTGTATGTAATTTAATCTCTTTATCAATACAACCATTCCGTGAAACCTCAGAGGTTTTCTAGAGAACATTATTCAACAAACAGCATCATGATACATAAGGAATTTAGTTAGAGAGAGATTTCAATTCGCTATAAGTAATAAAATAATATTTTAGGATTTGCCAACGTCACATAGCTCTGTTCAATCAAGCATCTTTAAACAAAAAAGTTTAGCAAAAATGCAATCCCACCAAACCATAGTCTTACCCTTAAATAGACAGGCTGGACCAGGTGAGCATTGATCCCAGAAGCTAGGCTCATGGTAGCACGAGGAGCTGCAGAGATACAGCTCAAGTGGAACAATCAGTTGACAGTACAGCTATTAGCTGTAGATTAGACAAGTCTGACTTTTATGAAAGAATGGTACAAAGAAACTCTGGAAGAAGTAAGTCAAGTTGCATGTGGAAGAAGCTATTCTGGTCAAACAAAAGTGTAACTTCTTGATTTACACTGCACATCATCCTGAACACAACAGCAAACATGCATAAATCAGAGACTTCCTGTCTGGCTCACCTGGTTTCTAGAAATTGACAAAGTGTTTTGCTCTCTCATCCATCATAAATAGACTAGATCCATATTTCTGACGGACAACGAAGGGTTTGCTGTCATGCCGTAGCACCATGGAGGTGGTGTCTAAGAACCTATTGAATTGAATGGCTTTTATTTATCGTATTTGTGACAGAATGGGGTATGCACGGATGATGGAATCTGAGGTGTAAGTGTAAGCATGCACTTAAACCACAGGAAGAGTTGTTCTAGTTCTCCACACAGCCCCTTTCTAACGAGGCTTGAAAGGGTGATGTAACCGCACTGCATTGTGGCATACCTGGGTATCAGGTAACAGGCTTTTGTTTGTTTACATCGCCTCCATCCACAACACTGTTTTTATTTCCTTGTCTTTTGTTTTTAAAAAGTCAAAAACATGGTGGAAACGTGCTGTGTCATTAAATGTCACTCTTTCACAAGATCGCTTCAGGAAAAAGAATGATGGGTTGATTTTTCACAGCACGGCATCCATATCAGTAATGTAAACAAAAGCCGTTGCCCCGGAAAGTGACAACCGCATCTCACAATGTATTGCAAAATCATGTGCCCATAAGACTAGCTTTACCTTTTAACAAAAGGTTACCCAATTTAAACAACAAAACATAACGCTCAAAAACAAGCACAAAAAACCACATCCCATGACTCATGAAATTAACAAGCGACTTCAGAAAAAAAGTAAAAGAGCATGCAACGTTTTTGTAAAAGTTTGTCAAAGTTTTCTTGAAATCAGAAGATTGTGGGTTCAATTCCAGTTTCCCACTGTCACGTGTCGATGTGCCGCTGGGCGAGGCACTTAAACCCAAGTTGGCTAACAATCTGTTACTTAGTGTGATTGAGTGAATGTGGCTATAGTGTAAAGCCCTTTGAGTGGTCAGCATGACAATAAATTCAGTCCATTTACCATTTAGTAGTTTAGCACAACTGGGAAAGTGAATAGTTAAGGGATGGAGCAGCTGAACTAAATAGCAAGGTCGCTCTTTTTCAACATTCATAAGTATTGAAAGAGAAGGGCTTCTTTGTTTACCATATCCACCTCAATGCCAGTCTTTCATTGTGTATTATCCTTTCAGCTTAAACAGCATAACTTGTTTAAAGGGACCAGAGTATAGCAGCTGCTGTACTTTCATCTTTGTTTATCACCATTTGAGTTGCCATGGATATTTCTTTTTTAATATTTAAACCTAAATTGTTAATATTGGATTGCTTCCAGCAACTAAAAAAGAACAAAGTTTCCCCCAGCCTGTCACTCTGAAATATAGTACCGCAAAAGAAGTCCAAAGATATATTCTATAAAAGAATAGTGCAGACATTTTTCAAAAGTTGAAGACATACTGACAAAACATTTTTTTCTCATTGGTAAAAACCTGGGTTGTATCCATAGCAACTTTCAAGAAGCATTGAGATTTACCACATTGCGTTAAAACTATTGCTATTGCCTCTGTTCTTTTCTCACTCTGCTTCTCTATCTCACAGTTTCTCAAGGATCTCCGGGGAAAAGAAAAAGATTTGAAAAAGCTGGAGAGGACATAGTGAGGACAGTTCAATATTTGCTTTCATCTCATTGGGAAATAGATGAAATGGCATTGAAATAAAGTATAGACAAAAAGACACCCTGTCTGAAATCATATTTTGAAATAAGATTTGAACTTTTTTACTTGCCATGAATATGCAACATGAATGAATAGTAGTCTGGCATGATTCTGCCAATATAGCTGAAATGGTTCATGCACAATCAGGCCATTGTGGTTAATTTAACCATATTTGTTTGATTACCGATACCAATGGCAGGCTAATGAAACTGTATAACCCTAACAAAAAGCTTGGGAAAATTTGTCAATTTTCACCTATAGTGGAAACTGTCAGGAATATAGACTTGACATGCACTTTAAACTCGAGGTGGGACTTAAGTCCTGCTAACAACCTTTGTGTCATACAATCATCAGTGATATAGTGCATCAATGTATAGCAGATATAGAGATTGACATATCAACAGGTATGTATCAATACAAAGACCTTTTCAGTTCTTAGAAATAAAACCAGTTGTTTTTCATTCAGAAATTTAAAATAAAAGGTTTTGAAATGTCATTTTCATTTATAATGAAGGAAAATCCAATCATCTATCCATTGTCGATACCCACTTATCTTTGCAGTCATGGGGGGCTGTTGATTACCTCCAGCAGTTATTTGGTGTGAGGAGGGAAACCCCCTTGATAGGCTGCACGTTTATCACAGGGCAACAGAGAGACAAACAGAACAAACTACCATGCATGTATACACTCATTCCTGAGGGCACTTTAGATTGCACAATTAACCTAACATGTATATTTTTGGACTGGGGGAGGAACCTCCACATGCAAAGGAAGAATAGGCAAACTCCATGCAAGAAGACCCCAGTCTGGGATTAGACCCAGGGTCTTCTTCCTCTGAGATAAAAAAAAAAAGCTAACAACTGTAACACCATTTAGATATAGCCTAAAGTAAAATATGTTTATTTTAATATTCTTAATAATTTCAGTCCATGACAGTGTGATAATGTATTGATGTAAATGAAATGTTCTGAAAAGAAAGACTTGTTAGTGTTAAAGTAAGTGGTTTATTGTATAAAAACAGCGAGGGAAAGATAGATTGTGTATTTAATTTGTAAGCTATAGCAATGTATTGTTGTATTCAGACTAGAATTGATGTTCTATGGATACTGATTGATGTGGGGGCACACACAGACACTGTGACTATGAGCTCTCCCTTTATTGTATGTATTTTCTGTTTTCTACATCTCGTAATATCCTATTTGCATGCCAAAACAAATGACCTCCAGAAGTTCTACAACATTCCGCTCAACATATGGCAAACACCGGGTTAAAATCTGATCTGAAGGAGCACTTTGCCATCTATAGGAGTGATTTGAAAACATGGACTGGATTGCTTTTGAACAACTGGAGCCGAAGGAATATACTTAAACTGTGCTCTTTTACACAAAGACCTGTACTGATACTGTTACAGTGGACAAAAAAAAGTCATGAAGTACAACAACCAAAAACTGTGGATATGTTTTCCCTGGGAGCCTGTCACCAAGCCATCAGGTCAGGTAACTAGGACAAATACAGGGAGGTCAGGAAAGACCTGAGGAGATGAGTCAAAGTGGCAAAGCTGGAATATAAAAGAAAGGTGGAGAATCATCTGACTGAATACAACCCAAGGCAAGTGTGGCATGTTTTACAGCACCTTAGAAATTACGAGGGCAACAGCCAGGAAGCAGTCAGTGCTGTCTCTCTGGTGAATAAGCTTAATCACTTTTACAACTGCTTCGAGACCAAAGGGTGACATTCTTCAACCCTAAAACTGAGGACCTCCAACCCCCACTCACTCCACCTACAGGGACATTAGGTGAGAAAGGTGGTACATACTTAAACTCTAACAAAGCTACAGGGCCAGATTATGTACTAGTATTAAAGCCCTCTGTTGACCAGCCATAAGGAGTCCTGACAAGCATTTTAAAATCTTCCTGAAGCATGCCACTGTTCCATCTGGCCTAAAAGCACCATCATCCTTGCCCCAAAGCAGTCCACCACAAACAGCCTCACTACAGACCATTTGCACTGACCTCAGTAGGCATGAAGTGCTCTGAAATAATGATTCAGAACTACCTGAAGGCCTGCCTTCCTCCCAGGTATGCCCAACACCAGTTTTCAGGCAGTGCAAATTGATCAACAGGAGATGCCATCACCACTGCTCTCCACACTGTGCTCTGCCACCTGTAAAAGCCCATAACCTATTTCAGGATGCTTTTTATGTCATGTCAAGTTTATTTGTATAGCAAATTTCAGCAGCAAGGCGGTTCAAAATGCTTTACATCATGAAAACATAAAAACATCAAACACATCGAAACGGTAACCAGTTGCGAGACCAGGAACAAATCATCAATACACATCAAACATCAATACACATCAAATATGTTTGCCAGTGCTCCTATTAATATTGGTCAAAAGCAACTCTGTTCTGACTCTCTTCGAGGTCGGTCGTGTTTTCAGCTCTCTCCAGAGCTCCTTATCTGCTTGCCCTGCCCCCCGTCTCTCCTGCTATTTGCTTCGTTCTGTGTCTTTGTGCAATTTCTTCACAGCAACCGAAAAGCTCGGAAACAGAAGCTAAGGAAATTATGGATCTCGTCAGCTGGTCTCTAAATGCTATTGATCAAATTTTTTCAACTGGAAAGCAAAGGAACGGGGAGCATTCCTGTCCTGATGGAACCTTTTTTGCGGGATACTCCGTGGATCGGTGGAATAGATGGCTCACGGTGTGCCTTCAATGATTTCCGTGGAGGACGCCGAAGACGTGTATATATTTGGATTTATGATTCTCGGATTCCTCCTTATTGAATTTGGGGGATTTCTGATGTATCAGCAACTTCAGCGACTGCTGGTGGTTAATTCGGCCTTTATGAGACTACCAGCGGGGTACGACGCGATCACAAAGGCGGTGAATGAACAGAACATCAGGCTGGACAAGCTGACTGCGGTGGTTGGAAGGGGAGAGATGGGATAACATCTGGATGTGAAGACGCGAAAAAGAGCCCTCTAATTTGGAATATTGGACCCTGGAGCCAGTGATGAAAATACTTTTTAAAGCTGAAGGAAAAGTGTCTCAGCTTGTTCTCAAAACAAATTGTGTATTTAAATCAGACTTCCCACTATCTATATTCTCCCCTGCGTTGTTATGGCGAAATCGCACAGAACTACTCCCCCCTGCTTACTTCCCCTATATCTGTGGAGGCGTCCAGCTGGCTGTGAAGTGATACAGACTTTCCATCAAGGACACTGCCTGCCGGGGGACGGTGTTCATGGACATACAGAATTACACACAACATACACACACTACTGACTTGCATTATCTCATGAACTTACACATGACCAATCTCAAACGTTCTCCTTCTGCTATTATGTGTCTCGTTATATTTGTGCTTTTTATGCAATGAGGTTTTTTTTCCCTAGGATTTCTCATACTGTAACGTTTTTTACAATATGATAAATTCTTGTCTTTTTCTCCCTCCACTACCCCCATGTTTTTTAATCTTCCTTCAACAGATTTCAAGGGCAACGCCCCGTGGGCACCGTGTAGACGGGGTCCGGGGCTGTTTGGAGGAATGCGCCTAACAGCTGTGCTGATTAGCAGCGGCCGACTGGCTGTGTTCCTGGCAACGCAAGGCCTCAGTCAATCGTTCCCCCAAAATGTTTGTTTGTTTAAGTGTATGTGATGGACGGTTGTACTGGAACCGAATTTTCGATTGCAATGCAAATTGTAATTGACAATAAAATTTGATTGATTGATTGATTGAACTCTAAATGGGTGGGTTTTCGATTTGTGATGTAAAGGAACTCAGTGTTTTGGCTGTTTTGCAGTTTTCTGGAAGTTTGTTCCAGGTTTGCACACCATTACTCCACACCATTACTGACCCACTGCCAAACCGGTTGCTGGAGGATGTTGCAGCCAGCAGAATGTTCTACACGGCGTCTCCAGACTCTGTGACATCTGTCACATGTGCTCAGTGGGAACCTGCTTTCATCTGTGAAGAGCACAGGGCGTAAGTGGCAAATTTGCCAATCTTGGTGTTCTCTAGCATATAAGCTTGGTGTTCTCTGGCAAATGCCAAACGTCCTGCACGGCATTGGGCTTTAAGCATAACCCCCACCTGTGGACATCAGGCCCTCATATCACCCTCATGGAGTCTGTTTCTGATCGTTTGAGCAATGTCACATAACTCTGCTGGAGGTTATTTTGCAGGGCTCTGGCAGTGCTCCTCCTGTTCCTCCTTGCACAAAGGCTGAGGTAGTGGTCCTACTGCAGGGTTGTTGTCCTCCTCCACGTCTCCTGATGTACTGGCCTGCCTCCTGGTAGCACCTCCATGCTCTGGACACTACGCTGACTGACACAGCAAACCTTCTTGCCACAGCTGACATTGATGTGCCATCCTGGATGAGCTGCACTACCTGAGCCACTTGTGTGGGCTGTAGACTCTGTCTCATGCTACCACTAGAGTGAAAGCACCAGCAGCATTCAAATGTGACCAAAACATCAGCCAGAAAGCACAGGTACTGGGAAGTGGTTTGTAGTCACCACCTGCAGAGCCACTCCTCTATTGGGGGGGGGGGGGGGGGGGGGGGTCTTGCTAACTGCCTCTAGTTTCCACCTGTTGTCTATTCCATTTGCACAACAGCAGGTGAATTTGATTGTCAATCATTGTTGCTTCTTAAAGGGAAAATTTGATTTCACATAAGTGTAATTGACTTGGAGTTACATTGTGTTAAATGTTCCCTTTATTCTTTTGAACAGTATATCTATCTATCTATCTATCTATCTATCTATCTATCTATCTATCTATCTATCTATCTCTCTCTCTCTCTCTCTCTCTCTCTCTCTCTCTCTCTCTCTATATATATATATATATATATATATATATATATATATATATATATATATATATATATATATATATATATAATTTGCCATTTTATTACCTTTACAAGTACAAGTTAACACGCAATTAACTTGGAGGTAGACACAATGTCATTGTGTAATGTGAAAGTTGTACTACAACAATTTCACACTGGGAAGTTCATTCTTAAAAAGTTACTAAAATGGTACTAATACCTGTACATGAGCTTGTCATCATGCAGTATATCTGGGTGATATAGTCACTGGTGGTTCTTGATATGTGATATTGAAATCTAATAATGCTATAAATAAAAAACTGAAATATGAATAAATATATAGAGATGTGCATAGAAAGATGGGGTTGCTATGGCACCATTAAAACAAGTATTACCACTGCATATATCTAACAAGGGTAACAAAAAGTCTTAATTGTTTATGATTTTAGATTGAACATAGTTTCTTAGTGTAGTACCAAAGAACCGTTGGTTATTTAAATATTTTTTTCAGTAAGAAACATGGAACATGTTATTTTCTTTGGTTTCAGTCTTCCACTGGGGCTAATTGCAACATTAAATCCCAGTGGTAAGAAGACCTCTGTCAATAATTTCTACTCAGAGGATGTTGAAGCATGCTAAAATGGCATAAGACAGACTTCATTAGAAAGTAAACAACTCTTGAGGCTAATGAAGGGTCCAGTATTGAGTGGTATCTAGCTGAAATGAACCAATTAGAGTACAGGCAGTTTAGAAACCACTATTATTGTCACATTCCATGTCCTTTCACAGTGAAAAAAAGAATACATGTGGATGACAATGAGAAACTGGTATAGGGTTTATTGTTCAAAGTAGAAATTCAAATATTATCTGCACACATTCATGCCTTCTCTGCAGTTGAGTGAAGTCATGTTTGGCCCTGACAGTCTCCACAGCTAAACCGCTCATTGCTTTATTCAAGCCAAACGATCACAGCACTCTTGTCAAAAGAGCTTTTGTTGAACTAATTTAAAATTATTACTTACTATATTGCATTTCTTATATTTCCGGTTTTCAGAGCAAATCTTAAGACAAATGTCTTCTTTTTCAGCTCCCTAAATGACAAATAGACCTTAGAAGTCGTTTATGAATTATCTATTTACAATACGGAGGAAACAAATGGTCTGTATTTCAAAACCTGTTCCATGTCATAAATAGTGCAAGCTACAAGTGATCATTATAATGCATGGGTAAAAAAGTGCATGGTAATGACCATATAATGACTATAAATAAATAATGATTCCATGAAAGTGGTTTGGTGTTCTGCTCTATTTCCTCCACAGAGAGGGATTCATATTAAATGGAAAAGGAGGGTTATAACAAAGTATTTTTACAGCCAAAAAGCATCTATGTAGCTTGACATTGATACCGGAACTCTATCACATCACTAAAACATGATGTTTCCTCTTATTTTGTTTTAAAGGGAGTAGTGACTAAACCTGACTGACATGAAATACCATGTTTTGTATTGTGATGTTATCATCCTCCAATTGAATGTTACTGCATAAACGTGCTCTTTAGAAGTATGCTTTTTATTGTTTTGGTGAGACTGCCCTTGTGAAAGTCAACCTAGTTATGATGAACCCACATGCATGGGCCAATCTAGTTTAATACAATTAAATCCAGTTCATATCAGATACAGTGTATTTTAAAAGTATTCTTTCCTGTTGGACTGCTTTCAGACTTTGTCACATTATAGCCACACACCTGAATATATTTTAATTAAATTTTCAAGGGATAGAGTAGATCAACAATCAGTATTGCATTATAGTGAGCCAGCCATTTCACTATATACTTATGCTTTAATCTAAAACTCTTCTCTTGTAGCTCTGGTTGTATGTTTAGGGTGATAGTCTTGTTAGAAAGCGCACCTAAGTCAGTGCTATCCAGACATTTTGTACCATGGGGCAAAATTGTCAAGTTAAAGCACTACAGAGTGCATTTTTTTCCTCAATCATAAATGCTAAATAATTCTATCGGGATTTTTTTTATTACCTGCTGAGCAAACATGCAGCTTTGTAATAGAACAAATAAGAAAGTAACTATTTTTATAGACCAGAAAAGGGGTCTTAGACATTTTCCTTACAAAAGATAGACCTTTCGTTAAAAACCCTTGCTGGTTTCTCCCAAGTGTGCTGAAGTCCATTTTTGAGAAAAAAAATTTTTGGCCTGAGTTACTATATAGAAATGAATGGGAGGGGGGAGCCTAACAAACAAAAAATACTTTGTCTTGTGCCTAACATTTTACATCCGAGAAGATATAAATTTGTCATTAAAAATCTCCTCCTGTAAAACTACAGAAAGCGTTCATTTGCATCCGCTCCATATGCTGGAGGGCCAAGTTTGTACCATTCTTAAACTGCAATCAGGGGCCACAGAAAATGATTTCAAGGGCTGCAGATGGCCCCCAGACCAAACTTAGGACACCCGGGACCAAAGCACTTTCAGGTATGAATTCAAATCCACTTACAAACAATCCATTCTGGGTAAATAATTCCAGTTTAATTAAAGTATTTCCTTCCTTTGGTATGTTTTGACTTTAAGGCTGAAGCCACAGGGAATGTTAGAAGAAGCAGCAGAGTCACTTCCCCTCCCCAAGTGACTGTTCTCACTGAGAGAGCCACCACTATAAACCAAGCTTTCCCGAGCTTATCTTTCTCGTTTCCCGTTGACCAGTGAAGGTGTCTACACAGGGGAGACAAGCCACCATGGGCCCATATGGAGTTCGGAGACTCACAAATATCTGCAGGGTCGATCAAGCTGAGTAAAATCAGGGGTGGTCTTTCTAAGCTGTGCAGGAGAAAGCTGACCTGGGAGCTGAGCTACGCTCCTGCAGGAGTGAAGAGACCCCCACATTGCAACCACCCTTCACAGGCCGAGTGCAGCCCACCTGAGATCCAGGAAGGACCCTTTTGATCCCAGGCCGGCATTCGCAGACCAGCCTGCCTGAACTGCTTTCACCCCGGCTGCCCTGATGCCACAACCAGACAACGAGCTTCACCCTGAAGCAACTTCTTCCAACCAGACAGCCGAACTGACACAGAGGCACAGGTTAGACAGAGAAATAAGCAGGGAAAGATTAAGTGGTTTACTTACTTTTTTTTACTAGGGATGGGTACCTTTCACATTTGAACTGACACGGTACCGATATCTGGTACCTGAGAATCGATACTGATACTTAACGGTTCCTATTTGCGGAACTTTTGTGTGTTTATGTTGTAGTAAATGTTAATGTATTAATAAAGTCTCTATTTTTTTCAATTTAACTTATTTCTCAGTATATAAACTTGTTTGGATCTACAAATGAATCTTATGAAATTATTTATGAATTTTAATACATTGCCTGAATACACAACTCATAAACTTTTTTTGTTGTTTTTTACCAAAACAACAGGTATCAGAGGCACAGAGTGAGCAAGGTTAATACGGGATTGAAGCTAAGTGTGAATAAAATTCAGAGAATTGTTTAAGTGCAACAGTTTCAGAGAAGAAATAAAAAACAATATTAAAACATATTTTATCCCATTTTTAAATCAGGGCAGGGTACATTTGCAATGAGGGAAGAGAGGCTCTCCTCTCTGCACTCTTTGCTCTAACTACAGGCAGGTTTCAGAACAAGGCAGCATTAGCAACTGTCTGTCTGTGAGACAGAGCTTGGAGAAGTGTGAAGAGGGTCACAGCAGCACTCACCGCTGTCCCAAGACAATAACTGAAGAACGATTACTTTCACTGGAAGTCACCCGTAACACGGAAGAAAGTCACTAGATTTTTTGCTAGTCACTTTTTGAAAAAAGGTGGCTGGATGGGTCTGAAAAGTCGCTAAATATAGCGAGAAATTCCCTACATTGGCAGCTGTGGCCAGGTGCTTCCTCAGATTAGAAGTATCCCCATCGCTGTTCTTGCACTGTGCTTCGCAAATATTGAAGTCGTGTTTTGGAAAGTGGAGCTATACTTTTGACCGCTTTTCTTTCAGCCATGCTTGCTTTGTTGGACCACCAGCGCCTACTGACGTCCTTACGCTCTTGTGCTCACACTGATGGGACATTAATGTTTGTGTTTTCCGGTCCGCTCATTATGAATGTCCGCTAGCATCAGTCGCAACTAGCTTGCCCGTGTCTGCGTAGGTTTCCTCTGGGCGCTCCAGTTTCCCGTACCACTAAAGAGAACACCTGGTTGGGTCGGCCATTAGCGGCTCAGCGGCTCAGGCTAACCCTCAGATGTACAAAATTTTGTTGTATGTACCTTGTATGTATAATGACAAATAAAAAAGCATCTTGTCATCTTAATGTTGATTTAATGGTGTTTCATATAACTCAAGGTTAACTCATCAAGCTAATGTAAACAACGGCCACAGGAAGTGCCTGTCATTTTTGGTCAATGGTTTGTTACAGCGCCCTAGCTTCCTAAGTTACTGATTTGAGTGTGAATTATTTCCAGGAGAATTAATTACATTAATAAAGTCAAGTGTCCTAAAGGTTATTGATTTTATTTAGCAAATCATTCTTTAAAATGCTATTTCTGCAAATAATGTTAAAATAAAGCTTTTTTATCTTATTTCTTAGTAGTTTAGTTAAGTTTCACTAGCCTAGTAGAGAGGATTTGTTGATTGAAATATAATCAAATATAATTCTGATAAACACTCTATAGTGGTGTTCTGTGGATCTTCTGTTAATAAATTATTATACTTGAAGAGAAGTCGTCACTCATTTATTCTATATGTGTGCAGAGTTTGCTGTTAAGAGAACGCCAGTGCTTGAATCACCCTTTCAACTATTGTCCTAATATCAGCTGTTTGGGCTGATATTCACTGGACAATACCTAACAGACCAAGGGTTATTTAATAAACATGTGCCATTACACATTAAGATGTGTAATGGCACAATAGTTAGTTGAGGAATTGTTTATTTAATTCTGAGAGACACAGCTTTTGCACATGTTTAACTGCACATTTTTAACTGGTCTTTATTTTATCATTTGTTTTCCTATTACCAATACAAGGAGTCCTGTCCGACACGTTTTAAAATACTGGCTAACACTGGATGTTTTTACGTTTTGTCCGTTCCATTAGTGCTCTAGATATTTCTCTACTTTTTTGTAAATCATGCAAGTTTCGTTGCTCCTTATCCACTGGCTTCCACCTGCTGTTCTGCAGTTGGGTCCTCCATCTTCAACACATACTGTGACAAAGGAAGCCCACAAATTTCATCAGATCTTCACACTGTTTCACCCCGCACCCCATCCTGATTCTGCACAGGCGGTCAGTGACAGGAGACAGGAGAACTCCCTTTTAATAGGAAGAGACCTCCAGCAAAACTGACTCATAATGGACAGCCATCTGCCTTGGCTGGCGGTGGGAGTAAGAGAACGAGAAAGGGACGCAAATAAACACAGCAGTGCTAGGTCAGCAACACCTGTTATGGAAAAGGGAAAAGCTGAAAAAGAGAAAATTAATGAGAGCAATAAGTATACTTGGAAACATGTAAAGTGAGAAGTGAGACAATTTTAAGGAGAGATGATGAGTACATGATGGGATATTCTTCTCTAGCCTAAGTTTACATGAGTATATAAAGAGTTAGCCATATTAAATAAGTTAACTGTACAGTAGATCATCATCAGCTCTATGTGAGGGGAGAAAAAATATGGCTGTTTTTAATGGATTTTAAGGGGAGCCAAATAAGAGAAATAACTTTTTTTCTAATAGGAAACAGGGAGTTTATGGAGGGCCAAACCCTTTTAGGTGCGAGTGATCATTATTCCAGTAACAGCTATACAGCTGCTTGTGCTGTAGTGTCCTTGAGTATTCTAAAACGCACTTTTAAGCATTATTGTTATTATTATTTTTTTATAGGGACAGATAAGCACAAGACCCTCAAGCTCTGAGGCCTCTATTAGAGGACCCACGCTTGAAGTGAAACTGCTGAGTGAACAGACTGAGCAGAAAGTGTTTTTTTTTTTATGAACCGGTTATTTTTTAATATGATGATGTAACCAAATAATTTAATCCTGTTGACATTGTCAATGTTTAGACATAATATCTTGTGATTATTTTCATCAGGAATTTCAAGATTTATTCAAACAATTTTCATCTGCATACTTTAACTGCCGTAAAAGGTTGAATAAATACCATTGTTTGGAAATTTTAAAGATAGCCCAGGTTAAAAAAAAAAAGGTCTATTGTAATTTCTAGACATGTTTTCTAAAACTCATACTCAAGCTTTATCAACACAGCGATCCGGAAAGTTTTACCTTTCCATGGAAGTAACTGACAGTTAAAGTGTCCTTTGTGTGTTGTCTGATGAAGGCAATAGTACATGCTGTGGCAGCGCTTGCTTCCATCTGTCTATTGTGAAGCAGAGCCTGGGGCAACACTCAAATAGGAACAATATTTTTGGCTCTATATGTTCATCTGAAAGATATTCCACTTTATTTCTTGTTCACAGACAGAGAAAATAAACACCCCATAAAAATAATTTTATTTTGATGAAAGTTCACCACACGTTGAGAACATTCTAATCTAAATGGCTGATAACAGATTTTTCACTTTTTCTTTATTTTTCATAAGGGAATCATGAATAAAGATATGCAACATTTGTTTAAAACACTGCTTCCAATTGAGATGTGTTTGACTTGCGCTTGCCTGTGCATGGTGAAGGTCACTGCATTGATTTCAAATAAAATTTTATGTGGAGAAGATTTCAGTCTTAATGATGCTCCTTTGTTAGGTCACAAATAAGACAGGCCTACTGGTAATAGAAGGAGGAGGAAATTAAATTGCATTAAAGAAGATTTCAGATAGCAGTGAGAAGTTTAAATCAATCATCTTTAAACATTGTTGCTTTCTTAAACAGTAAATGTCATGTTTCTTACACAGATAATTTAATCAGTGTAACAGAAACACAAAGCAGAATCAGAGGCCACTGATATTTGTCCGTAACAGAAGATATACAAAACCAAAATAGAAATAACATGCCCATGGTCGCTTAGGAGTGATAGTTTTGAACCCTTTCTACGCAGATGGCCGAATGCTTGATGTTCTTGTCACGTTCTGCTGCGTTTTCCCCGCCTTGAATGGGCTGTGTACACAACCATTGTTTGAGGAGTAAAATTGAAGGCAAGCCTTGTAAACTGTGGATGCCCCCTTGCCAAAGACATGGAACTGCAAAGAAAATGTGTGCAGACATCTCGTTTGCTCTCTCGAGACATAATGCTACTTAGCTTGAGGCTTAAAAGAAAAGAACAGGTTGTATTATGTGAAAGAAAATCTGTCAACCCTTTTTGAGCAAGACAATTTAAAACCATTAGGTGGATTACAAAATATAAAATAAAAAGTTACGATATTTGCAATGTTGTACTAGCAATATAATTAACATCAGAACAGGGCTACTATAATTACTTGAAAGTCTTAATTTTCCTTCAATGTTTCTAAAACCATGGATGAGTGTTGTTTGAAAAGACATCAATAAAGTGCAGTAAAAACAATAAACAAATAATATCCTACATCAGGCACAGTCTGTTAAAATGGATATTCTAAAAAATTCAAGAAAACATTTTGATGGTGTCTGACATGGTAGTGGGCGTCCCATCAGACAAAGAATTAAGGGTTTTATTGCAGAATGTGTCCCAAAATGTATAGATGTTTGGTTTTAAAAGCCATTAGATATCTAACAACTACCTTTGTAACAATGGAATCATGAAAAAGCGTGACTTTTATTTGGAAAATCACTAAACTGGCTTGCATTAGCATGTAACCATTGATGAGAAGCATTCTCTAACATTAACTGATAATAGCTAGTGCAAGATACTAAAGCATTAAGAGCATGTAAACTAAAAAGTATCTAAGATTAGCGGACATGCTAATGACGACTTAAGTTATATCATTAGCTAAAATGCAAACAATAGCTAAAATGCTAGTATTGAATATCATTGATAAGCTATTTTTTTGTTCAGGCACACAGGGCATGTCTCAATTCAGGGGCTGCATCCTTTGACGGCCGTATTATGTCACAGGGCTGCGATGAAGGTTGTCACAAGTCACGACTCCTTCTAAGGCTTCTTCAAATGCAACTAACTAATGTGTCCTTCTTTTATATGATTTGCAGGATGAGTCTGGTGTATCCTTCGTGGCCCACCCCAGTATTGCCAACTTAGTGACTTTGTCGATATATTTAGCAACTTTCAGACCCCTACAGTGACCTTTTTTCAAAAAGCAACTAGCGACAAATCTAGCGACTTTTTTCTGTGTAGGCAGAAAGGGAAGAACACAAGGGAGTAATCTGGATATAACACAAATGATCTTAGAAGGAACTAAGAACTAAATCCAGAAACTAATCCACAAAAGACAAATAAAAAATCTGAACAAACACTTAAGGATAATAAACTACAGAATGGACTATCCAGGAAACTTAAAAAAAAAAAACAGTCAAAAATACACACACGAAAAAAAAAAAATCAAAACACAAACATCTGGAGATTTTGACAGTGTATCTGTTATCTGTATTGCTGTTTGGTTTTCTGGGGCAAAGTACAAAGTGCAGCAGAGCAATATGATGCATTCCAGACATCTAAATGGTATACTCTCTAAATTCATGGTTCTCAAATTGTGGTACAAATACCACTGGTGGCACATTTAGTCAGAAGAAGATACATACCTATTACTTATAAGCTAAAACTGATGCATTTTTCTGTATTTTCTGCACTTTCAAACACGGTGGAAAAAATGTCATCTAAAGAGGTTGTAAAGTTCTTTGTGGGTGAACAATCTAACGCGATTCAAATTGCAAGACGTGCAAATAAAGTTCTTTAGGCGGCTGCGAGTTTTATATGGAAGGCAGCCATAATGAATTTGTAAGATGAGTGGTTGAATTTCCCATTCATAGTTCTGACTTCAAGGGACTTTTCTTGTCATTGCTTTAAAGTTGAACTTAAAATTTTTACATTCTGAAGAAATGGGGGACATGAAATGAATTAAAATATATTATTTGACTAATCATGCAGTGCCAATGGATACTAATGTCTTCTTATATTTGACATGGTTTTTAAGTGTTTGGCCCACATGCAGACACAGATGGAAGCAGGAACAGTTTTAAGATGTTTATTTTAAGGCTCAACAAAGGGGAAGCGCACGCTGTGTGCGACAGGCGAGGTCTGAACGTCAGAGCTGGAACGACTGCGGGAAGAAAGAGGATATGTTTACTAAGGATCAAACCAGGGGGAAATGTTCCAGAAGCTGCGCCGCTTTGGTTGGGGAGACCTGTCCGGGGGGGGGTGAGTGAAAAAGGGACTCTGTGACCGTAACCCGCTGATGGTAACTGGTGGCTGAGTGACAGGAGGGCTGGCAGATGGAATGCAGGCGAGGGGCCCGGACAGCACCACTGTGACGGCAGGCAGGTGGAGCAGCTGGAAGAACCGGAGTGTAGCCAGGGTTTATACAGGAATGAGTAACCCTAATTTAATGCTTTTTAATGCTCTTTTAATGCTCGTAGAAATAAATTTAATGCCATCAACAAGTACCCATATATATATATATATATATATATATATATATATATATATATATATATATATATATGAAGAGAATAAAAACAATCCTAGATTTCTCTTTAGTACAGTTGCCAAACTTACTCAGAGCTGCAGCTCTGTTGATCCATCCATTCCCTTAGCTCTTAGCAGTAATGATTTTATGGGATTCTTCATAAATAAAATTGATGCCATTAAAAATAAAATAATTGGCATCCTCCCAAACATGATTACCTCATCCCTAGTAAGTAAGGCAGCATTGGAGGAATCTTTAGAACCTGCACAGTGTTTGAACTGTTTAGAAGCAGTAGAGCTTTCTGAGCTAAAATCTTAGCTTCATCTAAACCTTCTACCTGTATGTTAGACCCAATCCCAACCAAGTTGTTTAAGGAGGTATTCCCTTTGATCAGTGGTCCTATTTTAGACATGATTAATCTATCCTTAGTAAATGGATATGTAAGTGGCTGTTATTAAACCTTTACTTAAGAAACCTTCTCTTGATCAAGATGAGCTAGTAAACTACAGACCTATATGTAATCTTCTTTTCTTATCTAAAATTCTTGAGAAAGTAGTTGCTAATCAACTTTGTGAACATTTACAAAGCAATGACCTACTTGAGGAGTTTCAGTCAGGCTTCAGAGCTCATCATAGCACTGAAACAGCTCTGGTGAAGGTCACTAATGATATCCTCATGGCCTCAGATAATGGACTTGTGTCTGTACTTGTCCTGTTAGATCTCAGTGCTGCATTTGATACAGTTGATCACAATATTCTCCTACAAAGACTTGAACATACTGTAGGGATTAAGGGGAAAGCATTAGGCTGGTTTAAATTTTATCTGTCGGACAGATTCCAGTTTGTTCATGTTAATAATAAATCTTCCTCAAACTCTAGGGTCACCTGAGGAGTACCACAGGGTTCAGTCCTTGGACCAATTCTCTTTACTATATATATGCTTCCGATCGGAAAAATTCTCAGACAGCATGGGATTAATTTCCACTGTTATTCTGATGACACTCAGCTATATTTATCCATAAATCCTGATGAATCCAATCAATTACTTCGACTGCAGTCATGTCTTGATGACATCAAAAGCTGGATGACTTTAAATTTCCTGCATCTAAATTCTGACAAGACCGAAGTTGTAATCTTTGGGCCAGAGTCCTCAAAAAATAAACTTCTTAACCAATCACTTAATCTGGATGGCATTAACTTGGCCTCTGGTAATAAAGTAAAAAACCTTGGTGTTATTTTTGACCAAGACATGTCATTTAAATCCCATATTAAACAGGTTTCCAGAGTTTCCTTTTTTCACCTCCGGAATCTCGCTAAAATTAGAAACATTCTGTCCAGGAGTGATGCTGAAAAACTAGTCCATGCATTTGTTACTTCAAGGCTGGACTATTGTAATTCTTTACTATCAGGAAGTCCACAAAATGCAGTTCAAAGCCTTCAGCTGATCCAAAATGCTGCAGCAAGAGTTCTGATGAAAATCAACAAGCAGGATCATATTTCTCCAATTTTAGCTTCCCTTCATTGGCTTCCTGTTAAATCAATAATATAATTTAAAATTCTTCTTCTAACGTATAAAGCCCTTAATAATCAAGCTCCATCATATATCAGAGCTCTGATTACCCCGTATGTTCCTAACAGAGCACTTCGCTCTCAGACTGCAGGTCTGCTGGTGGTTCCTAGAGTCTCTAAAAGTAGAATGGGAGGCAGATCCTTTAGCTATCAGGCTCCTCTCCTGTGGAACCAACTCCCAGTTTTGGTCCGTGAAGCAGACACCCTGTCTACTTTTAAGACTAATCTTAAAACCTTCCTTTTTGACAAAGCTTATAACTAGAGTGGCTCATGTTACTCTGAGCTACCTTTATAGTTTTACTGCTATAGGCTTAGGCTACTGGAGGACATCAGGATCTAATTTTCTCACTCTATAGAGTTCTACTGTTCTTCAATTATGCATTACGTGTTGTCATTTCTGCTTTAACTTTCTGTTCTCTCTCTTTTATCTTCATAGTAGGTACAGCTGGTCTGGCGTTCTGTTAAATGTGACATCATCCAAATAAGACAGCTCACCCGCTATTACCATCTAATGTAGAACAGATTACTGGATCAATGTGTGCTTCTGTGCTTTTTTTGTCTCTCTTGTTGTGTCTCTGCTCTGTCTTCTGTAACCCCCAGTCGGTCGAGGCAGATGACCGTTCATACTGAGCCCGGTTCTGCTGGAGGTTTTCCTTCCCATTAATGGGGAGTTTTTCTTCCCACTGTCGCTTCATGCTTGCTCAGTATGAGGGATTGCAGCAAAGCCATGTACAATGCAGACGACTCTCCCTGTGGCTCTACGCTTCTCCAGGAGTGAATGCTGCTTGTCGGGACTTTGATGCAATCAACTGGTTTCCTTATATAGGACATTTTGACCAATCTGTATAATCTGACCCAATCTGTATAATATGATTGAATTTAACTTTGTAAAGTGCCTTGAGATGACATGTTTCATGAATTGGCGCTATATAAATAAAATTGAATTGAATTGAATATATATATATATATATATATAGTACTTGTTGATGGCTGTGTTCAGACACCAGAGCACCTCCGCATGCAGTGTTACATTGGCTCCAAATGTTGTTCGAAGACCGTCTGATTTCCCTACGTTAGTGGCGATAGAGCTTGCTCCAGCTGCTGCTGTGCTGTTTGCGGTAGCTAATGCGTACGTGACTGCGTTGGTTACAGAAAAGTAACTTGACATCGTTAGCTGTGGTGCAGTGGTCCCTGGAGAAGTGGGTATACTCTCAATGTTTGCCCTTTTAGACGCAGCTCAGAAAAATGCTGTTTTAGAAACAATTACATGTAACACTGCTCTATTTAGTTTACCCAAAAATCCATCACTAGGGTTTACTCATTTTAGCCTAAAATATTTAGCCTAAAACATTTAGATTACAATATTTCCTTGAGCTACTACGTGAGGTGTGAAAATACTGTTGTCTCTTTTTCAAAGATTTTATCCAGCTTCTGGCAGGTAATGTAAAATGTTCTTTGGTTTATATTGAATGAATTCCTACACTACATCCAGAATCAACATTTGATTACTTTACTGTAGGTTTTTCAATATAGACCTAGATGATAAGGTATATGGAAAGTCCTAAATTGAATGAGAAAGAGAATCTATAGAAGGAGATAAAGTTAATAACGAGGAGAACATCAAAACTCAAATCTCTTTGTCTTTGCAAATGAGGGATTGTCAAATATACCAGTTGAAACACCCAAACAACTGTTGATCCTGTTGATTTAGACACTCTGACAATGAATGTTTAGCCCCTCAATTTTAAAATGGACGGTGATTACTTGACAGTCAAAAAGAGACCTCAGTTAAGTCATTTTTATCATTTAAGGAACAAAGCAAAGGTAAAACCTATTCTTTCAAGGCAAAAATATGGAAACACTACTCTAAGGCTTAATTTCATCATGGCTGGATTTATGTAATTCTCTGTATCTCTGAATCCGTCAGTCCTCAATCAAATGTCTGCAGCTGGTTCAAATGCTGCTGCACACCTTTTAATGGAAAAACATAAAATAAAGCACATTAGCCGATCCTGGCCTCCCTTCACTGGTTGCCTGTTTATCTTAGAGTTCAGTTTAAAGAACTTCTGTTTGTTTTTAAGGATTTAAACAGCTTATTATTATTGTTGTTGTTGTTTTAAACTGTTGATTCTTTACTCAAGTAATTTTATTAGCTGTTATTTTGTTGTACCTCGTGTTAAAGTGCTCTTTAAATAATGATGACAATGATGATAATTATGATCACAAGAAACGTTTGCATCATCACCCAGAAGCTGGAAAGAAAAGAGACAAAAAGATTTTTCACACCTCACTTAGTAACTCAAGGAATTATTTTAAACTAAATATTTTAGGCTAAAATATTAAACTGTTTATTGGTTGTTGTTTTTTTTTCAATCCCACCATTATGTTTAGTAATTTATGCCAAAAGCTGCAGCCTTTTGATTTAATCCATCTGAATGCAGTATTTGCAAGCCCTACTCTGATTGGATGGAGATCTGTGATTGGCTGGTGAGGTGGACAGTTTTTGAAGTCGAGCGCAGTGCACACTGCACAGCTGGTGTTGAGCGTGGAATTAGCAGGTCACGGGCAGACACGGAACCGAGCGCGAGGATAGGATAGTGGATTGAGAAGAGTTTATCAGTTTTGAGCGCGCGCGTGTGATGTTTAAACGCTGAATACCTGTCTCACTGCGCGCTCAAACAAAATACACAAATATCGCTCCAGAAGTTGGTATACGTAATGCTGACTGAAAAATAAGTGGGTATACGGCGTATACCCGCGTACACCCTGGACTACATTGTCCGACCTCATGTGAGACCGTAAAGCATTGACACCCATTGTGCAAAGCTTCATTTTTTTTAACAAACACGGCAAAATCCTTCGTCATCTTTACCGTCGACAGGCTGCAGCCATGTCCCCAATTCCTAGTTTTCCATCAGCTTTTGTTGAAATTAGCATTTTCCCATTCTCTAGATCTTTCTCCGCCTCGAGTCCCTTTTCCGAACATTGTAAAATCATACGGCTTTACGATCAACCGGAAGCAGTTCCGCGCACAACGCGGAATCAGTTATATCTGATATAATATATCTGACGAAACTGTTTTTATGACCGTATTTTTTTTTTTTTGAAAAAAATAAGGCATTTTTTTTTCCAGTGTCCTGTCTAGCAATGTGACAATAAAAATTGATGTCTTAATGCCAAATAGAGCTCGACAGATTTTGCTTTCACAAGTGGAGCAAACAGCTTTCGCCATTGTGCTCCGCTTGATTTGTGCATGTAAATAGCTTTATTGTGATTCCTGCAGGGAGAATTTCAAATTATATAAATTAAAATAAGGCATTTTTAATGCCACAGATAATCACATTGAATGACTTTTAATGCCAATTAAGGCCTTAATTTAAAAAAAAATTCATTTAATGACTTTTAATGACTTTTAATGCCCCGCGGAAACCCTGGTAGCTGATAAACCAGGTGAATCCAGGAAGGGGGTTCTCACGCTTGGCTTGGTACCACCAAGGGAGTATGAGTGGAGATGCCAGAGCAAAATCTGAGCGGCGGGAATTCGGATGACTGGTTCACTGAGCACGACGCCAACACAGGTGAGTAAATCCAAACACGACAAACTGGAAAATAACAGGAGACAGGATTAGTCCAAAAACAGGGTTTCCAAAAACTCACAGGTACGAAGCACGGGAGACAGATCAGTGGCCTAGGCATACGACGACGGGGTAACACTCTGGCGTCCTCCAGCTGTCTGTGCACTCCTTTTAAACCAGAGACGAAGGTTCTTTGATGAGTCGCAGGTGTGGGCCATGCCCACCCGTCAACTGCAGCCACCTGTGAAGCAGAGTTAGAGCATGGAAAACAGAACCTTGACAATATTGCTGTTCTTTTTTTAAGTAAAAAGTTTGAGATCTGCTGGGTTAAGTGGTCAATATTTTCCCTTGATTTGTGCTGATCTAGGGTCAGATAGTAAATGCTCAGTAATTTCCTTTTTTTTTCTAAATATGTAAAGACCTGTCTAATTTATCGAAAAAATACTTAGAGGTAAGCACAAAGTTATTTAAACCCCTTGCCGTATAAGAATAGTTTCATTCAACTAAAATTATTTATGACAAATGAAAAAGGCCATCTCTCAAAAGACAATCAAGTGAATAAAGGGGACATGCTTAGGGAGTGGGAGGTGCTAAAAGTGGCAAAAAGGCATGACAGGGGGCAGTGTTGGCTCTTGACCAATTTTACCAGGGGGGGCAGGGTTGGGCCTTTTTCATGGGGATACAGAACAAAAGCATGAATCAAAAAAGTGCAATAGTTTATTGTTTACTATTTTAATTTGGCCAAAGAGTCACTGCCTGCACTGGAACTGCAGGTTGCAGACCCTTGATTTAGCAGATGAAAACTGTGATCCTATCCCACTGCCAAAATCCTATCTTTGAAACAAAAAATGAAACACCTCAATTTTTAAAGTAAAGTAAAAATATTCAATTGGTCCAAAGCCACGAGAACAGCCTGGCCTATTTTTGCTTAGAACATACATACAGCAGCATGTATGTACCAACCTACTGCTGTTTGAGCTGTACCTGCAGTCAGTAGTAAGAGTAGCAAGGAATTATGGGAAGATTTTCAGATCAACAGCTTCATTACAAGTAATGTAGCAATGAATATTTGTGGAAAAATAATATAAATAAATAAAGCTTGTTGCAGCTGTATTTTGTCTTAAATATTAGTAAGGTGATATTACTTTTGCTATATTTCAAGCTAATTTATTTTAGGACTCTTCATCTGATGATGAAGTTCATGGCTAGCTAAAAGGAACGTACCGGCTTTCCAGAGAGAATGTGCTGCGTCCGCAGGCAATAAAAGGTTTAGTGTCATCCTTTGTTTTGACTGCTGGTACATTAGACTAAAAACGTTTTTATACTTTTGCTAATATTATATAGTTTCTAAAAAGTGGCAATGTTAAAATATGCTAGGTGTTAGAAACCATTGTAATAAAATGTATTTCGCAGTCATAAAATGTAAAAAGGATTCTTGGTAATCCCCAGAGCAACAGCTGCCCTGCATTAAGAGAAAGAACAGTAAAAGGTAATTTTTTTCCACATTTTGTTGATGTTATTGGGATGGGGGGCTTCTTTGCTACCTTACATAATGGATTTGGATATAATGGATTTGGACATATTTTTGCCATAGACCACTGTTGAGCTCACCCAATACTTGTGTTAAAACAAATGATTTGATTTTTCAGCACTTTAATCTTGAAATAGTCACTAGACAGGACTGTCCACTGTCTCCATTACTTTTCACAACATTCACTGAACAACTTGCAGCCGCAATTTGTCAAAGTAAAATTATTTTGGAACATCTCATAGAATTCCCAAAATTTGTTCATAGGCCAACAATGTGTTGCCCTTTATGGGAAATTTAAATCCTTCTCTTAGAGAGACAATAACCTGATCCAAAAAGTTTGTCAACAACTTTAGTTATATCTATCTATCTATCTATCTATCTATCTATCTATCTATCTATCTATCTATCTATCTATCTATCTATCTATCTATCTCAAGAAATAATTCCTTTAGAGGTTTTTACTACCTCTACTATTTCACAACGTTATCGAACACATCTGAAAGTCTTCAGAGGTAATATTGTATAATATTTTATGTAGGGGCTTTAATAAATCCAATATATGCTTTGGAATCTGATAGAAGCACCATGGGTATTGCTAGCAAAGATTTAAAGTCAAGTCTATATACATATGAGATATATTTTATCAGAATTATTCTGGTAGATCTGTGGTGGTTCATAAAGAAATAGAAATTACTGTGCAAACTTTTCCTCTAGGTGACTGCTAGAAATAAATGAAAAAGAAGTGGAGTTCATGAAGTGATTGCCTGATGCGGAATCAGTCTGTTTAATCATCTGATGCCAACCTTTCAGTTTGTCTTCAGTATAGTGGGAGGGACTACTGGAATTTTACTGAGGGCAGAGTTTACTTTTTCTGACCTTGGTCACAGAAGAGGAGTAGCCAAATGTACTGAATGATTATCCAATTAATCCTAAATTCAAGGCGGATGATAGTGAGGTGAGAGTATGCGGCATGCATTTTGATGTATCTTGATTTAACAGGAATGGATTGTTAAATGGTCCAAGGTTGTCCATAAAATACCAAATTAAAATCTAATCAGATACAGTATAAACGCCCTCTCTGCGCTCAGGTTGGAAAATAAAAAGAAAAGGCTTTCTTTAACAGTCATCTTAGTTAAAATACTTTTGTGTTCAAAAGTAAACTAAAGCTACACATGGCATGTTAAATATACTGAGGTATTTCTAAGTCATCCTCAACATCAGGTAAATGTTTAGAGCCTATTTTAGCGACATGTGTATTCCACAACTTCAAGGATTGTTTTGTTATGTTTTGCACAACTGTGTGCACGCACGCATGCATGCACGCAGACGCACACAGCTTAGAAGTTTTGTCTGTTAATGAAAAAATTTAACAGTCAAAGTTACAACACAATTTTGGCATGCCTAATGATTTTCACACTATTCATCTGAAGTTTCACTTCAAAATTTAGAGTTTGAATGAGACACAAAAAACTTTGAATTAGTTACACAGTCTCACACTCATGATTCCATTATTAGCTATAAATTAACAAAAGAAAATGTAAGTAATTTTCACACAAATTATTTTTTTCAGAGTAATAGAGGTGTAAAGACCCTGTGGGACAATACAGTTTCATCTGCGGTGGAACTGAATATGTCTTCCATTTTCACATATGGCTCTTTTCCATTGGTACTCAAAGTTAAAGAAAAGAGCCAGAGAAGGCTGCGGGCAGCGAGGAAAAAAGAACACTTGGGAAAATCACAGGAGAGCATGGGAAGCCAGAGAGTGGTATCAGTGGTAGAGCGTTTCTTGTAACACTACCCCCTACCCAATCGGTGATCAGCAGTCTTTTTACACTGCATTTTGGGCTTGACTCAGTTGCACTACTCATGCCGTGGAATTTTCCGACATGTCCAAATGAGCTATGGCATGAAATTGGGTATGCTACCACATCACATGCAACTTAAACCTTAGCATTAAAATTCAAGGAAGATTTTTACCAGCATTATGGTGTGTAAGAATTGAGACTGTAGATATGACCATGATAAAGAGCCATACTGACAGTACGTGGCACCCATCTAAGTGATCTCATGACTGTTTTTAAATCTTGTGAAGGCTGTTGACAAATTCTGACATTAATTCTGCAGCATTTTAATCTGGTCTGTTAAGAAGTAGCTCAGTCTGATGCCGCACAAATACCTTTTCAACTGTCTTGATCAGAACAGTAGGATGGGTGCATCTCGATCCCGAATTAAGTTTAAAGTTAGTTAGATTGCAATAGGGGGTTTTCAGGTGACGTCACGCTCACGTGACTACTCTGCGCGTCCGCCATATTGGGTGTCAGTCGTTTCGCACCGTTGACCTGCATTGTATGACGCCTTAGGCAGTATTGGAAGTGAACAATGGGGAAAACGTGTTTAATGGTTGGTTGCACGGCCCGTGGAGGTGGAGATCAACGCTCTTTCTATCGCCTACCAGCCGTAATCGTGAATCAGTGTGAAAAAACAAAACAGCTCTCTGAACAACGCCGTCACCTATGGCTGACACGGATATCCAGGTCCGATTTGGACGGTGTTAAGCTGGAATACGCCAGAGTCAGCGGTGCTCACTTTGTCACAGGTAATTAACTGTTAAGTATTTAAAACATGTAAACCGTTGCTGTATTGTGGGCTGTAACAGCGCAACACATGATGGCCATGGGAAAAACATAGAAACGGGTTAATTTTCCACCGCTTTCCTGCCTGGAGGCGCAACCACGGAGAACAACTGTTAGAGATAACGAAGAGTCGTCGGCTCGCTTGGATCGCGGCTGTAAGACGACCGAACATAACTTTCCACAGTATCCCGATATCAATGAGAGTGTGTTCTAAACGTTTGAAACACATAGCAGCTAGTTAAAAGTACATTGCATGCGTGAGTGGTTGTTAGCACTAACAGTTAGCATGTGCCAGAGCCCGTCTGAGCACAGCTTACCTTTGAACGAGTTGCTGTGTTCCCACTGTTTGCTGGCTTTATGATCTGCCGCTCCTGAACCCATCCATTCGTAAACTGCACATGAGACTCCAAGGACTTGTAGCTTCAGAACTGTTCTGAAGTATAGGCGCTCACACCACAAACAAGGTAGCCGAAGACGTCCGATATGGAAAGTGACGTCCGCGCGACTTCCGGGTTACGCCGGTAGGCTTTTGCCGGCGTAAATACGGTAAATACAACTTAATTTTGCACTGGTCATTGTTCTGCTTAAATAATTAAAGCCGCGAGCGGCGTCGATCAGCCCTGCAGCCAAGCGCCTTCGCGCACCGCCGGCCGTCAGCCACCGCAGAAGCATGCGACGCATTTGCGTCGGATTGTTTACATTTTTACCATCTTATTAAAACTCACCCGTCCACGTATGATGGCGATTTCCTTGATGTACATAACTTCGACATCTCGTACCCAACCAGATGTGAACTGGTTGTGAGCCTCTAGACCCTTGTAAGCTCTCATTTCCTCAAGAGTGTGCAGAGGGTTTTCACTGAACACCAGGTAATGCACTATGTCGCCGTGCTCTACATTTGGCCACTCATCTGGATTACGGCTAAACAAGGCACCGTGGAGGGCATAGGGGTCCATATGGTCGATCACGGAACATTTCCTCAGATATACGTCCTTATCTGGTCGCTCTAGCGTGCTGGCGTACTTATCCATTCGCGATACGAAAATACGTGTACGACAACTAGAGATAAGGAAGTGTGACACCCAATATGGCGGACCGGAAGTTGGCCAGTGACGTCAGTGAAAACCCCCAATTCTTAACACAACCCTGGTTTGAGACAGAGTTGAACTCTATTAACCTCTAAGTCAATGTTGGATTTTGCCATGAATGGCGACACTGATGCAAATGGTGTCAAGGACAATAACCACTTTTAGAACCTAAACTGTTATGGATCTACTTCGATTTCTGATTGATGTTTTCCATCTGATTATTTTTATTTTTTTCTTCACAAAAAGCTAGAAGGTAATTCCTTTGGATTCTGGGTGAGATTCAGGAGAAATACTTGGGAAAAGGGGTAAAAAGGTTTTTATCTTGATTTTACGGGGATGGTTTTGAGATGACAGGAGTACGGTGAGTTCGTCCTCATACCACAGTAAAAATTACCCAGGGGATGGTACTTTATTTTACAGGTTTATGCTTGTTTCAATTATATTTTTGATGGTTTACAGATGACCTTACAGGTTACTGCAGCCATTGCGAATCTTTTAAAAAAAATAGTGTTATCCCTTTAATTGTATATACAACCACATTGACTCTTAATACTTAAGTTACTTTATGTGCTTGATTCAGGTTAATGCAGTCAGATTCTGAGGAGATAACCTGATTAGAGCCCAATTTGCTTTACAAGTGGATGGCTATTAAGCTAATGTTTCTGATACCCACACGGACTCGGACAATAGACGTGTATCACATAGGTCAGTCTGCATTGGCAGACTGACCTATGTCTGTGTAACATTTAACAATACAAAACTTTATCTTGCATCAATACATGGCCCAAACACTCCTGATCCAAATTTCTTAAGCACAATTTCTAATACTCTCTTAGAATTTCCAGGTCATCAACTTATAGTCGGGGAGAGGGGAGGGTCTTTAACCAGGTGTATGACACAAATTTAGACAAATCTGTAACTCCACCTTCAACCCAAGATTCCCACTGTGGGAATCCCACCTTTATTTCTGATCTTAATGTTATGAACCCATGGCGCTTAAGGAACCCTTTAGCTAAGAATTATACTTTTTTCTCGGCCAGACACAAGACATACCCAAGAATTGATAACATCCAAATTTCTGCCTCCCTGAATCATTGTATCAATTCCACTGATATTCTTCATATTGTAATATCAGATCACGCCCCTGTGTTATATAACTTCAAATTCCTACCGACCCACAGGAAAGGTGCACACAGGTGGTGTTTCAACACATTACTTCAAAATGCGGATTTATAAAAAAAAAGAGAATTAATCTTAAACTATTTTTAGAAATTAACCTAGTGGGCTTTAACTCCCACCTCCGAGAGCGCTTTGAACACGTCCCAAGGGAGGTGGGGGACATTGAGTCTGAGTGGACCATGTTCCATGCCTCTATTGTCGAGGTGGCTAGTCGGAGCTGTAACCGCAAGGTTGTCTGTGCATGTCGCGGTCGCAACCCTCGAACGCGCTGGTGGACACCAGCGATGAGGGAAGCTGTCAAGCTGAAAAAGGAGTCCTATCGGGCTTTATTGGCCTGTGGGACTCCGGAAGCAGCTGATATGTACCGGCAGTCAAAGCGGCAGGTGGCTCTGCTGGTCGCTGAGGCAAAAACTCAGGCATGGGAAGAGTTCGGAGAGGCCATGGAGAAAGACTTCCGTACGGCTTCGAGGCGATTCCGGTCCACTATCCGGCGTCTCAGGAGGGGGAAGCAGTGCAGTACCAACACTGTTTATAGTGTGGTGCTCGACACTGGACGTCATGTGTTCCTGGGTGGAATACTTCGAAGACCTCCTTAATCCCACCAACACGTCTTCCATTGAGGAAGCAGAGCCCGGGGACTTCGGGTCGGGTTCTCCCATCTCTGGTGCCGAGGTCAATGAGGTGATTAAAAAGATCCTTGGTGGCAAGGCCCCTGGGATGAGATTCGCCCTGAGTACCTTAAGGCTCTGGATGTTGTGGGGCTGTGTTGGTTAACACAGCTCTGCAATTATGCGTGGATATCGGGGGGCAGTTCCCCTGGATTGGCTCCCACTTTTGGTCCATGAGGCAGACACCCTGTTTTCTTTTAAGACTAGGCTCAAGACCTTCCTTTTTGACAAAGCTTATAGTTAGTAGCTTAGGATACTCTGAGCTATCTCTGTAGTCATGCTGTCATATGCTTAGGCTGCTGGAGGACATCAGGTTCTATTTTTTCTCATTTGCTGGGTTCTCCTACTGTTCTCCAATTTGAATTGTTTGTTGTTTTTTCAACTTTTAATTTTTTGTTCTCCCCCCCCCCCCCCCCCCCCCCCTTCACAGTAGGTAAACCTGGTCTGGCGTTTGGTTAGCTGTGACATCATCGTGGGGAGGCAGATATTGCAATGATAATAAATTGCAATATCTGTATTAATATAATGGCAGATGAATATTATCATCTGCCATTACCATATACATAGAAAAGATTCCTTGATCAATGTGTGCTTCTGTGCTTTTTTGTGTCTCTGCTTTGTCTTCTCTAACCCCCAGTCAGTTGCAGCAAATGGCTGTTCACAGTGAGCCTGGTTCTGCTGGAGGTTTCCTTCCTGTTAAAGGGACTCAAGGGAGATTAGGCTTTTGGTGTTCCACCTCCCAAATTATGAAACACTTTTCCTCTGTGAATAGAAAAACCTCTTCAATAAACATGTTTAAATCTGCTCCTTTGAACAGGAATGAGGTGTTTATCAGTTGTTTTTTTATTTTCTTCTCATCAGCATTGTATTCCATGTTACTACTTTTACTTGGAATAGTTTATCATTACTTTTAACTATTATCTTATTTGTTTTAGATTGTATTTTTTTTTATTTAAAGTTATCAATTCCTTTTGTTCAACACTTTGTTCAGTGCCTGCTGTTTTCAATGTGCTTTATAAATAAAGTTGGTTTGGCTTGGCTACCTACTAGGCTGGGCAAGAAGGGGGGAGATCAAAATAAATCTAAAAAAAATTGGCCTCCTGAATTCCTAACTACCAGAAAAAAACATTTTGAATATTAGTCTGGTGGTGTCTGCCAGTTAATTGAAAATGGATTGTCATCGTGTCTATCAGTAGGATAATGATCGATAAGACGAGGCAAAATTTATACAGAAAAAGCTCACTACAGAGTAGAAAAAAACAGTGCTTCCATGCCCCAGTCACCACATCTAGATTCTTCAAAAGATCTATGTCATCTTCATAGCAGAAATAACCCAGGACTCTTGATGATGATCTGTGGTTGTGCAAAATCATTGGGTCAAAGATCTTGTTCTCAATATGTTCCAACTTCGTGAAATGTTACACTGTTAGGATAAGTGTTGTGCAAGTGGCGAAATTGCATTGTACCAACTATTAACAGTAGGGGTAACGATGAATGTGTCACCGGTAATTTTGCAGCAAGAAATTGTTTCTCAAAGTGTGATTTTTTTTGCTCCCCACTGACTGAAAGTATTTTTCTAATCTTATGTGATAATTTACTGCAGTAAAACATGGAACAAAGGCTTTTTATTCAACTTTACCAAATATGGCAATAAAGTGTGAAGGGTGATTTCTATATGAAAAGACTCAGATTTTCCCTTTAGGTCTAATTTGAACATGCTCACACAACAGAAGATGGCAAACGGCTGTAGGGCTGACTTAGAAACACTGACTTCATACACATTACTTTCCCAAACAGGAGAATAATGTGGAAAATACGATCACTGCTAACAAAGACTCCCCAGGAATTTAATATTGCAAGCCAAGAGCATTACATTACCAATGATGCCTGTCTATAACACTCTTATTATGTCACTATAGACTTTTTGAACAATGATTTCTTTGTTTTATCTAGTTTAGTGATGGAACCACCTCGTGAATACAGGGAGCAACAAAAGCAAGGAGGATGCTGTCTCAGGCCTGCTTGATATTATGTAAAATGAGAGACACGTTTTATTTAAGAGAACAGACACTGCAGGGGATGTCAGAGCAAAATACTTGTTGGTATCCCAGACAATTTTGTGATTTTATGCTGTTGTTACCATGACCCCCTCAGCGACTTTATTTTTCCAAAGAAGTAAATAGTGAGAAATCCAGCAAAATTGAATATAAACGACAAGTTGAGGTTGCACACCAGGGTGTGCGAAAGCCTAGGCTATTTCAGTCGAGGGGTTTGAGTGAATCTGAGTATTCAAGCAGTATAAAGAGGAACAGCACAACAAAATTCACTCTGCCAATATCTTTCTCTCTTATACCCATAAAGCCAAAATCAGAGCATATATGTGGCATTTATTTTGTGTGAATGGTGATTTTTTTCTAGGGTTAGGCTTAGCAATACAACAACTGAATTACAACTGAATAACAACATTTTGGAGCAGAATATCAATATTTATCGTTAAAGTTTGCCATATCTTGTTTCTGACTAGGACCCAAACACAGGCAGTAGGCAGGCAAAATAATGTTGTGGCTGATATCTCCTTTTAAACAGACGAACAAACATATGAAACTGAACATGAGTTGAAGAGGGAGAGGCAAAAGAAAAGGACCATCTGGACATGGTGTCAACAATAGGGTCTGACAATGACCGAAAAACCCACAAAGCATATATATACAGGGAGGGAGTTATTTCTGGTGATTACAAGACAATTTTGAGACTAATAAACTGAATGTGTGGCAGATGTCAGTGTGGCCTGGGGCACAGAGGCAGAATGGGAAGAATATACCACTAGCAGAGCCCAGGAGAAAATGGACACAGGTAAACCCAGGTCCAAGTCTCACCCCAATTCACACCTCCATGCATGTGATCATATTTCTCCCGTGAGCCAGACAAACGATGAGCCTAACGACTCTCCATTGTGAGGGACCGTCAGTTCCTGGTTAATCTACATGTGAATCTAAACTCTGATGAGGCCTGGCAGGTCAATAATGCTTGGGACACAGTGCTCCAGACATTTTGAATTGAAAAAGCTTCCTGGATGGGAAGCTAAACATCTTCAGCTTGAGAATAGAAGTCCAGTTGTTTTATTTTTTTACCTTTTTTTGGATTGATCATGACCTGGATGAATGAGAATCTTCACCAACATCAGGGATCAAGGGAACTATATAGAACTTAGACAAAATTAAATTCAAATTTTGAAAGATCATGACACATTGTGTTAATAGGGCTTGGGATCCGCGTTGCATTGTGGGACGTGGCGGCCATGTTGATGGCAACGCCAGCGCTAAAATACCTCTGACATAACGTTGTTGAACGAAGAGACGTAGAAGTAGAGTTGAGAAAGAATAGATAGAAAAAAATATGTTTAAATCCTGAAAAGGATCTGAAATTTACCGGGACACATTAAATAGAGAAACCAGGGACCGGTATGTTGACAAAATCAGCATTATTAATAATTTGGATCCATATGAAGTTCCAAACAATGAGTGGAGCGCCGACGACGACTTGCTGCCACCGTTTTGCATATCGGACGTCTTCGGCTACCTTGTTTGTGGTGTGAGCGCCTATACTTCATAAAAGTTCCAAAGCTACAAGTCCTTGGAGTCTCATGTGCAGTTGAGCTGCAGATCATAAAGCCAGCAAACAGTGGGAACACAGTAATTCGTACAAAGGTAAGCTGTGCTCAGACGGGCTCTGGCACCTGCTAACCGTTAGTGCTAACAACCACTCACGCATGTAATGTACGTTTAACTAGCTGCTATGTGTTTCAAAGGTGTAGTTAGTAACGTTAACTGCCAACCCTCCCTAAACCCTCCTGGTCTCTCACGTATTTGAGCCTTTTCCCACTGCCGTTTTAGTATTTATGTGCATGTATGTGGTGTCGCGGTTGAAGGAAAGAAACAATGTAGGCTATTAAATAAAACCGTGCATCTTTAACTTACCAGAATGAAAATGCAGGGAACACACTCTCATTGACATCGGGATACTGTGGAAAGTTATGTTCGGTCGTCTTAAAGCCGCGATCCAAGCAAGCCGACGACTCTTCGTTATCTCTGACACTTGTTCTCCGTGGTTGCACCTCCAGGCAGGAAAGCGGTGGAAAGTTAACCCATTTTTTATGTTTTTCCCATGGCGATCATGTGTTTCGCTGTTACAGCCCACAATACAGCAACGGTTTACCATGGTTGAAATCAAGTTAAGGTGAAATTAATCAAATTAAAAAACGTCTGAGAGAGGGAGTACAGTACGCGGTAGTCATAGGCAGTAGTCTGAGTAGCGGCGGCGGAGGCATTCAATATGGCGGCCACGCAAATATTACATCATAACGCCCAAGCCCTATAGGGAACTTTTCATTCCTAATTTCAGATTCATTTAGCATTTCACTACAGGAAAATAAATATATTCATATTAGAACAGACCTATTGCAATCTCTATTGACTTAAGATAAAGTATATTGATGTAGAAGGAGAGAAACAGATAAAAGTGAGGCAGTACAAAGCAGAATGTGGAAAAAGGATAAATATTCTAATTGGCAAAGCACACTCTTTAATTATATACCGTATAAGAACATAAACTACAAAAATTAACAACTTAATATTGATAATTCATGTAAACCATTACCTACAAGGTGTTTCAGAAGCATGAAAAGATTTATTAATAAAAAGCCCCAAAACATACTGATTGGGAAACAGTTCTGCAGGCCGCAGGTTGGCAGCCTCCCAGCAACAAGGGCCGCCGTACTCCCGCAGCTGAACTTACAACCAACGTGAAGAATCTTCTTCACTCTATGGATAAATACGAGAATAAGGAAAATGAGGTTTGTGGAATTTAGTTATGAGAACAGACACTGGGTCAATGAGCCCGGGAAGAATAAGCATAAAGCATAAAATATATTTTATTAAAATGACTCAGTTGTGCAAACAAACAGTGCATCAAATGCAAACTGTATGATTATGAGCATGAACTGGACTCAGAGACTAACTTGCCGGATACGTGCAAATATTATACGAACTCTGAATTTAATAGCAATATTCACATGGATGAAGTTTCTTTTCTTTGATTCATTTCAACTGCAGAAGCCTTTATTCAAATTTTTATCAAATTAATAATTATTTAAGAATATTTAAAAACACATTCAAGGTCATAGCCTTGTCGCAGTCCTTGTTAATTCAGGATAAAGGGGTTGATTTTCATATTGAAGGTTATCAATTTTATTTCATTAATAGAGCTAGCAAGCAAGGAGGGGTTGTGCCCCTGTACATGACTAAGGATCTAGTCAAAGGAGGACTAAGGAGCAAATGACAACCGTAATAGATGACTTAATGGAGTGTGTAACTGTCAAAATAGAATATGTAAATGACTTGTACAGCACTTTAACTAGTCCGACGACCCCAAAGCGCTTTACACTAGAAATTCACACAACCACACACCATGGTGAGCTATCATAGTACCCACAGCTGGGGCAGACAGACAGAGGCGAGGCTGCCATACATCGACGTCACCAGCTGACCTCCGCCAGCAGTCAATCCAGGGGAAGTGTCTTGCCCAAGGACACAATGACTGAGACGGTCAGAGTGGGGGATCAAACCAGCAACCCGCCAATTGTAGGACAAACTCCCTAACTCCTGGGCCACTGTCGACCCAGTAAAAATGAAGAAACAGAAAATATTGTTGTAACATGAACGTGTTCTTCAACCTACTCCTGTTCTTACATGGCATGACAAGTTTTTTTTATACAATTGAGACATTTTGTGTAATGATAATTTGAATGCATTACCATGAAAACAATGAATAAAATGAATGAATGAATACAGTAAGGAAATTAAATGTTTCTTCTTGGCTCAGGAGTAGATTCAGGGATGAAATTGAGGAAGAGAGGTAAATATTTTTTTTACAAGAAACAGGGCTAAGTATACTGTGAGGAGGATATATATGAGACTTACTATTTTTGGTGTTGGGGAGAATCCATGGAAAGAGGTGAGTACATTCACATGGGTTGAGGTTGACAAGTGTTGGTGTGTGGAGTGGCTTTCGATGAGGATTGTTTTTCTACTTCAGGAGAGAGACACGAAAGACAGTGAAGTGGTGGATTGTTGGAGGGTGGACAGGAAGGGGAATGAAGGATGGTATGTAAAGGAGCCCTGGCAGTCTGTCCAGGGAGGAGCGATAGGGAGATACTTTGGAAAGATTCCACAAGTAAGTTCATCAGTGGGTTTTAGAGAGCAATGAGACAGAGGACAGTGAAACAGAGAGAGGACTGTGAAATGGAGGGGAACACAGGAGGTAAATGAAGGAACCTAAGGGTAAACAGCTTAAACAATACTTTGGCCTGGTTACCACAGTAGGAGTGAGAACTATCTGGCATCTGCTTAAAGGCCCTTCCACATAGAACTTGTTGCGTACACCGCTGTGGTCTGAAACCCATTATCTTCAACGACAGGCGCTGCTCAGGGGCGCCAAAGCGGTGCGCCAAGCAATGCACAAGCGCAGCGCATCCACCGCCCACTTTGCAAGCTCCGCGCACGCCGCGGTCAAAGTTATACTTTCCTATGTGGAAGGGGCCATTAAGGACACACAGAATGCGGTGTGCACTGCGCTTGCCGCGGGGTTCAGCGCAGCACTGCTCTTCAAGCCTGAAAAAATGGTTTAAATAGAATCCACGTATGCACGCTGCTGTCAAAGTTCAGTATGGTTGAACTCTGATCCCAGCGTGCTCGGAGCTCCCAAAGCCGTGTGCTGCGCTTGCGCTTTGCTTGGCGCAGTGCTTTTGTGCCCTTGTGCGGCACACAGCGTTGAAAATAATGGGTTTCAGAGCGCCGCGGCATGCGCAACTAGTCCTAAACCCAACCTAAACCTAAGGTCACAGGTACATACCTAACCCTAAACTGAAACTAAACCTATGCATTAGCCCAATTTGCATTGTGTGGACCTTGTAAAGTGTCCACACTGGAGCAATCCAGTGTTCAGGTAGAAACATTTGTTGACAGGGCCACTATTTTGTTGTGCACTTCACAAATCTAGAAGAGTGGCGAGAATAAAGCCATTGCCAAAATGGCCTGTTTGGCGTTTACCACAAGACATGTAGTGGACACTGCTGATAAAGGGAAGATGGCGCTTTGGTCAGATTAGATCAGCAGAAAATCTTTTGATATAGCTAAAAAGCACAATGTGTGCTGGAAAACTAACACTGTACATTACCCTGAATAAACAATCTAGCACATGCAGAGAGTATGCTTCTTCTGCATGGACAGGGAAGAGTAGATCAGAGTAGATAGAAATATAGCAGATAGGGCAACATAGGAGCATAGGAGAACCTAAAATAAAACCTAGCCAGATCTAAATGCAATCTAGAATCTGTGTGTTCTCAGACTTGGCATCCAGTTTGACTGAATTTGAGTTACTTTGCAGAGAAGAATTGGCAAAAATCTCAGTTTCCAGAAGGCTAGTAGAGACATAACCTAACAGTGTAATGGATAATGCTGGTGAACCCGATATTCAACCAAAGACAGAGTGACGATTTAAAAGGTTTACTAAAGGAGATGAGTAGTGGCAGGTGAGACAGGCAAGCAGAACCAGACTGACCAAAGGTTGCAGGCAGTGGCAGGCCAAACCAGTGACCAAGGCAGGGGCTGACCAGAATAGGAGATGCATATCGAGGATCCACCATAACGGGCAAAGCAATTGGCTGGAACTCACGGGGAGACAGAGCAGACTTGTGCAGCATGCTGACACTGGCAGGATACAATATTGAAGGCAGAACACAAATAAAACAGAAGAGTCCAGCTAGCTGGGCACACAGAAACTAGTAGAGACACAGCGGCAGAATACTTGAAGCAAGATGATGCGAGACAAGACGAGACGTTCTGGCATTGAGTGGATGACTGAGGCAGGTATAAACAGGCATGTGAACAGGTGAGCAGAGTTGTCACTAATTAATTGCAACAGGTGAAGCTGATCAGGTGGCAGGGAGACAGCAGAGCTGATTGGATGATTACAAGTGGCTGAGAAAGCATAGAGTAAAATAGTCAATCAAAAAGTCAAAACTAAACAAAAACCCAAGATCATGACAAAGAGTTGCAGCTGTAATTACATTAAAATATTTTTATTCATAGAAAATATTATCCTTCATAATTATGCACTATTTTATGTTGACATGTCTTTAAAACTATTTTATTGCTTGAACTGTGTGAAACAGCAGTGATCTTCAATAAGAGATTTGCCTGAAAGTTTTGGAATCAGAGCTCTAAATTATTAGTTCTCTTTTAAATTGAATCAACTTGGTAATAAAAAAATAAAAAAAACAATGCTGCCGACATTTGTAACAAGTGTTATTATGCAGATAGACAAGTGAGTTGTTACCGGTTTGCCATTAAACATGAGCTAAGTATGTACCTTTGGCAAAAACTCACATGGCTATTGTCAAGAAAACACCTGGTCATGACAGTTAAGCACTTTAACCTTGGACCATCCAAACGATTTAACAAGCATGATTTTTTTTTTCTTTTTACAGCTGTGTCCTTGTTGTGCAAACACTGACCACTATGTTGTTGAAAGTCATTAACAGCAAACGTTCCCCAGAGAATAAATAGAGATATTCTCTGTTACAACATATAACATATAATACTATAACACCAATGGCACTGAGTAAAATTTTGTTTGTTTGTTTTTAGATGGGTTACACAAAGGTGATTAAATCCATTTCTTTGCACGGTGTAGTGTGTTCACCTTTAAGACTTTGACAGCTACAGTATACTGAGAAAGCAAAAGCTGCCTTCCAGGGGCAACCCTGAGAGCTATATGTGGGAAGGCGTCTCACAACATCTTACAGGTGTTTTGTGTTGGACAGCAATTTCTGGTAATCCTATTCAGAGATATTTTGGACATTATTTCCTTTTATATTGACTGGTGCAGCAGATATTAGTCCCAAACAGCTGGACTAAGACGAAGCTCTGACAGTTAAAAACTGATAAATTGGTAAATTAGGTTTTGTGTAAAGCAACAGTGAAATGTATTGACTCTAACAGGCCTACACAGCTCATTTATTGAAAATGATTGGGTCCATGCAGGTGTTGTATTAGAGCTGATGTACAATCCCTGCAAAGTCATTTTATGCTGGACTTAGTGTGGTAGAAACATTTTCCCCTTCAACTTGTTTTGCTGGTGAAGAAAAAGAGCCACATAGAACAGAAATAATTCAAGTGCAAAGAGAAGGTCCTGCAGATTACAACAATCATTTTCTACCATTTTGGAAGTGGGCCCATGGAGAACCCAAGCCTTTGCTTCCTTTTCTCTCTCGTGACAAAAGTAGGAGCAGCAGGTAAAGATGAAAACCACTCTTTAGTTTGATGACACAACCAGTAAATTCCCTCAAACACGACCCCCCCCACACACACACACACACACACACACACACACACACACACACACACACACACACACACACACACACACACACACACACACACACATTCAAAGAAGGACAGAAATTCAAACCAATACTTCTCGTTCTGCAGCAATGTTTTTTAAAATGAGAGCAAGATGTGGGTCACGTATGACCAGAACATGTGTAGCCTCAGATTACATGAAGAGACGCTGCTATTTCATTTGTGTGCAAAGCTAGAACTCTGGTTTTAGTAATACAGGCAACATAAAAGATGGCACTGAGCACAACTGTTTCAATTCTTCTTCTTTTTGCAATATTTATCCTGATGCTGGTGTACTGAATCTCATCATCACCACCGCTCTTGCTTTTCTATATTTAGCACACAAGAGGTTTGCTTTGATGTCAGTAGAAGTGGATAGTCCACATGCAGAAGACGTTGAACGGCAAAATTGCCACTCATGTCTCATTCGTCTAAGAGTGCATTCAATAGAACAAGAAAATAGATAGAGAATGTTTTGTAAATAAGTACGAATGTGAATGTGCAATCGTTGTATTGTAAAGGGTTTTGAGTGGTTGATGAACTGAGAGTGTCAAAAAATTGCAGTCCCAGTACCATCTGCATGTCATTCAATGTGACTGATCATATTAAATTAAGATAATGTTGTTTAGATTCAAACTGAGTAAAATCATGTTTTTTGTGAACCAATGAAAGTATTGATTTTGTAATCTTTTTTGACCCTGTTCTCCTACATGAAGTTGCAAAAAATAAAAATAAAAATGGGGTGGAAACCTGCTTCTAAAACCCTTGACATAATTATTTTGACATTGGAAACTGGCACCAAGGTGACAGAACTAAAGTTGGAGAGGAACAGATTATAGCAAAATGGAGAGAGGACAACAGGCTACATGCCACTACCATGACACAGATGATCAAATTAATAAAATGTGTCTGCACCAGCGGCAGAAGGGAGACTGTGCCAGACACCTTGCTTTAGGGCCCCTGCTGCCATCTGTAAGGGTATCATTCGATTGATGTGATGGTACGCTCCTATATGTAAAATCCATGAGTAAATTGAAACGGTCATCTCTCCGTGTGCTTGGAAGTAAATAAAATAAAATCTGATGTATTATACTGAGTAATCCAATCATGTAATGACAGAGTTCATAACAAAAATCCATGCATGCTGAATGAAACCCTCAAAATATTAAATTTTATTTGTGATCCTTGGGTGTAAAGTTTTGGTTTCCACTCATTTGTTTTCTCTTTATCCCCCGGGATTTATTTTGTGCTTAGATGTTTACTTTATTTCAGTCTTCTGTTCCCTGTGTATTCTATGTTATCCCTCAAGCTTAGTATTTGTTCTTTACCCTTAAATGTTTCTGTCTTAGTTCAGCTCCTCTGTGTTAATTACCCCTCATTCAATCAGACTTTGTCATCAATGCATTTTTCTTTCTGTTCCAAATGGAAGCCATTCTAATCGATGCAGTAATTCCCATTGGCCCCATGGCGCTGCTGCATGATGGACAGCCCTCCTCCGTCATCTGCCGCAAATGCAGATCAAGTTTCTTTTTGATAGATGACAGAGCAAAATGGGTACATTTCTAAAAACCAGATGTGCCAGACATTGAGTCAGACACAAGAAGGGTAAAGCAATTCCATAAGATTTAAAAATTAGAGGAAAGGCTGTCTGCAAAATGAACGGATCCTACACGCATCCAGTGTGGATTGCCACAGGAGACATTTTGCGATGGGTGATGGAGCGGACACGGAACGTAGTCAGTGTGAAGAAACTTCAGCCTTACTCCCTGTTTACTTGTAGCCCCCACTGCTCAATATTGTCTCATGATGAACACACTGGCATCCTATGTTATTCTCCACACCTCCCTCAGCATGTAAACTCTCTGTGGATCATTGCTCCTTGTCATATTCTCGCGTTACATTGCCTGTTACTTCCCCATGTTACTGCCTGTTTCTCTGTCCACCCTGCATGTTCCGTTCTCCTTGCTCTGTGTTGTGCTGTGCTGTAGGTTTTTGCCTTTTGTTTCCATTAAAATCCTTCAATTCATCATGCTTCTCCTGATATCTTGTCTGCGCTTTGGTCCAGCTCATAAACCACAAACTCTGACAATGATACAATATTAGGCCTTGATTCATAGGTATGTCAATTTCTATATGGGGCCATTCTAACTTAATTATATTTAATGTAATGACTGATCATCAAATAAAAAAATGAATAAAAAAAATCCAACCTATTTTAAGTTAAATATCCGAAAATGGGACAATGTACACCAGTTCCATACAATGTTGAGCTATATGAGAAATTTTTTATCCATTCATTATCTACCCACTTATATGTCTAGGGTCGTGGGTGCCTATCTACAATGGTTATTGGGCGAGAGGCGGTTTACACCCTGGACAGGTCGCCAGTCTATTGCAGGAGCACATGGGACAAACACCCATGCATGCACACACTCACACCTGAGGGAAAGTTAGAGAGACCAATTAACAGACCTAACAACCTAAAATGTTTTTGGACTCTGGGAGGAAGCAGGACTGCATGGAGAGAACCACTGTATGCAAAGGGAGAACATACAAACTCCATGCAGAAAGACCCCAAGCCAAGGTTTGAACTTAGGGCCTTCTTGCTGCAAGGTAATAGTGTTTCAATTCAATTCAATTCAATTTTATTTATATAGCGCCAAATCATGAAACATGTCATCTCAAGGCACTTTACAAAATCAAGTTCAATCATATTATACAGATTGGGTCAGATTATACAGATTGGTCAAAATGTCCTATATAAGGAAACCAGTTGATTGCATCAAAGTCTTGACAAGCAGCATTCACTCCTGGGGAACCGTAGAGCCACAGGGAGAGTCGTCTGCATTGTACATGGCTTTGCTGCAATCCCTCATACTGAGCAAGCATGAAGCGACAGTGGGAAGAAAAACCACCCATTAACGGGAAAAAAAAACCTCCGGCAGAACCGGGCTCAGTATGAACGGTCATCTGCCTCGACCGACTGGGGTTACAGAAGACAGAGCAGAGACACAACAAGAGAGACAAAAAAGCACAGAAGCACACATTGATCTAGTAATCTGTTCTACATTAGATGGTAGTAACGGGTGAGCCGTCTTCTCTGGATGATGTCAAAGTTAACAGAACGCCAGACCAGGTGTACCTACTATGAAGAAAAAGAGAGAGAGCAAAAAGTTAAAAGCTGAAATGACGACAGTCATTTCAATGTAATACAATGCAAAACTGGAGAACCGTAGAATGAAGAACAGTAGAAATCAGTAGAGTGAGAAAATTAGACCCTGATGTCCTCCAGTAGCCTAAGCCTATAGCAGCATAACTATAGAGGTAGCTCAGGGTAACATGAATTTGTTTGAATTGTTTACCTAATTACATATTTATTTTAAATGGATATTTGAAAAACATACACATTATGAAAGGACCCTATTCAAGTTATAAAGGGACAACAGTTAATATCTACATTTTGAATAAAATGTTAAATATATAATATCAGTTTTAAAAACTGCAACTTTATAGCAAAATCTAAAAATGTATTTTAATTCCACGGTCACACGTGTATTCTAGGCAATCTTCCCTAAACCATGAACTACATTTGCACAATACAAGCCTTCTAATATGAAGTTTTATCATCCATCCATCCATTTTCCAAACTGCTTAATCCCTCATGGGGTCGCAGGGGTTGCTGCACTGCATGAAAAGTGTGATTTTCGTCACTATGCGGCACTGTAGATTGTCGTGGAAGTTCAGGTTAACGGCTGTTCACGGTAATTTGCAGGCAACACCGAAAACTGCCGTGAATTGTCAGAAATTGACGTGGGCCTTGCTTGGCGTGGTCCCCCCATGACCCCCCCTCCTCCTAATTCTAGGGGAGGCTTTAACATGTAAATGAAAATGCTGTGAGCTATACAAATGCAAATCAGGGTTGCAGGGGGAGTTTACCCATGTCTCGCATTCAACTCCTCTTCAACTCCTCTTGGACGCGATCTACAACTTTCAGCCAGTCCGCAGACTGACGAGAAGAAACTGCTGATTGCTATCAGTGGACTGTCAGTCGGTACTGAAGAAATGCCAAGAGCGTGGAAATGTTCAAGTCAGAAGTTTTGGTTGGGTCATTCAGGTTAAAGTAAATGAAATGGGGTTTAATGAACTAAAAATAAGTCCCACTTTAATGGAGAGGTATAGTGAGGATTTAACTATATACAGATGCATCTAAACTAACTGATAAAAGAATGGGTGTTGCTTATGTCATTCCAAAATTAAACATTAAAGTTGGAAAAAGAATGAGTGATGATTTAGCAGTTTACACAGCGGAATTGATTGCTGTGTGGCTAGCTTTGCTTTGGGTGGAGGACAATAGCTTCAGATTCCAGCTCAGCTTTAATCAGTATTAAAACATTTCAGTCAAAATCAAGGCAAGACATTGTGTATGATATACTGCAAGCTGCAAATAATCTAATAAAGTCAGGAATTAATATAACTCTGGTATTGTACCAGCTCATATAGGAGTAATAGGAAACGAGTTAGCAGATAAAAGTGCTAAGCAAGCAGCTAGACATTCTAATATAGATGTTGAAGTGCACTACAGCAAAGAAGAAATTAAAAGTATGGTCAAAAACATAGTTAAGGGTAAATGGCAAACATTATGGGACGGTGGGCAGACTGGAAGACAGTTCTATAACATTCAGAATAAAGTGGGAAAGAGCAGAAATACAAACAGAAGCAAGGAGGAGGAGGATGTATTTTCTAGAATGAGGTATGGACACACACGTCTAAATAAAATTTTGTTAATAATGAAGAAGCATGCTGATGGCAACTGAATTCTGTGGTAGTCCAGAGACTATAGAGCATGTTATTGTACACTGTAATAAATATCAGGAAGAAAGACAAAGACTAGTCTTACAATTACAAGGAGAACAGATGAGGCTAAACTTAGAAGAAATTCTGCAAAAAAAACACAGGGGAAATGAGTGTAAACTACGTAATTGGCTTCCTGAGGAATACAGGACTAATAAAAAATAATTTAGTATGATCTTTTTGTTTGTTTTGTTTTGATTGGTTTGTTTCGTTATGTTTGTTTGTGTGTTTGTTTTATTTTTTTGCAACCTATTAGGGAAGGTTAGACTCCAGTACCACACTCCAGTCCAGTTGGTGGCGGTAATGCAACATTAAAGTTAGTTGCCAACCGCCATAAAAACCGGAAGAAGAAGAAGAAGAAGAAGTGGACCGTCTCGTCAGCTAATAGTGCCGATATGAAGGAGCGGTTCACTTAACTGCAGAATTCGGTAAACTCCAGGTTGCTGTCCATAGAGGACAAGTTGGCGGCTCTGCAGTCGAACAACTGTGCGGGAGAGACTAACTCCAAGAAGAGAAGACGGGTGCAGAATCCCAAGCTTTGGTAAGAATATGTTCGGTGACTGCTAGCTAAGCTAAAAGTAGCCTAGCCTACAACCAAATCTAAGATTAGCCTAGTAGCCTTGCAAAAGAACAAGCTTTATTAAAGTGTATTTTCATTTACAGGAAGCAGTATGCCGTCTTCACAACTCGGAGACAAATTGCAGGCGCTATGAACCGGAGCGAGGCGGTGGCCTCCTATTTGCTCGGAGCTATGTCTGCAATTCCAGATTGACACGATGTTGATAAAGACGACATTATCTGTAAGTGACTTGTTTTCACTGCTTCTCCTTCCTTGTTTAATGTTATTGTGACTTGCGTTTGATTTTTATTCATACCACTTTCATTTAATTATTTTCCAGCCTGGCGAAGAAGATGGCGTTGTTGGCGTGGCTCTGGATGGATTGGACGGCCGCCGCCATTTCGTAGGCCGGTGTTGTGCGCAATTCTGTTTCCCCCGTGTCGGGAACTCGCTTTGCAGCCGTTTTCCCGGCGCTTCTAGTTGATTTCTCGGTAAAACAAATCCTATAATCATGTCAAGGTTGTAACATTCAGTTTAATCAGCAGCTGTTTACAAAATTGTAAAATAAAAATAAACGGTCTTTCAGACATCTCCCGAAAACTTTGGGAAATAAAGAGCAAATGTTTTTAAATTCTCAAAAATTATTTGTGATAGCATGTAGTATACTAGAAATTTCCTTAATCCAGTAAACTGTCATATTTTATATTACAAAGGGATGTACTGGGAAGTCTACACTCTTGTGTTTTCAGGAAGTCTTAGGCTGTTTCTCAATTCACGAGAACGCGCTCGCATTCTCGTGAATTGAGAAACAGCCATAACAGTGTTTCCCGCAGGAATTTGGTTATGCGAGGCGGGGGGTTGTTGGACGACACGTTGCCCGCGGAGCGGGGGGGGGGGGGGGGGGGGACGACACGTTGCCCGCGGAGCGGGGGGGGGGGGGGGGACGACACGTTGTCCGCGGAGCGGGGGGGAGACGACGACACGTTGTCCGCGGACCGACTCGCGGAGCGGGGGGGGGGGGGGGGGGGTTGTTGGACGACACGTTGCCCGCGGACCGAATCGCCGGGGGGTATCCATGTGTTTTTTCCCTGCCATTCACGCACGCGCGAAAGCAACAACAACAAACCGCGTGTTAACGTCACTTTTTTTTTTTTTTTTTTGGGAATGTTGGCGAGGTGGCCGCCTCGCCAAGATAGCGCTGCGGGAAACCCTGCATAATGTTTGTGTCCTGCTATCAGCCATCCCATCCTCCTCTTTCAGCAATGTAAAATCATAAATACACAGTAGGTGCTGGAATAGTGTTTTATGGCTTACTTTTATTTGTCAGGTTAAAGTGACAAAAGTTGGAAAAAGACCGTTTATCTTGCCATTTATAACACAATACAGCGTAAGAAGACATAGTTTGTTTATTTGTATTCTACAATTTTGTAAACAACTGCCGATTAAACTGACTGTTACAACCTTGACATGATTATATGAGTTGTTTTACCGAGAAATCAATTAGAAGCGCCGGGAAAACGGCTGCAAAGCGCATTCCCGACACAGGGGAAACAGATTTTCACGGGGGAACAGAATTGCGCACAACACCGGATCTCTCTGAACTCTGTGTGAAGCTGCAGTCCCGGTTAGAGGCGACGCCGAAGTACAGAGCCACGCACAGTAGGCGTCTGCACATCGGACCTGCCTCAGAAAGAACGCCGCCAGCAGTTACCTACAACCCCGAGGAGGCAAACGGACAGTTCACGGGGTTGTAATTTTTGGATCCTCGCGTTGTATATAGTTGTTTGTTTTAATAAAGCTCTTTCTTTGCATAAACATCTTCCTGGCAAATGTTCATTTCCTGTATAAATTCATTCATGTCCTTGATGGTAGCCTAATAATAGTGTAGTAGCTTACATAGGATAACATGAATATACAGCATAATATGAATGAATAAATAAATATATATATAATAAATATATATAAATATGTAAATAAGTTATTGGGGATCTGCCAACCAATCAGGAGTGATTTTACTTGTTTGAAAGAAGTGGTTCCATCCAATACTCAGTAAGAACATTCAAGCCTGGCTTGGCCACGTGTGGTTTTGCTGCCAATCAGGAGCGATTTTACTTATTTAAAAATAGTGGTTTCAGCCAATACTGAGTAGGTTATTCAAGCCAGACCTGGCCAGCCGCGCGGGTTCGCTGCATTCATATGCTAATTAGGGCCATTAGTACAGCTGATCGCTCTCCACATACGTCAGAGTCCGGTTCCGACAATTTGTGGCACTGAAAACGGCAACAAGCACGGGTTGCAAATTGTCGTTAACTGCCGAAAATGAGGGAGATCTGCGGTAGTTTACGGGGACGAAAATCTCACTTTTCATGCAGTGCTGGTGCCTATCTCCAGTGTTCACCGGGCAAGAGGCGGGGTACACCCTGGACAGGTCGCCAGTCTGTCGCAGAGCAACACAGAGAGACAAACAGGACAAACAACCATTCACACCTAAGGACAATTTGAAGAAGCCAATTAACCTAACAGTCATGTTTTTGGACTGTGGGAGGAAGCCAGAGTACCCAGAGAGAATCCACGCATGCACAGGGAAAACATGCAAACTCCATGCAGAAAGACCCAGGGGTGTACTTGAACCCAGGACCTTCTTGCTGCAAGGCAACAGTGCTACCCATTGCGCCACTGTGCAGCCGAAGTTTTATCATTTCCAATAAAAATAAGGAGCTGCATGGCACTGTGGTATTTTTAAGAAATCATATTGAGAGCAGTTTCACAGAAAAGACATTGTGATACATTTTTGCACAACCAATAAAGACTATTAGTATTTTCTGATAATTACTTATTATGAATATTCACCAAAAAATTGCCTCCAAAAAACAAAAATAAACATTTAACTGAACATAAACCCAAGAATCAAATAAAAAGGCCTATGTAATTTTGTTCATGAACATTTAAAAAACAATGCTTGCATGTCTTTAAAAGAAACAACATACTATAATAAGAACTGCAGAATATTGAAATAATTCATGGGAATATGGCGATACAGTATTGGAACATTATGTTCTGTTAGAAGAAGGAAAGTTGCAATGTGCTGAGCCCAATGCTTACAGATTTTACTCCAGATGTTGATGGCATTTGTGACTGTCAAGCAGAAGATACTGGCATTACTTGCATATTTACATTCAGCAAAGATAAATGTCATTTTATTGTCCTGCAGATACAAATAAGAATGTCAGACTTTGAACGCTTATTATTATTATTATTGTTATTATTATTCATGCAAAACAATGTATTTTCATTGACTTTCAGTTCTAATGAGATTTGACATGTATCCTTCGTGTGTTTGTCATCTCTTGTGAACTAGAACTTTTTGGTTTTATGTTAATTATATACATTTTTTTATTTTCTCATCCAAATTTTTCAGAGACATGTGTCTTGGTTTTATCATCTTTGCTGCACATACCTTTGACAAATCTTTTTTTTTTTAAATGTGCTTTATAAATTGACAGATAAACAAAGGGAACAGGAAAAAAAATCCTGCTCATCCACTAATGAAGTTCATCAGCTTTACAATGAATTATTCAACACAGCTGCACACACACACACACACACACACACACACACACACACACACACACACACACGCTAAAGCACACACACACACACACAATCTACAATTCATACAGTAGTTGCCTCCACTCTAATCTTATCAGACTCGGACATCATAACGTATTGAGTTAAACCTCTTATAATGAATACACGTCGTTACACGAAGGAAAAAAACGATTCAAAACAGAATGCAAATAACGCAAATAATGTACACTCCTTTTCACTTGCTCATTACCACTAATGGTGAATCAACCAGTCACATGGCAACAACTCAATGCAGGGTGGTATTTAGACGAGGTGAAGACGACCAGTTGAACATCAGAATAGGAAAAAAATAATGGAATTTGGATTTCAATATGACATGGTTGTTGGTGACAGAGGAGGCGGTTTGAGGATTCAAGTCAACTGCTAATCTATTTTCAGTGAGGAACAGTTATGTGGGCAAAAACACCTTGTTGATGTCAGAGGGGATGGCAAATCATCAAACTGGTTGCAGATGATTGAAATATAACAGTAGCTTAAATAACCACTTCTTACCTAGGGAATGAAGGATACCCTCTCTGAAAACAGAGCACATTAAACCTTGAGGCAGATAAGCTACTGCAGCTGAAAACCTCACCGGGTGTTACTGCAGTCAGCCAGGGACAGAAAACTGAGGCTTCAGTTAACATGTGCTCACCAGAACTGGATGATAACAAATTGGAAAATGTTTGCCTTTTATAACAAGTCGTGATTTCAGCAGGACATTAAGATGGTAGGGAGAGAATTTAGTGTGAAAATCATGAAAGCTGCCTTTTATCTTGAATTCAGGCTGGTGAGGTAGTGTAATGGTGTGGGAGAAATTCTCTTGGCACACTTTGGGCCCCCTAGTATCCTCTGAGCACTGTTTAAACCACCCAAAAAAGTTTAATTATTTTTTCATATATCACTTTCTTGGTTGTTTTCACAAATGCAAAACGTCTTGTCAGTTTCTTTGGTTTCAGCAGCTATAGTAGTTTGTACCCAGTCATGGCAAAAAATAACTTCATCTGTTTCTTATACAATGTTTATATCCCCGACAAGTCTTGGCCAAAAGCAAAGATAATAGGCTCGGCAGTTTGTAATTTCAGAATTTTTCTGAATGTTGCAGCGCAGCTTCCAGGTACCGTATATGGTGTTGCTTTATTCTTCACCAGACACCAGATGCTGCAGCTAATGAGTGACTCAAACACTAGACCGCATATCCCTTACTTTAAGAATGTTGTCTTTATTTATTTTTGCACAGAGCGTCATTTTTTATCAGATTTATTGCTAATTAGCCAAATTTTGTCTTTTACTTTATCATTATTAAACAACAGTAATCTTGATTACAAGAAAAACACATATACAATGCCCTTTACTTCCACAGGATAGGTATATGATAGTGTATTCTGATAGCAGGCTGCTGCTCTTTTGCCAAAATAAAATACCAAATGCTGCGCTCTGTTTTGGGACCTCTGGGAACGCTGATATGACTGGCGCAGGAACCAGGAAGTAAACACGGGCTACACTCTGAATGGAAGTAGTTCTGGACCGTACCTTTAGGTTTGAAAGGAGAAAAACTTGACTAAGACATTATTGATGGAGAGGACCACATGTTTATAGATAATGTTACTTCCACCCGGGTGACAAATGAGAATGGTTTAGGTGGATTTTACAATAAATATCTTACTTATTGATCCTTTGAGTTTTGGTAAAGTGTACAAAGGGGTGAAAGAAAAACTGAAGATAAGATGATGTGTAAATACAGTGCTTTTAGCTCGAGGTGGCCATGATAGATCAAAGAGTAACTTCCTAGAGCCGTGTCAGTCCATCAGTCACATTAGCAATCCAAGTGTGGCTCAATCAGCTGCAGTCTTTGTGAGGGGAATCTGTCTGTCCGCAGTGTGTCCATCACAAGGAAAATGTTGTATTGATTACACGTCTGTAAAACCAGCAGACTGAAGCTGGAAGTGACAGTCAGTGACTCAGCGACTCTGTTCTGGTGACCGACAAATGCTAAAAGAGAAACAGCTCCGGCAGTGAATGGGGAAACCATCAAGCAGACATTTATTGTTCAGACGGAAAATGATTTCTTCCTGATAGCATCACACAAACAGTGGGTGCCAGGCAGTCAAAGTAGCATATGCAAACTTACAACTGTCTGATTTTTTTTTGATATGAAGAATGACAGTATTATACCAGGCTTTTGGAAATCCGCCAGTTGTGGATGCCAAGTTAACATCTCTGAGTAAATTTAAAGTATTCATTTTGCCAAGAAAAGCTAGCAAAAAATAACCTCTGAGAAACACAAGAACAAAAAAAAAATATATGAAAATGATGTTATCAGTACTGACCTCTTTTCATGATTGGTATTCTGCCATCCATATTGCTTGCTGACTATTTATGTTTACTTTGTATTGTTTTGTGTCTGTTGGCAGGTCAAACCTTTATAATGAGGGCAAACAGAAAGGCCACAGTGTATAAACACAGAGCCAAGTTTTGGCTGTCTGTCAAGTTAAACGCTAAACATGTGCTGTCAAAAAGAGGTAATAAAAAGATGTTGAGTTTAAAAGTAATTTGTGCCTTGTTTCCTGTTCCTGTATGTTTGTTTTTGATACATGTCTTGTTGTATGATATTAGTATGCAATATCTTTCATACTTTGAATGGTACACTGTTATTTTTACACTCAAAGTTCAGTTAGTGTCAAAGAAAGAGTTCAACATAAATTGTAAATAATTCAAAAATACAAATGAATGAAAACAGTATATTTTGGGGAGTCTAAATGGGGTTCTTAAAGCTTATAAAGGCTACATTGTGGGATAAAGTTGACAGAAATATATATATTTTTTTTTTTTTTTTTCTCTTTTTATTTGGGGATAGCAAGTGATTGTTCCTGGCAAATTTTAAGAAGGTTTTTAAAACTATACTTAATCACTTTGGCACAGTGGCAAAAAAATTACCATTAACAGTTATTAGCTCAGGAGAAACTGTTAATTTTAGACAGGACAGCTGATGTTACTCCTTCAGTCTGATCGAATTAGAAGAGCAGAATTGATACTTTAAAAGTGAATGGTGTTTGCAATTAAATTTATTTTGTCAACCTTTGTTACTTCCAATAAAGGATGTGCTACCGTCATTGTTTTGGACATGCAACAACTTCAAAGGAAGCTACTGCTAATAAGATTGCATCAAAATCAACAATTTATCAAATCATCAAGGACTTCAAAGAAGGACTTTAGTGTGTATTTGTTTGAGTGTGAGACCACATCTATAGCTTTTGGGTGACATACACAGGCTTGTTGTGAAGAAGGTGTCGGGGCTCCCTCGATTCTCCAGCAAGGGCCAGGAAAACATCTTAAAGAGGATTCAACTGCAGGACTGCGTTGGCCCCAATGCAGAGCTTGCTACTGAATGTCAGCTGGAAGGTGTGTGCGTGTTTCTGCATGAAATAAATGAAACATGAAGGACAGACTTGTGTTCTACACGAAGTACCAGGATTGGCGTGTGGAGGATTGGGGTGAAGTTATTTTATCCAGTGAAAAGAAAAGACTGATCAATACAATGAGCCTTATGTTATGCTAACTATGTCATGCAAACTGTGAAGCATCCATGGTTCCCTCTTGTCCAATTGGCTCACTCATAGTATAGCATGAAGACATCTCTATGAATGAAACCAAGGGATTAAAATTGTAATCCAAGAGCATCTCTGCTGCACTATCTAGGAGCAATTGAGTGAAGAAATATGCTTTTTCCAGCACAATGGAGGACAATATCACAAGGCAGGTGATAACTAAGTGGCTCAACTTTTAAAACACCATCAACTTAAAGTATGTTCTCATAAAAGCCTTATAAGTTACAGAGTAAACATTTCATAAGTAGCAGCATGTCATAACATTATCCAGGAAAAATATCTAACTACACTGAATAAGTCTAAGTTGTAAAAATCTACTTCTTGAGAAGTCTCATAAGGTTTAACTGTGACTGTGTACAACATATTTTCACATTTGGTTTGTTATCATTTATTATTGTGGAGCTATTGTTACTGTCAGCAATTCTTTTCTGCGCGTTCTGTTTTTCCTCTAACTGCGAGTTATCAAAATGTCAAAGAATATGTAGATTTGATTCAGTATATAAAAAAACCTTGAACATGTACCACAAAGAAAGATACCAAAACACATTTTTTTTATTGTTTTAAAAATAATATGAAAAGCCGTTTCACTCGGGCTAGAGGCTCAAGTTCAATGTTTATTAATAGGATCTTGAAGTCCCTTCTTTTGATTTTGTCAAAACAACAGCCCAATTCCCCCTTCAATTTCGTTATTTGGAGACTTAAACAATTCTGTTTGAAGTGTCACTTTTTCTCGTTTTTAAGAATGTGGATTTGATTTGTAACCATAACTTCACATTTTTTGTGCAACAGCATTTACATAAAAAGCCTTCAGTCGGGAAAGTTTTAAAACAGAGTCTGATAGAAGTAGACTAAGGATGATCAACAAAATGAAAGCCTCGAGGACCAGCGGGTGAGAGTGGGGGTGGGGGTGTTGTGTACATATATGTGTGTTGTGGGGATGGGTTTTTGGTTTCGGGAGTAAAAAGGGAATGGGGGGCGGCAGTGGAAGGGCTTGCTGTTGCTGGGTAGCTGAGCTTTAGCCTGGCTGTGTTAGAGAGCAGCAAATCCGACTTGGTTGGTAAACAGAGGCTCCAGGGACACTGCTTTTGCATGCAGGCGGCTGCTGACTAGATGGAAGCCCTCTGTGATTCTAATAGAGTAAGCTCATAGAAATCACCGTAGAAAATGCCAATAAGGCTGTCAGCCAACAGCTACAGAAACGGGCTCACACTCAAACACATCAGCAGTGAAAATTATACACACAGAAGGCAAAAAAATATGCTTTTACTTGTGAACTCTCTGGCTTATTCAACACGGATATAAATATCGTTTTCTGAAGAGTAAATCGGTCTTAGCTTGGCGTATCATAAGGGCGCCGTCTCTCTTTAATTTAACCCCCATTGACTTTCACTGGACAAGTTTAAAGAAAGCTCTGAACTTGTCAGCTCCACACAGCAGCAAACAAACAGAGTTTATGACTGTGAGTTTCAAAGAGGAAAGAAAACATATTTCAGGAGCTCCATTTTATTCTTTTGCCCTTGGAAAGTTGCGTCAAAAGCACGCTCTGACTTTGATTCCAACTTATTTTTGAGTTTACTTTCAAATGATGCTTAAACTCTGCTTCAGAGAGCTAGAATTTTAATTTTTTCGTTGGAAGCTTTGCATAGTTGCAGATATTCAGCATCCCCCAAATCAGCACTTTACACCCCAGTGACATCACGATTTCAAGGGTTTTTTTCCCCCTTTGATGTCAGGCTTTAAGAAATACTGACGCAAGTTCACAGACACTGCCCAAACTGTCCTGGGACATTGAAATAATCCATGAATACTTATAAACTGGCATTACCCTTTAGTGGGGTCTTTTTTTTTATCTATTGTGGACTCCCATTTACAGTATGAGCACTCCTTTTCAAATACATAGAAAGATGAAAGACACCATTCTGCTTTCTGTTTCTTTCCTTTACTATAGACGGAGGCACCTGTAATTTGTCTTCATCAAGTATTATGGACGTCCTCAGGAACAAAATCCAGACCCGAAAAGTATCAAATCAACAGCACATTTTTCAGAAAATGGCAGATCCAATTTTATACATGTCCCTGAGGCTTCCCTCTAACTGTTGGTGCGCTGACCCTTCACTCATTTGATGCTACTTTTTGCAGCCTAGGAGAAGCTTTTTAGATTGCTTCTGTCTCCTGCAACCTGTGAGATTGGCTTTGGTTAAAAGAAAAAAAAGGAACGCTAACAAGACGTCCCGATGATGTTCAATACAACTTCTTGAAGACTTGCCAACTTGCCAAGGCAAATTGTAAATGCACTGCGTGAGCTGGACGAAGATGGAGCATTCTGACATGTGACGAGATAGCGCGGCAGCAGTTGTTATTTAATGGGATGTGCGGCAGAAGAAAACTCTGTAAATGCTGATTTAAATCTCCAAAGAGCAGGGCTCATTCCCTTCTCTCTTTAATGCTTCCTTTACTTAGCCATATATGACAGGTGCTGCAGGAAGTATGAATCAAAGTTATTCATTTAGACAACATAAAAGAGTCACATCATCAAACTTAACTCACTGACTCTTATTCTGGATTTATATTTATTTAGATTTCTGTTGTTTTACTTTTGCTCTGTATAACCACTGCTGTTTCCATCTTGCACCATATTACCCTGCTGTGTCCCATCTGGATTATTGAAATATTTAAGACTCATTTTGCTGCTTTAAGTTGCAAACTGACTGTCATCTGCAGCATCCCCAGTGTCTGTCTCCTGACTCTGTTATGGGATTTTTAGATATTTATTCCAATTGTTTTTGGTATAACTGTTAGAAAATTATTTCCAATTGTTTTGACCTATAACTGTAGTAATGCTCTTTGAACTGATTATTTTATTCATGCAGCAAACAACATTTTATTTTCCACCTTTAGAAGCCAGCCTGAATTTGAAATACAGTAATTTATTAATGAATTATCCTTCTGAGATGTTGAATTAATTTAGCTGGTAAAAATAAAACAAACAGCAAATAAAACCTGTAACATGGAGTTTGGGACTATTAGGATCTCACTTTTGCTTTTCAAAGACATAGACAGACTTTTTTGTCTTCTGTTTTTACATAAGCAATAAGATTTCACTCAAATGTACATTGTGAAAATACAGTTGACTGACAATAGATGATACATTATAAATATAAGTATTTTATTATAGGGTTCTGCAGGCATCCTTAACCCACAACCTTTTAAAGGGTTTTGTGGTACCTTCATTTGCAGTATTCAGATAGGAAATGTGTTGAGAGAAGGGGGAAGGAATGCAACAAATGTCCCCATGTCTACCTCTACACCATGCACTGACCCCCCAATGAGAACATGGTAGTGCAACTGGTTGAAGACAGACTGCTCCATCCAGCTCAAGGTTAGTGTTTGCCTCAAGTTGAAAAGTTGAAGCACATATCTTGATTTCTTGTTCACAAGTAATGATAGGATAGAGGGAGTGGGGCCTTGTCTGGAGTTAATGCAGGTCACACTCTGGTCTGTTGTGGTGAAGAAAAGTATGAGCCAAAAAGTAACATTATTCTGTCATCCCCTATGGTTCTCAAATCATGACAGAAATAATGAGATTGCGGGTACAAGTGGATGAAATTAGTTTTCTCCATAGGATGGAAATATTCACCTCTTTAAAATAAGGCTATTGGTCCTCTGCTTAAAAAGAAATCAGACAAGCTGTCTCAGACATCTGACTGGGCAAGCACACTTTGAAGAGACACCAGGGAAGAACAACAATTCACTAAAGTTGTGGTGGATGATTTATTTTCACAAACGCTACATAAGTAACTATGATTGTTGATTTGGGATAACTGGCTAAATTTAATTATTCCAAAAATATATTTGTTGACTTATAAATATGATCATTTTGGCTGTTAACAGAGGTTCTTGTGGGGTGGGATGGGATTTGTCCCTGTAACCAAAAGTATTATGCACTAGGTAGTAAGTAGTAGCATGTATTTCTTTTTCCAGATTACATACAATGCATTACATATAATAGCTAAAATGACTGAAAGATAATTCGACACATTATGCTGATTCCTATATCATTCATTAGCTCAAAATTCAGCTGCAGCATAAAAAAAATATATATTTCCTGCTACCGCAAATGCTCCTGCAACATTTGTCATGATGGTAGGAATTGATTAGCGCTTGCCCAACTGCCGCCCACATTGATAATCTATGCGGAGATCTTACAAGTGCACAAACAAGCGAGGTTCTCTACTGACACTAAAAACATGCTGCTGCAACTTTGATTGGAATACATTATGGGCGTGAGCCAAGAGTGGTATCAAACAATATGGATTTGGTCCACTCAACAAGCGGCAAACTGTCAGGCTCAAATGATAAAACCAGAGTGAAATTGGCCTGTGTGCAAAGGTTTGCTGAGGGCGAGGATTATAAAAGGTTTTTCACCCACCACCTTACCCTCATATTGATCTAAGAATAACTAGGAGATTCATCAACACAAAATGTTTGACAAGGAATTCAGAATGAAGTTACAGCTACCAGAGTGGAATAAAAATGCCACGACAGCATGGCTTTAGGCATTTTAGCAGTTCACCTGCATATACTATGCATTGCCTATAATAAACTCTACAAAGCTCTTTTAGATTAAATGTGCCTGTCAGTCTAATATTCAGTTGACATACTTTTTGTTGTATGAGCACAGAGTAAAGAAAAGTAAGCTTAATACTATGATCTATGGTATATTTTGTTTGTCAGGAAAAAAAAGCTGTGCTTTGAAAAGGTACACCCCCTTACAGATTCCTTCTGTTCTTGTTTTTTTATTTATTTCAGCTGAACCCATTATTAATATCAGGAAAAAAAAGATAAGACTAACGTAAATTGCTATGTGCTAACAGTCATTTTGTTTGTTAAAGAAAAGAAAACTATCAGAACCAACATTGCTGTGGATGATGAACTGCCCACTTTGGTTTATTATGAATTACCGTGATTACCTACATTTCCTAGAAAGCTATGTGAAATTTCACCGGCCACACCTCTGTGGTTACTGCCAGACCTATGTAATCAAAGAATCAATTAAGTAGAATTTTTCTGACAACATAGAATAGACAAAAAACTCTATGAAGCAATACATCATCCCCCAAGAAATCGATGAACAGATAAGAAGCAAAGCTATAGTCTGAAACAGAAGTAGCTAGTATCCAGTCTAATAAGGCTTACAAATCTAAGGTTTTGGAAAATGCATGGAACGGCGGTAAACCTTTCCAGGGGTGGCTGAACTATAAAAATTATTTAAAGGGGCATCAATGGTTGTTTCTGGAGATCAAAATGAACCCATCTAAAAGTCTACAGGGCTCACTTGCATCAGTTAAGGTCAACGTTCATGATTGTAGAATATTAAAGCAACTGCACAAAAGTCATGGGAGAGATCCAAGTTGAAAAAGAAAAATACTGTTGATCATAAAGCCTGTTTCAAATTTGCTAGAAAATATATCGTTGATCCTAAAATTAAGAACTATTCAGACTGATAGGGAAAGGTGTGCTTCCTATTATATTTGGTATTAAACTAACACAGGATTCCAAAAAAATGAATACCGCACTGAATCAGACATGGGGGAGGTTATATGATTATCTGGGGCTGCTTTGCTCATACTGGACCTGGACAATTTGTCATGTTGGATAGAACCATGAATTTCACTTACTAGCAGAAACTCTTGAGAGACAATGTCTGGCCCTTAGTTCCAACATTTGGGTTTGGCAGCAGGACAACAAATTACATTTAATTAAAAATAAATAAATAAAATGAAAGTTTTGTAGTTGGAGTGATCAAAGGCGGTTGCTAAATTGAATGATCATACAAAGGATGGTGAGCATAAACTCCTCCATGGTGATGTAAAAGACTCATTGACAGTTATTGCAAATGCTTCATGCTAGTTATAAGTTTTAGGGAAATTACCTTGTCTTATGTGGTTAGGGTGTTTTCTCATAGCTTATCATTAATAAATTAAATCCTTGGTTATCTTTTACTAATATTAAAACTTGTTTGATAGTCTGATATAAAACTGAATTGAATTGAGACATTTTGTTTTATAAAAAAAAACTTTTTTAAAGTGCTGTGTATGAATTAAAGATAGATTAAGTCATCAAATGTCACACGGTACAGCTACACTCCTAGGGTTATTAGCCTTAAAACAGAAATCAATTATGATTACGATTAAAAGTAAGAATCTGTCTTGTGCAGAAGTTCCACATCTACGATGAAGAAAAAAAAAACTACTTGTCAAACATGCAATGTACACATGCCCAAAAAGCCTAGTTCTTTGAATATATGTTTGTTAAAAATTCAAGATGCTCTGAAAAATCTCCTCTATCTCTTGGTGTATCTAAGCCTATGCTTATGACTGAGAGAACATGTACACTCCATCTGTTTAACAGAGCAATGTTATCTTTATGGAAAGCAGTCTGTGAGCCTTGCGTTGCCTGGAAGCACACGTGGGATGGGATAGGCGACAGCAACAAGAAGACAGGGAAACAACAGCACACAGAGCATTGAAGCAAAAAGCGGTGAGGGAATGTGTCAAGAAATCAAAGCCCAGACAAGTTGAAGAGAAAAGAGGGATCAGATGCACAAACATCCACTGTTTTTCTGAGACCAGGAGGTGGAGGAGCGTAGCTCAAAATCCGCTTTGCTATTTTGATACTTTTGCATGCTCTCACTGCTTTTGCTGTGCCTCACAATAGGATGGCCTGCCTTGTAAATGACCCACTTATGTGTAAATCTGTCATGTTAAGCCTAAAGTCAGACAGCTACATGCATTCCTTGAAAGATAAAAAGACAAAAAAAGAATTTTGTGAGAACAGAAAAGCTTCTCTGTTTAGACTCAGCTCTGATTTATTAAGTTGTTTCCTACAGTTAAAAACTAGTTCAGTTTTGGTCTGAAGATAAAATGAAAACTTATGTATTGAAATTGTCATCATTGTCAAATGTCATCAATATATTGACCAGAATCCATGAACTTTCAAATTGAAAGACTTCTCAAAATTGAAACATACATTAAAATGTTTTTTACAACCATAAACATTGCTTTTCACTCTAGGTTTAGGAAACACTTGGTGTTTCAGCTTTTTATCTTTAATGAATTATGGTGATCTGCTTTCTATGAATTCACCTCATATGTACCTGAAAGGTTTGGATACACTTTTCTCTTTATTCTGCTATTAAATTGCCATCCTTATATGTTCTCTATGAACAAAGTATTCATGTATTCCAGCTCATTAATTTGCAAGTCTACATTAGCCCATCCTTACATACTGTAATAATGTATATTTGTTTGTAAATGTGTCCTGGTATACCTATGAATCAATTGTTTGACTTTTGATTCCTCACACACAAAAAAAAACTAATTTTAACTCACATTTTTAACCACTTTTAACAGACAAAATAAGAAACAAAAGAAAAGAAAACTGGCATCTACAAATACTAGAATAGTAATAAGCATGTTTTTTTTGTCCCTCAGTGGATACATTCACGTCCCAGCCGCAAAGTGAAGCATAAATGGAAGCATGTTGATACACACAAAGCCGAGTAGGGTGATCTCAAGAAATGTCGAAAACGTGTATGTGTATTTATGTATGAAAAACACCAACAGACCATTTTTAAAAATGAAAAAGACAGTGAAAATAACAGCAGAGATGTAAACACGTATAGAGTTTGTTGAGAGTAGTGATGGTTATAAAGACTAACAGATTCTGGGAGGAATGATCTGCTATAACACTTAGGATGGGATTGCATTTAGGCAGCAGCAACCTGTCACTGAATGAGCTCTCTAGCTCTGCAACAGCTTCATGCATGGAGTGGGAGACATTGTCCAACACTGATCTCAGAGTCCTTTTTTTCCTGGGGAGTCCTTCTGTCTCCTACCACCTGCACTAGGTCGAGGGAGCATCGTGGAACATAGCTGGCCTTCCTAATGAGCTTATCTAACATTTCCTCTCAGCGCTAGAGAAGCTGCTGCTTCAACAAACTACACCACAGAAGATGCTGATGCCACCACAGAGTCAAAAAAGGTCTCCAGGAACACTTCAAAAGAGCTCAGTCTCCTTAGCAGCAAGAGTCTGCTCTGACCCCTCTTATTAAGAGAGTTAGTGTTCTTACTCTATTCCCGTTTATAGTTTAGGTGAACATCCGAGTACTTATGAGAGTGCAGCATCTCAATGTCAGGATGTTCACCAGCATCAGTGTCGTGGGTTTGTACCTGTGGAAATCCACCACCAGCTCCTTGTTCTTCCTTGCAATGATCAGGAGGTGGTTCTGCTGGCACCAGTCCATGAAACCCTGTGTCCACTGAATGTGAAGACATTCTCACCGGGGATGAGGCCGACTATGGCAGAGTCATCTGAGAACTTCTGAAGGTGGCAACCTGGGGAGTTTATGCAGAGCTCTGCGGCATAGAGGCTGAACGGGAAAGGTGCCAACATAGTTCCCTGCAGGGCCCCTGTAATTTAGACCAGACTGCCAGAGACACACTGTAGGTGGCAATTGAGGTAGTCCAGTATCCATTGGGACTCCTGACTACTGCAGCTTAAGAAAATGAAAATAACTTTCATCATACCTCAATTAAAGATTGTATCACTGATATTGTCAAGAACATTTCCAGGGTTTTGCTGATAAAGATGAGGAGATTCACAGGTCAGTGATTCTTACAAGAAAAAAAAAACTGCTGTATTTAGAACTCCAGACATGTAGTAGAGCTTACTGAAATCAAAGTAATCTTTGCAATTACGCTTCAGCTGCTTATCTCTGACGATCTTTGCACGTGACGGGAGAGAATCATGATAAGACATAATATATTTTTAAATCCTTGTTTTGTCCTTTTCTTAGTTTATCAAATCATTAACAGCCTTGTGCTTAAAAGGCATATGATATCTTTAAGACAATGTTGAAATACAGATGTATGGACAGTAGCAAAATATTAAAAACACTGAAAAATGCATTTAACATTCATTTGGAACAGAGCTGATGACAGCCAACAAACCAAGATTGTTTTTTATGGAATTGTTTTCCTCATAGTGCTTACACATTAAGACTTCTTCAAATGTTATTTAAAACAGTTCATTAAATTTGCCATGCTTTACAAATATTTCAAAATGAAAAAGTTCCACAGAGGTGTACAAGGACACAAGCCCAAAGGTTTAGCAACAAACAACAATCTATCATGGGACTACAGAGCACCTGCTGGGTCCCAGATGTGCTGTGGCACTTTTTTACTGGGTGGCTGCTGGAGCGCTCCCTAAGGGATTCAGCCGACAGCTGTGGCAGTGGCTGGATCGCATCTTCCTGATCTACTCATCCAAGTCCTTCCTGGTTTATGTACAGATGTGCAAAATGCGGTCATGCATTTGCCCCAGCTTCATGGATAGAATTTACAGGTAGAAGGATAGAAATCAGAAGAGTGGGAAAAATTGGAACAAAAAACACTTCATCCACACTGCAAAAGTGGAATGCATTGTTAGATGCTGAGCTGCAGCTTTCTTGTCCTTTGACTAAGCAAAGGCTGCAATCTGCTATCATGGAAATACACTGACTAATGTAACTTATGAGTTACATTAGTCAGTGTTAACTGTTGTATACTCCTTATGGACATCTTGATACAACCCCAGATATCAGGCTTCCTAAAATTACTTGTATTAGAGTTGGTGAGGAAACTCAGCTTCTGACATCTGTTATTGGTCTAGTGTGTGATTTTGTCAGCTGCACCCCCAGCAAGGGACACAAACACATTTTGTGAGATGCTGATTTCTAAAAAGGCACCGCCAGTTTTCCTTTGCAGAGCTTGCAAAAGTACAAGTTATTTTGTTAATCCAACAAACCTGAAAAGGTTTCTTCCTGAACAAAAACTTTCAGAGTGAAAGAGAGACTTTTCCACCAATTTACCAACTGCTTACCATGAAAATGTTGTCACTAAATCACATCATCTAGTAATTTGCATGAATAAAAATGTGTATGTATTCCTAATGGAAACTGTAGAGAAAAGGATTAATGTGGTTGGAGAAAACAAAGTCACTATAAAACAGCATAAATATATTTAGACATATGAATACATATTTTTGCTCTTTTCCTGTTTATCGTGTTACAATTTCAACCCTGCTTGAAATTGACAGACATGACCCCAAAAGACGGACTCTGGTGGTGTCTATTGTTAGGTTTTCCTGTTTAGTTTTTCTAAAGTTTTATTTGTTTTTTTACGGTCCTTTTAGATACATATAACAAGTCACAGTAAATCATGAAATGTTCAACCACATAAAGTTGTTTATTACATTCTAAAACAATGCAATAAGTCGTTTTTCTCTAGCCATGGAGGAAGAGAGGTCTCCTGCCCTATTGCAAATAACTTTTTTTGTAAGTTTTGTTCAGACATGACTATATAGAACTGCAATGAAACATGTTTTGAGCTGAATTATCAATGGGTCCTAATGCAAAAAAGCTCTAATTTAAAACCACAAGACATCAGGGAGAGCAAGTGTTTGATGGAATTCTGTGGGACTTTTAAATGATGTACTACATGGCATGGATTTTAAGGAGGTATTGAACTCCTGATGAATCCAATCAATTACTTCGACTGCAGTCATGTCTTGATGACATCAAAAGCTGGATGACTTTAAATTTCCTGCACTTAAATTCTGACAAGACAGAAGTTGTAATCTTTGGACCAGAGTCCTCAAAAAATTAACTTCTTAATCAATCACTTAATCTGGATGGCATTAACTTGGCCTCTGGTAATAAAGTAAAAAATCTTGGTGTTGTTTTCGACCAAGACATGTCATTTAAATCCCATATTAAACAGGTTTCCAGAGTTTCCTTTTTTCACCTCCGGAATATCGCCAAAATTAGAAACATTCTGTCCAGGAGCGATGCTGAAAAACTAGTCCATGCATTTGTTACTTCAAGGCTGGACTATTGTAATTCTTTACTATCAGGAAGTCAACAAAATACAGTTCAAAGCCTTCAGCTGATCCAAAATGCTGCAGCAAGAGTTCTGATGAAAATCAACAAGAGGGATCATATTTCTCCAATTTTAGCTTCCCTTCATTGGCTTCCTGTTAAATCAAGAATAGAATTTAAAATTCTTCTTCTCACGTATAAAGCCCTTAATAATCAAGCTCCATCATATATCATAGCTCTGATTACCCCGTATGTTCCTAACAGAGCACTTCACTCTCAGACTGCAGGTCTGCTGGTGGTTCCTAGAGTCTCTAAAAGTAGAATGGGAGGCAGATCCTTTAGCTATCAGGCTCCTCTCCTGTGGAACCAACTCCCAGTTTTGGTCCGTGAGGCAGACACCCTGTCTACTTTTAAGACTAATCTTAAAACTTTCCTTTTTGACAAAGCTTATAGTTAGAGTGGCTCATGTTACCCTGAGTTACCTCTATAGTTATGCTGCTATAGGCTTAGGCTACTGGAGGACATCAGGGCCTATTTTTCTCACTCTACTGATTTCTACTGTTCTCCAGTCTACTGTTCTCCAGATTTGCATTGCATTACATTGAAATGACTGTTATCATTTCAGCTTTTAACTTTTTATTCTCTCTCTTTTTCCTAATAGTAGGTACACCTGGTCTGACGTTCTGTTGACTGTGAAATCATCCAGGGAGGACAGATCACCGACTATTACCATCTAATGTAGAACAGATTACTAGATCAATGTGTGCTTCTGTGCTTTTTGTCTGTCTTGTTGTGTCTCTGCTCTGTCTTCTGTAACCCCCAGTCGGTCGAGGCAGATGACCGTTCATACTGAGCCCGGTTCTGCTAGAGGTTTTTCCTTCCCGCTAACGGGTCTTTCCACTGTCGCTTCATGCTTGCTCAGTATGAGGGATTGCTGCAAAGCCATGGACAATGCAGACGACTCTCACTGTAGCTCTACGCTTCTCCAGGAGTGAATGCTGCTTGTCGGGACTTTGAAGCAATCAACTGGTTCCCTTATATAGGAAATTTTTGACCAATCTGTATAATATGATTGATTTGACTTTGTAAAGTGCCTCGAGATTACATGTTTCATGAATTGGCGCTATATAAATAAAATTTAATTGAATTGAATTAACATCATGACACTCCTTGTACATAACCACAGACAATAATGCACAAACTATTAAATCCAGGTTAGCGACTAAAACTATGAGTTTCAAACTACACTAACTAAAAGTCTGTTGTGTTAGATAGGATTTCTAAATTCAAATTTCTATTTCATGACTACATTTCATGTAAGTTTGTTTTGTTGATAAATAACATCAATCTATTTCAAAATGTTCTGTTATTTTATTCATAATGACTGATTTTAGGGATCTTGTGGTCTTTTTTGTACATAAGAAGTAGGTTGGCTGTCTCATTTATCCTGATATATTAACTTATCCTTTAGACCATTAACTTATTCAGGTTTAGATTTGTCTTGTATTAACTGAAACCATATAATTTGTTAAAACATTTTTGCTACCTCCTGGATGTTTGAAAACAAATTTCTCACTATTCTTCTGATATTATCAGAAACAATTTTTCTTTTCTGTTTTTTATCCCTCTAGAAATATGACATTTTCTTTAGCCTGTGAGAGGTTGGTTGATTAAATTAAGGTGCTTACCTTAGTTTATACAATTTCCATTTGTTCTCTAGCATCCTGCTGAATCAGGTTTCTTGAAACATACTTCCACACAGCACACTAATAAAATCTTGTGGGTGAGTGCGCTGACTGCCTTCAAAACGTCAAATGTGTGGATGGCTGGAAATGAATTTGTAGGAAGCACACATGCATTGACTTTACTTCTGGATATATATAGAACTGTAAACATAATTTCTAACATACATAAATTTTTTAATTAACCTTTGTTTATACAGGTTGTCTCATCTAGTTTATAGACCAAATCTACAAGAGGGACCTAGTTTTGTCATTTTCTGGCACTAGTGGCCTTTTAGTGGAAGTAGGCCCACAGGAAGGGGCTGAGAGTGAGAGGGAAGAAATGTGGCAAAAGTCCATGGGTCGCAGTTGAACCGCGGATGGTCGCACCAAGGACTAAAGCCTCTGCATATGGGTCACGTGCGCTACCCCTGCAGCAAAACAAAAAGGTTACAAACACAGTACCGTACATTTATTTTCCATAAAGTGATTTGAAGTTTTTCTAGAGGAATCATCAAGTAAAGTTTCAAATCCTGCTGTATAGTGTCCCAAGTTCTAGCGGCTGAGTAACAAAATACTTCAACCCCCCATATGATGATCGCCCTAACAGCGCGCTGAAGGAGAAGTCCTGAGAATTCATTTTGTGTGGTTGCACTGCGTAAGCGACATGTAGGAGTATAAATTAGGTGGGGACAGGCCAAGGACAGGTGGAAATGCACCAATGCAGTAAACTAGGGATTGATAAAGATGATCAGTTGACCCAAGAAAATAAAGTACAGTAATGAGAGAGAAATTTGCACTCTGTTATGAACCAGAATAATCCATGAATGAGACCATCCAATACATACAGAGAGGTGGCAGGTCCAGTCATATAAACATCACAGTAATATAACATAAACAGGAAGGCCAATAACACAAGATTCTTCCTTACTCTGAAAGAAAAGAAACTTCTATTGCTGAAGAAAAACCTTAGTTTGAGCTTCGACTTCTTTACAACATTTTCAGTATCTGACTTCCATGAAATCTAATTGTGAATTTTTATGCCAAGGTTGTTACAAGTCTCAAAAAATCCTATTGGTGTACCTTTAACCCTTTAGGCCCACCCATACCAGTACCGGTATGGGCCACTAGGGGTGGGGCTACGACCCTTTTTTGTCCAACTTTAAGGTTACGTCAAAAATGTTAACTTTTTTTCTAAATCCTTCTAAAAACGGCATTAAAGTTTCTAAAACAAGTCACCATTTTTTATATACATATTTTTGATTTTACAGCACTTTAAACACTGGAGATGCCATTTAAATGTTGCTGACTCTGAGTGCAAAAAAAGCTTCACTGCGCGGACATGCTCCACCCCATCCCCCCATGGCTGGTATCACTGGAAACTAGAGACTCTGGCCTTCCCATCAGGGTATAGCACGTCTTTGTCATATGTGTCTTGGTTACATAATTGCCTTGCATACGGCAATTATGTAACCAAGACACATGTGACACAGACGGCTTTGTTGTTTTTGCTTATCTCTTTGGAACTGTGGACTTTTCGGAGAACATCTGCAGTCGTGATGGCACAGAAGAGGAAATTACACAGATTTTGAAGAGGACGAAGACGAGCAGGAGCTGATTCTGGACCCGGTTCATGAGTAAATCATACGGTTACCTTTTATTTCCAGCATTTTTACCTTACATGTCGACTACATTTAGTTATAGTCATGAATAACGCAGCCGTTTTATGTTATTTTGGAGCTGTAGGTAATAATATATCCTCTCATAATCAGAAGTTTCGCTTCACCCCCGTCACTTTTACTGTCGGCTGGATGATCTAAAAAGTGTTTTATGAAGTGGTAGTTTCATTTATACCTTTCCAATACAACTGATGGTTTACAATGGTGTTTTTTATGGTATTTTCCTATTTTTGGAGAGCTGTAGGTAATAATTTATTGTGTTGTGATCAGAAAGTTTAGTTTCCCCCTGCTCCTTCCCCTAACTCAAGCTGCACAATGGAACTTTTACTGTAAGTTGGATGGTCTAAAAAGCCTTATATCATGTTTATATCATTTACACTTTCCCAATACAGCTAACTGCTGTTTTTTGCTGTTTTGTTGTTTGGTGTTATTTTGCTATTTTTGGGAGCAATAAGAAATAAGTTGTTGTCTTGTAATCAGAAAGTTTAGCTGCTCCTGAAGACCAAAGGAAGACATGGAGCTTAAGCGGAAATTCAGTCTGAAGAAACTCTATTGCCTACATCCATCCAATCAGAGACTCATCCGCCTCTGTCGCAAGCCTAACAGCTTTGAACTGCTCCTCCTCGAAGCCAATCAGCATCCTGGGTTCATCTTAAAAGAACTCCACATCCACGTCTCGGCCTTCTGCCCAGCTGGCAAGCGGTGGCTGCGCCGTGTCTGGTTTGGACTCTGATGACTGGATTCAAATTGGTTTTATAATTCATCCTCACATTATTCATCACACTCATGTAATTCCTTTCTCTATATGGTCGATATTCCATGCTCCGTGCATTTCATCTTATATGGTCATTCATATTGTCATTCATAACGTCATTCATATTGTCATTCATATGTCATTCATCCCGCAAGTTATCCTGCCATTAATCCTGTCATTTATCCTGTAAATTATCCCGTAAATTATCCTGTAATTTATTCTGTAATTTATCCTGTAATTCATCAGCAATTTATCCTGTAATTTATTCTGTAATTTATCCTGTAACTTATCCTTTAATTTATCATTCATCTATCCTTTCATTTACCCTTTCATTTGTCTTGTCATTTGTCCTTTCATTTGTCCTGTCATTTGTCCTGTCGTTCAGGCGTCCTGTCATTGTCCTGTCATTTGTCCTGTCATATGTCCCGTCATTCATGCGTCCTGTCATCCCTGTTCATTTCTTCATGGTCATTCATTCATTCATTCATTCATGTGCATCATCCCCAAGCATCATCCACAAGCATCATCCCTGAGACTGACCATCTCATCTATCTTCATTCACCTCACCATTCACCTCACCTCATCTCCCCTTTCATCTCACTCAACTTTTGGTAAGCTTTCGCGGCAACAGCCCTGTTTTAGTAGGCCTTCGCGGCAACAGCCCTGTTTTGGTAGGCCTTCGCGGCAACGGCCCTGTTTTGGTAAGCCTTCGCGGCAACAGCCCTGTTTTGGTAGGCCTTCGCGGCAACTGGCGTCCCGTCATTCATGCGTCCTGTCATCCCTGTTTATTCCTTCATGGTCATTCATTCATTCATGTGCATCATCCCCAAGCATCATCCCTGAGACTGACCATCTCATCTATCTTCATTCACCTCACCATTCACCTCACCTCATCTCCCCATTCATCTCACTCAACTTTTGGTAAACCTTCGCGGCAACAGCCCTGTTTTGGTAAGCCTTCGTGGCAACCGGCCCTGTTTTGGTAGGCCTTCGCGGCAACGGCCCTGTTTTGGTAGGCCTTCGCGGCAACCGGCACTGTTTTGGTAGGCCTTTGTGGCAACCGGCCCTGTTTTGGTAGGCCTTCGCGGCAACAGCCCTGTTTTGGTAGGCCTTCGCGGCAACCGGCCCTGTTTGGTAAGCCTTCGCGGCAACGGCCCTCTTTTGCAAGCCTTCGCGGCTCTTTGCCTTTGCGGCACTTTCATTGCCTTCGCGGCACTTTCCTTGCCTTGGCGGCACTTTCCTTGCCTTCGCGGCACTTTTCCTCTATTACTCATCCTGCTTTTCTCTGTTCTTAGTTTTAATTCAAGTCTCTCTGCCTTTCGATCATGCAGACGCACTGACCTTGACCTCAGCAAATTTTTGGGGGAAACATCCCTATTCTCATACACCTGCTTATGCATATTGAAGTATAATTCAGCGTGAATGTTTCCTGCCGAGGTCTGAGCGCCAAAGTCTTAAAATATTGTATCAATAAAATTCTTCTAATTGTCTTTTCTATCCGTGTGAGTTTTTCAGATTGAAATGGAGCTTAAGCGGATATTTAGTCTGAAGAAACTCTATTGCCTACCTCCATCCAATCAGAGACTCATCCGCCTCCGTCACAAGACTAACAGCTTTGAACTGCTCCTCCTCGAAGCCAATCAGCATCCTGGGTTCACCTTAAAAGAACTCCACATCCACATCTTGGCCTTCTGCCCAGCGGGCAAGCGGTGGCTGTGTCGTGTCTGGTTTGGACTCTGATGACTGGATTTAACCCACCTCCATCCCCTTCTCCACCATCGTAGCAAGCTCTGCCTGGCTTTCCTATGGTCCTCCTTCAACCTCGTCCCTATCAGAGTGTTATTCCTCCCGGACTCTTACGGAATTCCCAGTCACTCCTTAAAACGGTCCAGCAGAAGACCGCCATGTTGAGCCTGGTTCTGCCAGAGGTTTCTTCCCAAAGGGGAGTTTTTCCTCTCCACAGTCGCTTCATGCTTGCTCATCATGGACAGTTCATGCAAACCGGTGTTTATCAAGTTGGACATCTAGCTCAAACAGATCATCATATGGACTGAACAAAACTTCGTCTGTCTCCACTCCACCACCAGTTTCAGGCCTAGGGGGAAACATCCCTATTCTCATACACCTGCTTATGCATATTGATGTATAATTCAGCGTGAATGTTTCCTGCCGAGGTCTGAGCGCCAAAGTCTTAAAATATTGTATCAATAAAATTCTTCTAATTGTCTTTTCTATCCGTGTGAGTTTTTCAGATTGAATTACCTGTGCTGTACCCCTCCAAAATATGTCTTTGTTTCCCCAGTGACAACAGTGCAGCAGAAGATGAGGAGTATCAGGCACCTGCCCATCGTCTACGGACTGCCCCAATAGTACATTTTGATGAAACAGGGGGTAAAGGTTATGAACAAATACTTTGTCATATGCAGAATGAGTCCTACAATGAAAATCCGCACTTTTATTTGACCAGATCCCCTTTTAAGAGGTGAAAAACAAATTTGGCACAGTTTTGGCCCATTTTGACACAACTGTGCCAAAATCACAGGTCCGTCTGGCACACTGCCCACTAAAACCTTTTTGGAACAAATATGCTTCAACTGATTCAGTCCAGATTTGTTGCTGTTATAGTCAGGATGTGGATCTGTAAATTCTGAGGCTTCTCCTATAATTTCAAAGGGATTTTCTTTTGGAAAGAAATAGGCGAGGCTCAGATATTTTGATTTTTTCTTTGTTTAATCAGCTATAAATTAGACATGGGGACATTTGCAATAGTGGTTCCACCTGAAAAATGTTGTTTAAGGCCTTTGTGTCACACAGATACTTACTTTTACATTTACACTTTAGAACTTTGGAGCTGTACTCAATTTATTCCATATGTAATTTCGGGTGAAAATTGCTCCTAAAACCCTCTGGGCTTAAGGGGTTAATTGTTTTTATGGAAGAGAATGTTTGTGTAACTTTCATTTTGTTAGCAAACAGAAAGATCTTTGTTTCATCAATATTTAAGACTAGTCTCAAATGAAGCAAGTCTAGATGAATAAAGTAAAAAGTGGACTGCAGACACCTAAGTACAACTGTAACAGGTTTTGTAGTGCAGAAAGCCACAGTGTCATCAATATAAAAATGTTTAGACCTTAAATGGACCCCTGTGGCACACTTATTGTGATATTTAAGTTTTCTGGTAACAGACCACACTGTTGCACACATTGTTTATGATTTGACAGAGATCAAGACTTGCCTTAGAAAAGTCGATGAAAATGACTGCACAGCTGTTTTTAGCATCCAAGGCTTGAACAATATAATTTACCACTTTTGTAGTTGCTGTAACTGTACTGGGCTGTTTCCTGTGCATATGAGTAAATTAAATGGTTTCAGTTTAATCACAGTTAAAAAAAAAGTAGAACCCTAAATGGAATGGTCTAATGTGGATGTAATTTGGCACACATGCAAACCAGTAATGGGTGCATTAATTATTTGACTTGCAGGGCTGAAATAGACTCTAGGTAGCAAAATCAGTATCAACATGCGAAGAGAGACAGTGTAACAGGGAGTTTCTTAAATATCCAACAGTAATTATTTCATTGTAGAATAATTAGACAAAAATAACCAGCACCTGAGCAGGATAGGGGTCCAATTGTAGGCTTGCATGACCGTTGAAAACAATGTTGAAGCTAAATAGCTGTCTAAGAAATGCACATGCCATAAAAATTCAAATTTCCTGTTTTTGACACAAAGCGTCATGAAATCTGTGTCTGCAATGCAGACAAGACTATTGGGATTGAGCAAAGGCCACTATTACAACAGGACTTTAGAAAAAATAAAGGTTTACTCTATGACTGTGTTTTAAGGATTATCTTTTCAGTATAGAAGCATCTTGCTCAGATTTCACCACTCCAAGTATTTTAGATATTCATTTTGTAAGGATGAAATGCAGACCTATCTTTATAAAGAGTATGAAATTAACTATTGACTAATTAATAGACTAGTAAGCTAACTACTTGATTTGAAATACTCTCAAGAGTATTTTGTATCTTGTCTGTCATTTAATCCAAGATCCACTTTTTTCTATTAAAATATTACCAGACAAATCTGACAAGTAGTGCAAGCAAATTGTGTCAATACAAGGCAGCGAAGCAGGAAGAACTCCCTTTCTAACTTTGAGATGAGATTCTCTGTCCTAGATACAACGGGGTTTCAAGCTACAGTCACTTAAAATATCAGGGACTTAAAATATCGATTAATCCCTATTCCGCATGACCACCAATAACCAAAGCTTTCGCAATGTTGCTGAGTGAGACTTTGCTGTTACATCTAGCATTCAGTCATAGGGTCTCTTTGGGTCACCACTGGCAATGATTCAGAGCAGGCTGTTCGCATCATTGATACCCAGCATCTTTCCACCTGGTACTGCTTGTTGTAACATTTAAATAGCTGTCAACACGGAGCGTGTTTAAACTATGTGCATCATTCTTCTCTTATTTTCCAAACAGAACATGTAGGGATCAGCTCTGACTTCAACTCCAACCATCAACCATACTGCAGGGTTCTGAGAATAATTGTAGGATGACTTACCTCAGGAGCTTGTCCAACTGCTCTATGATTCTCTTCTGCAGCAAATTAAAGCTTGTGTCCGACTCCTAACCAAAAGGGGCCACCACTTCATAATAATGTGGGGCAACCAGGGTACTACCAGTGTTGTTATTTTGTCATTCAATCTCATGTCATAATCATTGCATTACAAACACATGACTGTTTACTGTGTGTACTTAATACTCATTTCCAGAACTCAGTCTGGTTGCAAAACTCAGATGTGCAAAGAACAAAACTGATAATGTTTTTTTGATGAACTTACATATCTTTTCAAAACATAATAAAATAACTTTGTGATAGCAGGAATATACAAAGATGAAATAAGAAGATTGTTTACTACTAAACTGTTTTTAAAATCATTAATGTTTGCTTTTAGCTTAAATCTTCCTATGTTTTATTTTTGTTTCAATTATCCCACATTTTATTCCAACAGTTTTTTTACTTGCTTTTATTCTGTGTTTATTTTCCTATGCTTTCAATGTAAAGCACTTTGCATGGTCCTTATGCTGAAATGTGCTATACAAATAAATGTATCTTGCCTTGCCTTACTATGGTATTACATAACCCCTTTTTAGTTACATATTTTGATTGGTGGGAAAATGGAGAATAAACTATGGCGAAGAAAATATTCCTGTGTTGCAACAGCAATCTCTACATATCTTTACTGAGTTCATGACTTGTTATTACAATGTCTGTGGTTGTTATGATCTAATTCACCTGTTTTTTAAGACCCTAACATTATACTAAGGCGACAGGTCTAGACTTTAGGCCGACCATTTAATATGCACTTTTTCTCTATGAAGCCATTATTTTGAAAGCCAGGTAAAAATGTCCTAAAATAATCACCAGGGGAAACGAAGCTACCTCAGTGGTAGCATAGTTCTCCAGAATTCCTCTGCATCAAAGGTACATTGCAAATACACCATGCCATGGGCACTGATGCACCCCCATAGTTGCTGCCTTTTGAATATTTCACTGATAACAGCTTTGATGTGGTTTCTCATCTTTGGCATCTAGAACCCTTCGGCAGCTCAAATATGCCTTTGTGTCATCTGAGTTCTGCAAATGCTAGCTTCATATTATAATACTGCAAATATTGCCTCTCATTACCAGTTTTTTTTTCCACAGAGATTTAGATAATATTATGTTGTAGAAACATTTTTGATAATAAAATCATGTGTTTTCTTTTCCATATATGTATGGACAAAAACAACCACTAGTTCTTCTACTTCATCAACATTTATAAACTGCTTTAACACCAGGCACAACTGACCGTGGATTTCTCCCTGTTGCTGTGATCATCACAATAAAATGCAGGTATTTCATTGTTTTATTGTTTGTGGTTATTTGTGGCATCAGATATAATGTGACCTAATACAGCTTATTCAGTTCTAGAATTTGGACTATTCTCTCTTCATTAGCCTTGTGTGTGCATTGCTGGTGCCCAAGAAACAGCAGGGAACAGGAAATTAGAGAAGGGCATGGATGAGTTCCCGTTCATTCTCCACTAATAATAGAAAAGCAAAACAAAACAATAAACTTATTGAAAGGTAATTCCTAAAAGGAGAAAGACATACACACTGTCACATGAAGGCAAATGGCCTGGAAGCCTCGAAACAACCTACCAAGTGCTGTCATTTGTCAAGTATCTTGCCAGCAGCGACCCAGAGGCTCAGCCTGTGTAAAACAGACATTTGCCCAGAGGCCTTTTTTTCTTTTGCTTTTTCTTTCTTCTTATATCTTGCTTGTACTTCACTTTCTGGAATGTACCACTATGTTTACACCTGGTATCTTACAGACTCTGAAAACCTCCACTTTCATTTAAAACCAGGGCAAGATGAAAGCGATGAAAAATCACCGCAGCTTTGTAGATGCCAAAGATTCCACATCCTGCTGCAGTTTCCCCAACTCTCTGTGCTTTGCAAAGAAGATTGTTGTTTTTGTTAGACAAATCGAGACATTTAAAATATCACATCACAAACAAAATACATAAAATAAGAAGAAAAATAGATCTTAGTGAAATAAAAGTGTTCTCCTGACAGTTGACTTTGTGATACATCTTGGTATGTATTCCAGGCTGTAGATATGTTTCAGCAAATTAAAACCAACTTGAGTGGACTGACATAAAATGATAATACAAGTGAATCTTAATATATTATATAGCAAAAGCAATTTATTATATTAATATCATTAAGTATTTTATTTATTCTGTCATCAATTCAAAAAGTGAAACCTTGTGTTATTTAAATTTATTACATATGTAACATAACATATAAAATGAATTATTTGCTTTTTATCTGTTTTTTAATGATGGCGACTTACAGCTAATGAAATACCAACATTTTATTTATCACATAATTAAAGTGTTACATTAGACCAGTAAAAAAATCCTTTCAACATAGAAATGTCAGCTTCATGAAAAGCATGCCCATGTGCTGTACATTGCATGAACTCAGTTCTTGGTTAGGGCTCCTTTTGCATGAATTACTGCATCAGTGACGTTGCAGTACTGATGTGTTTTATGGGGTTTAGGTCACACACGTTTGCTGGTCAATCAAGCACAATTACACCACTATCATTAAAATGGTTATTGGAAATTTTAGCTAAATGAGCAGGTGCCCAGTCCTTTTGGAAAATTAAACCAGGATCTCCATAAAGCTTGTCAGAATAAAGCTTGTTCTTCCTCCAGACTCTGTGACCATGATTTCCAAATTAAATGCAACTTTTACTCTCATCAGCAAATCGGACTTTGGATCCCTGAGCAACATTCCATTCCATTTTCTCGTTGGCCCAGGTAAGGCACTTCTGAGGTGGTTGCTCATTCAGGAGTGGTTCAACACAAACAAGGGTTTTAGCTCACGCCTCAGTAATCTTTGTGGGATGGCTCCAGAAACACTGACTCCAGATGCAGTCCACAACTTGTAAATTGTGGGTTTTATTAGTAGTAAACCATAATCAACAAAACTAACAAAAATAGATGTAATGTATGCATTGAATCTATGTAATATATAGTTTTCCGTTTTGAATTGAATTACTAAAAAAATGACTTTTTGATTATACTTTATTTCTTTAAAGAGACACCTGTATCTGTCATTACAGATTACACATTTTTGTACAGAAAAAAATACTTTTGGATTGATTTCAAACAATATTTGGCTTAATCAATGTAAAACAAACAGTTGGCAGAAGCAAGAGAGAGAAGGCTGAAATGGTTTTGACATGTTGCATATTAGGGATAGTGGATATGTTGGAAAATGATCAACTATTGAGCTGCCAATGGATGGGGAAAAGAGGGAGACCACAGTGACGGTTTGTGGATGAAGAGTAGGATGATATACAGATGGTTGCTGGGACAGAGCAGGGCACTCAGAATAGGGTGACATTGAGAGGGATGATCCATTGTGGTGACCACTAAAGAGAGTAGGCAACAGAAGATGAATTTTAACAACGCTATTTTCTCTAAAAAAATAAATTCCGATAATAAACATTAGGCAAGAAATGTTGTCAGTGTTCGTGCTATTCATTCAAATTAATGAAAAATAAACTTGTTATGTTTTTGTGAAGCACTAGCCTTTTCCCAATGTATTTTCCTGTGGAGCATCTGGATGGATAAGTTGGTGTGTGTGTGCATATAAGGGATAATAGAAACTCTAAGTAGTCTTTGGTGTCCAGGACTGGTGTTAATTATGTGTTGTCTTGTACTACAAAAGATCCAGGCAGATCTAATCTATTTACTGCTTCTAACGCGACATAAATACAGTGTGACTGCAGCTTCTCCTCTCATAACAAGGAAACAGACACTGACCCTATTTATGTATACATTTACTTCACCGTTACTCTTGTTGTTCTCTCTCTGACCATGTCTTGCATGTAGATTCTGAAACAAAAAAATAAAAAAATGCCAGAAAGGTACATTTGTTACCACTGTCACAGGAAGCCAGCTGAATGGTTGGTCACTTTTATGCTGCATGGGTGACTAACAATGGATATGAAGAACTTCAGGTCATGTCCTCCTATACAGGACTGTCTCAGAAAATTAGAATATCGTGAAAAAGTATACTAGTAGGCTATTCAACTAATCACTTGAATCGTCTAATTAACTCGAAACACCTGCAAGGGTTTCCTGAGCCTTGAAATCACTCAGCTTGGTTCAGTAAACTAAATCACAAGTATGGGGAAGACTGCTGATCTGACCGCTGTCCAGAAGACCATCATTGACACCCTCCATCAGGAGGGTAAGACACAAAAATACATTTCTCAAAGAGCAGGCTGTTCACAGAGTGCAGTTTCAAAGCACATTCACAAAAAGTGTGTTGGAAGGAGGAAATGTGGCAGGAAACGCTGCACAACCAAGATCTGGCACCTGCCCACAGTGCCAAAACCACCAGTAACTGGTGTACTGACCATGGCATTACTGTCCTTGATTGGCCTGCCAATTCCCCTGACCTGAACCCCATCGAGAATTTGTGGGGTATTGTGAAGAAGAAGCTGAAAGACACCAGACCCAACAATGCAAATGAGCTAAAGGCCGCTATTGAAGCATCCTGGGCATCCATAACACCTCAGCAATGCCACAGGCTGATTGCCTCCATGCCACGCCGCATTGATGCAGTAATCTGTGCAAAAGGATTCCCAACCAAGTACTGAGTGCATTAATGGACATTTTCAAATGTTTGATTTTGTTTTGTTGTTATAATTTTTTTTTTTACTTGGTCTGAGGAAATATTCTAATATTAGGATAGGATTTTTTAGTTTTCTTCAGCTGTACGCCATAATCAGTGATATTAAAACAATAAAAGGCTTGCGATATTTCAGTTGATTTGTAATGAATCCAGAATGTATGACATTTTATGTTTTTTAATTGCATTACAGAAAATAAAAAACTTTATCACAATATTCTAATTTTCTGAGACAGTCCTGTACATACATGACATGATGGAAAAAAAATCACATCACAGGAGCCTATTTGTAGGAGCACATCACTCACTTAATGATTGTTAATGGAGTGTTCCATGCTGTTATCACTCTAAAGGGTGCACGATTATGATCTGTATACAGCAAGAAAAATAAAATAAACACAGTTACCTGTATCAAACATATATTTTTCGTAGTTTAAGAGATAAAAAAAGCATTCGAAAGAATAGTAATATATCTTAACGTGAATTTGATTATGTGTTTTAAACTAAGGTTAAGATCCTTTTGGGCCACTTTTTAACTTAGCTGTTGACTTTTCAGTGTTCATACATAAGCAACAAGCACTATATAACTAAACATGAAGTAAGGCCTTCCTGTGCACAGAAGATTGTGTTTTTTTCCCCATGTGTGGAGGTATGCTGTAATACTAAGAGATGACACTACTAAGCAGCAGTGCCTTTGCCATGTTGGTTTATGTTTTATGTAAGAAAGTATTTACATGGTTGTTGACAGTCATTTGATACATCAATATCATCATTCCAGCTTTGCTTTCCCTTGACCGTTAGTTTAGCCCATCTGCTAACTGTTTAGAAGGGGCTGTGCTCAAGCTGCAACTCAGACAAAAGAAATGAATGAAGAAATAAAATAAACATAGCAAAAACCAAAAGGGAAATCTAAGCTGCAGCCTTTTAAACTACTCATAAATCTTTCTCTATCTGATTAAAAAGGTCCTTTCGGACTTAGATGTTATCACTCTTTCATAACAGTCTTTTTAACGGAAGAGTGTGTGCTGTTCCATAGAGGAAAGCCTGAACCTTACCCCCTTCAAGAGATGTTTGCCTGACGGGTTGAAAATTCAAAGCACAAGAGAGAGACTCGCTGTGAACTATGGAGAGAATATTATCAAACAAGAACATATTCCCATTGTTTTTGAAAGCTGACATAATTTCCTAACATCTGAATCAAATATATGTGATGATTCTGTCAAAATTACAATGATATAGTACAACAGCATCATTTCCAATCATGTCTTTACACCTGTGTTCATTGTGGGTGGTTTAAGACGGTTTTCCTGTTGACTACACTTTCTGTCTGCTGCAGGATCCATCTATACTGTATTTTGACAGTGGTGAAACAACTTTGTGTTGCAATGGACTAGGAAATATGAACAAAAAATATCTAGAAGTATATAATCAAATCTGGGAGCATAACTTAGCCCAGTGGGAGATCTCATAATCACACTCACAACAAGCCCTACTAAAGAACATGACCAGCAATTTTAATATACAATCTGTTTCCCTACTTTACAATTTTTCCATATGTGTTGATTTCTTTCAGTCACATTATTTGGCACAAAATACTTTTTTAACACTTTTCACTCTTTATTGAAATTGATCTCCAAGTGAGGGGAAGAGCGTGACATTAAGGACTTATAGTTAGAGGTTGTTTTTTGGCCGCTAATACTAAGAATTCCAACATTGTTACAAGGACTAATTTCCAGGAAAGCAAAGCATCTTTCAAGGATTCTGTCATGATCTGTGCCCTCCTGCTCTCTGCGCCCTACAACGCCCCCCCCTGCTCCGTTGCAATCAGCCTCATGTCTCACACCTCAATCGCACAACCTCAATCACATCTCCTGGAATCCCCTGCCTTGCTCTTGTCGGACTTCTACCAAGCTTATGATCTCTGTACCTCGACTTCGATTCTCTGCCATGACCTTCAAGCCTTGCCCAGAGTGTGGGTTTGAATGCCCTTCTCTGATTATGTGCATAACCCTTGCCTGGATTCTGATCAACCTTCAGCCATTCTACCTGACGCAGTCTAATCATTTAAAGCCACCTCTCTTTAGTACCAAGTTGTAGCCTGTCGCGATGGCACCACAACAGGCTCGGTGGCTTCCCTGCAATAGTGATGCGGGAGATAGGGAGTTTATCCTGTAACTGCCGGGTTGCCAATTCAATCCCCCTCTCTGACCGTCCCAGTCATTGTGTAATTGGGCTAGACACTTCACCCGCACTGTCTGCTGGCGGCGGTCAGAGGGCCCGATGGCGCCAATGTATGGCAGCCTTGCTTCTGTCAGTGTGCCCCAGGGCAGCTGTGGCTACGAACATAGCTCACCACCATCATGGCATGAATGACTGACTGTAGTGTAAAGCGCTTTGGGGTCGTCGGACTTGATAAAGCACTATACAAGTACAAGCCACAGAGGAACTACTTAACAGAACCAAGTGCCATGTCTGGACTCTGAAAAAGGTTAGTGGCTTTTGTTTGGAGTCTTTTAACAATCTTAGACTCTTCGGTAGCCACTAACCTTGTGCCCTTCCTTTCCAGTGGTTCCTGCTCATGCTTCCAGAGGTTTCCAGTCTCCCACCAGTTTATTCTTTGAAATAAATCTACTAAAATGCTCTCTGTGTCTGGCTGAATTTTCGGTTCTCCTGTGTGGCTCATTACAGATCCCTAAAATACTCTCACACAGTGACAGAGTGGGCCCACTCTTCTCCTTTTGGGTCAACTCGTGTATGACACAGATGGAAGTGATAACAACCAGCGAGACAGACGTTTTTGTATTACAACAAAAGTGTTCTTTTGATGGGAGAGAGCTGCTTTGACTGGAGAACACCAGTCAGATAATTGCCAGGGTGGATCTAAATGAGGCATTCAGCTTGAACTGATGTACTAACTTTGTGTACATGGGGAAATCCTATGTGTTCTGGTGGATGACTAAATATATCCATTGAATGAATGGAAAAGCAAAAAAAAAAAAAAAAAAAAAAAAAAAAAAAAAAAAAAAAATCAAAAAATCTTTTTTGATTAATGTATGAACAAGATGAATGAACAGGGATCTGTTTGCTTGTCGTTGCTTAAAATAATTAGAGACAATAAAACTCATTTATCTTAGTTACGTGTAAACAAATCATTTCATACCCATCTACATAACATACACATAATAGTCAATTTAATTTACTTAAATAGCTTGAGTTTTGTAGATGATCATAAACACCCCAAAATGTTATATTCTGATGATGTTGTACTACACCCTGTCAGGATTTGTTTACTGATGAACTCAGAACACACACACAGGACTAACATGAGAGCTTTTATTGAAAGGAAGGTTGGTGGTGGATGAGGTAACCAGGGAGGCTGGACTGCAGAGGATCAGGGGGCAGATGATGGCAGGAGCTGACGGCCGAGAGAGAGAGAGTTCTTGGAACCAGAGGCAGGCAGCTAAGTCCACAGTTCGCCACCGGACCAGCCAGAGCACAGTAATAAGAGTCCAAAGTTTGGCGCAGAGCACAGCAGCAGGCCCTTCAGCACAACAGAGAGCAACACCAGAGCAAGGCAACAGGATATCCAAAAACAGGTGGCAAACCTTACAAGAAGCAGAGGTGGCAGGGTTCCAGTAACAACAGGTAACACACGAGTAGACAGGAGTAGGGTAAAATGATGACGGACCGGCAAAGGAGTGACAGCAGAGTGAGGCTTAAGTAGGGAGGCTGGCAGGTGAAGTGAGTCTGGCTAATTAGTGGTTGGCAGGTGTGACTAACTGCAAGTGAAGGCTGAGTGGAAGGGAAGGAGGAAACTAAAAATTAACAATGAATAAAGTCAAAACCTAACTAAACCCCAAACAAAGTGGAAAAAAACTGAGAATAACAGTAAACCAAAGCCGAATCAAAACTAAACCATGACACACCCTATTATCAGTAGATGTAATTCTACTCCTTATAGAAATATGTCAAATGAAAGGGCATAATCAAAAAGAAAAAAAAAATCTGTATTCTTTCCTACTGGAATAAAACTTTAGGACACTTACAATATTGCTCTCATGTAGTTACATCAAGAAATAAAATTATGGCTTTTCCAAACTGCATGTTTTTTTTTGTGTGTGTCTATGTGTTAGCATTACAGAGAAAAAAAAGACTGCAGCATTTTGTAAAGTTATTTTATTGATCCTTAAACAATGGACTTGGATTGCTGTTGAGCATTTCTAGATTTACGAATCAGCTCAAATTCTTCAGATAGCTGTCAACATCAAAATTTATGTTCTATTTGACAGTTTAATGGCAAATCTTTGCAACTATTACCAACAAGCGCAGAGATAAGAATGGACATGAATGCGGAGGCTGCTTTGTTCCACAGGCTGCTTTTCTCATGGGATTGCCTTTTTTTGTATGCTAAATCTTCTGAGTGGATCATCATCATTATTACTGGCATTTTATTTTTTAACACAAATTATTTGTATTTGTTTTTTTCTGTTAATGTAGCTTGGTTGAAAGATCAAAGATTAGAACATAATCCATATATATGATTGATTTGAAGATTCCCATACTAATGCTGTCAGTGTTTATATCAGCAGCTGTAGAAAAAAGATCTAAGTAATCTCTTGCACCCATTCAGATATCTGCATCTGTCTATATATATATATATATATATATATATATATATATATATATATATATATATATATATATACATATATATATATGCGTTCATTTCGCGTTAATTCATTAGACTATTAACGGCGATATTTACTTTATCACGCATTAACGCATGTTGCTCACATGCTTTTATTTTGTGAAGGTCTGTTGCTGCGGTGTAGGGATTTGAATCAGAACAGTAGGTGGCGATAATGCGCCAATAACCTCGCTGTCAGCCCAGCCTCGGATTCAAACAGGAAGAAAGGTGCTGGCTGGAAAAAGGAAAACGCGGAAAAAAACAAAGCCGACCTGGGGAAGGTGGTGTTTCCTGCAGGAACTTGCTTAGGTGAGGCGGTGAGTGGCGGCCGGAACAGGTTTTGTGCGGATGACCGGCGGAGCGGGGGGGCGTCTGCATCGACGCCGTCGGTGAAGTCGCTTCTCGCTTCAAAGTATCCATGCATTTTTGCCAGTTTTTTTCCTGCCATTCACTATATGCACGCGAGAAAGCAACAACAAAAAAACGCGTGTTAACGTCAAATAAACATGCAAGCATATCGAGTTAGCAAGCATTTCAGTTTAAAGTTCTTCCAGCAACGAATATGACAGAAACAAGTTAGTTGTAACCACTGCCAAGTTAAACTTTCTTATCACCGGAGCACCTTGAGCTTAACATATCACTTAAATGCCAAAAACACTGTAGGTGGATAGCTACTGTAGACCTTTTTTTGTGCTTCACACTTTGGTATTGAACATAAAATGGTAATGCTGCTCCTTGCTGTTACCTCAGAAATTGCCTGTTTTTGGTAGATTTTTTCCCCATAAAGAGAATTTCCTGTCAGTGGCAATAAGCTTTAATTTATTATTATTGCTATTTTTTGTATTACATGTTTAAGTTGAGCTTTACACTAAATATGTGTTACTGATAAGTGCTACAAATGTTACAACACTTTTGTTCTTATGGCAGCAGAACATTAAAATAAAAGTGCTCTTTACACTACTTTTGAATTCATTCTTGGAGTTTGTGCATACAATGCGATTAATCATGATTAATCAGGTAAATTATGCGATTAATCGCGATTAAAGATTTTAATCGTTGCCCAGCCCTAATATATATATATATATATATATATATATATATATATATATATATATATATATATATATATATATATATACTAGATATTAGTATAAGGGGGGATTATTCCAAGAGAAAAAAGAAACAAGTTAGGAAGAAATGTTTTGCAATTGGAGATACATACTGTACTTTTACTATTTTCCGAATTAACTTCATAATGTTTCACTCATTCAGTCATTTAACTTCAAGACCTACAATATGTTAACACGGAGTCACAAAGATCCGGAGCCTTTCCCAGCTGTCATTAGATGATATGCAACATATACACAAATCACTGAGGCAGTAGTGGGCCCTTAACCTGTAACTTATTGTTAAACAGAAATCCTTCAGACAGCGCCATAAGAAACTATGCAAAATACGATAACTGGATCCAGTTATTGTTATAATGCTCAGGATAAAATGTCAATGGGCATTAGCTAATTTGATCAGTGATGCTTTTTATTAAATTCTTCTAAAAGCCATTCCAGTTTCTTTGCCAAAGATGTCATATTAATTTAAGGCCAGGGACCTTGAAAGAAGGATAACCCAATTTGTGCATTAATATGATAAGTCTATGAAACATTTTGAGGGAATTAAAAGCGAACACAGCAAAATATTCTCTCTGATGGAAGAACTCAATTGCATAGTAATGGCTTTTAAAGTCACTGTTATAAAACATTCAAATTTTCCCATTTATTTTCAGCATTACTGTCTTTAAAATTTCAACTGATTATTTTAGAATAAAACCCCTTCCTTATATTACGAAGGTAATGACACACTGGATATTCCCTCAGAAAATAAAATTAGGGTAGGCACAGTGATACTCTTGCTATTCTGTAAACCATTTAATTTATCTCAAGTTGTTTCCAATTCTATGACTGGTGCTAGTCTAAATTTCCACAAATACTGAATATGAATCAGTATCACTGTCCTGTCATAATGCGACTCATATTTCTTTTACTCTTGTGTGCAAAACTTTATACGGTGCTCATAGCATACCATCACAATGTAAAAATGAAAATATATATTACTTTCTCCCACTCACTTATAAAGTGCTTTGATTTTCATTACTGCACCAGTAAAAAGTGTTGCATTTTGGTCTGAGAATACACTGTTGATATTACAAACTATAATCAGAGTCCCCTTCTTTTGTGTTCGGTATATCTTTTCTATTTCTTTATTGCAGAACAGACCATTGGCTTAGTTGTTGTTATCATATATATATATATCAGTGGCGGCTGGTGGAAAAAAATCTTGGTGGGGCTGGCCAATAGATTTCATAAGCATTTAATTCCCCTCTCAGAATCAGCAGTTTACAGATACATTCAACTATTTACAGCTAGATATTTAGGTATTAATTTGGAAAGGAACAGTATGAAATACACTTAAATTCCCTACTTGTCACCAAACACACAAAGTAGGCAAACACCATACTGTACTGCCATTATCTTCAGCCAAACAGTTTCACAATGACACGATGGGTTTCACAACATAACAGAATTTCAAAATGTGAAAAAAATCATCAGCTGACAAAATTATTTACATGATACAATGTTCACAGTACCTTCCAAAATCGTTTTACTCTCTTCAAAACAAATAGCCCAACATTCAAACCCACTCACCACATGACAAAATGTGTCTCTCTCTCTCTCTCTGTCGTCGTCGCTGTAATCTCTACGTCACTGCCTGACTGGCTACTAGCTACATCACCTATTTATGTTAAAACGGCTTGCCATATTAGTATATATCCTATTTTTTTTATTTATATAATTATTTAAGTAGAACAATGGCTAGTGCAAAATTAAGTTGTATTTACCAGAGATGAAGTGTGGACTGCAAATTCTGTCGTGGTATGATGGCTCCCACAGTCGATTGGGATTGTCTGCCTGCATCCTTTTCAATGAAATTATCCATTTCTTTCTTCTTTCTTCGTCCTTCAGTAAACGAAAGAAACGTACAAGCGATGATTTGGAATGCCTCTGTGTGCAACCGGGAGCACAACAAGTCGTAGGCATTGTTTAGATTCCAAAAATAAACTAAAAGCACGCTCTAATTCACCCGTTTTGTACAGTAATGTTTTTGTCTACCAGCGTGACCCGGATGTAGCGCGGATGTAGCTCGTGACGTCACGCATGAATTGGTCTATATCGCTGTGTGGCAGGGGCAAAGACTCCAGGAGCCCCAAAGCCATTCATTTTGGCGATGCTGATTTGCCAAATATTTATCAATTTTCCCTAGCAACAGTATACGATTGGTTATTTCGCTACACTTCTAGGGCGCTTTAGAAGAGAAATGTCGGTGGAAATGCACTGTTAAGTGAGAGTCAATTGGTAGAAGTGTTTTAATAATTCATATTACATGTAGCCATATACTATTAAGTAAAAACTGACATTGATAATACTTTTAAAATCTATAGATATTATCACTTTTCCCCTCCACATCTAGGGAGGGCAGCGCCCGAACGCCCCCTATGGGCCAGCCGCCACTGAATTAGGGGTGTAATGATACATAAAACTCACAAAATGAGGTGAGACACGATATGAAGTTCACCAGAACAAGTCAAGATGGGTTGGAACGAGACAAGACGAGATTTTAATAATAGTTTAAACACAACTTTCTTACATAAAATTTATGCCACAAAAAGGCATTTATTGCACATTTTTAGATGTTTTGTGACAAACTCAACTGATATCTTTTTTTACCCTGAATACTTGAATGTCCTCAGACCTTAGAACAATGCTGTTTCTATGCATGATCTTCTAACTTAATATAAAAATTAGATTTACATGGAACTTTCCAAAAATTTAACATAAGAAAATACAAAAATAAGTGAAACATTCCTATTCTTACATTTTACTTATTCTATGCTTTACTTTCAGAAGAAGTGCAAACAAAATAAAAAAAATAGTACTTAAAGTGCCAATATATCTCCTAAATGACAGAAGCAGCTAGACTACCCAGCTTATTTAATGCCCATGTTATTTTTCAAGAAAACAAGCATGTCTATATTTTCTGGAAGTAACTGAGATCTTTGGGCATTACCTATGTCCCCTGCAGTTGAAAAAAACATGCTCACTTGGAACAGAAGTAGCACGTATCTGTCATGGTTTAGTTTTGATTCGGCTTTTATTGCCATTGGTTTTCGGTTTTTCCACCTTGTTTTAGTTTTAGTTAGGGTTTAACTTTATTTATTGTTTTTAGTTTCTCCTTCCCCTCACTTCAGCCTTCCCTTCCACCCAGCCTTCACTTCACTCTCCTTGCAGTCAGTCACACCTGTTAGTAATTATTCAGTCAGATGCGTGTCACCTGTTAGTCTTCCTATTTAAACCTCCCTCTGCCTCACTTTAGTGCTGGTCCGTCTTCTGTTATCACCCACTCCATGCCAGTCCTCGTCCTTGCCTTGGAAGGTCTATTTCTGTTTTCTGATTTAAGGTTAGTCCTGCCTCGTTGAAATACTTTGTGCTTCACCGTTGTTCATGGGAAGTTCTGCTCTGTGTTCTGGTGTCTCCAGTGATCAGCTAACCTGACTAGCCATTCTGAGAAAGCTCAGCTCGATGCCATGGTGTCCCCTGTGATCTGCTAACCTGACTAGCCGCTCTGAGAAGGCTCTGCTCTGTGCCATGCCACCCAGCTTCTTTGGACTCTCTCTCCTGGCCGTCAGCTCCTGCCATCACCTGCACCCCTGAGCCGCTGTATTCTTGCACCGCTGGTTACATCTCCCATCAATCATCTACCCTTCAATAAACCTCTCAAACTTTTGTCCTGTGTGTGTTCTGAGTTCATCAATAAACAAATCCTGACAGTATCAAAAGATATGTTTTAGCAAGTGAAGACAGCAAAGGATATTGGGTGCAGTTTTCTTTACCACCATTTCAGAGGGCAGCTACTCAGTGGAATTTATGGCTCTCCTTTGTAGTGTTCAAGTTCTCTCTTTATCTGTTCTGTTCCATTGTTGTGGCCTGGCTTGGTTCACTTAGCAGATCATCAAGCACAGTCTTTTTGGATGCTGGTTCTGTCTCTTCCAGCCCAGATTCAAGGGCCTGTTTTTCTCCCATCTCCTCAGCATCTGTAGTCTTTAAACAGCACTGTTGTTAATTTATTACATACATTTCTGTGGGATAATTAAGTGATTGAGGAGAAAACACTGTCATATAACCACAAAGTAAAAAAGTATTTTATTGTGAATATACCTGATTTTGCAGCAGCTGTTTCACCTTTTCGTGTATCCTAAGGAAGACGTCATCACACCAGCTGTGGTCAGGAAGTTGCAGAGTCCGAAACCTTGGGTCCAGCATGGTGCCCTGCAGTAAAAAGGCATATGCATCGGTTTCTGCCAGAAATACTATTGGGGATTGCAGTTTTAATGTCAACCACAGTGATGGAATCCTCGTCCTTTGGTGTCATGCTCTGTTCAATCATGCTCTTAAGAGGCACAATGAGAGATACAGTTGGGCTTTTCCTCACTTAAAAATTGCAGTAGCTGTCTTCAAAGGATTCAGGAGCTTCACAAGGTCTTCAGTATCTCTGATATCGCAGCTGTCCAGAGTATGAACAGTTCGGGCATTTTGCCTCATCTCAGGGTTGCTTAGAGCTGCTGTTATTGCAGCTTACTGCTCCAGGTAACGATTCAGCATGTCCAGGGTTCTGTTCCATTTGGTGAAAACATCCATGATCAACATGTGTGTGGCAGCTGTAGCAGCTTTTGCTTCGACATTTGCACTCCGGTAGGTGTTGAACTCCGATGAAATAAAGCAGTCACACGTCTCACCTGCCCAAGTAAACAGGACATCCATGTTACACCGAGGCCAGCTTGGGTAGCTAAATTTATGGCATGTGCAAAACACTTAATATGCGGCACAAACCCTGCTTCACGCACATCTACTACCATATTACGTGCATTATCAGTCACAATAGCAATGCCATGGTTTGGTCTTACAAGCTCCCAGTCAGAGACAGCTTCGTGCAAAACTACAGCAATGTTTGCCCCCATGTGGGACTCAAAAAGTGGACTAGTCTGCAGTGCAACAGTCACCATTTCCCAGTTGCTGTTGATAGTGTGCGCTGTGATTGTTATGTAGCTTAACGTACCCCTGTATGTCCAGCCATCGGTCGTTATAGCGAAGCTCTCTGCCTCCTTCAGGGTCTTAACAACTTTGGCCTTGCAATCCTTGTGGAGATTAGGAATCACTGTGCGAGCAAAATGCACACGTGATGGAATGCTGTACTTTGGTCCCAACGTCTGAAGAAGTCTCCTTATTCCCCAATTTTCCACAAAAGAAAACAGGCTCATATCAGTTGCAATTAAAATGGCAATGTCTCTTGTGATTGTTGCAGCTCTAGCACATTATCGTGGAAGCTGAGGTGTGAAGGAATTGCTCAGTGTTTTTTGTCCTTTTGGTAGTGACATCACAGGTGGGGCTGATTTAAGCACAGTGCTGTAGTAGTTTTGAGTGTGTCTTTGCATTGTGCTAGTACATGCGGTGTAGGGTAATATTCTCTTGCAGTGCTTACATATTGTCCGTGTCTTTTCCGTCACTTTGTCGCCATTTCACATTTGTACTGGAAACCCAAAATGCTGCCAAACAAATTATTTAAATGTAGGGGCATCTTCAATTGCAACTTCAGCCGGCGGAGCAAATCTGACCATGACTGACTGGCAATGGCTTACAAGACTGCAGTTTTAGCAACGAGAAATATTGGGACGTTTTAATGTTGTGAGGTCTCGTTGTTCAAGACCTCTTTAATATATACAGTCCAACCCCCTGTATATATATATATATATATATATATATATATATACATACTGCTCAAAAAAATAAAATGAACACTAAAATAACACATCCTACAGCTGAATGACTGAAATATTCTTATTAAATACAATTTAATTCAAAGCTCACACCGATGTGCCATCCTGGATGAGCTGCACTACCTGAGTCACTTGTGTGGGTTGTAGACTCTGTCTCATGCTACCACTAGAGTGAAAGTACAGCCAGCATTCAAAAGTGACCAAAACATCAGGCAGAAAGCAGAGGAACTAAGAAGTGGTCTGTGGTCACCACCTGCAGAACCACTTCTTTATGGGGGGGGGGGGGGTCTTGCTAATTACCTTTTGCCTGTTTCCACCTGTTGCCTATTCCATGTGCACAACAGCAGGTGAAATTGTGTTGCTTCTTAAGTGGACAGTATGATTTCACAGAAGTGTAATTTACTTGGAGTTACATTGGAGTTATGTTGGTTAAGTGTTCCCTTTATTTTTGAGCAGTATATGTATATACTTTTTCACTTACTGTTTTCAAGGCATGCATTATGTATAGCAGAAAAAAAGCAAATGTGTTTTTTGTTGTCTGTTTTGATTGTTGGAATCTGTTGTTGAAATAGTCAAATTAACAACATAAAATGATAATTACAGCAACGTTTCTGCATAAACACAGACTGACAGTTATGTTAATCCACCACATTACCAATAAATCCTTAGGTCACACCAACCTATTTTTTACATGTCCTATCTGACTGTGTAGCACTAAAAATTGCTTTCTTAATGTCAAAGAGAGCCCAACAGATTTACGTAGAGAATTGCTGCTTTTCCTATACTGCTCTGCTTGATATATGAAAAAAACTTTATTGGATATCATTTTGGGATTATTTCAATGGACACAGAAACAGAAAGTTAAAAGAAAGGAAGAGAAAAAGATGAGGCAAAACTTTAAAAGGGAGAAAAGTGCCAAAAATAGAGCAGAGGAAAAAGTAAGTACACGATAACATCATCGGAGCCTACTTCTACACCTGCAGAAAGAGATATAAAAAGAACAGCAAAACCATCCAAAAAGGTATTACAACCCATACCTTTCATAATGTCACTGAAAAATATGCAGTGTTGTATAATACAAGGTGCATTTAGTGACAGCCAAAGCCAAATATAGGGTTTATCGGTATAGAAGTGTATCTGCGAGCACCTGGATCCAAGCACCTGTGGGTGTTTCTGAGAGTGTGCTTGTATATTTAAGGTTTATCTATAAGTGATAAGGAGCCAAAGACCTGGCCCCCCCCCCCCACACACACACCCACAGTGCCGAGGCAGACACCGGGGAGACCACAACCCCTAATGTCCAAACGCGCCCCCAGAACACAGGAGCACAGGAAGGACCAACCCAGGGATAGCTGCCTCCCCCAATCCAGAGAAGAGCCACGGGAAACCCTTCATCAACCATAGTGCCGTAGCATCTGGGGGCTACAGCGATGAGACAGCAGGCTCCACCGGCAGCCAGCTACACCAGAGCAGATCCAGCCATGGGCCCAGAGACCTTAATGTGGGTCCATGGCAAAGGAGATCTGTGTCTCTCCAGTCATGCTGTGGCAGAGGAAAAAGGTCGATTTGATAAGGGAGTAAAGTTTTGTAGGATCTCAGGACACCTCCTGCTGTGAAGGCTCCTACCTCTGATTACAGTCTGATATATATCATGGCTGAGGCCATGAGGAAAAAAAAAAAAATTAAAATTGGGCTTTTTCTCTTTCACATTTTCCGTCTATTTTGCTATTTGTCACCCTATTTAAAAATCAAAAAAACATTTTTAGTTTTGTTTTGAAATCCTACGGCTATTACATGCATGAAGTTACTCTAATTTAAACCTGTCATGTTTTCAACTGACTTGAAACCTTAATACAACAGCCAACAGCTATTTACTGGGTAAATATATAGTCATTGAATGATGTGCTTATCAGAAAGTGCAGTCACCCTCCTTCTCCATGTGTCTCAGCTTGGCCGTCCGAGCATTAAATTGGCTTGAAGTGAAATCAATAACAATTTATTAATCCCAAAGGGAAATTAGATAGTTGTAGGATATAATTAACCAGAAGCAAAGATTAAAATTTAAAATGAGAACAAATAGCTCTAAATCAGACTACATTCCAGGATGGGAATGACCTCCTCTTTCATTATTTTTTGTGCAGCAATGGTTTCCAAAGCTCGTGCATGACCAGAGACCCAGTCAACAAACAAAGTAAATGGAGTGTTGAGATGATCTGCATAAATAAGTGACTACAGTGTCTTGCAAAAGTATTATTACAAGTTGAAATGTATCATATTTAGTCATGTTACAGCCATAAACAGAGTTGTTCATTAAGTTGTATGCAATAGACTAACAATAAAGTGCATAATTGTACAGTGGAAGGAAATGGATAGTTTTCAAAATCTTTTAGAAATAAAAATCTGAAAATTAGTATTCAGCCCTCTCTGAAATATCTTTAGATAATTTAAAATATAGTCTTTTAGAGGTTTATCTCTATAATCTTTGTACATCTTCTTCATAAATTATCTGAAGCTCAGTCAGGTAGGCACAGATTGGTGTTTGTGCTAACAGCAATTTAGATGTTTGGCACAGATTCTTAATTAGATTCAGATCAGTACCCTTTCTGGGCCATTCTAACACAAGAACATGGATTGATCTAAATCAGTCTATTTTGTTGTCCCTGCTGTTGTTTTGGCGCTATCCTGCTGGATGATGACCATCCATCTCAAGTGTGTAGATAGATAGATAGATAGATAGATAGATAGATAGATAGATAGATAGATAGATAGATAGATAGATAGATAGATAGATAGATAGATAGATAGATAGATAGATAGATAGATAGATAGATAGATAGATAGATAGATAGATAGAGCTTTATTGATCTCACAGTGGAAATTCACTTGTCATACATTGGCTTAATAAACAAAAGAAGGTGCCAAAGGAGGAAAAGGTGCATAAGGTATATACAGTGTGTCTACATATGCTTTTCAATTATACATACATATATAGATACAAATACAAACACACATACACATACATATATATTATATATATATACACACATACATACATACATACATACATACATATGTATATTTCCATTTTCAGATGACATGTTTAAAAGAGCACTGTCATTTGGTTGATTGCTATATAACCTACACCTGCTTTTAACTTCTCAACGAGTTCACCCTTGTCCTGCTTGCTGTATTCCTGGTCTTTATGATGTGTTTTTTTTCCAAATTAAATACTATTATTTATTCTAAATGATCTGAATTGTTATTCTGAGGCATTCACAACTTCCTTACTAATTAAAACAAATGGAAATGTAGGGTTCTATGGTTTTTCTATGGAAAACCTTTAGAGGCATTAAGGATTTTCAAGGCGCTGTAATTACATATTTTTCCAAATTTGTTACACATATATAAAAACTGCATTCATCGACAGTTAAAAATTGGGCATAGCTTTTAAGGTCGCTATTTTTTTCTGTATGCCCCCCTTTTACTGGTAAAATATGCATACTTCCAGAGACAGTGGGTGTTATTTTGTGGATCGAAAGCCTAAAACTTTGGAAATCATGACTTCACACTCTAGAGAAAGTGCAATCATGCCAGTGATGCTCTAAACCTTGTCCAATTTTTTAATTTGAGAACAGTTCCAAGCTTAAAATCAACCTTCTTTATTTCACTTTGCAACACAGACAGCCATTAGTTATTCATCACCATTCTCCAAAGGCACGTCTCAAAATTGCATTGTCCTCTGAGTACTTCTGGACATGAAAGAATGCAAAGTTGTCCTAGAAGTCGGAAGAGTGCAGAGTAAAGGGGAACCAAGACTACAGTCCCCTGCTGCGCTTTTGTGCTACTGACCACCCTCTCTCACCAATAACCCTTTGGCTGCAAAAACTGTAGGCTGCCTGTCAGGGTGAACAGTTCAGGAGGATGTCCAGATATCTACTTTTATTTGCTCGAGCCTTTCACTTAACAGTGCAGGCTCAGTCATGTTGAAGGCCATGATCCTCAGAGTGCTGTCTGTTTTTGTCCAGTCGAGAGTGGGCAAGATGAAGCAGGCAGATGGAGCTGATTTTATTTCCAACACAAGAACAGCCAGCAAACTGCACTTGTTCAATTAGGTTGAGGGTTTAACAAACCTTTTATTGTGTGATATATTTGCTTAGCTTATGTATAGTTGTTAAGAAAGAAAGGTTTGACATTAGGTACCAAAGCAAGAAATAAGACTGCCCATACCCCTTTAAACTCATACTGACTCATGGTAAGCTTGAAGAGGTGTTGTAGAATCCTACATACCATGTCCACAAAGGCCTTCAGATTCCTGATTCTAACATCACCTCAACCTGCAGCCTATATATGGCACAGTTTCTATAGCTGCTTCTTTATTTGACTTTTGGAGACAAACAAGCTGAAGGGAGTTTTTATTTTTTTATTACATGCAGGAGGATCTGTAGCAGTCAACACTAGTCTGCAGTTGACACTATTGTTTTACATAGCAAACTTTTTAATAAGACTGCCTAATAAATGTGTAGCCACTTATCATAGTGAGATAATTGATAGAGTGAGAATCCATACTTCATAAAGGACCAAAATATGGGACAGGATTGGATGAGAATCGAACTGAAAAGAATGGAAATACTCCTTACTCTCAAAATACAGTGTCATCTGGTTAAAATGCTTCCTATCACAAGAGTATGAATCAAGTGTTGTCTTCACAAGAATGACTAAGAGAAGGAGCATACCCCACAGTTCATGAGCTGGCGGTGACACGTGATCAACAGCCTCACATTCAGGCGATCGTGACCATCTGTAGTGAGGATGTGAAACTTCACAGGTAAGCAATGTGCCGTTTAATATGGTTTACATGGGGTTAAACATTATGTTAAAAGGAAGTACTTCATTATGCTCAAAGTTAATAAAAAAATGTCACACGTGAATGTGGACATTGCACTGTGTTTGTGCACAACATTAACAGGATATGAAAAAACAACAACAAAAGCCAAAAATGACAAGTATTTGTCAATGTTTGTCATTTGGTACATCACTTTAGCCATATTTTTTCAAAGCTTCTACCTCGTCAGCTACAACAGAGGTAGAGTCCATTACAGGGAATGGCGAAAAATGAAATGTTCATGATATGTGCTTACATTGGAGCCGGGGACTTCCACGGCATTTGTTTCTTCTGTTGTAGTGTTGTTCACCTTAACTGAAGAAAACAAGTGTTTTTGTTTCTCAGGCAAGTGTTGCCTGAGATTTTGTTCTAAATGTCATTTATTGACTCTTCAGCAGCTATCAGTTGTGTGCTCAGCTACTTTACACTCAATCTTTCTTGGTTGAGCTACAAGCCCAAACAAACTATGTACAAATTGTAGCATATTCCCTTTCAGTAATTTGTGTGGTTTTCATGTAGGTCATGTTGAGATATGGTCTTAATGTACATTTACATTTTGTGTCTTCAGTTTCCTACATACACCTCCTCCTTTTCCGTCACAGGTTGCAACAGAAACAAATGGGTGTGTAGGTGGAGGTGAAATCTATTAAATTATGGCCTGTTTTGCCTAATGGAGAAAGGGCAGAGGAGATGTATGATGCCTTAGGATTTGCATAGAATAAATTCAACCCTTTATATTCTCTTGGGGAGTTGCAGTAAATTTGAGAACTTAGTAATACTTGGTAAAGACAAAGGTGTGGTTGGAATTTCAAGAAATAGAGTTTAATGAATGGGGGTGTTTGTACCTTAGTTACTCAGTTGGCTGATGATGTCACATTTGGGTTGGCAGCAAAAGAGGTTTATAGGCTACACAATTTATTAATCTATATTGGATAATTAGTGGCAATACTCTTAAGCATGCATTGCATTAAATAACAAAGTTCAGAAATATTTAACATCTTCTGATAGTATATTGGTTTTATAAAGCATTTAGTCAGGAAACTCAACCAGGCAATTAAAAGTTCCATCCTATGTTGTACTCTACACCAAACAAGTAACTAGAATTTTTATGGATTCCTACACATTTGGAGGTGGAGATAAATGAGGGTGCAGACATTCAAGCTAGTGTTAGATTTCACTGAGTAGGGCTTAATGCATAACCAATAGATGACAACAGTTATACAGCACTAAGAATTCTTTGGGACATGCAAGGAAAACAGGAAAAAAGAGAAAAGAAGAGCCAATTATTATATGTCTCAAAAAGGCTCACAAAAAGGCTCACACAGGTCTTAAGACGCTTAACAGAACTGGGTAACATACAACAGGGTTGGGTGATCATTAAAATCTGCCTGAATCCTTTAAGAATATAGCTTGTTTTTTATAACCTGTAAAGAAGAAAGAGACTTTGGGTCTGTCTCTTTTCAGGGGCTGCATCCTCCGAAGGACAAATTTGTAGGCCAATTACATCACGACGAAGGCTGACCCAAGTCACAAATCCTTCAAAGACTCCTTCGAATTCGGCAGACGAATGTGACCTTCTTTTCCCCGATTTGAAGGATGGGTCCGGTGTATCCTTCATTGTTAATCCTATCCCTTGATTCATTGGCAGAGAACTTTTTAACCGGAAGCAGCCATGGTGGGGGTGGGTTTAAAGCTGTGAATAAAGTTGAATATATTACGCGAGAGGTTAGCTATGTTAAACTGAAACCTGCTCAGTTTGTTGACATATCGCTTGATTTAAAAAATGGAGGCCGCAGCCAGATCGCCTTGTCGGCTTCCAACTGGCTCGCGATGCCGAGAAAGAACAAATTTCCCCCGGCACAATGCTTTCAGATTCCCACTTGCTTCTAGTTTACGGGGGAGTCTGGGCTCAGTATACCAAGAGAGAACACCTTTCTCTCGGCACATTGCTTTCCAACTGTGGATGGCTTTCTGCTATGAGAAATAATTCAGATATTTCAATGTTTGGTTAATACATTATTGTTATTCTCTACAAATAAACTTAAGCTTTGCTCAGAAGGTTAGAGGGTTAATGTTTGAGTTGGAAAATGCTTTACTAAATTACACAAATGCTATTTGTCATCAATAAATTTTGCTTAGTGGTATATTTCAACATGAAATTAAACATTTGGCTGATTAATGAATTAAAACATAACAGAATATGATAAAGCAACATTTTAAATAAAAGATTGTGGGCCACAATGAATATGTAAAGGGAAAATAAAAAAAAACAAAACATGTACAGTTATTTACAGTAGAGACAATGGGATTAACCTTTGGTCTGCATTGGCGTAACACTTGCTTTGCGCTGTCTCGGTTGCTCGGCAACACAAGTAACGTAAAGGTAAGGGCAGGGACAGCCGGTGGAGGCCAGATCGTCCCAATTCACAAGCTGATCTCTTCCGGTCTTCTCTTTTTCGCGGTCCACAAAGGACCCAGCCCACGTAGACAGGGTCCTTCGAAGGATTCAGCCCCTGAATTGAGATAGACCCTTCAAGTGGCTTTCAATATACCATGGCTGCTGGTGCCAGATAGGCTCATCTGAGTATTTTAAAACAAAAAGGGTCCAACTGTATACTAGCAGGGTATACCTAATAAAAAGGCCAGTCAGGTTATAATATCAGATATTTCATTGATATTGTAATTTTTAAGATTATAAATGTAAAATTTCAACAAGCAATTTAAACAATTGGTGTTAATTTGGCAGAAGAGATTATTATTTTACCCAATATTGTGTTAGAATACTTTGTCAACTTCAGTGTTAAATTTAGAAAATGAAGTCCTCTTTGATAGACCTTGTCTACTAAAAATGTGCAAGGCACTCTCTACCTATATATAAAAAAAATCTAATGTTTTTATTAACATGGGTAAAAAAAACAACAACATAAGTTTGGGAACATTCTGGCCTAAGCCTGTAATGGATGACACTGATGAACCTGATATTCAGCCAAACAGAGTAACGATTTAAAAGGTTTATTGAAGGGGATGAGTAATGGCAGGTGAGGTAGGCAAGCAGAACCAGACTAGACAGATGAGTTATGGCTGTAGGTGCAGGCAGGGATGAGCAGGGGACCAGAACAGGCGATGTGGACCGGATGAACCACCAGAACGGGCAGACCAAGCATCGGGAACTCACGGGGAAACAGGCAGATTTGTGCAGCACGCAGCTGCAGGCAACTTTAACGGAAAAGTCCAGCTGGTTTAGCACACAGGAACTGGTAGAGGAAGGGCACACCACAAAAGATGAGGTGCAGAGATAGATAGATAGGATGAGTTGGCTGAAGCAGGTATATCTAAACAGGTGAACAGGTGACCAGAGTTGACAGTAATTGCTGGCAGCAGGTGGAGTTGATGTGGGCTAATTTACTGGTGACTGAGCTGATTGGATAGTGGCTGAGAGGTGACAGGCTGATAGGAAACGTCCAGAAAAGTCCAAAGCGAAACAAACAAAAACCTAAATCGTGACAAAACCTTTGTTAAGGAATCAAACTGGTCACAATGAATCATTAGTCCTTTTAAAAATACAGTCCATCATTGTGAGTACTCTAACTGTAGTCAATCCATCAATAGGAATCCACCACAGTTTGTGGATTGTAGTTTAAAAATCCAAAAAGCTTCCATTATTTTTCTTTTTTAATGCAGAGAGAAATGTGAGTGATCCCAAATGATTTTAACTAAATTGGACACACTGTTATGGTGATCCACAAAGGTTTTGGCCAAGGAATATTTAATAGCAGCAGTATGGATTGCATATTTTCACCTTGCTAATTTGTGTCTCAAAAAGAGTTTACAATTGATATTGTATAAATTGCAAATCTTTACTCAGGTATAGGTTAGAAATCCCTGCAAGGATTTCTATATAGTTGGGACAAAAGATAGATTAACTGTGAATAAAATGCAATTTGCATGCTTAATGTTAATTGTCCCATGGTCAAACATTCTTTAGATCACACTTTTGAAGGCAATCTGTTTTTATTAAAAACATTTGGGATGGAACATAGTCCTTTGTCCATTAGAAAAAAAGAGACAATGATAAATAAACCAAAAGGAATCTTGTTGGATTTGTACCTACAGGCCACAAACTTCCAGGCCTCAATAAATGTTTTATTGGGGGGGCTTTTATATATTTATTTTTTCCTGACAAATTTCTTTTCTGTGGTTAAATGCTGCTGTGTTAACTCTCTGACTGGGCTTTGGCTACCCCTGAAGATTATTAAGGTGCATTCACAATGAATGCAAATGTGGCAGTCTGAGCTACAGATTTACATGATATCCCTATTCACAGGTGCCACACGAGAGCGACGTGACGCCACGCGAAGCCGCAGAGGCAATTCTAGCGAGGCAAAAGGTGCGACTTTGGCCTTTGAAGTGACGAAGTTGAAAAAGCTGAACTCTTGTGTTTTGTCATGCTGCGGCAACCAATCATGTCGCTGTGACGTGGGATGAAGGACTGCAGCAGAGACGACGCTGTTTTCATTCAACGTGGAAGACAAACTGATAGTGGCTGTCTGCGGTCGGCCTGAGTTGTATGACTCAACCGATTACTACCGAGACAAGCCTGCAAAAACGGGAGTGAGGAGACTGGAGTGGCAATTAAGTGAAAGCATCACTAGATAGCGCCATTGTACTACTGTATTTCTGGCTTGTCGCCCACTGTGCAATTGTTCTCGCCTGCTGTGCGAACAGCCAGCGATAATGTCAGGCGAGCGACAGCAAACAAAAGTGGCGACATTGTGGAGCCAATGTGAGCGCACCTTAAGGGAAGCCTTTAGCTGTTTTTGTTAATGATATACTCAGCCGTTAGATGTTTAGGGGTGGAGTTCTGTTGATGGATGACTGACTACAGGTGAAGAATGCAGAGGGATAAGCTGTTTCCTTAAAAAGAGTGATCATTCACGGTGATCTATTTGACTCTCTGGAAGAGCCTTATGCTGAAAGATGTGTGTATTTTATTCTCTTCGTCCATGCAATGCTAAAAGAGGCTTTTCTTAAAGAAAGGTGTGCCTTGGAGATTTGTAATATTCAATAAATCTATTTTCCTTATTGTATACAAACATTAATTCAAAAACACTAAAACCAAAGTAAATTTAAAGTAAAAATGTACATATATCTTTTAAGACAGAAAATTTGTGATATTTTGCTTTTCATGTAGGAATGTTGCCCTGCTGTGAGACACCAGTCACGTCAGTACACTGTAGGTCACATGTGTTGATGATCAGAGGCTTAAAGGGCATGAACAGATAACTGACAAAACACATGAACTGGAACACAAGTTGATGTCAGTCATGCTTGCCTGACAATGCCATACTACAGAAATGCAGCAAACTACAGAGGAAAACACATAGAAATACTAAAATGGTTTGCACAAACACAGAAGCCACAAATTCAGACCACAGACTAATTAACGGAAACGAATATTGACAGACAGCAGTAATTTATTCACTCACACCCCCAACAGCATTGCGAGTCCACCTTCAGTTAAAATAGTAGATGACTTTATAGCTACAAGGTACAAACAATTGCTTGACAGCTAGATGGTGACTTTTAATTTAAAAGAACTGCCAGTAAACAGAGAAGGCACTGTGATACAACTGTGAAATTATGGACCTTACTGGAGGCTATAAAGGCACAAACAAAGAGAGCAGAGAAAAAATAGAAGTACATTAAAAAAATCTCTCCTCTTTCTTTCTTTGGGTTGAAAACACAAGGAGGGTGATAGAGAAGCTGGTTTCAACTGGCTGTCTCCAAACATTTCTTAAAATGCCTGCAAGCAATGCATGACAATGTCTGTTGCTATGAAGGCTCCTTTTATATTTTTAGCTCCTTTTTATTGTCTGATGTTATAAAAGGCACATTTTCATCAGCATCCAACAAATGGCAGGTACCAGAGATAAACTTGATTTACTATATGGGTTCATTAGTTGCTTTGATTTAGTAGTTTGTTAAATATTGTTAGAAATAATGTGCTAAAATTGGTAAATGGGTATCAAAAACCAAAAATCCAAAACCTTGCAAATTAGTAAAGCAGATTAACTGGGAATCAAATACATTTATTTTTAATCTTCTTATTATTTTAATAAATGCACATCTGAGTGAATCACCAAAAACAGGTATAATCTGAGAACTTGTCAAACAAAGGGAATCCCTTTAATAACTGCTAAAAATGTGTCAACACTTTATGGAAATGTATTCCTTCAGCATAAAGTACTCTGAAATTAGAGAAGATATTTTCTTGAAAGCAATTGAGTATCTTTTAAATATAAAATAAATGTGTTGTTTCAATTAAACTTTTAACAGTGTTTTTATGTTGCATTTTTAGATAAATCAATGTTATATGCCACTAAAGTTGCACTGCTGCTTTTTCCAATTGTGATGAATTAAGCCGACACACACATCATATCCTGCATGCTTAATGACCTCATTTACCTGAGGGGAGGTGAAGGTGCTCTTAGCTTGCCACATTTCCCTAATTGTTTTTTAATTACACCTCACACTGTATCATCTTCAGTAATTCCAGACAGCAGGTCAGTCTCATACAGCCAAAAAAAATGTTTTCTGAGGAAGGGAATAACTATATTTTTCACTTTTCATGAACCAACCAATGTAACTAATTTATCAGGAGAGATATAAAAAAAACTTTTCTTTTATTAAAGGTATAAAGTGTAATAATTATTATGTCCATTAGTTTGCAATGATGTTGATACAGTCAAATGTTATACAACAGTCTTGTCAGTCTTTTGTTTCATCTTGGATCCCAATTTGAGCTGCTACCATAATCTTTTTCTTTCATGTGTTTTACCATATGTGAAATGTCTGTTATTTGATGAAGCATATTTTGTGAAATAGTGAAGCCCCATTCACTCGGAAACGGGATTATGTGTAAGTGGAAAGGTATTTAGTCATGTAGGCTGTGCATCCAGACAGACCCAACATTTTAGCAGACCATAATCAATCATTTTTGAAAACAGGTCCCTGAGCAGATAAACTTCAAAACTGCAATTCCGTATTTCCATGTACATGTGAGCCGCATCTTTTATGAAATGATAACGTTGTAGCTTCGCCCTCTATGTAACCCGCATGAACCTCACTCTCACAAATAACAATAAAACGGCACTGTCTGGGGTTGCATTCATGCTAAGACAAATATTGGCTTGGTTATGGGTGTTAGTAGCGTCCTAGGACTCTTCCTTTCTAACAAGCCCACTCTACACAGTGTGGACCCTTCAAACCTACATAATAATCACATAAAACATGCTTAAATGTTTGTGTCTGAGCCCCCGCCACATTGCTGTGTTTACTTCCCATCAGTTGTCTGCACATGCCAGATGTATTTGCATGTTTCTGTGGCAGTGTCACAGTGACCCCAGTGGGCCTCACATATGTACTTTAGTGTTTTCAGTGGTGCTGCACCCTCTTATGTTGATCCGCATTTTTTCTTAATCATTTATGAAAATTTATTGTACTTATCTTTTGTGTGGGCGGGGCCTAAGTCATTTCCTGTGACAAATGTGTTGTACTGCTTTTGATGCACCTCAATTTTGCATAGGGTGTCTATATTGGGAGGAAAGGTGTGAAATACAAGGGGTTTTACTGTATTGGGACGAGGTACATTACTTTTCGCAATGTCAATATCTCATTTAGATTTTGTTCAATAGCTAAATATCTGGAGATTAAAGTTCAATGTCCTTTGCACAGTCTGCCAGTGCCTACAGTCAGTGTCAAATTATTATTTGTTTAATTAATAAGGAAATGGTTTATAGTACGTCTCTCAGAGACACTTCCAGCATTCATCATCCAGAAATGCAGTGAATCTTAATTGGTCCAGACAGAGTGTCTGCATAGCATATTAAGAGATTCAGTAATGCTACTTTTGGGTAATTGCTCCAACATTTTGGTAAGGCTGTATGTATGGATTTATTTAGCAGTGTTGAATATGTTATGTACATACGGCTTCACAGCAGTCCAGTTAAGCTCAAATCAAATTTCATATGCCGTGATGTTGAATGCCTAGTAAGCTGGTCATGTTCCTATGCCATTGAGATGCAAGGCAGGCAACTCAATAGTGCGATAACTATAGCTGTGTTTCAGAGGTATTTAATTTTAGACAGATGGAAGATAAATTGTTCTTTACTATTGTTTGGTTGTCAAGTTTAGACAGTTTAGTTTTGATCTGGTGCTGAGATTATTTTGGTGGAATAAATTATGCAACAACAAACAAAATTTGACAAAATTAATGTTCTTTTCATGTATAGATGAAATCAGTTTGGATTAGATGAACATAAAGCTGAATCTGAGTTTTAGAGGTTTGCAGTTGAAGGTACAAATAAATTCACCTTATTACAAAAGAGAGGAGGTACATCATCACTCTCTCATCACTCATTTCCATGTCACTTTGGGGCCTGACTGGCATGAGTGTGTTTTGGGTTTGCTGAGTCAACTCGGGAGGGACCGATAACCAGGAAATGCTGCATGGAAAGGACAAACTACAAACTACTTGTGTTTTGCTTTTGTGAGGAGCTGCGAGAGACAGGGGTTTCACTCGGTAAGAAAGCCAAGCCCAAATACGCAACTTCATGTTCAAAACGAGCTCAATAAACTGCTTATAATAAGCAGACTTGGCAACACTGACAATGGCAATATTGACCAGGGTACAGATGAAAAGCGATGAAGATGAATAGCAACATAAAATCTTTGAATGGCTATTACGTGCGATGCATTCAGTCTTTGCATGTAACTAATATTTGTTCTGGTATGTCTGGTTCATACAGCAAGATTTAAAAATTTTAATTTTCGAAACATACGAGACACCACATATGTCGGTAAAAAAATCATACATATAACAGGTTTGCTCGTGCAATGCGTCCAATCACCTGACAAGCACAACACACCACACATGAAGATATTTCTCTTGGGAACATTCATATGTCAGACGGGAAATCTTGCAAAACCTCTCGTGATCAAACGTGAGTTGAGTAAATAAACATTGTCAATGAGGAAGAACAATGGCAATGGTTTGTTGACTAACTTTACAGAGAAACAGAGAACAGAGAAAAAAACATTACAAAACTAAAAAGTGTTGGTTACAACAGTGGACGCAGTGCAAACAGAGGTTCTACATTTGCCACACTAAAGAAGTGAGTTGTTTTTTGTTGGGTTTCTCTCATCTGGCTTTCAGATTGGCTACACGTCATATACAACAGGCGGCATGCTCGTTTGTCCTCGTGGAACACCCCACATGCTAGGATATCGAGCCAAGAAAATCCAACATGTTGATCATCCCTGATTTGAGGTCTGAGTGGTCCTGACATCCATTCAAGCAGATTAGATCATTCTTATCACACAACACATCCCAGGAATATCTCAAGATTATCTTAAGCGTTATCCCGATAATCAGGGAGTCCTTAAAATAGTCGGAATGAGAAATCGGAGAAAATAATCTGGTTTATTATCCTACCATGTGAACATGGAGAGACTATTAGAGAGACTTTTAGAGAGACTTTTGCTGCCCACACTTGATTATGTGACCCAAATACCAGAGCTTACAGAGGGCAGTAGGAGCATTGTTTTTATGAAGAACAAAGAATGGTGTAAAAATGCAGGTAAGTCAAAATCCGTATTGATGTCTCAATATATAACAATGGTATTGCAACTGTAAGTTGTGCTAATATTATGCAGCCCTACATCTGAGCTTTTCAGTTCGACTTGTACATTCAAGTCAAAGTTTTCAAATATCCCACCTTGCCCACGTTAACCAGTGAACATAAGCACCAGCACTTTCATGACCCTGTTTGGGATTAAGTAAGTATTATTTATTGCAAAATAGTAAAACTCTTTGAAATGTAATGCTACAAAGTGGACAAAAAATCTAAGGCTGCTTAGGTAACAAGCAGTAGCACAACTACAATGCCAAGCCTGTTATATGACACTTTTGAATCTAATACCCAAATAATGGTTGCTGCTGGTGGTAATAGTACTTTAAGATCATAGCTGTCAGTGATCATCTAGGGCAATGAGCATTGCAGGCAAAGCTTTGCCCACAACCAACCTCCTGGATCCATAAAGGCCACCCTCAGCTTTTGTTAAAGCAATCAGGATGTGCATGGACATTAGTTTTGAAAGCCAAATGGTGCAGTTCAACCCTGACCTGCCTTCAGCATAAAATTAATTGAGATTGAATTATTCTCCCCCAGTTACTTTCCTATGCAGTGTCATCGTAAAAAGCCGTTGCTCTAATTTCTTTTGACAAATCGTTGAAGAGCACTGGCACTAATGTCCCAATTCATCTCTACTTTTCCTCCTTTGGTAAAATATTCATAGATTGTTATGGGAAAAAAAAGGATTGATACCTTAACCTCAAAAATGTCTCTAGTTTACAGAATACTGAAAATACAAATTAACTATAATGAACAGTAATATTTATCTAATCTTAGGTTTTTTGCTTTGAGGTACTCATTTCCTCAAATCTTTTAAGATGTCTGTTTATCAAAGTTTTGAAAGAAATGCACAGCAAAATGCACATAACAGAGAACCTTTCTCTGTTTTTTCGCATACATTATTGAGGGAATTATTCATGCAATTTTGCATTGGGATGTTGTTCTTAATTTAATGCTGAGTTAACTATATAAATGATTTCCTCAGTAAATGTGTTTGAAATTAATTTAGAGTTAATATGAACAACTTCTGATACCTCAGGCTTTCTTCTTTTGTAGTGCAGACTTGTAAATGTGTATTGATCAAATGAAGAGACAGTCTGTTGAAAACGGAGAGAAATAGACGGTTTCTCTGGCCATATGGTACAAAGAGTAAAATGACAAGCCCCTTTAATGAAGTAACAACATACTGGCCTTTTTATGTCTGCTCAATTAATTTAGTCCTTGATAAAAACAAATATCAGCACTAATAGCTCTTAAAGAGCATACACATAAATTACCTTTGAATTTAAACATCTAAATAATTCACATTAAACCATGTTCTGCTCTTACAGATAAACAAAATTACATAAGAGTAGACTCTTACTTTTTGGCAATTAAAGTAATGTTTTTCTTTGCAATATGTTATTCTCCCCTAACATAATATGTTAATTGGCAATAACTTCAAAAGCAAATGATAAATGTTTGAACAATGATATAGTTACAGAGATGTTTTAATTTTTGTGCATATAACACTTTTAAAGATTTTAACCAGACTTGTACTGTACACAAAACTGTTCACTAACAGCAGTCAGTACAGCCATTGCATTTACATCATGGTTAGGGCCAAACATGCTGCAGGAATTTGTGTCAGTCCAATCGGTTATTAGGGGGCCTACCATTTAAACAATCAAAACACACATTTGAAGCAAGAGTCACCTGTTTGGGTCCCGTTATTACATTAGTATGTTATCACAAAAGATCTGGGGGTCCACTCGAGTTGTCTTGGTGCCAGAGCTCTCCTCAACTGCTCCACTTTGATTCCACAACCTAAAAAAACACATGTACTGGTTGTTAGACCAGGATCCTAAATTACAACCAGAGTTCATATTTAAAAGATACAGAACACATGAGTGACACCAAAACTGAACCTTTTGGCCTACATTCAAAACACTATAAGTGTCGGAAAACTTACATCCACACCTTGAACAAATACCCTTGCTGAACAAATATGGTGGCAGCATCATTTTAAAGGGATGATTTTCTTCAACAGAGAGAGAGAAACTGGACAGAGTGGATGGGAAGATGAATGGAGCTGAAGTTAATCCATAAATAATTCATACGCGTGGCAGATTTACATTTAAATTATTGTCTATCAATTACTAAAGCATTTGCTTCTGATAGGAAATTACACGGGCTTCTCTCAAAAAGATAAGAAACAAATATAAAAGCGGTATTCATTTTTAATATATAATTTATCTGCTGTGATTTAGATTTAATAAAAAAGGGTATGTTTAAAATTATGTATACCCTTACTAATACTCAATTGCAAAAAAACTTTATTGATATTACAGCAATCAGGCCTTTTTATAACTGCTGGCTAACTTTTTGCAAGCTTTCCTTTAATTTTTTCATTATTCATTTTTTCAAGTGAGCACCAAGTATTTTAGGTTTGGCTCCAAGTAAGTGAGCTCCATGTCTTACCATCACCCTAATACTGAGCTTCTTCTACAGATTATCTGTCAGATTGAAGTTGGAGGTTTTGCTGGGCCACTTCAAAACATTACCCTTAAATTCAGTCAAAAGAAACATGTTGCTAAAAATTCAAAAAATACTTTAAATCTAAAGCCTTCTTGACAAAATACTAGTATTAAAATCACAAAATAGCCATATTTGTATCATGAGTTCCTCTGGCTAATTTTAAAATCCAGTTGTTTAAAAAAATATCTTGGGCTACTGGATGACAGTGTCTTATGGTGTTGAAATCAGCACTAAGCATAAAATCTGTCTCAGGCATCTCCCCACGTAGTTCTTTTCAAAAAGAATATTGGCAGATGATTTGAGTGTATGGATCCTGTTGTTGGCTGAACTTTGATGATATACCTGCCTTGTTACTCTTCTAATTGAAAAAAAACTGTTCTTGTTTGCACTTTACATCCTGAGTCTGGTTGGTCAGTGCTTTCACAAAACAAATGCATATGGTAAAAGACACATCAATCCTGCCTTGTTGTGTTTTGCAAAAGGGGCTTACATCTGTCAAGGGTATCTATTCATACTTAATAACTAAGAATGTGTTCTGGTGGCACTCGATTGTTAGATTAAAAGTACCTTTTGAAAATAACCTTTGGGAAGATGTTACACATACTTTTCATTGAAACTATAGTTTGTAATCCTGTTGTGAAACACTTTTTGTTATACTGGGTAAAATCGTCATTCCATCCTGAAAGTAGTTAATGCATTATGCACTCAGGTAAAGTTTAAAAAAATAAATCTCTGTGGGAGCTGCAAGCCTGTAAAAACTAACCAATCAATGCTGTTCGGTCCAAAGGGCGGGGATTTGTGAGAGTTTTGTTCCTGCTATCACCCCCTCTGTCCCTCAAATTCCAGGGGTATCACCTTATCTATTGGTTGTTCCACATGTCAATTATTCTGACGCATTCACGTAACGCCAGTGTGTTTATGTATCCAGTTAGCTTAGCAGTTAGCTTCGGTGTTAAGGGCCTTCCACACAAGACGCAGTGGGTGCGTCTTGTGTGGAAAAGCTCTGTGCGAAGCTAAGCACAAGCGCAGCACAGAGCACCGCTTTGCGAGCTCAGTGCACGCTGCAGTCAAAGTTCAACGATGCTGAACTTTGACCGCAATGCGCAATGACATATATATATATATATACATGTGCGGTCAATAGAAACTGGGCCATCTGACCGACAGAAAGACCAGGAAGCAAAATGGGTAAGAATTCCCTGAACTGTATGATACAAGTTTTACGTCAAATCGCTGTGGTAACGGAACTCTTTAACAAGCTCCCTAAACCTGAGGGTCTCGTACATCCACAGCCTCTTCCTCCTTGCTGCTCTATTTCACCAAACTAGCAGGGCTTGTTTCTTACGACAGGACAGATGCATATTTGGTGGTGACAAAAAAAAACAAATAACTGCCAATCCAGCGCCGAACAGCCAGCACAGCAGCAGCGTGCAGCACTGAGCCAGCATTGGTGGTGCGCTGACTCCCAGGGTAAGCACAGCGCACACTGCATCCTGTGTGGAGGGCTCATTAGCTGTTCATTGTAGCTCTGCTGCTCTCACTGTATACTTTGAACATGGCTGACAGTCGCGAGAAGCAAACTGCATGCAAGTTTATGAGAAGAAGAGGAAAGCCTCAGTGGAAAGTAATAATACCAGAGTGGATTTGGGAGATTTTTTTCACGCAATCCCCCTGAGGAGCGGAAGAGCAGGTAAGACGGTCTTGCGCATGTGCAGTTATTCAAAAAGAAGCTTCGGGTAAACTTCCACAAAAATCACCGACTCTACCTTTAAGTCCAGATTTTTCAAAAAGAAATAGTTTTTATCAGCGTGATGTAATATTCTAATCTCGAATGTCAAGTTTCCATTATATATATATATATATATATATATATATATATATATATATATATATATATATATATATATATATATAATGTGTGTGTGTGTGTGTGTGTGTGTGTGTGTGTGCGTGTGTTACTTGAGTTACTGAAATAAACTTTTCAATAACTTTCTAATTCATAGAATATGACTGTACATCATCTTGACCTAACGGGATAAGCGGGAAAGAGAGGGAGTGGGGCTGTGTTCGGAAGGCAACCGCTAGTTTGATGATTTGCCATATAGAATCGTGGAGAGTGAGTAGAGTGACATTGGCTCAGCTCTGATCTCTTTGCTCTGACTGCAGGACAAGGAAGCAGCTGTCTGCCTGTGAGACAAAGCTAAGGAAAATAGGAAGGGCTAATGGCAGGACTTGCTGCTGCCTCAAGACAGTAAGTGCAATTTGTGCTTTTACATAAATTTGCCAATAACACAAAATGTTGCTAGATTTGTTACTAGTGGATTTTCTGAACAAAAAAAAGTTACCAGAGGGGTCTGAAAAGTGTAAGAGCGCTCACTATAGAGGCACATCACATTTGTTTTTTTTAAGACGGAGCTGCTTCTATATCCCACAGCAGCAGAGCTACTGACATCAGTTTCTCCAAATTACGTCTCAAAAACGTTTGAATCAATAGCAATATGGATTTGAAATGTAATGCAAAACAACATTTAACCTTAGGAGGGCATCACACTGACATTTTGACAAATTAGTGCATATATGTTAAAATCCTGCTTTTGTGTCTAAACCTAATGACCAGGATTTGTAGGATAGCACTATATGACAACCTTATTGTTTGTTGGCAAAAAAGTTGATTTGAGGGTTAGTTATCCTTGCTGCGGTGGAAGATCAAGAAAAACATCTTAATTCAGTTTGGGCAGAGCAGGCCCACTCAAAATGCTTCATCTGTCGTAAACATGCAGTGGATTTGTAGCATTCATCTAATCTTTTCTAATTGTGGTGGTGGGAAGAGTGGTCTTCATTATGTTGCTGATTTCTGTCTAATGCAGCTAAGACTATTAGGACTGAACCATAGCAAAAGCTCTAGGGAAGACTTCTTGTTAAGCATGTTTTGGTGTATATGTGATAAGACTTATTTGCTCTAATGCTTAAAGGCATACTATGCAACCGGGGTTGATTTTCCAGCGAGGCTCCCCCCAGAGGGCGAAAGTAAAAGTGCACTGTCGTAAAGATGCTCAGCTGTTCTCCTGGTTTCTCCGTCAAGCCAGGCGCGGTTGTTTTGAGCTTAGCAGACAGGCGAACGCAACGAAAAGTCGAAAAAACGGCAGTACAAACAATAACTAACACAGTGAAAGTATGAACATCAGGGTTTCCCGCAGCGCTATCGCCTCGCCAACATTCCAAAAGAAAAAAAACAAAAAAAAAACGTTAACACGCGGTTCTTTGTTGTTGCTTTCGTGCGTGCATATAGTGAATGGCAGGGAAAAAACAGGCAAAAACATATGGATACACCGCCCCCCCCCCCCCTGCTCCGCCAGTCGGTCCGCGTAAAACTTGTCGCCCCCCCGCCCCAATTCACCACCTCGCCTAAGCAAATTCCTGCGGGAAACACTGAACATGCACACAGAGAGAGAGTAACCATTCCAATGTTACTTACAATCGCATCAGCAGAAACGCGAGGTCCGCGTCAGCATTGCAGCCTTCTTTCTCTTTTAGCTCTCGCCATTCGGAAAAAGCTTGCCCGATGTTCACCCGTGTATGACTCTTCTCTCTGTCTAGAGTCCTTTTCCTCTTTCTTGCCTGCTCCGACATGGGCTTTCGCTGTTTTCTCGCTGGTTCCGCCATGATAACTGCACAACTATCTCCACTGCGCTAGCAACGAGAATGCCTTTCACTGGGGGCGTGTAGCAGTTCTCGCCGTAAAGCAAGACCGACTCTCGCGATGCACGAGACTTCTGAGCCTGTGGGTGCGCGCCGAGGGCTCCTGCAGTTGCAAGTACGGTATTTCCCCTACAGACCACCAGGGCGGCCGAGAACACCTTTGTTCGACCTGAAATGACTCATTTAATCATCCAAAACGGTATGGAACACATTAATTAACTGAAAAATGTTGCACAGTATGCCTTTAACAATAAAGTTTAAATAATCCACGGAAAGCTTTGGGGTAATTTGATATAACATCTGCAGGAAGGCATCAAAGCTCACCTTACAGGTTGGTTCTGCTGATTTTAACACTCTAGTCTTGCTTTATATGGAGGGTATTAAATATCAGCAGATGACAATAACTCATCTCTTTCAGAAAGACACATTTACAGAATAGAATCAAAAGATACATCTATAGAATACACACGTGGTAGAGGATTTCACAGATAAGACACAAACTTGTATGACTGCATTCATGCTCACTCATTAATAGTGAGCAGCATCTCCTGCTTGATAATCAGGGTCTTACTGGCTGCCAGGGTGACCAGATTCCTGACTAGGCCTACACCCGGGAAAGTGGCAGTTTTCTTGAGTTGGGGGTTTCTGTGTCCTGTGTCACTTGCTGTGTGTCTTTGACACGGGGGCTGCTGCTCCAGTGTTTTGCCTAGAACATATGCCCAACATACTATGCCCAACATACTATGTTGGGCATATGACTCTTGTCTGTCTGCCTGGAAATGCTGTGGTCTTCAGAGCCGTGCCTACTTGCCCTTTGCTGCTCTGGAGCACTGAGTGTTGCAGGACTTGTACCCCCTCACCAGTTTGACAACTTTTCACCTCGAGATGACAAATTCATCTACACACACACACACACACACACAAACACACACACACACACACACACAAGCACGCAAACACTTGTTTAAAGTACAAGGTGAGGACCGTGCCTTGACTTCCTAAGACTTCCATTAATTTTCAAGCCTTTCTGTGGCATGACCATAACATTTACCGGTATATACCTAACCCTGACCTAAACATAATTTACATCTTAGTGCTAAACCTAACGCCTAGCCCAGAAAAAAGGTCTTCACTTTACATCAAAGTCCTTAGTTCACTATTAAAATTAGTAAAAAAAAAATTCTTGCTCAGCTGCAAGTACAAGAACACATACTCCCACCAATGCAGAAATAATCGAATGGTTGAAGGTCGTACCTACACAAGTTTGTATCACAGCAATGCAAGCTGTCTACTTTGATAATACATGCAGACTTGATTTAATAAAATCAATGACTCAATTAGGATGCCAATATTGAGATATTTGAGAGATTTTTGTAGAGCAAAAGCTACCTATGTCTGAAATGCAAAGACAGGACATGTCAAAAAACAGAATTGAAAGTAAGCAATGTCATTCAGCAAACAGTGGAGGCAAATTACTTACTTCAAATAAACTTGATAAATGAGGTTAGTATTACCTATTAAATATCAACACAACATTCTCAGCAATACCAAAGAACAGAATCTTTACATTAATCATATGTGTAATGTTTGCCACAGGGAAAAGCTCATCAAATTATAAAAAGTGATTTATCTTTGTCAGGGTTTAGTTTTGATCTGGCTTTTTTTACTGTTAGTTTTTAGTTTCTCCTCCTCCTCCTCTCACTCAGCTTACCCTCCACTCCCCCTGCAGTCAGTCACAACTGTTGGACATTAATTAGTCAGACTCACTCCACCTGCCAGCCTCCCTACTTAAGCCTCCCTCAGTCTTCACTTCCTTGCCGGTCCGTCATCAGACTCCACTCACTCCTCGCCTGTCAACCTGGTTTGACACTGCTTGCTGTTGACATCCTGCCACCTCTGAATCTCAAGTTAAGTCTCTGCCTGCTGCTGGATTCTTCCTGTCTCACCTCTGAATCTCAAGTTAAGTCTCTGCCTGCTGCTGGATGTTTTCTGTCTCACCTCTGAGTCTCAAGTTAACTCTCTGCCTGTTGCTAGACTATCTGCAACCTCTCTGCCTCAAGCCTCTGCTAAGATGTTGGATTTACCTGCCTCACCTGTGCTTCAGCTACATGATTATTCTGCCACCTCTCTGCTTCAAGCCTCTGTTGGATTAACCTGCCTTGTCGCCTGGATCTCCTGCTGCCTCTGTTCTCCAGTAGTTCTGCTCCCAAGAACTCGTTCCGGTCTGTCAGCTCCTGCTCACATCTACATCCCTGACAAAACAAAATAGATATATATACAGAAAGCTATATACACGGTAGACTGTGCGTTAATGTAACACAGAAGGTCTGGAGATGCTACATTGGTGTAGCTTGTAAGTCCTGAACAGGGGAGAGAGGCACTGTCCAGTGTCACGGGCGGCTCTGGGCCTTGTTGCTAAGGCTGGTAGCGGATTGGGAGAAACTGTTCTTGTGGCGTGAGGTTTCGGTCCTGATGGACCGCAGCCTCCTGCCAGAGGGAAGTGTCTGAAATAGTTTGTGACTGGGGTGCGAGGGATCAGCCACAATCTTCCCTGCACGCCTCAGAGTCCTGGAGGCGTACAGGTCCTGGAGAGATGGAAGATTGCAGCCAATCACCTTCTCTGCAGACCAGATGAACCGCTGCAGTCTGCTCTTGTCCTTGGCGGTGGCACCAGCGTACCAGATGGTGATGGAGGAGGTGAGGATGGGCTCAATGATGGAGGAGTAGAAGTGCACCATCATTGTCTTCGGCAGGTTGAATTTCTTCAGCTGCCGCAGGAAGTACATCCTCTGCTGGGCTTTCTTGGTGAGGGAGTTGATGTTCAGCTCCCACTTTAGGTCCTGGGAGATGATAGTTCCCAGGAAGCGGAAAGACTCCACGGTGTCAATGGCGTTCCGCGAGCGAGCTATTTTTAGAACGTGACGTCATATCACGTGGTACGCGGTAGGGCAAACTTGCGTTGTCCTCCGCTCTTTCGCTGTAAAAGAGCTGTACGTTACCCTTGGTTTTACTCGGTAAAACGACTGCTTTTTCCAAGTCTAAGACGTCTCCTAACCATGGTTTTTAAACATTGTTGTTATGGAACGTGCAACAGCGATTCGAGGTACGCTGATAGGCCGCATATGAAGGATGTTTTCTTCATTAATTTCCCGAAATTCAAGACTGCCAAGGAGAAATGTGTGCGCTGGGTACACTTGTGCAGTCAGCCTACACAACAGTTCAACCCGGAAAAAGCAAAATATACCGATTCCTGGACGGTGATTACAAACAGAAAAAACGGCCAATGACGCCATGAACGCCGAGCAGGAAAAAAACATCGACTTACCGTTCTATCAACTCGGCCCGTTTTCCAGTCTTTCTAAGCCCTCGACACTCAAGCCATCGTTTGAGCTGAACGTTGGTATGTTCTTCAACAGTTCTACCAGTAAACTGGGCGCCTGGGACATCCTCTTGCGATAGTTTAACAGCTGAAAAGTCGGTCATATCGTTGTATCTGTTGCACGTGTAATGGCTGGTTGCTACGTGCGCTCTCAACCTGTTTGTCCTACCTTAGCGGCAAGGGGCGCTGCTCATGAGATGGTGACGTCACGTGCGCGGAACGCTATTGTGGAGTCACAGAGGGTGATGGGAGTAGCTGGGGATGAGTTCTTCCTGAAGTCCACAACCATCTCCACTGTTTTTAGAGCTTTGAGCTCCAGGTTGTTCTCCCTGCACCAGGTCGCCAGATGGTCAGCCTCCCACCTGTAGGCGGACTAGTTACCATCAGAGATAAGTCCGATGTGAGTGGTGTCGTCCGCGAACTTCAGGAGCTTGAAAGACTGATGACTGGAGGTGCAGCTGTTGGTGTACAGGGGAGAAGAGTAGAGGAGAAAGAACACAGCCCTGGGGGGAACCAGTGCTGATGAGCTTTGAGACGGAGACATGTTTTCCTAGCTTCACGTGCTGCTTCTTGTCAGACAGGAAGTCTGTAATGGGTGAGGAACCAAAAGGAATTTCACCCATCAAAGCAGAGACAGCCTCACAGTGTCCCTGCTGTTGAGCCAGACCACTCCCCACAGACGATCCCTTCAGACTACACCTCTTTCTTCACTTCACTTCCTGCCTGAGACAAAGGAGGAGGGAGAGGCTGGCTGGGGAGACCAGCAAGCCAGGCAGGCCTCACAAGGGGCTTAAGACCCACAAAAGCCCACAAGCTGCACAGAACAGGCCTTCTGTGAAACTCATCTGCCTTCGCTTCAATAGAGTGAAAAAGGGGGAAATTCTCGTCCTCTGCAGAGCGGAGGACCTCACTGGCATAGGAGGAACTGCTAGAACGAAGCTAAGTTGCAGTCTCACTTCTGCGCATCAAGCCACTGAAGTAAAGAATGCCGAAACAGCTTTGTTTATTTTTCCTCAGCTGTTACAGGAAAGCTGACTCGATGAATGAGCTGACACTGCTCTTCCTTGGATGGCCAAAAGGAACCGAACTCACATGAGGCAGAGAAACCACAGGGAAAGTTGAAGGGTTTGTTTGGAAAGCTTGTGTAATGCGTCCCCATGTTGTTTCAAACACATGCCGCTGAGCAACATAGCTCCCATAGCATGTTGATAGCATGCCATTGCCGATGTGATTTGAGTGTGTTTGTATGGTTATAACAAACGTTATCTCCACAAGGGTTTCATACATTGATGAGATATAAATGTTTATGTTATCCGGCTCACTTATTATGGCTAAAAATAAAGCCGAAGCTTTCAAAGTTGTCATGATTTGTCTTTGGACGAACCCGAACACAGCACGCACACACAGAGCTGGTTTAAGAGAGTTTATTGCAGACAGTGGATGATGACGATGACATGAACCAGATTCAGTTACCGGACGGAGTTGTAGGGTGCAGGAGCTGACTGACAGGAACGGAGCGGAGAAACTGACCAGGAAACAAAACAGAACACACAGGGGAACCAAAGAGCCTAGAGAACACAGGGGAACTCCAGGCGTACGGAAACGCCAGGGGACTACAGGCGTACGAAACGCCAGGGGGCAACAGGCGTACGAAACGCCAGGGGGCAACAGGTGTAAGGAAACGCCGGGATGTATAGAAACGCCGGGGAAACAGGGAACATCTAAAATGCCAGGGAAACAGAGGGCGTCCAACACGCCAGGGAACAGAGAATATCTAAAACGCTAGGGAAACAGAGGGCGTCTAACACGCCAGGGAACCGAGAATATCTAAAACGCCAGGGAAACAGAGGAACTAGGAGAACTCAGGAGAACTAGAACAACCAATAAACTAGGGGAAGCCAGAACAAAACAGAAACTAAGGAGAGCTAGAACCAGACAAAACTAAAGAACGTAGGAACCTTATGAGAGCAGGGACCTTAATGAGCGCCGGGACCTAAAGAGCGCCGGGACCTAATGAGCGCCGGAACCCGTAGAGAGCCGGAACCCGTAGAGCGCTGGAACCCGTAGAGAGCAGGAACCCCTTAGAGCACAGGAACCCCTTAAAACGTAGGGACTAGAAAACGAGATAAGCCAGGAACTAGAGAATGAGACAGGAACTAAAGAACAGAGCAGGAACTTGAGTGCGAAGGCAGGAACTTGAGAACCAAGGCAGGAACTTGAGAATGGAGCAGGAACTAGAGTGTGCTGGGCAGCAACGTCTTAACATGAAAGCAAAGTACACAGTCACATTCACATATTCCCACACTAGTTCCCCACGTGCATACACTCTTACCCACACACTCACACTTACCACATACATCCTATACTCCCAGGTCCAGGCATCAGCACCCGTATCCAGCCCCCAGACCTGGGAGGTGAACCCCATCATCAGGATGGGGGGTGGGGGGTTGGGAAAAAGAATGGCCCTCACGTCGTGACCTGGCCACTATCCTGCAAGAAGAATGGCTTAAAATCCCTCTGACCACTGTGCAGGACTTGTATATATCATTCCCAAGACGAATTGACGCTGTATTGGCCGCAAAAGGAGGCCCTACACCATACTAATAAATTATTGTGGTCTAAAACCTGGTGTTTCAGTTTCATTGTCCAACCCCTGTATTTTCACAATAATCCATGGGACATGATCATTCTTTATAGAGTAATAATGTAAAAAAGACTGATTCCCTTACCAATAAAACTGTTCTAAACATTTGTTTATATCTAAGTCTGCCAGAATACTGACAAGCTCAGTAGGCTAATTCATCTTGAGGCACCTTGATATTTGGGCCGGCCCACCAATGTTTGTTTAAATAAAGAACATCTGAAATCGCAGTGCGCATGCCCAACATACTCTCAGTAGACTGCTGTGGGCTACAAATCCTACGGCCCCAATCTGTTATCGTCCAATAAAAATACTGGAATTGCACATGTTACGTTTACGTTCTGCCGGATAGTGTGCGGACATCTAGTGTTGGTTGGCCTTGTTGGCTCATTGGAGGATTGATATGAATCTTTTATATTCAATAAATGAATAATATTAAGGAGCCTTTATTTGTAATTTTATGTATACAAATGAAATTACATTTAGCTTATATAAAATGATAACTCTAGTGTGTTGGATTAACTTATCTGTTTAATTTAAAATTGATCAAAGTCCGGTTGTATGCATCACATCATATATATATATATATATATATATATATATATATATATAGTTTTTGTGCCCCACTTAACTTGTCATGATGTCACTGGATAAGAGATAAATGCATTTATTTATTTATTTATTTACAAAGCATTTCCCTGCATTTCCCTTTATCTTAATTTTAACAGCACATTTATTGATTTTAAGGCTTACTTTTATTAAGTGAGGTAAAAATAAATGTAAAGGGATACTGTGTGGAAAAAAAATCTATATTTTGAATACACAAATACAGTTATTGTTTGCTTATATAAGTAAAACATTGTCATTTACTTTTTTTAAATTGTTTTGTCCATCAAGCACATTTATTCATGTTCTTATGATAAAATAATTTGATAAACATAATCTATTTGATGCTAAATGTTTTCTTTCATTTCTGCCCTTTTTTCTTGAGCTCATTTTCTCACTTGAGGAAAGGTCTGAATGTAGCACCCCTAAAGATTTTAAAAGCACACCGGGAGTTAGACTATGGCTTAAAATTAGTCATTAAAGTTGCTATCTTCCCTTGAGAAAAAGGTCAGGTGAAATGTATAAATTCAACTGAATCACTAGAGCAAAAACACCTAGAATCAACACTTAATGCCAAGCATATTCCTTTGATGTTCCATAAACGTCTTACTCTATAAGATTAAATAAGTAAATGATGCTTGAGGGAGCATCTAACAGCAGTACATATAGGTAGAGACTTTCTTGTTGGACTGCACCAAAAAGTTCTAAAAAAAATCCCCAATAAGTTAAATAAAGAAATGTTGCATTCAGTCCGTGCACAGTGGACCAAGGGAAATCTGATTCGGTCCAGTGGTGAGATTGGACCACAGCTGCTGTTTGCTCTCCAGCAGAAAACACTAAAATTCTGCTCCAGGTTATAGACAAGGGCCGAAGCTATAAAATCACTTCCCCAAGTCCTGGAATCTCTGTATCCCCCAAGCAATGCCTGAGTCCTAATTGGGTTTTGTGATTGGCTTGTTTGATAGCTGGGGTCCAATTGTGAAATTCCCACTCAACTCATTCATTTTTAACGTGCGTCACTGAGCCTTAACAAGATGTCCGGTCCTGCAAGCAGACTGCTGTGATCCTCCTGAGGGCATGACTGGGGCCAAAGGGATAAAAGAGGGTGTCACTATACTACTCTCAGTCTTAATCACAAATTCCTCACCCACAGTACATCCAACTAATTAAACTTGATGCTCAGGAAGAAGCCTGAGTTCAGCACTTACATGAACCTTAGTGATTACTGTGGCCAAAGCCAAAATGCCCCACGGACTGCAGAAAAAACTATTTTGCCAGTGTCAGAGCTTTACAGTCTGGACATTTTTAGGCAAGTATTTCAATGCATTTGACAGCTAGTCTACATGAGCGAGCAAAATTACTATTGATATTATTGACAGAGTGTCTCCTTATCTTTCACGACAGTGCACTGACTTTAAAATTCAATATAAGAACATAAATTAGATTCATGAAGATGTAATCCAAATCTGTTGAGATAAGGTGTAAATCTAAAACTTTGCTCTGGTAATGGCTTAATTCAACATGTGTATTGCTAGTCCATTTTTTCCCCACCGCAGTAAATAACAAATAAATATTCTTGATTCTTGAATTGGTACAATAAAAGTAGAGTGACAGTTTTCCCTTTAGGGATGTGATTCCTTTAAGTCTGATGCATGTTCTTATGTAAAGCAATGTCATGATGAGGATTTGTTCATGTTTTCAATTAACTACATCTTTTTAGAAGACTACAAAGAGATTTAACTGACTAATAGAGATTTCCCTTGCATTAAAAACAACTGTGCATGTCAATGGCAATCGCTCAGCTTACCTCAACTTTTTCAATGAATAATAGTCAGTGACCCCAAACTATGCATGGACATTGCAGTTATGCATCAAATGTTTTGGTAAATTGTCCCTTGTTTATAACAATTGCAATTTATTTTTTTTCAGCTTGAAAACACTTTTGTGCTCTCAGTGATTGCCTCAAATAGCGTGTGTCACACAAGCAAGGAAGGACTAAACAAAAGTGACCAGCTGTCAAGCAGAGGTCAGTTGTGATTAGGAGTCTGGTTTGCTTAGGTATTTGTTATTTTTATATATTGCTACAAAAATATGGATAGATGAATGATGGCATTGAAGGAAGGGGTTGATGGAAAGACATTTGGAGAGTATATTAGTGAATTATGAAGTGCATGGATGAGTTTAAAGATGGATGGATACAATGTTTAAACAATAGCATAATGTTTAGTCAATAGGGCAAACCTAGAAAATACTTAACCAAATTCCATGTGTGGATAGATGGACGAGAGAGAGAGAGAGAGAGAGAGAGAGAGAGAGAGAGAGAGAGAGAGAGAGAGAGAGAGAGAGAGAGAGAGAGAGAGAGAGAGAGTGAGAGAATCTAGTCTGGCTTTGACCTCACATTCAAGAGTTAACTATTTTTTTTCCCAAAAAAGGCAACGCATGTTTCATTTTCCACATCCCTTCTTGCTCCAGCTGTGTGTTTTAGAAGTGACTGTGGATCATTAGCACTTCTACCACATTGTGCTGGCTTCACTCCCTGCTCTGCCATTGGCACACTCTTCCCATCTTGTGTTTTAAATTGTGGGAGGCAAATAATGGAGCTATGCAGGGCTTGTTTGTTAACGACACAACACCCTCATGAGTTTGTGCTGGCAGCATGCCTAGCCACCAGAACTGTGGCACGATAAACTAGAAAACTGGAAGTGAACCTACTTTCGTTTTATAAAAGTGCATATTTATTTAGTAATTTACCCAACAGTCATTAGGGCTTTGTGTGAGGCAGTTTCCTGTGATCTACTTAGACTAATTGTATCAAACTTGCTCTATGGGTTTTAATTAGTTTACAATAGATGATATGAAGGGGGTCTTTCCCCTGATGGTATGACACATTACTGAAGTGTTGCACTGAAATGCTATTTAAATCCATTTACACCTTAACCATGGTTTCTAATACCAAATACTCAGTTATGGACTTTTGATCAGACTTTATAGCCATCCTTTGAAATATGGCTGCCCGGCGATGGACTGGCGACCTGTCCAGGGAGTACCCCGCCTCTCACCCATTGACAGCTGGAGAAAGGCACCGACACCCCTCACGACCCCAATAGGGATAAGCGTGTTGGAAAATGGATGAATGGATGGATGAAATACGGATTAGAGGCGGAAAAATATTTGCATTTTTCACAATAGCACCAATTAAATATCTGATATATCCACAAAGTAAGCACCCTCCCATAAATGTATGCAGACAAAGGATTAAAACATTCCTTAAAGATGGCATATAAAATGCAAAATGCTTTGCAAAAAATGTATGGGCTTTGGAAAGCTTCCCATAGCATTATCCTTCCACCACTGTTTCATTATGGGTATGGTGTGTTCAAAGTGAAATGCATAGCTAATTTTCTACCACATATAGCATTCTTGCATATAGACTATTTTTTTTTATTTTGACTTCATCTGATCAGAATCTAACTTTTTACATTCTTTCTCTGGATAAGCTCAAAACAGGTGGAGTCTTGTTCACTAATTGGGTAATGTTTGAAAGCCACTGGTTGTGCTAGGTTTCATTTAGAAGTATCAGAGTAAAGAAGGCAAAATACAAATGCACATCACACTCAACATTTTATTATTAAAAAATAAATAAAGGTTTTTAAAAACTTTGTGTTACTTCACAAACATGCACACCTTCATGTTGGTCTATTACACAGAACTCTAATAAAATACAATGACATTTGTGGTTGTAAAGTAACAATGTGAAAAGGGGGTATGCATAGTTTTGCACTGTATTATGCATGACTACCTGAGAACAAAAGTAATTGCAATGGTTCTATTAAGGAAGTTTTTTCTTAAACCACCTGCTATACAACTGTAACTGCCATCGGTGGTTCTGCTTATCCATTAATAAAATGTTCCCATTTCCACCCTAAATTGACAAAACCTGGATCCTAGCCATTTTCAAATTTGTTGCTTAGTTTTCACAGCACTTACATAAAAAATTCAAACATTTTAGCTGGCTGCTCCAATGGTGTTTTCAGCAAGACACTTTGTTCAATACTTAACATGCGATGGAGTTCTGATGGTCACACACACACTGGAGTTAATATTTTTTGCTTTATTTTGGTCCCTTGTGTTGTTTTCAATAATCCAGTAAACCTGTTATGGTGACCGTAGAAAAAAAGACCTATAAACTTTTAATAACAAGCAACATGATAGTGATTCACCCTGATGGGAGTCAGGGATTATACATTAATCATAGGATCTTTGTCTTTGTTCTGAAACCATTTCCAACTGTCTGAGTGTGATGCTTTCAGTGAAGCTTGCTCTGCCTACATAAAAGTAAAAAATAGTCCGGTTAAGAGTTAGTAAGCCCTGTCATGCATACATAGGCTACTGAACAGAGCTCTACTGAAGACAAACGGAAATCTTGATTTATCTGTTTGTTAGGGCCTAAAATCCACATCACAGCACAAGTGTTTTCACTCTCATAAATATGATTCAAGTAAAAGATGAAATGCATCAAATTATCAAGATACTGCCAAGGGTATTCATGTTTGCACAAGGTTTAGCAGTGGGGGTGGAAAACAGTTGTAGGTTGTCAGGAACCTTTGAGGATGGATAAATATGATGAAGGGCCATAATTATGTGATTGTTGGCTTGGAAACCATATCACTGAAAATAGACATGAGCATGGCAGGGAAGTAAAGAATTCCCGCACCCCTCACAGAGAGGGAATGACAGGTGCTTTCTGCTGGGTGTTGAATGGCCCTGTTACTGCATTCAGCTTCTTTGTACGATTAAATAACATTTTAATCTATTAAAAATGCAAACATTTATTTGTATAAAGCTATTCTTGAAGACTTTTGATAGCTATGAGAAGACATGTAAAGATTTGATATGAACTAGTGATAACAACACTAACTGCATTGTCTTGCAGTGTTACATTGCTTCAGTATTTATAAGACTAAATGAACAGACATATTTGTGGTTGTATGTAACATGTCATGTTAAAACTACTAACAGTATAAAAGTACACAATTATGTACCACCTAAGTGGATGAAAGAGTAATTATATTTGTGAAATATGTAATGAGCGAGGCTTCTGTAATGAGTGAGGCTTCTGTAAAAACAGCACACAAACCTTTTACCTAATATTGGTTTGAAATCCTCACATCATGTCAAGACGACACTGCTTCTTTTACGGCACCTGACCATGGAAATTACTGTTAAGATAACGGTAAGATAACTGTTAAACGTATCTGTAAAAGTGCCAGATAAAACCTGGTTGCCAGACATGTCGTCAAGAGTGTTTGTCAGAATGTTTCATGGCGTCCAGAATGACTTGTCATGATATAAACAACTGTTAAGATTCCTCAGTATAACCACCTGTTTGTATTTGCTTCAGGGAGAGACCAAGAGAATATTCTGACGGGTGTGTAAATTGTGTATGAATGGTTTACGAGAATAAATTGTGTCTCCGATGAGCTGGACCAAATATTAAGTTTATTTCCTCAGTCACTTTGATAATATATTTTAAGAAAGCTACAGCTGCCTTTCAATGACCCATATGTTTTTGATGTACTGTTGTATCCTTCCAGGGGTATAGTAAAAAACACTGCTCTGTCATTTCTTTCATATCAATAAAGCACAAAAATCATGAATATCCAAGGTCCTCATGTGTCATTAAAGTCAAATAAGACTACAATGTGACCAATGGCCCACTCCAAGCATGTAGAGGATAAGGACCCCCACCCCCCTAGTTTTATGAATATCATAATTTAGGAGCAACAACACCCAACTATGGTGATACACACTATGCTCCTTCACAGTGTGGGAATGTTAGAGTGGTGGACAAATATTCCTACTGTTAATTGTAGAGGCTAAAGATTATTTTGAAAAGACGTGGTTGGAGGTGAGGAACCAAGATCACTGAGAATTAGAACTATTATCGCGTTTTGACATAGTTTAGTACCCGATGAGATAATAGAGGAGAAAAAAATAACTCTGGGGCGTTTTTCCCCCAGTAGGAACAAATATGCAGTTTCTAAACTATATTCACACAGAGCAGACTTAACACTGAGCTCCCTATTGATTATTTTCCCCTACAGCTTTTTCACACTCTAATCAGTCTAACAAAACAACAGGACAGGTGCTCCTTGAAGATACTAGCAGCACCATTAAGTATTTAACAACAATGGTGCACCGCAGAGGATGTATTCCTATTCCTGGGTAACCTACTTATCGCTGCAGTATGAATGCAAATGCTGATGTTTACTACAGTATGCTTGCATGTTTAAAACATCAGTCGAAATTCACGCACCCATTTCTCACCACATATTTTAAACAATTGGTCAGGCAAAAAGTAAATAAAAAATCTCATCTGAAGTTTATCATGTATTAATTGAATTCATAATGGTGTCTTATTTGTTCCGTCCCCATTACTCAGAACCTGTAGAATGCAAATGCAGTAGAAAAGATCTTCATGTATATTTATTTTGTAGAGAAACTGCAGTGGACCACTCTATCCCTACAGACTAAAAACACTAAAATTGTCTTTTGAGCATTGTTACTTTGTTCAGTAGTCAACAACATTTGCACAATATAATAGCCTTGCTCTGTGTGATCTTGCAGGACAATGAACCTTACTTGTACAGAATAAGCTCTACAGTGAGGTAAAATAAGTATGGAATATGTCAATGTTTTTCTTAGTAAACATATTTCTGATGGGCCTATTGACATGACATTTAATACAGACATCTATAAGTACCCAAGTAACCTAGAAGCACAAAAAATATAAATTAATCATTCCATAAAACAAGTCATATCTAAAAAAATGAATTATAAAGGGAATAGTTACTGAATGCACAAAGTATTTCAAAAGCAATCCTTCCTCCCAAGAGCTAAACTTAATATTAACTGTTTCAGTTGTTATGTATTAGCCCATGAAAAGGTTTCTTCATTATTAGATAATGCCCTTGAAGTGTGTTATGATTGGTAAAAGCAAAGTCTTTTCTCAAGACCTTGGCATTCTCGTTTGTGGCATTGGTTACAGATATATTTCTAAGCTTTAGAATGTTCTTGTGTCCACCATTAGTGCCACACTCAAAGAGCAGCAATCAGGTGTTCCTTGCAATATTTATGTCAGATGCAAAAGCTGGGGACCAGTACGAGAGCTTTAGAAAAAAAATGGAAATATCAGTTCCATTTTTTCATGACAACAATTAGTAATCCATTCAGCAACAATGACATCTAGCCACATCCAATGTTTAATATGTATCTGATTATCAAAAAGCATGCTAAAATTCACTGAAATTTTGCTGCAATACATTTGTACAAGCCCAATATTAAATATTGGCAGAATGGAAGTATGGTCAGGTGAAACCAAGCTTGAACTCTTTGGAGGATATTGTAAACACAATAGTAGTGGAAATTACTACAAAACCGACAGAGCAGCTGAGAAGTTTGGAGGTAAATACGATGATACTGGGCTGTTTTTCAGCATATAGCATATTCCATATAATTCATGGAAGAATAAGGTAAAGAAGTTTACCAAGTAATGCTCAATAGGAGTCTGCAGATGAATTTTAAGTAAAACAATGGCTGGGGTTGATGCCCATCTCCAACGGTCATTGGGCAAGAGGCACGCAGAACAGGTCACCAGTCCATCACCTGGGCAACACAGAGACACACAGGACAAACAACCAAGCACTCATATACCCATACCTAAGGCTTGTTTAGAATAATCAATTAACCCAACCATTGTGATTTTGGACTTCGGGAGGAAGTCGGAGTTCCCAAAGAGAACCCACATACAAGGGGAGAACACGCAAATTCCATCTAGACCCCAAACCGACATTAAACCCATAACTTTCTTGCTGTAAGGCCATAGTGCTAACAACTGTGTCACAGCGCAGCCCTTGTTTCAAACATCTGATGAGAAACAAATTTAATGAGAAAATTCTTCATGTGGTTAACACTTATTTCCCTCCTGTATTACTATTTTTTGTTGGCCCACCACACACTAGGGAGCGGGTTTTGGTCTGACTGTCAATAAAGCAGTGTAGGTTTCTGTTTTATTCTTTTCTTATTGTCTACCCAATGCCTGAGGAGGGATAATTGAGAAATCAGCAGGTCCTCCTTTTCCTCCTCAAAGTCATTTGCTTACATAGTGCGCTCCCACACCAATCATCTGCTTAGCGGCTTAGCCGTATTTGTACTTGAAGATTTTGTGGCTGTTGCCGTTGGCTGTCTTATCCTGGTGATGACTGAGGAAGAGGATACATTTTGACATTTACGAGAACACAAATCCATTTGCAGTTTGATTTGGGCACTGAAACATAATTAAAATCAGTTGTAGCAAACCAGCATATATAGTTGAGGTAGCTTAAAAATATATATAGAAACAGTATGTGATAAAATAACCTTGAAGAATTTAATATGGATTCATAATGTAATTTCTTAAAAGAACGTTAGTAATGACTGTAAAATTATTCTTAAAATGGAAAGAAAAAGAATAAAACAAGCCACCATTTTGTCCTGATGGGTGAAAGATGAATTTATTTTGCAGAATTACTACTGATTGTCATCTATTGAAGAACAAATACATCTGGCTCCCTGGCAAAAATGTTTTCACTGCTTTAAAGGGTGATTTCATTATTTTTAGATGCCATATATTTCAAATCTGTTTTCTCATAAAAGTTATGTTATATTTTGTTAAATGAAAAAGAAAAAAAAGTATTTCATGGATCAAGGGCAATTTAGATTTGAATGTGTGCTTTATACATCTCAGAGGGCATTTTGTACTTTTTTCCTCCTATCTAAAGGGACTTCTCTCTGTTGTATTGTTACACTGTGAAAGGGTACCATTTAATTCAAGTTAAATGAAAAAAAATGCTGAGATGTAGAATTTTCCATGGATTACTGTGTCATCGTTTTTGAGGGTTAGAGCGAGGAGTCAAGCCCTTAGAGATGTGATCATTCTCCTCTTTTTAAGGTGAGCAAATTGTCTTGTGAAGTGGAAAGACCTGCCCTGACTGTGTGTGGGAGTGCATAAACTCTAAAATTGTTTTCAAAGAATCCGTTGGTAATTTCTGAGCCTAAGAACATGATTCTAAAGTCAATGCACTTTGTGTAGTGTCAGAGTATTTGTAAGTTAATACTCAGCACTGCTAATAAACTTTTAGCATGCAAGTTTGGTTTTCTGTACAGTGCTTTGTTATGGTTTTGTCTGTGAAGGGGCACTTAATAAATACTATAAAAAATCCATGCATTAAGAATGTGTAATATATGCCGAATTAACATCTTCTTATATTTGACAAAGTGACTAATATACCTTTAATAACCTGACATACTCCTGAATGAAAAACGACTTCCCTAGTAAGCTTTTATGTGCTGACACCAGATGAATCTACGCAAATTAATCAAAGACATGCAGCAGTATCAGAACGGCTTACACTGAGATAGATGACTAATTAAAATTGGCAGATGGAATTAATGTATCATGTCAGCAGTTGATGAATAAGAATCAGAGACAGGCATTTGCAATTTGTAAACCAGTTCACCTTTTATGCAAACCTGCAAAGGTGAACCCTTTGCAGTTTTGCTAATGTAAATTTTGTAGGGAACATTATAAAGTTGTCAGAGTTATCTGGAATTCAGCTGACCGTTGTTAGCAGTGATCCCCTTAGGAAGATCACTTCAACCAAGGGATAAAACCACATTCATCAATTTTTGTGTGTAAATTAGCACAAAGTAGTGCAAACTTGAAAGGTGTGAGTGTGTGGGGAAGACATGTCTTGATGATAGCACAAAAGGCATAAACTATTTTTTAAGCAAAATGTAATAAATATGGCTTTTTTTCTATTCAGCTCATCTGAGTCAATACTTGTATTTATCCAAGTTTGCTCATCTTGAGAAATAAATATTTTCCTCTTTGATAAGTGATTAAAGCTTGGTCAGATTGGATGGAAAGTTTAGTCTTGCCACAGCTGGATTAAGACCTGGACTTTGACTGGGACATTCTAACACAATTATGCTTGGATCTAAAACATTCCCCTGTAGCTTTGTGTACGTTAATAGGCATTCTTCCTCTTGGACATGAAGCTCCACCCCTGTGTCTTTTGTTGCAGTCTCTTACAGGTTTTATTTCAGAATTGTCCTGCATTTAGGTCCTTCAATTCTCCTATCAATTCTGTACAGGATGGAGTGTTGAAGGTGAAGTGCAGTGTTAGTTTTCTATTTAGGATTTTTTAACTAGACCAAATGTTTTGATTTTAACTAATAAGACTACCTTTTTCCACACGTTTGCTTTGATTAATAAACTCCACACAGAGTTTATTTGCCAACTAGATGGCTTCTAAAAGCAACTGTTTGCGCTTTATTATGTTATTTATAGGTGTAAACAAAAACAACCAGTTTTGGTCTCAACTGACATGATTACCTCCATATGTTTGCTGTGCTTGTAGCAAACTGCTAAATGGATCAGAATCAGTTTTAATCACCAAGTTGTTTTGTAAAAGAAGGAAATTTGCTCCATCTGGTTCCAAGTTCCATTTGGCTCTCCATGGAAGTAATATAATAGTAATATAAGTAATATAATAGTTGTACTGTAAACATACTTTCTCACTTGTGTTACATCTTTCCAACATGTTTAGAGTAACTCTGGAGTTCTTGGGTGCTTCTCTAAGTAATGCTCTCCTTCCCTACACTGTCAATTTTAGCTTGACAGTCATGTCATTATGCAATAGTCCCATATATTTTTAGTTCTCTGTGCAATGTTCAAATATTGCAATATTGTGGTATAAACTGACCTGTCTGGTGTATTCTCTGGTTATCTCATGCTGTTCCATGAGAACTGTATCTGCCCATACAATGCAAATGCAGACCTCATGTGGACATGTCTTAACATTAAATCTATACTAGCACAGATTCAGACTTTTCTGTGTAGGCCATATTTAAGCATAACTTAATTTCTCCTAATCTCTCATAAAAGTGGCAAAAATTGTGAGGATCACAAAGTCTATAAATCAGGGACAACTGTCAGAAAGCATGAAGCTAAACTTAAAAATATTTTTTAAATGGCAGTTAAGGACTTAAAAGTGAGAGAAAAGCTCTAAATATAAAGACATATATTCGAGGTCGAGGCAGATGACCGTTCATACTGAGCCCGGTTCTGCCGGAGGTTTTTTTTTTCCCGTTAATGGGTGGTTTTTCTTCCCACTGTCGCTTCATGCTTGCTCAGTATGAGGGATTGCAGCAAAGCCATGTACAATGCAGACGACTCTCCCTGTGGCTCTACGGTTCCCCAGGAGTGAATGCTGCTTGTCGGGACTTTGATGCAATCAACTGGTTTCCTTATATAGGACATTTTGACCAATCTGTATAATCTGACCCAATCTGTATAATATGATTGAACTTGATTTTGTAAAGTGCCTTGAGATGACATGTTTCATGATTTGGCGCTATATAAATAAAATTGAATTGAATTGAATTGAATTGAATATATTCATACATTTGCATCGTATGAGCATATACAGTGAATACAATATGTCTTAAGTGTCATGGAAACAAGAAGCTTTACAGGGAGCTGTGCAGGAAGTCCAAATTATTTATCAGTGTTTATTTTACCCCAGCAACTGCATTTCTCTTCCCAAACAGTAGGAGCTGCAACTGAAAAAAATATCACAACTCAGCAGGAATGATAGAAGAAGCAGAGCCCTTAATAAATGAATTCACCAAGGTAACTTTCATGTTTGCTCTAGACAGATTTTACTGATTCAAAAACTTAAAAACACACGCATCTGGATTTATTTCAAAAACTCTGCACTATTAATGCACTCATACACACTCCACGAATCTGCCCAGTTTCTTAATCTTTACATCCAAAAAACATATGTAGGTATATATATATATATATATATATATATATATATATATATATATATATATATATATATATATATATATATATATATCAGGAACAAAACTGGGTGTGTTACATTATTTATTTACGCCTGGTTCACCTTGGCCGCTTGCAGTACGACATTAGAAGTAAATTTTCAAACAGTAAATAATCTGTGCAGGTATACACTACGCACTCTGAAGGGCAGTGAATTATTTATTATAATCTGACAATCCAAGGTTGTTTATAACATATTAATGTGATACATAAGGAGAATAATTTTCTTTTGGCACAGAACATTTAGATTTCCTCTCTCTGCAATCTGTGTGGGAGCTAATCTACACCCAAAGCACATTGAAGAGAAACAATGTAGTTTATCAAATCAAACTTTATTGCTTTATTGTTTGTTGTTTACCTAATTATTCTGAAACAAAATGAGACTTAACTTTATCATTTTAACAGCCGGTGACAAAAAGCTATGTGGTCTTCTGATGGTTCTGCTGATAGTGCTTTTGATGTTGCTGTACCATCTGCCTGATGGCAACAGTTTGAAAAAGTGACCAAAAAGGTATGAGTTGTCTCTGGCAAGACTCATCCGTCCATCAGCCCTTGAACAGATCCTGTACAGAGGATATGGCATTGACCTTCTCAGCTCCTCTCATGATCCTCTACAGGTCTTCATCTATGCCATACTACACCTATTGCTGCTGAATACCCAGTTGAGATGCAATCACTGTCAACCAGACTTATGTAAGTTGAGGATCATCTCCCTCAGTTCGTCTTTCTTGAGGACCATGTTCTTGTCTCTTTACCAGCCTTCTGTTATGACTTGGGTTTTTGTTTGTTTTGCCTTTGGGCTTTTCTTCAGTCTGTCAACTTTCAGCCAATACCCTGTCAGCTCTGCCCCAGTCAATTAGCCCACATCAACTCCACCTGCTGCCAGTAATTAGATTCTACTCTTCTCACCTGTTAATCAGGCCACATATACCCGCCTCAGCCAACTCATCTCCGCCAGAATGTCTCCTCACCTCGCTTCTCATGTCGGATCGCCCTGTGTGATGTACCCTGCTCTACCAGATCCTGTGTGCTCAGCCAGTGGGACACTTCAGTTAAGTTGCCTGTGCCTGCAGTTCTGCCGGTTTCTCCGTGAGTCCCTGCCATTTGCTCTGCCCGTTCTGGTGGTTCCCTGGTCTACATCGCCTGCTCTGGTCTACTGTTCATCCCTGCCTGCCTATTCTTTCAACCAAGATTCATCTACCAAGTCTGGTTCTGTTTGTCTGCCTCACCCACCACTACTCATCTGCACAATAAACCATTTAAACGTATCTCTGTGTCCGGCTGAATATCGGGTTGACCAGCTGAAAACATAACACCTTCTTTCATGTATATTAATTAATCTTTCCCACAGACCATATACATAATTCCTAATATAACTTTTCTTTATGTGTGAATATGGAGTTGTGTGGTAACAGCAATGGACAGAACACAAAACTTTAAGAATACCCAGTGCTCAGCTCAATAGAAGTTTTTCCAAGATGGACTGAATGTGTTTTTTCTGTTCTAAGCTTCAAAATATTGTGTGTAAAACTGAATTAGAGATGATTATTGTTGCTTTTATTTCAACTCATCTTGATTTTTGTAAGAGCCTTTTTATGTGTTTGAATACCAAGGATCTTGACCATCTTTAGTCGGTACAGAATTCTGCTGCAAGGCAACACATGGAAGCGGCAGCACATTATTCCAGCTCTAATTGCTTTAAATTAGCTACCAGTACATATTAGAATTAATTTGAAATTTTAGTTATTTTTAGAGCCTTTTGTTGTCAAGCCCCAGCCTGTATCTCTGAACTTTTAGAACACTACACTCTTCTCACAGTCTGAGACCCTCCAGTAAAAGGTTGTTAAAGTTTAAAAAACTGGAGTGGAATGTGTTGCCTCCCTCTCTGTGTTGTCTTGAATCTGTTGGTTTTTTTAAGAAGCAGCTGAAGACTCATTTATAGTTGTTATGCCTTTTTTATTGTAAAGCACTTGGTTTTTGACCTGAGAAAGTTCTTATATAAATAAAGTTTACTTACTTACAAGGAGAATGTTAAACCTATTGAACAGTATCTAAAATTTCTCTGCAAAGACAAATGAGATTGCAATCCAATAAACAGGTCAGTAATTAGTTCCAGCAAATTTTGCAGCCAGCTCATGAAAGATAAAAGAATACCTTTTGTGCATCTGCATAGTTAATTTAGTAAGAATTGGGACAGACAAAACACTGAGATATCATCAATCATTTAAGGCCCCTAATCTTGCCTGCAAGATGAATTCTCACGTTAGTCGTGTGTTCACAAACAGACGAGAATCCATCTTGTTCCGGTCCGGCTTCGACCATTTGTATCCGAACCAAAAACCGTCCGGGCCAAGCATGTTGTAGTATTGTAGTTTAAGGCGGGACATACCAGTGCGACAAAAGTAAGAGCTGATGAGCCCACGGCTGAACCAACATAAACATGGTAGCACAGGAGGACACACACGTAGCTGCTACATCTTCATCTGTTTTGTAAGAATCCATGATTTCTTATTTAAAAAAAGGACAGTAAGAAGTGCCTTTACTAGCTTATCTTCTTGTGGTTTCTCATAATGTGTGCTGCTTATGTTTTAATTTGATACCGTGATTGGCTGAAACCAACCTTTCACCAGGTTTTCGTTTCACCCAATCAGCTCGGAGAGTTCTGGTGAAATTCACTTCTTTCCCCAAACAAATTCAATGGGAGCAGTCCCAGATTGATAATATGCAGAATTTAGAGTGCTACACATTATCAGTCTGGCTGGCCAGGTTATAAGGCACCGTCCATATGGAGACTAGATTAGGTGTATCCGAAAACTTATTTTGTCATTTAGGCTTGAACTTGAAGTTGCCTGCACCAGGTATGTGCAGGCAACTTCAAGTTGTCTGCACATACCTGGTGTTTTTTCATGTTTCCAATGGGCCCATCATACCTACTATAGCGATTTCAGTTGTGCTCCTTTTCCTCGTGTGGATGCACATTTTTCTTAGTAGTTTATGAAAACATAAACTGTTCATCTCCATGTGGACGAGACCTATGTTTAACAAAATTATTTCAAAGTCTTTTCCTATCTTGAGCTGTTCTAAACAGATCCGTAGTGTTTTCTTATAAGATATAAGTTTACCAGTATGATGTTTTGGTACTGAACTGTTCTCATATCGAGCGAAGCATTGTGAGTAAGATGAATTTCACGTACAAGTTTAAAAAAAAAATAATTTTTATCATCATATGTTTAATATATTTTATGTCTTAGAAAAAAAACACAATAATGTTACTATGTATGAGTTTTAGGCCATACACTCGACCTTTTGCTTGCATTGAAAATGTGCAACAAAATAAATAAATAAATAACAGCACACTATATGGAAACACCATCTTCTTCTGGTCCTGACTCTATGGGCACACAATATGTCACTAGTTGCATGAGAGGCAGAGATATAAGTTTAAGAAGATTGCCTTTGGGCTAATTAGGAACAACAGCTGGTTGGGTAATGAAGAGGAAACAATGTGTCAAGAGGTTCCCTAAACTTCCCAGGAGATGCATTTGCGATAAAAAAAAAGATTAATGTTGATGTATTGTCCATTTAATGCACTGAAATGACTCAGAGCAAACAAATGTCTCTATTGTTATTATTGTCAAAAAATACATTCAATGTATCATTATTGCAACTCCCAATTTGTTGCAAATGCTTTTCTCAGTTTGTTGTAATATGTGTGCCCTTGAGGCAATAAAAAAAGATCAAAAGAAATGTAAGTAATTGAATGATTAATTAGCTGAAAATAACAAAAATGTTCAACAAGAGTAGACACATTTATAAAGGACCAACTAGTGCTGAAAACCAAGGTAGATAATAAAAAATAAATAAAAAGAGAATCGGATGTGCTAAATATTTTTTCTATTCATGGCAAGTCAGTGATGGTGGTCTATAAAGATGAGACTATTTCACTTACATTTTTTTAACTAAAGCAATTTTCTTGAAGTAGCCACTGAGCTTAAAAAGTGTAGGTCTGAACATACCTGAATCCATTAAAACTCTAGTAAGTATTTTGTTTATAGTTACTCTTATTTCTTAACTATTTCCTAATAGAATTTTACTGTGAGTCATTTAGTATTCTCTAAAGGGAGATGTTTTTTTATAACTATACTCAAATATAGAGTTGATGGATACACCTTTTTTACATAACCTAGCTTGATAAAAAAGATGGTAAAATACACTTTGTTTGAATGTCGCATTAGTGTTGCTTCACATTACATTACATCTGTAATGCAACGAGAACTGGATCCAAGATTCAACACAACAGGTCAGTCAAACTTAAAGATTTATTCAGAGACTCGAACAGTCCGCTCCGGTTCTTGTGGCTCGCGCTCACTGGCCGGAAAACTCCTGAGGGCGAAGGCGCAGAGTTAGACTTGGTCATAAAATAAATGACAAGACTCTTGTGACGCACTGACCTTGTCGCCGGGAGAGCTTGGCAGAAACAGGCGAGCTGCTGTGAGACTTGAATCCTTCTGTGAGGAGACCACAGCTGTTGAGCGGTGGATGAGTAAGTCGGTTTGACTTGGGGTTTTCTTGAGGCGTTTGTCACTAAGCAATCCAGGTCCAGTATCGGGGAATCCGGCCAACCGAGCAGAGAACACGGGGAAAATCCAAGAGGGGGGTCCAGGTCCAAATCCGAAATCCGGTTCACTAGGAGGCAGTCCAGGGGTAAGGGTTCCAGGAGACGGGGACCAGGCAGAAAGACACAGGCTAGGAGAAGGCAGGCTCAAAAAACACTGGTAACGGGTCAGGGTCAAATACTAGGACAGGCAGGTAGAAAAACGCTGGAAAGTTACTTGCACGGGGCTCGAAAACGATCTGGCACTGGAGGCTGACTTGGACGGAACTTTATGCAGGTGGAGACAGGTGAAGCCAGTAGAAGCTGATTGCAGAGGGGTGGAGACTGGACAGGGGTGTGAATTGTGAGCAGAATCAGCTCCAGTGCCAGAATCATTACAACATCTGGAAAATACCTGTGTTAGATCATCTGGCCAGGTGCCAACGTTTAAATCAGGAGTGCCCAAGTGAAGTTTGCGAGATCAACTATCCTGACACTTTTAGAAGCATCCTACCTCCAATGCAACTGAATCAAATGCTAAATTCCTTCATCAGCATGTCATTTAGCTTAGCAGAGACCTGGTAATATGCGATTCATTTGATTCAGGTGTGATGGAGAAAGGATGGATCTAAGGCCCCGGTCTTAGTGCAGAAAAAGGTTGCCCAAATCTGATTTTCTTCGGTCAAGTGACCAAGTCACACTTTTTCGAGTCAGTGGGGATTCTCATATCTGACCCATATCAATTGTTTTCCATTCAGATTGGAGCTACTTCAATATGTGGTCCTGAATCCTGTATCTGATGTTTTTTAATGTGACTCCAACGGGAACAACCATGGTGGATTTCCTGAAACTTTTACGTCACCTCTCATGGTTTTTCACAAATTTGCTGGAAGTGACAGCAGTTAGCAAGACGGTCAGCAGCTGTGACAGAACTGCTCAGTGGAAGGATGATAGATGTTAGAACTTAGCCCTTTTTCCATTGTCACTCAAAAGCCTGGGGCTTTTCAATCTTGGGTAGCATTTCCATACACATTTACATTCACTTTCCTGGGGTTTTATATGCCTGGGGCTTTGGTCCCTCAAGGGACCCAGTTCTTTGCTCTGCTTTCCCAGGGCTTGTTGAGGGAGCAGGGTTGCATGCAGCAAGAAAAACTGTTTGTCACAAGGGGAGAGTAGGGAACAGTAATGAGTTGCCTAGTTTACAAACCTATCAATTTTATAACCTTAATTTATCACAAAAAGTAATTTTAAAATGTATTTAAAATGCAGTTTCAAACATCAACTGTGCAGTCAATTCATCAGGATTATGAGCCAATTTTAATAATGCTTTGACTTGTCAGCCATGGGGAATAAAATCAGACTGTCAGTTTAAAGCCACTGAAATGTGAGACTTTTACAGGCATCAAGGACTGCTCATCACAACAGGGGATGCCAACACTGGTATGTACCAAGCCCCCTCGGATTCATCTCTCTCTTTGCCTGTGAGCCCTTGTGAGGAGAGGTTCACAACGGGGAGACATCCACCCGGGTCTGAATAGGGTTCGGACACCCACGGACATTAGCAATCCATGGGTTAACAGGCTAAGTAAAGTCTGTTTTCTGTGAAACCAACATCAGAACTTAAACAGCCGATTGCCATGGAAACAGTCTGCTTGTAACCTTTCCAAGCTGTTGAAGGAAAGCTGAGTCGAGACGGCATCATACGCTAGATCATACGCTATTACCATATAACACAGAAAGGATTCCTGTATCAATGTGTGCTTCTATGCTTTTTGGTCTTTTCTCTGTCTTCTCTAACCCCCAGTGGGTCAAGGCAGATGACCGTTCACACTGAGCCTGGTTCTACTAGAGGTTTTCCTTCCTGTTAAAGGGGAGTTTTCCTCTCCAATGTCGCTTCATGCATGCTCAGTATGAGGGATTGCTGCAAAGCCATTAACAATGCAGACAACTGTCCACTGTGGCTCTACACTCTTTCATGAGGAGTGAATGTTGCTTGTCAAGACGCTATACAATCTACTGGGTTTCCTTAGATAGGAAATGTTTTGACCAATCTGTCTGTATGATTTGATTGAATTTAACTTTGTAATGTGCCTTGAGATGACATGTGTTTTGAATTGACGCTATCTAAATAAAATTGAATTTAATTGAATATGGACGCAGCTTCTCAGTCTGCCTTTGTTTGACCTATGCTGTCTTTTTGCTGCCACTGATTGGACAGGAGTGGTACTGCAGTTTTCCTCAAAACTTCAGCACACATCATTGACCCATTTTGCATAAATGGCCCTTAGCAAATGGAAACACAAAATTCCCAGACTTTGGTTTGGTTTAAGCTATTTAAACTGGGCTCACCTGGCAATCAGAGCAGCTGTGATGTAATGTGAGCAGCTTGCCTTGTTGCTTGGGTGTCTTATTAAATTTGTTGTGTTTGTCTTGGGTTTGTTTCTGTTTATTAGTGATGGTGAGATGAGGTCTCATGAGGCATTGAACAACTTGAGCCAATTGCTTCAGCAAAGGGTTAATTTCACAAAGCCTCTTTTGCACATGAAACCACCTACCGAGTGCATAATCACAGTCAGTGATATAATCTGTGATGCTTGTCTGTATTTTAATCTTTTAGGGCCCTTGGAAATAATCATTAATAAAAATTTCTCGTATGATTATCACATGTGTAGAATAAAATATTTTTAACAAGTTCTGTGTGTATTTTTTCTAAGTATAATATTATCAGGCTATCTGTGTATGCTTTTCTGTCACTTTAGTGAAATTTTAGCAGGCAGTTAAAGTGCTTGTGGAACATGGAAGAGGGCACTGGATGGTTGTGCAACTTGGACAATGATGTGCAAAACGAGAGATTTTATTCAGAAATAAGATACAACAGTTTATGGTTTTATTTTTTTCTGGCATTTGAAAACAAGTTTTTCATATTTTTTTTTTGTCTTTGTTTTTTTTTTTAGGTTTTTTATTAAGAAAATTCCATTAAAAATATGTGCAAGTATATACAGTGAACTAAAGAAAATCCAAAACAAAGTCATCCTTTTTACAAAAATGTAAATATATTTATTTATTTTTTTTTTAATAGAAAAATAAAATTATGATAAAACATGCAATCAAACAAAACCTATGATTTTGAATCTAGAGTCAAGGAGGGCTAGGGATAGGATGCTCATAGTCTGTTAATTCTGAAGCTTTTCCCGTAGTTGCCTGATGAGGTGGTCTCCAACTTTGAATGCAGCTGCTGGTGCTGATTTTGTCATCTCCTCCTGAAGGCTTTGCATTTTATGAGGGGAACCACTTTGGAGGCTGAAAAGTTTTCCTAAAATGGAGAAAGCAAAGAAAGGCACCATACAGCAATGTTGAACTCCTCTGATGTTAATAAAGAGATGTCAGTTTATGGGCCATCTAATGCACCTCAAAAATAAACAAACAGTGAAAAATACAGTTTTTGAAGAGCAAATCTGATGAATTCTAAGTATGCTAGATTTACCTCATTATATTGGGTGAAATCAAGTCAAATATCCTTACATAGACGAAATCCCCCTCTTAATCGCTGGCTCCATCCTCTATCTCCTCATTCTCTTCAATGTCCAAACAGCTACTCTCACCTAAACTTTACAAAATGTCTTCAAACTATGAAAACTATATCCAAACTCTAATATCCAAGCTATCAAAAATCTATCCAAAACCAGATTAATCAAAATTTTTTTCCTCCTCCAGTTCGAGAGGAGGAATCAAACTTTATTTTTGGTATCCACAGATTATCTAAGATTAAACCAATATTCTTTAAATTGGGTTTGTAATTGCTGAATAAAGCGTGATTAGATTTAAGCATGTTATTTTGAGCAAAAATGTATTCTTCAGTCTGGAGAGTTTCAGGTAAACCCTCCAAAAAAGGACCCTCTCCATCATCAATTCCCACCGAAAGAGTTTTGAAATTTGACAGGTAGTTATTTGGGTACTTGTGAAAATTCTGTCCCGACCTGATGCACAGCACAAACAAGCCTCTGCCTTCTGAATTTTTTTTGAGTGTACTGAATCGCTAGAATCAGTACAATAAAATTAAAAATACAAAAGATTTTTCACCGAATAATTCAGTATATGTAACTACTTTTCTGGTTTCTTACAATCAGTGTGGCTTAGGCCACATTTAGTCTGCTATTTATAAAGCTTTAACTGCATTTTCTGTTCCTTTACATTTAAAATAGGCAATAAGGATGCTATTTATTGAACTTTAACTGCCTCTTTTGTTCCCTTTCAGTTAAAACAGGTAATAAGGATCAGATGGACTTTTCAGCCTCTCTTCTTACCTTATTTTGAAGTTCTAACTACGATACCTAAAGTCAGTCAGCTCAGATGGTAAAAGGAAAAAATATGTCTCTAAAATTGAAAATTGATCACTGCCTGTTTCGTTCATTTGCACTGTGAAAAAAGCGGCACAGTACTTCGCCGCTAGAGACGGGACCCATCTATAGCCAGTCACAGGGGGTTTTCATATTTCAAATAAATTCCAGTTCTGCTGGCAGTCCACACCATATGTTTCAGACATTACTTCAATGTGTGATGCATGCTCATTGGGAAAAGGGAAAAATATGACTAAAGATAACGTTTGGATCAAAAATCTATCACTTCTGAAAAAGATATATTTCCAGATCATGGCTTTATTATCTATCCCAAATCACATCCGTCCATCTTATCTCAGTCCTTTGGTGTAGTATGCGAGTAAATGACACAGTGCCTCTTTCAGTACAATTTGCGTACTACATGAATCAGAGCCATTACAGTCAGAGAGTTTCAGGTAAACAGTCAAATTGAAACACAGGCTGAGTCACGTGAGAGAGACATAGGAGACACCTTATGTCAAATTTTAATCCGATTTTGATGGATTAAAAAGGGGCGGGGCGATTAAAAAGGGGCGGGGCTTATTTTTTAATTGACCCTTAGATGACGCAATAATTAATCGATATAAAGTTTATATTAAACGATATCAAATTTATATTAAACGATATAAAGTTTATATTAAACGATATAAAATTTATATTAAACGATATAAAGATTTATTCTCATCTTAAGCAATAATTAATCGATATAAAATTTATATTAAATGATATAAAATTTATATTAAATGATATCAAATTTATATTAATTGATATAAAATTTATATTAATTGATATCAAATTTATGTCAAAATTTAATTAATCGAGTTGACGGATAAATAATCCATCAACTTGCCGGATGTCCCGCCTCCATTTCCGGTCCCCCCGCCGGAAGTCCCGCCTATATGACATTATTAATATAAACCATTCATTTTACTATATTGATTATTTAATTCCTTTATTCACAACCAATTATTTAATTCATTTATATACATCCAATTATTTTAATTCATTTATTCACATTTCAAGTATTTAATTTGTACACATTCAATTATTTAATTTATCTTATATACGCTCATTTTTGACGCTCAGCAGCAGCATAGCAGTCAGACTTACGTAATCTTTGCTGAATACGGATCCTACGGAGCAAAACCTCCCGCACCGTTTGCGCAGAAATAATCCAGAGGAGCCTTTAAGAAAACCTCTATTCGTCTTTAGTCCTCCCTCCAAACTAAATGCATTTACAGCGGTGTCTGTTGGATCACGAACTCAGGAGATCTGTTAGGGGAAAGAGCTTCGTCAAAAGAGCACGCGTGTGGGCTTTGGACGATGCAAATCAGTTATTTCGCAGTGACCGCAGCTCGGCCGCTGGCCAGCGCACAACACCTTTTTTAGACATAGGTAATAAGCAGGAAACAAATCGGTTATTTCGCAGTGCCCGCAGCTCTGCAGCTGACCAGCACACAACACCATTTTTAGTCATAGGGAATAAGCAGGAAACAAATCAGTTATTTCGCAGTGACCGCAGCTCGGCCGCTGGCCAGCGCACAACACCTTTTTTAGACATAGGTAATAAGCAGAAGCAGGAAACAAATCAGTTATCTAGCTGAACAGACGCAGCTCAGTGATACACGTAACAACGGTTTCAGATTATGTCACTAAAACCCAACACTCTCTTGGTAAACGCAACCTCTCAGAGACTTGTATAAAAATGCCCCATCCAGTGCAATGCATTCACGGGATGAAAGCTCATCATGTCAGAAGCAGCACGGGTCGTAACTAACGCTCAGATTCACGCCGATGGCCACAGCATAGGGTCCACGCAGACGCTACAGCACGGCACGCGTTTCGCTGGTAAGTCCGCTCTTTAAATTAATATAATGTAACGATTATATGTCTTAGTTCTTCCAACCGGGTCTGTTTAGGACGCTGAACACACAGCGTAGGGGAATCCCTCCGTGACGTTTTAGGGAATCCTGTCTCTGACGTCATGTGATGGTGTAGGATTGTCACGGCAGTATCATAATATATTTTTAATTATTTTTCAGACCTCGCAGGCCGCAACCTCGATGACATTGTGTTGACACAGACGGATTTAGGTGATATTTACTTTCATTTTCTAAATATATCCGCGATAAAATCCTAATACATCATTCTAAACATGTTTCTTTTTTTTTCTTTTTTTTTCCTTTTAGACTTTTTAGATGGACTCAGCCAAAACTCATATCAAAACCCTTACCAACAGCTCAACACTCGCCAGCCTGCAGTTCGCTCTGACACTGCAGCGGGGGGAATTCAACGTGTAAACAAGTTGCGTCGAAGCCGGCCCAGAAGCGAAACCCGTCAAGAGTCCAGCCCTAAACGAGAACCGGTACAAGTCATAGATCTGGTTACCCCTTTACCGGTTCGCCGACCTCTCTTCTCTCAGACATCGGCACCCGGGATTCTGCCGGCAGCCCCGAAACCTCGCCAGCCGGCCACGGCTGCTGTACAAACCTCCCTGCAAAACACTCTCATCCGAACGACTCCATCAGCAAATCCAGCAACACCTCGTAAGTTTACTATTCTTTATAACTCTGAAAAAACGTAGTTTTGTGCACAGCAAGTGTGGGTTCCAAACCCTGGTAAACCTAAATCTATTGGTTTTTCCTTCTTATGTATTTATTTCTGCTGTAACCAATGTATGCGTGTAACGCGCTCCGCTTAAAAGCAATGTTTCCCGTCTGCAGGAAGAGATCCCCCAGCTGCTGCTGCTGCAGGAGACAACACTGAGTTACACGTGACAAGCACACCTCCATCAAACGGTGAGTTACACATTTTATTTTTTCTCTTCATTTATTTTTCTTCATTTATTTTGTTATAGTCTTAAATTAAATGATTAAAGTAGTTTTCTGTACGGTTCAAACTTACTGTATGTGTGTGTGTGTGTGTGTGTGTGTGTGTGTGTGTGTGTGTGTGTGTGTTGTTCTGCTATCTTACTGAGTACATTCTACAAAGTGAGGACATGTTGGATGTTCCTCATGTGTGTGTCTGTGTGTTTGAATCAGACCTCTGCTCCTTGCACCCTCTCACCATTTTTCACCTATATGCTGTATAATTAGCCTTCTTATATATAAATTAATATATATATATATATTAATATATTTAATTTTGTTTATTTACTTATTTAATATATAATTATACTTTTTTTTTGCAGCCCTTGATGCAATCCAGAGAAGACCCAACCTTGTTGAACTATGTTCTACTCTTGAGAAATTCCACCAAGTAATTCCGATTCTCGTCAAGAAAGTGGTTACGCTTCGAAGACTTGTTGCGGGTAAATCTTAATTTCAACTAATTTCTATACCATACAATAAATAATATGAATAAATCCCTGTGTCCCTCTTTACTAAATGTCAGTATTTACAACTAGTTTATTATATCGTAATGAATCAGCGTTTTTTTTTTTCCTTCCACATATGAATTTACTATTTTTCTACATTAGGGTACCGCATAATAAAGTGAATAAAACCTATGCGTCCTTCTTTTCTTCATTATATCATAATGAATCAATGCATTTACCTATTTCTATGTATGAAACAATTTCTTCTAAAATTAGGTTACGTATAATAAATTCCTGTTCATACTATACAATAAATATCTATAAGTACAATTATGATATCATTAAATTTTCACCTCTTCTTATATATATATATATATATATATATATATATATATATATATATATATATATATATATGAAACCGCCTTTTTTTTTCTAGAATTATCTTGTAATATAATAAATGAATCTTTTATTCTATCCTAATTATAGTTGTTCTCTTCTATTGCAGAATCGGACTCCATCATTCAACAAATCCCGTTCTACGATCACGAGGCTACCTACTACTGCTTGAAATCTGAGGAGCTTCTGAAAACCTGCACGTTTCTCCTGAAAGAAATCTCCAAGGCCTCGACACTACAGTAGAGTTAACCTTTTAAATTGTGACCTCTGTAAACATGGATAGTCAGCAAATGAGAGATGCTTTGTATCAAATTGTTCAAGCTGTGAATGAACTCCGTAATCTCCCTGTGCAGCCTGCAACCGAATTTTTCAATCTAACCCCAAATTCCCCCGTTAGAATTCAGACGGGTCCGGATTGGGATCTTGAACGGTTACTATCTGTAGAACGAGCCATCGAACGAATAAACGATTCTCTCTCTCAACCATCCTCACCTCAAAATAATTCGTTAGAGTTTCAACAGGAAGTTACAAATGTTTTAAACGAAATCACACAAATGGTTAATGAGCATCAAAATCACCCTATTCAACATGTGTCTGATTCTTTCAATGTACCTCCACATTCGCCATCCAGGTTAGAACAAGCGATCCATCAATTAAATGTTTCTCTCTCTCAAACATTTAGCCCAAATCCTACAAATGCTGAGTCTCAGCAACACGGTGGGGCTCTTGTAGAAAACGGTGAACAAAATCCCTCTGGTTCTTCCAATACTGCTTTGCCAAATCCCACATCCAACCAGCCTCAACAGCCATCTCTCATTGCACCCGATCGAGCAGATCAACCCTGCACCAGTCATGGACAGTCAGCTGTAAACGGCTCTGAACATACTCTTACACCCAGCATTCAACGTGATAGTTTCAATGTTACAGAAATAAGACGTCATTTCAACGTGACTACCACGCGCCCCGGTGACGTCCCCAACCCCGCTGAATTTTACGCCCAAATCTATGATATTCTCATCGAGCTTGCAGAGTCAGCCGCTCGCCTTGCCTCTCGTACCGATATTATTCAGTTAGAAATCAGCGGGGAAGGATTTTCTCATCATACAATCGTTCAGGTAAATGGTGAAGGGGATTCAATTCTGCATGCATTTCAGGAATTTTTAGACGGTTTAACGCAGTCAAACGCTGAATTGCCAGACAACTTAGAACTGATCCTTCAGGTTGTAAGAAACCCTCATGGAGGTGTCAAACGTAAAGCTGATAAAACATTGGACTGTGAACTGATTCGTAAAAAACGTCGACATTTGTATATCGTTACCAATCGTTCTGATCAGCTATGTTTTTCAATCAGTCTTGCCCATCTCTGTAACCCGGCTTTTACAGATGCCCAAGCCGTGCAGCAAGCCATGCTTTGGCAACGCTCAGCGGGGCTCACTGAGCAAACCCCCGTCACTTTCAGTGACGTGCAAAAATTTGAAAAGATTGTCAACCGGAAAATTGTCGTTTTCTATAAAGATAGCAAGGATGCACTGCTTCGTAAATTCGAGACCGACTTTTCAGATCGTTCAAACCCTCTTTTTCTGCTTCTGTTCAAAAACCATTATTATGGAATAAAAAGCCTGAAAGGTTTCATCGGAGCCAAGCAAATTTGCAGCTACTGCTTTAGCGGTTTCCAAAACATCAACAGGCATAACTGTGAGGGTCGTTGTTCAGTCTGCCTCGATTTGAACTGTACTCTCCAACAGTACAACTCTGTACAATGCACAGATTGTAACCGGATCTGTCGTAATTCATTCTGCTTTGATAAGCACAAACAACCCACAATGAGACCTAACCTCGGGAAGCATGTGAGTAACTGCGAAACCACTAAATTCTGTCCTCTGTGTAAAAAGCTATATGATCTAGCAGCAGGCGGGGGTAGCAAACCTCACGAGTGTTCGATAAAATGCAAGGTCTGTCATCAGAAAGTGTCTGGCGGAGCTGATGTAACGTTAAACGAACACCAGTGTTACATTCAACCCACACTGACAGACCGTCAGCTCGGCAATAAACTAGTTTTTTTTGATTTTGAAACTTTTACTGATCAAACCGGTAAGCACATTCCATTCCTTGTCTACGCAAAAACTTTGGCAGGAGATGTCTGGTACTCTTACGGATTGAACTGTGTGAGGGATTTTCTGCTCCATTTTAGGAGACCCCTGTATAAAGGTTCCACTTTCTTAGCCCACAACAGTCGTGGGTTTGACTCTTACTTGATTCTGAGTGCAATGGTTCAGCTGGGTATTAAACCGTACCTCATCACACAGGGGAGTAAAATCCTCTGTTTTACTGAACCTGATTATTGCTTGAAATTCATCGACAGTCTTTCATTCCTTACCATGAAACTCAGTCAAATGCCAAAAGCATTAGGCTTCACCGATCACTGTAAAGGGTTTTTCCCTCACTTGTTCTCCTCTGAGAAGACTTTAAACTACGTGGGTCCGCTTCCTCCCCCCAGCTTCTATGGGGTAGAGCGCATGAATCCCGCTGAACAGGAACGGTTTTCCACTTGGTACAGCGAGGCTTGTAAGCAACCCTTTGACTTTCAGAAAGAAGCTCTTTATTATTGTCAAAACGATGTGGAGATTCTTTTCAAGGCTTGTGTGAAATTCAGAGAAGAGTTCTTTAAAGAGACGAACGTGGATCCTTTAAAGTCCATCACCATTGCCTCAGCTTGTATGAAAGTTTTCACATCCAATTTCCTCCCTCCTAACACTCTCGCGATCCCCTCCCCGGTGGATTACCGGCGGCAGTGTAAGACATTTTCAGACGCGTCCATTCAGTGGTTAGAATGGGTGGCTTTGGAACGCGGCATTTTCATTCAGCATGCGCTGAATAAAGGTGAAATGACGGTCGGTCCCTATCAGGTCGATGGATACGCTGAGGTTCAAGGGGTGAAAAATGTGTTTGAGTTCAACGGGTGTTTTTACCACGGTTGTCCCACTTGCTTTCCACCCGACCAGACCTGTCCTCTCAGGGGCGTTTGCTTTGAGGCGATCTACTCTGCTACCACTGAGAGAGCCAGGTTATTGCAGTCGGCTTACGGTGTGCAATTAGAAATCATGTGGGAACACGACTGGATTCTGATGAAGACATCGCACCCAAGTCTCAAAAGGTTTCTGCAGTGTTTCAACGCACCGGAGCCTCTTTCCCCGCGACATGCCTTATACGGCGGTCGCACCTGTGCTCTCAGACTCCGGTACATGGCTGGGGAGGAGGAATCAGTTCATTATGTAGATTTCACCTCGTTGTACCCGTACGTTAACGCAAATTGCCCCTACCCTCTCGGGCACCCCAAAATCATTTGCAAAGATTTTGACGATCCACGTAACTATTTCGGGTTCATCAGGGCAACTGTGTTTCCACCCCGCGGTCTGTTTTTCCCCGTTTTGCCGTACAAGACATCTACCGGTAAACTTGTGTTCACTCTCTGCCGTGCTTGCGCCGAAATTAACTACCAGACAGGTCCTTGCAGCCACTCTGACCAAGAGAGAGCGTTGACGGGGGTATGGGTAACCCTCGAATTCAACAAAGCTCTTGAACTCGGTTATCGTCTCGCTAAAATCACAGAGGTTTGGCATTTTGAAAAACAAAGCAGTTCAATCTTTAAACCGTATATCCACACTTTTCTCAAGGGTAAGCAGGAAGCTTCAGGTTTCCCTGCTGAAGCGACGGACAAGGAGAGCAGGTTAGAATATGTGGCAGACTACAAACGTAACCAAGGCATCCAGCTGGATGTGGAGAAGATCGAGGTCAATCCTGCTAAAAGGCAAGTGGCTAAACTGTGTTTGAACAGTTTTTGGGGGAAATTTGCACAGAGAAACGACCTGGCCCAAACTACCATTGTGAAAGAGTCCAATGAGTTTTTTAACTTCCTGTTTTCAGGTAAATATACTGTGAGCTACTTTCACTTTCTGAACGATGAGATGTGTATGATTCAGTGGAAATACAACAAGCGATGCATCTCTCCCCCCAACAAGGTGAATAATGTGTTTATCGCAGCATTCACTACGGCACACGCGCGGTTGAAACTCTTCACCTGTCTCGAACGACTTCAAGAACGCGTTTTGTACATTGACACAGACAGCCTGATCTATGTGGTTAAACCGGGTCAGACCTCCCTCGAGCTGGGAAATTATTTGGGGGATTTAACCGATGAACTTTCAGGTGACTCGATACACCAATTTGTTTCAACAGGCCCCAAAAGCTATGCTTACCAGACAAGAAAGCAGAAAAAAGTTGTGATGCGATGTAAAGGTATCACTCAAACTCAGGAATGCAGTGAGAGGGTGAATTTTGACAGCGTGAAAGACCTGGTACAAGGCTATCTGCAGGGGTCTACAGGGGAGGTTTTAGAAGCTCCGCAGCATACCATCAGGAGGGATAAAAGAAACTTCCAGCTTCAAAATGTGACATTTCGGAAAAAGTTCCGCGTGGTGTATGACAAGAGAAGGCTTTTTCCTGACGGAACAACTCTCCCTTTTGGTTACTAAAAAGGTTAACTGAGAACAATGTCGCTCTCTGGTGAAACACAGGAGATTGAATTTGACCCTAGATTCAAAACCCCTTTTTCATGTCTGATAGTGGGTCCGAGCGGGTGTGGAAAATCTTTTTTTGTTAAAAGTGTTTTGCAGAATTGTAACCATGTTATGGATGTTGTACCTGTAAATATTGTATGGATTTACACATCTCTTCAACCCATGTACGCTGAATTGCAGAGAACCAATAAAAGGATTAAATTCATCGAAGGACTACCTCATTCTTTTGATGATGAAAATCTGTTTCCTCCTGATCAGAATCATTTGGTTATATTGGACGATGTAATTTTCCAGGCTTCGGAGCATCCAGAAGTGGTCAAGATTTTTACGCAATACAGACATCACAGAAATATGAGCGTGATGATGTTGACTCAGAATGTGTTTCATCAAGGCAAGTATAGTCGTACCATCAGCTTAAACACTAATTATATGGTGTTGTTTAAGAACCCCAGAGATAAACTGCAGCTGAATATATTGGCCCGTCAGATGTTCCCGTCAGAGAAAACGTTCTTTATGGAGAGTTTTCAAGACGCCACCAGAGAACCCCATGGGTATTTAATCGTGGATCTGACTCCCACTTGCCCAGATCGTTTCAGACTGAGAACAGGAATGCTCCCTGGTCAGTGGCCCGCTGTGTATTTACCCAAGTTAAATTAATTCATCATGTCGACGCGCATAAAAAGGAACGCACCTCTATTCAGAGCTCTGTATCACGCTACCCCTCAGAAACGGAAAGACATTCTCGCTCACTGCTCACCGGATTTTCTTAAAGCCTTGTGTGAAATAGCTCTGAATATCTTAAAAGGTAACGTTAAAATATCTCCTCCTCAACATAAAAAACTGGAAAAGCAGAAAAAGATTATCAGACTGCTGGCTGATAAAAAAACGGGTTTAAAACGCAAACAGTTAGCTCTGAAAAATCAAACGGGTGGGTTTATTCTCCCCCTGCTGAGTGTTGTGGCCCCTTTAATCGGAGAGGTGGTGGGGGGTCTCATCAGGAGATGAGAAAATGTCTCTTAGGACGGCACAAAAGATGTACCTCGTTTCTCCACATCACTTCAAACGTTTCACCCCGTCAGAACCTTCTATCAGAGAGGCGGCTGAAGAGGATTTGGATTCTAAAATGAGGGAGATATTGAATGAACCGGGACTGAGTTCTTATGAAAAAATTAAAAGGTATAACGCTCTGCTGCAGAGATATCTGACTCTAATGAAACAAGGTCAGCTGGAGGAACCACAAATGACTTTAACTTTGCAACGTAACCCGATGCCTGAAAATAATGGGGTTGACTCTACAGGGTTTACACCCTCTCCTGTTGAATTGGACGAAACCGCTGACGAAATTCTAAAAGCTCTACCTAACAGAGATCGCAAAAACGCAAAATACATATTGAAAAAGTTATCCGAAAGTGGTGGTAGTTGGACGTCCAAGGGTGAATTTGTTTATCAGGATCGTGTGATGGGGGGCTCACATCTGGTCGATTTGCTTAAAAATCTTCAGCTCCCGTTCAAGAGGAAAACACAGACACCGGAACCTGTAGGCTGGACCTCGTTCTTGGCTGCCTTGAAGGAGCTAAACATCCCCGTGTCATCAGTCAGTAACCCGCAAGCCCGCGACCAATACATACGTTTGACTGAAACAGCTGTATCGGAGAAGAACGTTGATAAACCTGTCATGAAACGAAAAGGAAAAATCGGACTGTCCCCTAAATTCTCAGGAATAGACTTTATGGATCCCACCCCTGAGAAAGGACCTGCTCGAAGCAAGAGAGTCAAGAAAACCCCTGCATGGTTGACATTTTCACCCTAAAAGTCTGTATGAAATGAAAACTCGTGAAATAAAATTTTGTAATAAAGATACTTTTATTACTTCAAATTATTGATGCATACAGTGTTTTTATTTTAGACAAGTTACAGTTTGTAACAATCTTTAAACATTTGTAAAGAACAGGTTCCATGATTAAACGAGCACGAGGTCCTCTTTTTGATACATCGCTGATATTTTTTCACAAAATCAAATACCCTCACATCATTTTTATAAACATCATCCTCATGAGTAGCCAATATATCGTGCATCGATAACCCACAGGCTTTATGACAAAGATAATAAACACAATGGTGACCGCATACGGTGGATAGAGTGTCTTGAAGTTGACGATTATGGTACAATATTTTCGACGATCTGTTTTTCAAAAATGATACTATGCTTTGGGGATAAAATTCAAAATCCGGAGGAAATCCGTAAGAGTCGAAAAAGGTGGCTTCATCATTTTCTTCCAAGGTCAAAGCCAGCCAGTGTTCTCCAGGCATGTGTGACGGATGAGTGTTGACGATAAAATAGGCCGGTCCTCTGTAAGTATGTCTGAGTAGCGGGAGCTGATCACATGCCCAAACACCACAAAATAAGTCCCCCAGCAGGTGATGCATCAGGCTCTCCAGTTCGTGGTTATTCATGTTAATAAAAATCCACCAGGACCTGCCTTTTTGAGTCGATTTCCAAAATTGAGTCGTAACATGCGTACACAATCAGGGTGGTAGTGTGAGGCAGCGGAACTCTGAATCTCATTTCCAGTCTCAAATTTCCGTTACACACCGGTGACAGAGCATCAGCGTCTTCGCTCGGATTGAGATTAAAGACAAACAGGGAATAACCCTCGCTAAATTCCTCACGAGCGATGCTTAAAGGAAGGTCTTTTAAATGACGACCTGTAGCCGTGAACATGTTGTAATATTCCCTCACTGAAATACCCTCGTTGAAATGAGGTTGAAACGCTTTGGCTGGGACCTGTCTGCCGTCTTTGCAGAGAGCTAAATATTCCACATCCATATGCTTAAAGTTGAAAGGGGACATGCTTCTCCTTCCGGTGAACGCCTCGTGGTTTACCATACCTAAAACTACATATTTAGGCATGGTTCCTAAAAACAGATTCTCCTGTGTACATATCCTGGAATTTTCAGGGATAGAATACGTTTTCACATTCACGCGCGAAAGAGGATAGAGGGCATTTCCTCTCATTAATGCTGATGCGTGCCCTAATCGGATAGCTGGGGAGACTGAAACTTTTTTCACAAAAAGCGATGCCCCCAGAATTTTCAGTCGGAAGGTTGAATCACGCGGTCCCATGAGAGAGAACGCGTCACTGGCTCTGGTTAGTTTAACCCTCATGTCGACAGAATTCAAGAGGAGTCTTTCGCAGAAGAAAATATCTGCATGAAGCGGTCCCATCAGGTGTAACTCTCTGGAATTAGCGGTGAAAGCGGCTCTCTTGTTCATCCCCGAATTTGGGCCATCGACCATGACAATGGAGTCAATAGCCCCCGCCGTATCTTTGTAAAAGAGGCCTGCGCTAAATTGGCTCTTTAATGTGTCTTCCGAATAGTTGAGCAAAGTTTCAATCATTGCTCTGTATGGGTGAGTCGCGCTACTCTGTGAAATTAACCTGTCTCCCAGAATAACGTCGCATTGACTAAACATTGTATTCAGTGGGTAATTTATCAGCCCGACGGCTGCATCGTTTGCCAGGTTGCTTCCATCTGCGTTGGTGATCTTTAGACGGACGTGCAGCAAAGTATCGTTCAAATCCAAGTATTTCTCTCCATCTCCAGGAATAAAAAACTCGATCGGACCGGTATCTGTAATCGCTGACACCGGTAATATTTCGGTGTAGACCTTATCTTCGATAGATAGCTGTGTCATGGGGGCTGAAAATAAGTCAAGTTCTGCCAGGGTGCATTCTGATGATTTCCGATGTAAAAGAGTCATGATTGATTGTTATTGGAAACTATTAATTCAACTAAATATATCCTTGTGTGCAGCGGACTTCCTCCCTCTAGCTCTGCTCTTGCCGACTGATTTCTTCTTTTTACGCGGCACAAGTATTTGTGAACGCCAAACACGTTGCCCCGGAGGTCTTTTTCTAGCTCTTCTTGATAAAACCAAAACCCCCGACCCCTCCTGGTTATTCACACCCTCGTGCGAGCCGGTTATTTTCGTCATAGCTTTCCCTATGACATCAGACGCGATATTTGTGGCTGCCTTTTTCAGATGCGGTTTAGCAATAGCGAAGCCGGATTTAACTAAGGGTGATACAAAGCGAAATAATTTTGAAAATATGGATCCTATCCCCCGACCGTACATAACGGGGGCTCCATAGAAACCGGGTAAAGCACCCCCCACTTGTCCCTGGTAATAGGAAACAAAGCGGTGTGGGTCGTCCCTCAGATTCATCTGAATCGTTTTGTTGATTCTCGCGGCCTCTTCCTCACGTTTTAGAACGATGCAGCGTTGTCGATGCGACTGGTTACACAGCTATGAATGATTCCGTGAACAATCGTGTGTGTTTTTATAAGCACAATCTGTTTCACCTGAATGCTCGGTGTGAGGCAGTGGGTCTGAAATGCAGTTTCACGATGCACTTTCCATATGTAAATTTCACAGGGGTGTTCTGATCCGTTTTAATTTCGACTTGTATATTTTCAATATGTCTCTTGGCCACCGGGATATAGTAGGGGTTATGAAAGGTTTGTGTGATAATATCTCCAAAGACACCCTGGACCTGAACTGTCTGCAGGAGGGGGGCGTGAGCGTCCCCCACCATCTGTGGGGCTACAATGTCGCTGTAGAAATACAGATGGTATAAACCGGCCTTAAAATCTATTGGGTGAGGGGCATGCCAGTGGTCGAATTTGATCCATTCTCCGGGCTCCGTGCCGAGCATGTAGGCCAGCGGCGCGTGAAAACGTAGGTGGTACTGAGCGCCAGCCTGGTAGGTTAGTATGTTTGCGAGTCGGTTAACTTTAAAAAAAATATCTGTATCTACCTTTCTCAGATGGACTTCAATCTCTGTGATAAGCTGATTCAGATTATTGTAGTATCCGTGTCCAATCTGTATGCGTTGGACTTTTTCCTCGCCCGCTTTCCGCAATTCAAAATAAGCTTTTTCTGAGGGGACGTTGTGCCATGTGTGTGGATAAGAAACCTCTGTCAACGCCACTTGCCACTGACCTTGTAAATTAATCGGCTCGGCTAAATCCACACGGAAACTCGATATGTTATTATCCTTAAAAACGTTGAGGCTAGCGTTGGACGGCAGCGTCAGATAAAATCCCTGCTCCTCAGTTATGGGGTCCATGCTGCAATGTCGGTCATCGGTGAGCAACGCTTTCTTTTATACATCACACAGGTCTTCGGCTCTTACCCAGCTATTGAATTTCTCCGGCCAATTTTTCCAGCGTACTAAGACCTGTTTGACTCCTCGCACGGTACGTTTGTTTAATATCTCACCCACTTGATACATTTTGTTTTTTATCATTTTCACCTTTTGAAGCTCCTCTATGTAAAAAGAACCCTGGACGGGCTCTCCGTCTAAATCTTTCAGTTTGAAGACGGGGGGCGATCGTTGTATCACTTCTGTAACTGTAAAAATTTCATCCGTGAAACTCTGTTCATATTTCTTGTCAAACACCCCACGAACCTTGGAGATTCTGACATGGTCGCCTGGTTTAAACGCTATCTTGAATTTTGTACGTCGTTTGGAATTAACCCCATACAGATTTTGAAACACTTGAAAAGCGTTACTAACGGTGACTTCGATAGGCGCCATTTTAATACTTGAATGATAGCTGTGGTTGTAGCTTTTGAGCAGATCCTGAAGCACGTTTAGATATCGGAGAGTGTTGTTTGCGGTAAAATATCTCCACATTCTTGATTTTAATGTACGATTAAACCTCTCAACCACCGACGCTTTTATTTCACTAGCCGTGGAAAAATGCTCAATACTGTTTTTATCCATTAACGCTTTGAATGATTTGTTGAAGAATTCTTTTCCATCATCCGTTTGAAGTTTCTTTGGAATCTGACTCTCTTTTAAAACGGATTCAAAAGCTTTTACGACTTCAGAGGCTGTTTTCCTTTTTAAAGCCCTGGCATAGGCTCTTTTGGAAAATACGTCGATAACGGTTAATAAATAATTGTAACCGTCATTTTCTTTGGACAGGCTCTGCATATCACACAGATCGGCTTGGAATTGCTTCAGAGGCCCGGTGACAAACACTCTATTTCTAGGAAATCTAATTCTCGCGGGTTTATGCAAAGAATAAGCATCTTGTTCCGCTAAAAAGCTTTGAACCTTTTCAACCGGTACCTTCTCACCCGTTTCACTTTCCATAGCTCTCTGTAATCTATCTACCCCACCGAAAGAACCGGGGTGCGAAGGCATGTAATATACCCGTTTCATTAACTTTTCTTCAGCCATACCTTCCTACATACATGTAGTGATGCTGAATGAAGGACATGAGGAATGCGGTTGGGTTTTATATATATTTTTATTACCATTCATTTATTATATCACATTGTAGAAAACAATCATTTCATATATATTAAAGAAAACATACATGCACTGGATTTCAGCACCCCCTCCAGTACTGCAATGCTGCTTCAAGCTGATCTCTGAATTCAGAGCTTTCTTGGACGACCTGACCACACACCTCGTCGATGGGGTTATGCACCTGCTTGACCAGTGTCAATTCGTAGAGATAGGCCTGTGCGACGGCGTTGACTGTGTCGTTGTCTTGGTGGATGTTGCGAGCGGCTAAAAACTGTTGAATGGCTCCGATGAAACGTGCGTTACAAAGCACTGGCATTACACGGTAGTAATTACTTTCAAAGAACCCGTCCTCAAGCTGCTCGAAACATTCATGGTCTCTCTGACTTGGACGATCATTGATGCATCCGTAGCAATTATCACGCATGTACTTGTTGATCGCTGAGCTCAAAAGATGGTGCACCACAGTTTTCACCGCTCTGATGAAGCCGAAGCGAATCCAGCCGTCGTTTTCATCCGCCCCGCTGTCACCATCTGGTTGCCCGGAGGGAATTTGCGAGTCCTCGGGCTGAGAAGCTTCCAGGGAGGCCGCATCTCCTTGGCCGGAGGGAAGTTGCGAATCTTCCTCCTGGGTCTCTAACAGAGACGGCATGGCTGGAAGCCTGGCTGGAAGCGCAGAATTCTTATCCCTAAAAACAAAGTACTCGTGGCGTACTTGCACACCTCCGCGGGCACTGGCCCAGTCCTCGATATGCTTCTGCAGCGATGTGAGTAGACTCTCGCTGTCGCTGTCGCTGTCGCTGTCGCTTTGGGGATAAGATGATTCAGGGGTTGGCGAGGGTGGGTGGTACGGCCCCGGGAAGAATTTGTCGCTGTCCGGGGAGCCGTGCTGCGGTGATGCTGAAGCGGTTGAACCTGCTGAAGGAGACGGCGGTGGAGTAGGAGCACTGCTATCCGTGTAGTTCTTCATGGTCTCAGATGTTAGAAGTCTGGTCAGTGAAGTTGCACGGAGTCCCGGAGGTTTTTTTATACTGAGAGGAGGTGTGGTTCACTGTGATAGGGGCGGTATCGGCTGTTGTGAGAGGGTTGGTCTAAAAAGTCAGCGCTTTCTTAACCGCCAAAATGTCTCTCCAGTTGCGACATTCATGAAACAGCGTTGAAATCCGATCTCCTATTGCAGCCATCTTGTCACGCCACGCATCAAAGGGAATGGTTAACAGAGTTCTGAACACGCCACAGTCTGAATTATAATAGTCAAGCACAAAAATAACCGTTTTATCTTGAGCCTGTCTCAGACTTGCACGGAAAAACCATCGACCGGTAACCCCCGTCTTTGATTGCCATGTTGCCGTCAAGATCTTATGTGTTGAATCTGTGTCAGTTTCATTCAGGAGGGTCTGCACCCGCTTGCAGCGCTTAGTGGCGGGTGAATCCATGATCCCGTCCTCAGTTTCTTGATTCACAGCTGTGTCTGCTGCGTTCGAATCTTGAGGGTTTAGTCTGCGGAGCATGACGAGTCTCAGAACAGCCCAATCGTTTGAGGTTAGCATGCACAAGGAGTGGATAGTCTGCAGCTTGTCGGCTCCTTCATCCAGCTGATACAGACACATATCGCCGGTTTCGTACTTGAAGACGTATCCCCATCTACCGCGAACTCCATAGGGTTCCAAAGACCATTCTTCTTGCAGAGGTAAGGCCGGAGGCATCTGAGTTCTGCATAGAGACAGCGTAGCCTTGCGAGGGGTCTGCTGAGCTTGCCCTACACCGCTCTCATAGTTGTAGATCGTGACGGGTGTGTCAGAAATAATAGATTGGAGTTTGGTTGTTTCGGACGCCATGTTGAAAAGGATTCAATCGCTATCGAGGCTTGAGAAAGGGCCTTATACAATGAGAGAAGCGATCGGGGCGGGGTGAGGGGGTGGGCGGGACTTCCGCTTTCTGGAAGTGGGGGAGGGGTGTGAATTTCGGAAGTGGGGGATGGGTCCGGAAATGGGTGGGGGATGGGTGTGAAATCCGGAAGTGGGGGATGGGTCCGGAAATGGGTGGGGGATGGGTGTGAAATCCGGAAGTGGGGCATGGGGCCATCGACTCGATCAATTTGTATAAATGAATTAAATAATTGGATGTATATAAGATAAATTAAAATAATTGGATGTATTAAAGGAATTAAATAATCAATATAGTAAAATGAATGGTTTATATTAATAATGTCATATAGGCGGAAATGGAGGCGGGACATCCGGCAAGTTGATGGATTATTTATCCGTCAACTCGATTAATTAAATTTTGACATAAATTTGATATCAATTAATATAAATTTTATATCAATTAATATAAATTTGATATCATTTAATATAAATTTTATATCATTTAATATAAATTTTATATCGATTAATTATTGCTTAAGATGAGAATAAATCTTTATATCGTTTAATATAAATTTTATATCGTTTAATATAAACTTTATATCGTTTAATATAAATTTGATATCGTTTAATATAAACTTTATTTCGATTAATTATTGCGTCATCTAAGGGTCAATTAAAAAATAAGCCCCGCCCCTTTTTAATCGCCCCGCCCCTTTTTAATCCATCAAAATCGGATTAAAATTTGACATAAGGTGTCTCCTATGTCTCTCTCACGTGCACAGTGCAGGGTTTCCGCCACACCGTACCATAAGCCTAGCGGGCCACCCCTCCCCCCCCCCCCAACCACCAGGCTAAGCGTTGTTTGTTTACTTGAAATGCCTCCATGTTTGAGAACAACTTCAAAGCAGACATTTTCCATCTGGGAGAAAATTTTCCGTTATGCTAACGCACCAGCTGTTATTAGCTCGATGCACACTGTGTCCACATTGCGCCCCTCCTTCAACCTGTATGATATAATGCAATTTCAATGTCCTATGAATTGCTTTATGCATCTGTTAAGATAATGGGACCCGGGGGCATCAGGCGTGTGTGTGTGTGTATTTGTTTGTTTTCATGTGGCTTGACTTGTGATTGGCAGTCAGCTTGGAGCAACAGAAACCATTCCCAGTTGCATGAGAATGTATCCGCAGCAAGAGGAAATGGTAGAATTACTCACTTAGGGCACTCAGTTCTTCGTTCAGAAGTTCCAGTACAGACAAGCCTGCGCGTGGACCTCCTCCTCCACTGAACTGAGAAATTAACAAATAAGTTAATGAAGTAATTTGGTTCAGTTTATTCTTTTGAACGTTTGATTGTTTTGAATTAACTACTCATGAAAAACATAACACTACCGCTTTTTTTCTTCTGCCAGCTGCAGGTGGTTTTTTAAACAGGCGCTGTAAAGTAGTGCCCACAGCTCAGAGATGTGAGGCCATGTGGACATGTTCATAAACAATTGTGTTTTATTAAATGGACATTTTGGAATATTTTGTGAGATGTTTGGAATTATTTGTAAATTATTGATAATAGTATAAAAATTGTGAACTGTGTTAAATTTTTTCATTTAAGAAAATAATTTCATTTATTAGTTTTTTTGTACAGATGTTGTAAGGAGCAGATTTTCAAATTTGCAAAGATGTTATGATACCGTCTTTTTAAGGCTCAATTTATTGTTTTGAATTCTAAGACAAAAATATTAAAAGGAGCAATAAGCTGAATTTCACCACTGGCTCTGTCTGTAGACCAAAACAAGATGTGTAACAATCCATGACTCTCTCTACCTCGACTCTAGCTACTTTCCCCTCTCCTTCTTACCCGTCACCTTGTATGCAGGTATTTGCAAAGAATATATACACAGCAAAAAAGCATCACTTTTTAAAGTAACATGTCCACTAAATAAGTTGTAACAGCACTGTGGCATAATAAATGGCAAATGTCAGGGCTTAGAGTTATTACCCTCTTACTTCAGTTGTTCATTTTTGGTTGCTTGAGGATGAAGAATGTTCCATGTGTTCAAAGCCAAATTCAAATTATATTATAGGACAAGAAACTACGTTGATTAATAAGATGTTAGAGTTTTATAGTGTATACTGAATGTTTTATTTTTTTACTTTTTACTTAATTTATTCAGAGCAGAGTTTTGAGTTACAATAATTTTTGATGATTATTTAATATTTTCTATCCTGGTAAGCCATGATGCAAACCATAATACTCCAACGGGATAGGCCTAAATCGTTTTTGGTTCGGTCCCAGTCAGTTGAGGTGGGAGCGGGACAAGATGGATTCTTGTGTGTTTGTGAAGATTTCAGGTTTCCTTCTGCCTTAGCTAATAAGTATGAGGCCTGATCTTGTTTTTATTCTTGCATCCCTGATCTTGGCATCTCTTGAATCCCTAAAAGTCATAACAACCCTGCATTTTGCCACTAGGAGCGCTTCCACCAGGGATGAGGAGGATAGTTTTAACGCCCCTGATCTGATGTACAGTCCAACAGATGCTGGTGAAGATTCTCAGCCATCCAGGTCATGGTCATTCCAAAAAAAGTAAAAAACAAGGCAACTGGACTTGTTATCCGTAGTAGAAGACGTTTCGCTTCCTCTCCAGGAAGCTTTCTCAATTCAAAAAGTCTGGAGTAATGTGGAGTAACCAACTTTATACCAATGCCAAACAAAGGCCTTGTAATGGCTTAGATAACATGCAAATTCAACCGAAACAGGTCCACCCCTTAGTAATGGGCCATGCGTCCACAGACGCATGGCCCAACACATGAGAGCTACCTCCTCAGGACAAGACTCTGCTGTCCACCTACAACTTAAGGACAAAGGACACTCTTTTGAGGACCAAAATGTTCACATTTTGGACAAAGAAGACAGATGGTTTGAAAGGGGTGTGAAGGAAGCCATCTACGTTAAGAGAGAAAAACCAACCTTAAACAGAGGAGGAGGCCTTAGGTTCCAACTCTCAAAAACTTACAATACAGCAATAGGATTAATTCCGGCCAATTTTCACCTTAACTCTCACCCTCATTCGGGTAATCAAAACATTGTTTCTTTAAGCCAAGCCAATAACAACCCTAACGACTCCTCGTTACAGAGGAGTGGACCAGTTTCGGTCCAATCTGTTGGCTTAATGGCTTTAACGACCGCCCATTACTAAGGGGTGGACCTGTTTCGGTTGAATTTGCATGTTATCTAAGCCATTACAAGGCCTTTGTTTGGCATTGGTATAAAGTTGGTTACTCCACATTACTCCAGACTTTTTGAATTGAGAAAGCTTCCTGGAGAGGAAGCGAAACGTCTTCTACTACGGATAACAAGTCCAGTTACCTCGTTTTTTACTTTTTTTGGAAAGTCCAACAGATGTGAAACTTGGAGGAATCCCCAACCACCTCCTGACATAGGAGTTAATCTTTCGTGCCACACATTAAACTATATTGAGTGGGAGTTCATACACTATTATATACACAACCATCTGGGAAGCAATCCATGTTGGTATAGCCATGCTTTGAAATTTCTTGGGATTCCAGATTTTTCCATTTTCTTCAACCAGATCTTGGCTCTGCTGTCAGTGCTGCAGATGTTTTTGTGGTCCTCCAATGACTCATCATACCACTTTCCAAGGTACTTGATGGGATTATCCTTTATCAATGTAATTTGTTTCCCTTGGATGACAAACCAGATACTACACAAGCATGTTGACAAAGCAATCAAAAAACACTCAGAAGAGTTGTCCAAGAGCCAAAAAGACTTTGACAAAGGCAGCAACATAGTTTCAAAGAAAACCACAACTAATGCACTCAACTGCAAGTTGCCTCTATGTATGCTCACTATAGAAGAAACCACTACAGAAGAAAATGCACACTGAAGCTCAGTGAAGCTAAGAGCCTTACTGCAGAACATTTGGACAACCCAAAGAAAAATGAACAGATTATGGTCTAGTCAGATGATAACAAGATTTAAGTCTTTAGGTGCCACTGCACACTCCTTGTTTTAAGAACAACATGGTGTGGGACTGTTTTTTTTTGTTCAGGATATGGTACTGGCTGACTTCATATCATTGAAAGAAGGATGAATGTAACAGCACATTCTATTAAAGAATCTAATTATGAAGCAAGGAGGGACTTTTTTGATAATATTTATATACACACAGCCAAGGAAACTCTCAAGTATGTGAGTCCACAGTCCCATTAGAAACCTAGTCAGTGAGATAAATATTGGATTTAAGTTACTTCCCTGCTCTATATTTAAAAATTGGGCATATCTTAAATACTGTTTAGGAGATTGATAGACAAATTATTTTATATTATCCTATAGCGCAGGACTATATTGTTTTTATTATTAGATAATTTTATATCAAGAACTGAAACTTCATAAAGTATCAATGCACAAATAAACCAAGTCAGCTTGACATTCAGCATGGCCACAATAAAAATGTTGCTTAATACAACCCAAATTGATTATTAGAGCTGCTTTTTTTAATCAAATTACATAAAATTATTTACAGAATATAGATCTGTGTTTTCAGACTGAGACAGACTAAATGGCATAAAAGTACATGTGTTAGTGGTTACTCTGCCCAGGGTAAATTATGAGATCATGTAAGGGCAGCCTGGCAGGTACAAATGTCTATACTAACCTTTCTCAGTGGCGGTGGCTGTTGGGTCCACTATTGAATCTATAATTAACTTGTGAGGAAATGTGGGCATTTTTCTATTAAAAGAGACATCTTGTCAATTACAATCCATGCAGAGATATTCACTGAACTTCCTATTGGAAGAAAGGTCAATAGCTCTGTGTAATGAGTAATTGACTCAAGGCAGAGCAGCTCAGGCTCAGACTGCAGTTCTGATCAAGTAGCAAAATGTGATTTATTTCCATATCATTTTCTCTCTCATTTTCTAACGTGTTAGAGAAAATCTGATTGAAGTGCCACTGCTGGGGCCAATTCATCACCAAAAATGACTTTGGAAAATGATGCTTAAATGGGCTGAGTGATGAAAAGAACATGGGTTTTTGAAAATGAACACCGCCACAGATACGGACTAATGACCTGCAAGGCTGAATATTAGACTTAAACAATGGGCTAATGTTTGAGGTCCACTGATGATGGAATGTGGGACAAATAAGAAAATGACAGTAAGTGGTGTTCAAAAAAGGATAAAGCTAGCATGACATTGTTAAAAAGTGTTACAGGTCTCAATAAAGCACGAGTAATTATTTGTTGCTTTGTTTCCACAGACAAATGTTAATCTTAGAAAAACAGTAGTTTTGGAAAATGTACACACACACAAAAGAACAAAACAAGTTATGTTGCTTTCTTGGCTCTGCCAAGGTCAAATATTAAAAAAATAAATTTTTCATTATCAAGTAACTCATATCAAATCAACTTTGTTTTCCAATAAACCATTCACATGGTTGTCATATAGTACTATCTACATATGCTGGTAATTCCATGCATCCATTTTCCGACATGCTTATCCCTGCTGGTGTTGCGAGGGGTGCTGGTGCTTATCTCCAGCTGTCAATGGGCAAGAGGCGGGGTACACCCTGCACAGGTCGCCAGTCTATCACAGGGCATATGCTGGTAATATTTTTACAAATTAATGCATATTTGTTAAAATCCTTCTGTTGTCAAAAGCTTTGTAACATTATTTGGAGAAACTAACGTCCGTAGCTTTTTTTTCTTCAAAAAATGACTAGCAACAAGTTTTTGTGTATTATTAATGACTTTACGTGAAAGCAATAATTTTTCTAGTTGACTGTCTTGAGGCAGCAATGCCAGCAAACGCTGCCATGAGCCCCTTCACACTTCCCTAAGTGCTGTCTCACAGGCAGACAGCTGAAGCTTTGTCCTGAAACCTGCATGCAGTCAGAGCAAAGAGTGCAGATATGAGACTAACTCCACTCTGTTTCCACATTGCAAATGAATCATTCATGTGCAAAGTCTCCCTTAAGCTCCGGTAACGAGGGGGGTGAAAAATCATCCACCTCAAAAGACGCAACCATGGCATAACTACCAGTGTAACTATGCTCACTGTCCATGATTCAATATGGCAAATCAACCTAACTGCTGCTTTCCCCCCATCCTGAACCCGACCCCCCTTCCAGATTCCACCCATGGGTGGAATCTTTCTAATTTGTCTCGGGACAGAAGTATGCTTTTTACATGGGGGTTTACAGGGGTTCAACATATAATTCAACCCCTCCAAAATAAAATGACACATTCCTTCTTATTTATTTACTTACAGTTATGTTGTTTCATTTTAAATCAATGTTTAACTGGATTAAAATACTAATCCATCAAACCAACTTCTGCATTCAGTGCATGTCCCTGGGAGGCCTCATGGGTCTTTAGTTCAAAGAACCCTAAATTGCTAACCATGATTTGTGTGCTCAAGTACGACTAGTTTTTCTTTCTTTTTTTGCTTATATTCTCCAGGGGTCTTCTGAATAGCTGTGGTAAAAGGTATAAGCAGTGTGTGTGAACACACAAGGTACAGCATAAATCAGCCACAAAAAACACACCCAAAAAAAACACGTGGAAGAAGTAATTTTGGGAGAAAAGACCGGAGCAGACTGAAACTGAGGTCAAACCAACAGAATACAGCATTTTAGTACCAAACATGTGAAAATAAAGCTAATGTAAAACTGTAATCAGTAATACAAATAGACCACTTTAAGTTCTGAAGACAATGATTATCCTCATCTCTGTTTGCTTCAGCATCCATGTAAACATTCATCACGGCTTATGGATTGTCAGTCCTATTGTCTGTCAAATATATATCAATTTCAAAATGTACCTGTCCACTAATGTCCACTTCATAAACAACAATTAAATTTCTGTTTGATATTTGTGATAATAATCTCAATATTAGTTGTAATCTGTTGGAAAAACATCCATCAGGTTATTTGAAAGTGCTTCAGAAACTGGGTCGGAATCCTTCAAAAAGCTATATGTCAATTGTGAGTCAAATATTATAAGCATACCATTTTTGATGTTCTAGCAAACAAAAAGCCTCCCTCTGTAAATTAGCTCATGTGAACTTCTCAGGCTGAAGTCACATTTGAAAGCTCAAATGTTATGGTCGAATTCTTGTTCTGGAGCATGCTAGTTGTGGCTTTTACTTTGAAGCAGTTTATATTCTGTAAAGTAAAACAAAAAATACTGGCCTGATAACTGAATAGGAAAAATAATTCATAAGGATTTCGGAGGTAAATAATGTAAAGGTTCGTGCAATTGTATTTTTGAAACTATTCTACTGCTGGTCATGCTGATTGAATATTAATAGAAATGTATGACTGATGTCAAAGACAATACAGTACATACAAAGAGTTTGATGATAGCTCCGGGGCATAATAGACATAAAAAAACTGTTTCAGGCACACACAATAATGCAAACAAACATACACAAAAGCATGTATACACACTGTGCTAGCAGTCACAGTCTTTTATGGGTTTTAAACTTTATTACAGTGATATAAATCACACTGCCACAAAACAAAATTATTACCCTGTGAAAAGTTTCAAATCTCTACAAGATGTCGCTTCCAGGCAAGATAATTCTTGGTCACAAGTCCCCAAGATATCATGAAAAGTCTGAGGACAAAATTAAGGTCCATGCATGAAAAAAAGATATGGACATTTTTCAACAACATGCCAATGACTACCCATGATGTAGAGCAACACCACACAGAAATCATAAAATTGCAAGCAAGACCTCAGTAACATTGTTGCTCTTTCTGCTGAATAAAAAGATTTGGAATGTAAACACGTTTGGCAGTGTTAATCTTGACAACTGTTTAACATGGAAGTATTAGGGCTGCATAATGTTGAGCTTGCACTGGTGAAAACCCCATGTATAATTCTCTGTGAAGTGTAAAAGCTGAAAGTCTAAATGCTTCTGACAGATCCCAGCAGGTAAAAGACTGGGGAGCTTTTGAATGTGGGCCTTTTTCTGGTTTGTGTGAGGTGATGGAACATATCCAGCCACTACAAATATTTCCACCACCATCAAAGTTTCCCCACATACTGAACAAGAATAATCCTCTGATATTCTAAATTTATCATGAATGAAATACATAAGCCCTAAGTTTTTATCCATGAAGTGCAGTCATCTTTATTAATACGATTTCAACACATTTGTCTGTTATACCAGCTCCTTATGCTTATTAGGTAATTACTGGTGAATAAGAATTTAGAAACATGTCACTTATATTTCTTGGCATCTCCTTCTCTGATTTTTAAGGACATACTTTCCACATGGAAAACCTAACTTGAGGTGCACCAACAAAAGCCATAGGTGATTTTAAAACACACTGTGTAAGTATCGGAATATTTGCAAATATATATTTTGCACAACCCACTCAGCAACATACACTGGAAAAACACAAAATCTTATTAAGTATAATTCTCTCATTTCAAGCCAAAACGTCTTATCACACTTAAAACAAGTCAAAACCATCTAGGGAGACAAATTTAAGTGAGATATACTAACTTGTTTCAAGACAATACGACTTGAAAATCTTGATAAGTGAAATAGTCTTGAAAAAATCTTGTTTTGAGTCATTAATTAATTAAAACAAGCTTTTTTGACATTTCACAAGAGTTTCAAGTTTTTGGACGGGTTGTAAAATGTGAAAAATCTTGTTTCAAGAAAAGAAGTACACTTAAATTTAGACAAATCTGCTTTATTTTTAACTGCATATAAACAACATGCTCAATTCACAGCTCATAAAACAAACTATTTTTTAAGCATTTCTATCAAAATCAAACATTTAGAAAATTTAAAAAAAGCACAAACAAATGCTAAAATATCTTCTAAAGATAATTAGTACAAAAACTGTCTGACAATAAATGGAGAAACATTGGTTGGTCTAAATACATCACAACTGATTTAAGAATGATATTTGATAACATCTGTGAGGTCATATTTACTTGCTATTATTGAAATTTACACATGAGTATGCTGTATAATCAACAAGCTTCTCAGCATCTATGAAAATATTAGCTTGAGCTAGGTAAGGAATTTCTACCTCATAGGCTAAATATTGATTATTCCAACCAACTGTAGTAAGAGCCTGACATTCAAAACAAAATACTGATGAATTTGCAACATATATATTTTTCACAATAGCAAATTCTGGAATATCATTAATGACATTAGAAATAACCAAAGATTGTCAACATGTATGCCTGTTTCCATATTGTGTAATCCACTGTACTGCAGCTATGTGTTCAATATGCTCAATTCCCAAGAACTCATTAATCCTCTCCTTTACATATAGAACTTTCTTCACCTCAGACACTGGGCCCATGTGAACTTCACTGGGAAAAATGGGATGTTTCTCATACACATCTTGACTACATTCATAAAGTTGGTTGTGCTTTAAAAGAGACTTACAGATGTTTTTAAAGCTACTTTTTAAAGCCCACTGCTTAAAAAAGCCATGCTTGGACTCAAAGCGCATACACATATGTCTTATTGTGGGACCAAGAGCTTTCATTTGAGAAGGTAGATGCAACAGGTAATGCTCTTTAGGTATAATGTTTGCATCTGGGAAAAACTGTTTAAAATGTTTTAAATGTTGCTCTATTAATAGCTTAAGCCTTGACAGAGTTGAGAGAGAAATAACAGGAGATAACAGAATTTATCTAGCAGAACAGTGCTGCCTGATACTGCTGGACTCCACTCACCATTTGGTTAACAGCTCTCTGGAAGAAAGAAGAAAAAAAAAAAAAAATAGAATTGTATAGCAGATTTTGAAAACCCCTTATTATAATTGAAAAACCCCTAAGTATATATGGGATTGTTTGATAAAATGGTTATCATTGAACATTTTGACAAAAAAGAATCAATGTCTAACCTGTCTCCAAACCTATGCAATACAATGTGATTAAAATTACCTGTGTCAGTCGCTGAGTTTCTCTGGCTTGAAGAAGAAGGGCAGTTGCATGTTTAGATAGGTCTAAATTAACATGATCCTTTTCGTCTTCTTCAAATTCACTCTGAAACAGATTAACAAAAGCCAAAAAACGTTTACATAAAGAAAATATACATACTGGTGGTTAGTAAACATTCTAACAATACCGTGATCAACTAAGCTTTTTTCTTAAGAAAATGTTTTTAAACTGTAAAAATACAGCACAATAAAACAAAAGGGGTCGATCTTTGTAAGCCGATATTGCTTTCCCTACCTCCATTTACATGATTAAAATGACACAAAAAAAACAAATGTTACACAAGTCTCCTTAATAAAAAAAAAAGAAACATTAACAATGGATAGCAGATGGAGGTAGATGCAATGCAGGACTTGGTAAAGGACTAATAACTTTTGGATGACCAGATAATTGACAAGAGGACTGTGATGAGTCTGCCTTTTGCTTATGCTGCTCTCCACTTTTTATCTGAGGTAAGTTATCACCATGTATCTTAATGCATACTGTATTTTGAACTACAAATTTATGTAACTGCTTATACATTGTATATAAAAAAGCATCTGCTATTAACATTCCAACAATGTGTAACACACCCCTTTAAATCTCTATCAATGAAGGAAACCAGATGATAAATAAATATATATACTTACGAGTTCAAGAGAGACGCTGGAGCCCTCGTCGGCCATTGAGGAATCCAACGCACCAGGTATGGCGCTTGTGTTTGTTTGTTCGTTTGTCGCTGTTCTTTCACATGCTCCGTGGTGAGACGACCCTTCTTTTTCCACAATGTTGAGAAGGTGATGCACGTGCGTCCGCTTTACGTGGTAGTAAAATTAGTTAAACAGTAAACATTCCCTCGCACAGCCATCAATTCCACAAACCACACGAAAATCGGGAGTGCGACTATGCATAGTGTTAATGTGACTCAAAAGTTGTTTTAGAGTCAATGCCACAAATACGTAGCATAGAAAACAACGCCAAATCATACTGAAGCGGCTTTGTTATTGGTCAAAGGTCCAGGCGTGCTACTGCTTAGCGCGGAAGCGTGTAGCGCGACTCCGCAGATGCTGCTGAGCTGTTGAATGTCGTAAAAAAGCCGTAAAACGTTTATGCTGTAGAAATCCGACAAATAAATTGCCGCAAAGGAGAGGGTTTTATTTCAGTTTTATCGCATACTTAATCGGCGGTAAGCCACCGATAATCAATTTTCAGTAAAAAAAAAAAAAAGTAATTATAATAGTAAAAAAAAATTAGTTGACGGTTGTGGAAAAAAAAGATAAAAAAATGAATAACTTCCGGTTGAGAGACATCCACTGCGCATGCTCAAGTGAACAACCGTTGCAGGATTATCTCGCAAGGAAGGACGACGACTAGCGTTCAAGTGAGCAAGCGGCATTTTCTTCGTTTCAAAACCGTTTCCTCGTAAGATAAAACTGTATACAAAGTTCACATTTTGTAACGTACACGGGTTTTTTATGTGTTGTCAATGTTTAATTGTGTTTATTTTATTATTGCTGTTTCTTGCAGCTGAAGTTGAATAGGACTAGCTAACCAGCTAGCTTGCCATCAAACAGCATGGACGAGTTAAATGATGTGGATGTGTCTACGTTAAGAGGTAACAAATACTAATTATTTTTAAATTAAAAAGGTTAAAATGTTACTCATTAACTTGTTCCCTGTGGAGAAATACTTAAATTTAACACTACTAAGACTAATGTAACAATTCATGTATGATAAATTAGCACATGTGGAAAATATGCTTTTGATGTGAACAGGTAAGGGTTTTCTCTTTTGACAAACATTTTGTTTTATGAAATGCTATTAAGTTGAATATTATTGTTATCATAACTGACTAAAATCATAAATGAAACAACTGATTCTCTGCTCATATCAATGTTTACACCAAAATTTACTTAATGCTGAATAACAATGGTTTCACTTCAGTTGCTGGTGAAAGGTCTATATATAGTATGCCCCCCTTGTGTACAGAATGTACAGCAATTATGAAGCATCCAAAATGTGTTGTAAATCCTAATCTGAATTTGAGCGGCATAATCAGTATAGGGAGTTATAAAATCTGTTTTCTTTACATGTATTAGTCATACTTTTCTTAATGTACCTAAACAATCTTGGTGGTTTTTCAAAAACATTGTTTATGTGCATTCAATATGCAATGCATATTGATGTTATCAATTGATTTTCTACTGATCACATAAACAATTAACTTCTCCCATTCAAAGTAACAGTAGCTGATATATTGTTTGGACTTTTTGCTGCTCTTAGCCTTCCCATCTCGGTCTCTGCCCTCCTATTTTACTGTAGTCAATTAAGATAAATTGGTCTTTGAACAATAACAAAATATTTTCAGATGTACATTCGATAAATTAAATGTTAAATAAGGAAATACCTGGTGAGTGTTGCACTAAGAGAAGGTTGCAAGTACCCGGTTCAATCCCCATAGCCTGCACTCTGGGTTCCTGAGCAAGCCCGGGCGCTGCACATGGCAGCCCACTGCTCCCCAAGGTTGATGGGTTAAAAGCAGAGAACAAATTTTGTTGGAATGTATGTTGCAATGAGAATAAAGACAATATTATTATTATAATTATAACTAAATTTTGGTTGAATTTATTTACTGGAAAACCTATTATTAAATTATGTATTCAAAAACAAAGAATGTGATTAGTCCAGGCTGAAAATTACTCATTTGCAAGGATTAAAAAATATTTAAATATCTTTGTCTCATCTTGAGAATCACATATTTTGTCTGATATTGTGAGCTAAGTGTATCATCATACTGCTTATGGCTGTCTTGTCACTTATCCAATTCTTTGTTGAAAACCTTTGACCTTGTGCATATTGCACAGCTGTTTTGACTGACTAATCTTTTCTATTAAAGCTGAACAGGCTCTTGAGATCCTTCGTGTCCTGCCATCACTGTTTCCATCCACGTCTGCTCTTCCAAAAAGGGTACATGAGGCAGTTGAGGCTCTGGTGCACATCCTCGAGGTGAGCTGTGTGAATTGTTCTAGAATGTTTTAGAGTATTAGAAGGCTTATAACTACAGAGCTCACTATATATTTCCTAATCACACATTTGTTTTATCCCTGAAGACACCCAAAAAGTTGCTTTTTAAATAAATTTTTTTCTACTTCCATGTTTATGGTGCTTTTGTGTCTCAATTTACCTTTTGTATTATTTAGTTGTGTTAGTTATCCCATTAAGAAAACACCAATCCAAACTAGTGGGGCTGGGCAATATGGACCAAAAATATCTTGATATTGTTTACACACATTGCCTGCTGGTGGTGGTCAGAGTACCCAGTGGCGCCGGTGCATGGTAGCCTTGCTTCTGTCAGTCTGCCCCAGGGCAGCTGTAGCTACTAATAGCTCACCACCGTCAGGGTGTGAATTTGTGTGTGAATAGGTGAATAACTAAACTGTAGTGTAAAGCACTTTGGAGGTCGCCACACTGGTTAAAAGCGTATCCAAGTACAAGCCATTTACCATTTGCCATCTATATATTGCCCAGCCCTGGAGACTAGCCTTAGTCTTGATTTTTTCTTTGTTGGCATTGGAACAATAATTGTATTTAGGATCACTAATATATTAATTTAACTTTTTTTATTATCTCACTGGTTAAGGTTGTGAAATAAAGTGATTCTTAAATACATGTATCTTACTGACAGAAGGATATCTGGCATTTTTTAAAGGAAAAAGAGGATCCTGACACCTACTTGAAGAAGCGCCCTCTATCCTGTCCAGTGCTGATTGTGTGTTCATCCAACTGCCTGCTTGCGGTAGGAGATGTGCCAGTAACAACATTTCCCAAAGACAAGCTTGATGAGGGTGCTTTATACCTTATGGCCTACTATTATACACTGCATCTTACCTACCCAAGATGTGTGGTTACTCTACTCTCAGTCATACAGACAGAGGTTCTTTTGGACAAAATCCATGACAGAGATCTCACATCATCCTATAAGAACAGCATGGCTGAATGGAGGGCTTTTCGTGGTCAGTAAGGTTAAAGGTCATGTGTGTTATGTTATAGTGTTCTCCATCCCCATGACCTGAAAAGACTGTTTGATACTTGTTTGAATTTGAGCAAGGTTTGCATTGTGGACACATTAGCCAATGTTATAACTGTAGCCACTTCACTGGCATTTTTCTGTTTTAAATAATGCAGTGATTTGAAAAAAGTTATGACTGCTTAACTCAGAGGCTTCTGAACACCTTGTGTTTTTTTTTAGTTAAGAATTTTTTTAGTAAAGTGACTAGTTATTTTTTTATAGTTAAAAATGTATATTTTGTTAAAGGTGTCTAAAATATGAGTAAACTGACTAACCGGTTGTAAAAGGCAGTATCAGTATTTGTTCTTACACTGAATACTGAATGAAATGTCAGTCTGACAAAATAAATGTGTTCAAGTAAAAGAATAACTTGTTTTTGTCTTATATCAAATATTGCAATGTGATGCTTTAATATTTTTGTTAATTAAAAACTGTATGTAGGAGGTATACTGCAGTGAAAACACTTGTGCAAGCATTGCACACTAAAACTAGTTATAATTTTCTAGATATAATCGTATTTGACCTTAATTTGAGCAGGTTAAGACAGTTAGCATTTCAATTTAGAAAAAAGATACATTGTCTTATTTCAAATGAATATTAATAATTTTAATAGAAAAACTACTAATTTTATTGGCAAATAATCTAACTTACCTGCTCAAATTCAGGGCAAATACACTCAGTTCAAGAAAATATTACTTGTATTTAGATTACTTCTGCGGTCTGCTAGTCAGAAAAGCTTAATTTGAGATTCTTTTGTCTTAAAACAAAAATGTTCTAATCTTGTTTTAGGTGGGTTTTATACCTGAATCTAGATTATTGCCACAATTGTGTAACTAAGAATTAGTTGTACACATCTTAAAACAAGATGACATGTAAGGTAAAAAAGTGCTACATTTGAGGAGAAGGACACTACTTTTAAGCATCTCAAGCTTATTACAAGATCTAAAATTTCTTAATTGTAGTACAATTTTAGTCAAAATTAGTTTTTCTGGCTAGTTTCAAGATTTCCTTTATCATGTAAAATTTCTTATTTCTAGAAATCTTGTCAAGCCAAATTATACTTGTTCCATTGGCAGATTTTTTTGCTTATTTCAAGCCAAAAATGATAAATTTAAATTTTTTTTTACTTGTTTTTGGAGTGCCATTTTTTCCAGTGTAAAGTTTTTATGAAACCACAACAACAACAACCTCAAGTCAAAAGTCAAGAGTCTTTTAGTCACCGTGTGTTACCGTGGCAAAATTTCCCTTTGGCCACTGCGGTTCACATTACACCTAATAAGGCAAACTGAAAAAGTAACAGGCAATGGACAATGGTTACAGTGTTTTTTTGTTTTGTTTTTTTGTACCATTCAGGAGAGTCAAAGATAACAGATTATGAGGTAGTAAGGGGCTTATTGTACAATGATGATTTGAGGCTCCGTTGACAGCTATGGGCATTTAGATATTCTGAGATAATAGTGTGAAAGTAGGCAGTAACATTAAGGTGATTGTAACGTATGACAGGCTAGTAACAGTGGGGTGATTTTAAAGCGTTGGACTGCATCTGCAGCGTTGGTCTCCCATCAGAGGGCGATTGCCCTCATAGATCTTGGGAAGAAGCTGTTTCTAAGTTCATTTGTTTTGGCTTTGAGACTTCTGAAGCATTTACCTGATGGGAGAGGGGCAAACAGCACATTGCCTGGGTGGGGTGGGATCAGTGGAGATGCGTCTGGACTTTCTTTGGACTTGTTCTGCATAAATGGAGACTAGATCCTGCAGACGGTATACCATAATCCCCTGCGCTGTACTCACCACCCATGCTAAGTCCTTCGTCTCCTGGACTGTGCAGCTCCCATACCATACAGACATACTTTGAACCTATACTTTTCTTATTTAAAAAATTGTATATGGGTTAATGAGTATTGGTGCCACACTCCTTTGTTGGCACAGACACACATTTTTAATAGGCCAAAGTCACAGTAAATGAATGTGAGAAGCTACACACCAGTATATAAAGAAAAGCCTTGGGAGGATACCCGAAATGAGATACCTGGTAGAAACTTTTTGTTTCCAGTGATTTGAATTCTCATGCCATTATCTGTAAGGGGTTCAGCCAGGAGAAACATAAATGTAAGACTAATCTGATAGCTATAAGAAATATAGGAGCCTCTAAGGAAACCCCTCACAGCAGGACCCCTCCCACCTGAGACCCTATAAAGCTTTAATTCCGTTGTGAATCTTCCACTTTTGTGTGCTGTCTGGAGTACCATCAGAGAGACATCAAACATCTTAAAACGTGTCCAAAGCTAACTTTTGCATGAAACCTGATCCGAGACTGCGTGAAGCGGTTTCCTGTGGCTGGAAGGAGCCAAACAGCTACTTCTCTGCAAGTTGTGTGGAGGTCCCCACAGTGCTGAGTGCAGTCGCACCAGAGAAGCTATGAACTGCATCCCTGCAAGCAGTGCATAGCGTACCCACAAACGCTAAGCACGAACTGCTGATCTAACATGCTGGCAGCCTCAATAACCAGGTCTGAGCACCACGGCGAGCACAACCCACCGGAAATCTGGGCAGAACTCTCCCAGGCCTGGATTCACAAACAAGAGCTTTCACCCCAAGCTTTCACCGTGAAGCCCTTCATCACAGCTAGATACCCCAGTCACCAAAACTGGACATAAATGGTGAGGTTTGGCACAGATGAACAGTTTACTTCTAATGTGTTTTCACTATGTTTTAAGGTTTAACTGAGGTTACGGCCTGGAACTAACCCGCTAGCAATCTATGAAACAAGCTATGCTAATGTGGTTTGGGTTGTATTTTAAGGTTATGACAAACTTTATTTCCATAATGTTTTTTTGATCACTGAGGGGACGTTAATGTTTGTGTTTTACGGTCTGCTCATTACACAAAATATAGCTAAATGCCCCAAACGTTCGGTAGCATTAACCACCAATAGCCTTCTTAATTGAATGGAAAAAAGGATTAAATCGGAAGCAACCGTGTTTGCTGTTGTGATGACCTGGATAACTGAGAATCAATATAATATATATCCATCAAGCCCTGGTCATAAGTCTGGGCTGTGAGCAATGACAGTAAGGACCTGAAAGCTGCTTTCATAAAGCAACAGGTGGCTGCTTTCCTGTGGAGCAAGGGACTGTGACAACATGCCACCCACTGTCCAGGAGAAACTGCTGCGAGAAGCCAGCAGTCATGCTCAGGTTTGTCTAGTGAAAAAAACGAGCAACAGAAGCAGGGGGAAAACCCTAAGCAATCCAAGATGTTCCTGAATGAACATCTCCAGGATTGCTGACATCACCAGGAAAGCAATAGACCTGAGGTAGCATAGGAAGATCCTGGGCACATTACATTCTAACTGCAAAGTTTTTATTAACAGCTAAATGAAATACCCTAGGAGGCAAATGTAATAATTATCAGAAATCTCCAGAAGCTGGATAAATACACCTAAATATCTCTATTAGGTTCTGCTCTCCTCCTGTCCCTGTCAGATCATTGCTACCTCTCTCCTTCTGGATAATTACCTCTACACTTTTCACCAGCATTAATTGCTCCACCTACCTTCCCTTCTTTCTACTCTATTTATTGAGTGGGTTCAGTCTCACTCATCATCAGGTCCTCTGTTATGCTAAACCTAAACCTGGTCAAGCTCCTTGTTTCATGACTGGTCCTTGTCCTTCTGGATTTAAAAAATCATCATTCCCTCTAAGACGAGGCTTCCCAACTCTTTTCTGCGTTTCGATCCTGATCCAAACAGGACCTGACAGTATGACCTAACTTAGCTCAGGACCAAGCAGACAAAGCTTCTCGGAAGGCATCAAAGACCACCTCATGGATCCAGCAACAGCTGGAGGAGGGTAGGCATATGTATGACTGTGAAAAGAAAATCCTACCCCCACACACACACACTCCTCCTAACTGTAATTTTGGGGCTCTAGCAGCCAGACGTCAGTCAGCTCCAAAGGAGGAAATATGTCTCTAAATTTGACTTTTGGATCAAGAATCTATCACTTCCAAAAAAGATACATTTCATAAATCAATGTATTACCCATCCCAAATAATGTCAGTCCAACCTGTGTTCATCCATTGGTGTCGTATGCGAGTAAGTGACACAGTGCCATTCTCAGTACGATTCACATACTGCATGATCGTTCATGCCGCAATGCGTGTTTCATAGGCTGAGTCACAACGCTAACAATTAACGGTCTGACTGTAGGTGAGTGAGTAAATGAGCAGCACAAACCATTCCTCAGTGGTATTACTCTGGCCGGTAGGTTCTTGAATCTTGACTCCGTGTCAGCATGAACAAAAACTTTTTTTTCACTTTAACACAAAGCAAAAGTAACTTTCTGTTTGATGACACCATGCACAATGTATATTTAATACACCTACATAAAAGGATATTACATGAACTGATGAGGAAATACATCATACTTCATAGATATGATTCATTTACTTAAGCTTTCAGTTCATAGGAACCACATATCTGTGTGGACTTCAGAGACGTGCAGAGGGGGAGGGGGGGGCTTGAGCACCTGCCCCTTTGCCCCTTGAAGCCCAAAGTGCCCTTTTGTCAGTGTTTTTTTTTTTTTTTTATGTGTGAGTGTTTGTGTGTGTGTGCATGTTCAAAAGCAATAATAATTTAGATCTAGCGTGCCATGGTAACCGACATGATCCATATAACGTGCCCTCACTCTGCCCTTCTTTTCCTCTCGCAGCTCCGCTGCCTCGCGCTGCCGCTCTGCCCGGTCTGTCCTGCCCCTTTAAATCTGCAGCACACTTGGCTGTGCTCTGTGCTGTTTAACTCCACTGTCACTGATTGGCTATTTTCTAGTGCGTGCGTGTGCGTGCTTGCTAGAAGCACGAGATTTAAGTTTCGATTCATACCGGGATAATAGCCTCGTGAGACCATCCTGATCTCGCGAGCTTTCAATGTTTCACTCGCAGATCAGTCTGGCTACTCTCCGTTAAAGAAAATTTGGAGCCGTTCACCAAACGAACGTCCAATCAGCGTTGGCTTTGAGGCGGGTTGAGGTGTGACGCAACCAGAAGCGCGACAGTTCAGTCCAAAGAACATGGCGGCTTCAGCCGATGAAACTAGCGTTAGCGTGGCTATCGAGAAAGTTTTATCGGAATTACAGAGTATTTCTTTGCTGAGCTAACAAGCCTTTACCTGCAGCAGCAAGAGTAGCTTGGCTTGTGGTTGTGTTTTCGTCGTCGCTCGTAACAGAGCGACGACGAAGCATGTTGACGAGTACGTCATATGCTTCGTTGATCTGATTGGTTTATTTGGCCCGTCTATCACCAACATAGGCCAATCAGCTAACCAGTATTTTTGCCCCTTCCCAAAATTACTTCAACGGAAGGTTTCCAGATGGATATGCGGAGCAAATCTATCTGGCGGCGTCAGGTTACTGGGATACTGCGGTTACCACAATTAATACTAGACTACGAAACTGGTGCAAGTTAAGAAACTAAATATTATCTGCACTAAAATAGGGGAAAGCCGCTGAGTGCAGTTCTTTAAAGAAGCAGGAGAGACTGTGTTGATTTGTGGAACTTGAGAAATGTAAGTAACCAACGGTAGCATCTCAAAATAGCATCTAATTCTGAAGTATAATACATTTATCAACAGAAACCTAATCTGTTTTATAAAACTAAATATTCTGTGCCAGGCAGGAGTTCTGAAGACTGCTGGAAAGATGGAAAAACAAAGACTGTAGGCTTTTAAAAATTCTGATTGTTAGCCACAGCTGCCTGAAAAAGAAAAGATGAGGGTTTACTTTTACCATATTTTGTTGCTATTATTGCTTTAATTTTTGTTGACCCTTTGATGCAGTTCAGGTATAAATAGCAGGTGATATTTCTTTTACATGATATACAACACAACAACACTAGATGCTGCCTAAACAACTGCTATATTTTGTTTAGACTTTTGCTTATTTATAATAGTGTAATTAGGATTCCAAAAAATTATAGTGCTATTTATTTCACTATTTCTACTTTTAGAATTAGAATTACGACAAATACAACCGAGGAACAACATTTGCATTGTTTTTGTTGTACAAAGGTTTTCACACTGTCCATTAGTAAATTAGTACAAACCAGGGGTGGAGTTAGACATTCTCATCACCAGGGGCTTAGCCCATAAAATATTACATCAATATGAGGGTAATTTGGTACACCAAAAAAGTAAAAATTATTTAATCTGTTGATGTGGTCGTAAAATTAATTTAATATAGGCCTTTACATAGCTAAAAGTTGAATCTGCTGTTCTTTAATAGTCTTACTAGTATATACCAATAGTATATTAATATGTTCTCATTTCAATGATTAAATGGACAACCACTCATGTAACAATTCAGTCTTGGTGTCACCAAATCGGGGGTTATGGGTCTTGCTCAGGGACCCAGAGTGGTAGTCTGTGGGAGTTGAACTCAAAACCTCTGGGACCCAAGATCAATGCTCTAACCACTAGGCCACCAGATTAACAAAAAGCATCTAGTGTGTGTCGTGCTTATAAAATTTGTATAAATGTAGCAAGAAATACTGCTTTTCTCTTTAGACAGAAGAAACGCGTCCTGACGCTCAAGTCAAGTATACAGAAATAGGAGCATGCATATTGCGTAGGACCAATGAAGTTTTGTGCCAATAGTGTCCCTAGGGTTAAAGTTCAAATCAAACTTACGCCCTTGATTCCATGTTACATTCTTTATAGTATGGGTTGGTACATTTCAGCTGGTTGTATAGCAAGGTATGTTTCTGTATCATGTTTTAAATCCGTGCCCCATGTGCCCTCTTTTAACTTTGAGCACCTGCCCCTCCAACGGTCTCTGCACGTCCCTGGTGGACTTGACAACTTTTTGTTACTGTTCAATATTCAAATTAATGTCATTTAAAAAATGAACATAAAACTAAAATATCTGGTTTCAAATCCATTGGTTGTCGGGTAAAGGATTGTCTGACAAGTGGAATTTCTTGCCATATGGACTTGGTCAAGAGGTATATTTCCCAGCTTGCCTGTGGCAATGTCCATTTAGGAAAACAGTCTCAGAAACAGTCTTAGAATTGTTATGGTCATTTTTACACTTCTCAACAGCACATAGCTGGACAACCTGGCTGATCTAAGCTGTCAAAGGACTTTTTCCACCATAATATTAGCTTTACGCATACTGCACCTTAAAAAGAATCTTGATGGTTTTGTAAATGGTAAAACCTCAAGGACTTTTTTTGTTACATGATGGAATATATGCCAAAAAGACAGACCTTAAAGAAATTGTATTCATTTGCATACACTGAAAGCTCAATAGGCTGATAAAGTTACAATCTTGTTCCTTTCAAACCTGAAAATGCAGTTATTGTGCAAGGTGATTTTTCATGGGTTTTTTGCTCTTTGGTGCCATGGGTTCCTGCTGAGTGATTCAGTAGAAATGACCCTAATGATGGTATGCAAGAATGTGGAGGCAGTTGTTTGACATTCCTCTCAAAGCGCCCATCGCCTATTGCAGAGCCATCTCTGCTGTATCAGTAAAGGCTCATTAGAGCTGGAATCCAACTGAAGACAGGGAATCTTTGCAACATTAACTTTAACAGTGACAATCTAGTAAATAATATTCTAGTTATGGCCCTGATCCCTTGCTAGAGAGATAGGATGAGACAGGAACAAGATTATACCAGAAAGGGATACGTTTATTATGGTTCATCTTGTTTATAGTGAATGCAAAACTAAACAAACCCATACTCCAACAAGACTTTCCACTGCAATGTATTTATTTTAGTAGTCAGCTCTTTAGATGAAAAAAGATTTTCTTTTAATAGTTGAAATGCTTCATCCATCTATTTATCCATCACCTATACCCACTTGTCCTGGCGTCTATATCCTGCAGTCATTGGACAAGAGGCATGCCACACCTTTGGCACTCTATCATAGGGCAGCACCAAGACAGACAACGCAAACAACCACTAACACACACAAAAATAGGTATTCCTATGTAAACAATAAAAAGCTAAAATAGATATAAATATGACAAAATAGAATAAATCAATTTAACATAGGTTAAGAATTAAGAACTACAGACTAATGGTGCAAACAGCAAGTAAATAAGTCAGTGTTATCGTAGATGTAAATACTCTCATATATGCAAAAAAAAATGTGCAAATGCAAATTATTTCAGTGAACAGTAAACAGCATCTAGAAGATGTGTTAGTGGAATAAAGTGGTTTCCAACCTGTTTAAGCCCAAGATCCCTGACCTCCACCGTAGTGAGAGGCAAGCTCTACCTATTGAAGCGTTGAATGAAAAAGACAGCCCGGATTATACTTCCAACTTGATGCCTTTTATTCATGAATGAATTCATGAATCATCAATTGTTTTTGAATTACATAAAATGTTTTGGTCCAACATTCAAATTAATACAACAAAGAAAACATTGTAACTAGCATATCAAACTAACCATAACTTCAAATCTGATTTCTAACACATTAACTTCAATTCTAGGTTATTCAACTTCATTTCAACACAACAAGTAAAGAAATGTCATATCAATGTTATGCTCATCTACTGAAGCTTCATTCAAGTCACATTATTTTACAAGATAGAACGCTAACAAAATTTTCAATGCAATTAGGTGAGGTACATCTTTATGTCCAACACAAAAAATAAATGTGTGGCCTATTTCCTTTTGTATGGGGTCACTGTTTTGTTCATAGAATGCCCACGCACACACACACACACACACACACTAGCAATGAACAGATTGCATGCAGCGTTATGCTTATCCACTCAAGCTTCATGCAAGTTACATAACATCGGCATTTTAGAAATAAAATGTATTATCAAAATAGAACTGCAATTGTGTTTAACAAAATTCTCAGTCAGTGTAAATGAGCTCAGTGCAGTTATGTACCACACTATGTATCGTTACTTTTCTCATTGGCATCACATGTCAAAACCGGCAAGTTATTCACCCAGGTTAGTTAGATGGCTGTGACTGAATGATGTCTGTGAGTGCCTTGTAGTTTGACTGATAGCTACCAACAGCTAGTCTGTGAGGTGTTTGTCAGTAAGGCGGCTCCTGTACTTTGATTTAATTATTTTCATCTGTGAAAACGCCATTTCACAGAGGTAAGTGGATCCCAATTAACCACTCACTCTTAGTGCACATCAGGTGAGGAGGGGAAACCTCTCCTTGCTGATAATTCCCTATAAGTTACTGTCCCGTGATCTTACTTTCAGCTCAATGTCATTTAGCAATTCAACCATCTCCATGTCAACCCCACTAGGCTGAGCAAATACCCGTTGAAATTTGGTTGCTATCTGTTCCACATCAGTGGTCAGGAAAGGGTTAAGGACGAATGCAGCAACATCTTCCATAACGTCTAATTCACCAAAACGCCGACTGAACTCTGCTGCCACTTTTTCCAGGTGAACACAGTATGGCTCAGGGTGAGAAGCGTCCTTGTCACTAATGGCCTGTGACATTTTCTCCAAGTTGGGAAAGAGTGTTAGCCTCCTATTTTTCAGCTGTGTGTTCCAAACACCCAGGTTGGCCCTGAATGCATTCATTTTGCATGTGGGAAAGGTGTAGGTCTTTTCACTGGTGCTTGTTGTTCAGTGCATTCAGTTTTGCGGTCAGGTCTGTCAGAAACCCCAGGTCAAGCAGCCACTGATAATCGGACAGCTCTTCACACTCCTCGTACCTTGTCTCCAGAAAAGTCCTTATTTCAGGCAGTAAGTCACCAAATTGCTGCAGCACTTCGCCGCGACTCAACCACCGGACATCAACGTGGAAGAGTAGGAGTAGGTCGTGGAGCTCATCCAATAACGCCTTGAATAAGAGGTGCTGAAGCGCTTTTGCTCTAATCGAGTTGATGAGTTTGACCACCAGAGTCATAACGTGAGAAAAGTTCATGACCTTCCCTGCCAAGGCCTGCTGGTGAATGACACAGTGGTAATTCACGAAGTCAGGAAAATCACGGCCATTACAGCACAGCGCAATATAGCCAGTGCGCACACCACACATCGCTGGGGCTCCATCAGTCGTAATTACCACCAGTTTGTGAATCGGGACGTCATTACCGCGGACATATTTTTTAAACACATTGTAAATATCCTCATCTCTTGTTCTCTCCTTCAAGTGCAAAAGAGTGAGGAGATCCTATTTTGTTGTAGAGTCCAGGAATGGCATCCTGACAAATACAACAAGCTCAGCTGTGCCCATTACATACAGGGATTTATCAAAATGGTGTGAAAAATATTTACAGTGTGACAAGTCTTATAGCACTTGTTAATCCACGTCCCCTGACATTTCCTCGACCCTCTTTGCTACAGCGTCGGGGCCAAACTTGGACACTGCGGAGCGCAGTTTTGATCTCATCTTTGTTTTTGAAGTCGATGAAATCTGTATCTGCAGTGATGGCCATTGCCTTCTTGAATAAATCGGCATCTGTAAAAGGCGTCTTGTGTTTAGCCAAAAGGTTACTAAGCTTCAGTCTTGTAAATAAAGACAAGGCTTGTGGTTGTGCTATAAGTCCAGGTTGCATCCAGAAAACAGAAAGCAACGTAGATGTCCAACAGGGGCTAGGCAAGTCAGGAAAATCTAGAAAAACATGTGGTTGAGATCAAAACTAGGAGTCAGGCGGGAGAAAATACTGAAGATCTACTGTGGCTTTCTAAGATCTCGCACTGGTTGACAGTGAAAGTTCAGTATATAAAGGCAGAGAAACAGGTGAACTGAGTGAAACTGATTGTGCTGTGGCAGAGGAATGCAGGTGCAGCACAGATGCAGCTGGTGATCCTGATACAATGAGCAGAAGCCGACATAGCCAGCCAGGCCAGAAAATGTCATGAATGAGGTTTTGAATAAAGTAGGATAAAGAATAAAGAAGAAGCTGCTGACTTATGTGCTTCGGTTCCATTTAAAGGAGAAGTCCGGTCAAAATCAGAAATCAAACTGCTGAAAGTACTTTAAATATAAAACTACTATACTGCGCAATAAATTATACGTTTTTTTAATTAAGAATAATTTTCATTTAATCATGTTTATGTGGAGGAACCCATCTTGTTCAAGAATAGTACTCTCACCTCCCATTTTGTGACGTCACTCAGCGGACCCGCTGTTTAGCAAGTCCCAACGCTCTGTTGTTTGTCACAACGCACTATTTTCCAAGATGGCGACAACTGGTGCTCTGTACTAAGCAGAGAGTGATGAAGTACTTAGTGACAGTGATGGGAGTTCCGTGGAGCTATTATCATCTGATAGCGATATGGATTTTTTTAGAAGAGTTTCTTGACAGAAACCGGACTTATTTCCAGTGCAAACTCAGTCGGGTCCTACAGTATATATATATATATACGCGCGCATGTGTGTGTGTGTGCGCGCGCGTTCGCTCCTCTGCAGCACGGCTTTACCGGCGCTGCAGTGGAGGAGAGATTGCGCTGAAGTGACTTGAGTTATATTTGCCCCGTAGTAAATAGGGCAGGTGGTCATTATTGTATAAATATTAAAATATAAAAGCGTTCCAGCACATGCTGGGGCGGAGGGATACCACATCACATGTGGTATCCCTCCGCCCCTCTGGTCGGAGGGATACCATTCCCGCAAATTCTAAATAAAAAATAAAAAAATGAAAAATAACTTACCGAAAATCCTCGCTCTCATGTCATGTTCAAAACATTCTTCTTCGAAATGGTTGCTGCATATGACGTGTTTTCTCTCTGGCCAGAAGTTAGATGGCAAATCCGCCCTCTTCAAGTTGGCAATCCAGCGACGAGCCCGGTGGCTCATGAATCGGAAAGTTGAAATAAGCAATGTTTTTCCACTTTTACCAGTTGTGTTGGAACATCCAATGGCCATGCATGTGGGCATTGTTGCTGTAACAATAGCTCTCGCGAATGTCAATGGTGAAGTCCTCTGGAAAATCCGAAATAATTGTTGATGATCGCATGCTTTGTAGAACGGCTCCTATTGACTTTGCATGGAAAGTGGGGAGAAATGCTGTCGCCGCTTCCGCTTTTCCACGTCGCAGGATGTGATGTCAGACGGCCCTTACTGCCCAAATATGGGCAGTAAGGGCGGCCTCCATACACAGCGATCCAGACGACAATTTATGTTTTTATTTTCTTATTGATTAAAGATAAGTTCATTAAATAACCACGAACGTATTAGTTTTAGTTATAGCTAATGGTCCCCTGATTTTTCCTTGTTGACCGGACTTCCCCTTTAATGGGGGCATAGGTTTCCACTTTTTCAGTCAGGGGTGAGATAATGAAGACAATCCTGCCACAACCAGTAGGATATTGTGCAGGGTTTAACTCAAAATGTAAGGCACATTGTTTTGAGAAAGCTCTACAGTCTCCTGATTCTCCAGAGAAGTCGGCTAGTAAGGAAGAATGAGGGACAGAAACTTGCAACTAAGCTGTGGCTGTTGCTTCTGTTGCTGCTGGGGCTGATGATGTAGTAGCTGCTGGAGAAGAAGTTTCTGGTTCTGTCTTAAAAGCTGAATGCATGGCTTGCATTTGGGCCATCGGTTTGGCAAACTGGTGTTGGCTTGTTGTTGTGCCACAGGCTTCACCTCCTCTTGCAAGGAGGCTATGGCTTTCTCCTACTCTTGAATGTTATGTGCCTGATGCCTGATAATGTGCTATATGTAGTCAGTCTATTGGATTTATGATGGCTAGGTTGTACTGTCAAAGAGTATAATACAAGCAGTAAACTAAGACTTTATTCAAGTAGAACAGGTCCACAAACAGTCAACAATCCAGAAGGATAGTCCAAACACATGGCCAAGGCCAAAATCCAGAACAGCAAAAATCCAGAGTACAAGTCCAATGAGAGAGAAAGCTGGAATGCTGACAGAAGTCAATACAAACTTGCATAGATGAGACGGAACCTGACAGTTTAAATAGGATATGCGTTACATTTGTTCACTATTACCTATCAGGGCAGCAATCAGGAAGGCACCTAAGGAAAACAAAGGCTACGTTCACACTGCAGCCTGAAGTGACCCAATTCCGATTTTTTTGCCCATATGCGACCTGAATCTGATCTTTTTATGACAGTCTGAACGACACAGATCGGATTTTTTCAAATGCGACCAAGGCCACTTGGATATGTGGTCCTGAATCCGATACGTATCTGATCTTTTCAAATGCGACCTGTGTCTGAACGGCCAGGTCGCATTCATCCGACCTACACGTCATTGATACATATTATTGATACGGTAACAAGCACCTGTTGCAAGTCAATACAGCCCCACGGCAACGCGTTTACTCGCTGCTATAGCCCGCCGAAGATGTGTGTTTTTACGTGAGAGCGCTAAAGAGATCCGTTCAGACGCACATAAAGGTCGCCTTTGTCATTCGAAAATTGTGAATGAAATCCGTATCAGTAATGCCGCTCACCTCGCTATCCCACCATTCCTGGCTTCGCCTCCGCACCCACACGTTTCTCTGTACGGACGTTACTGCCGCACAAAACGGCATTGCCAAAAATTTGGCTCTTTCGTTTCGATCTTCTTAAAAAGCTTTCGGCGGTAATGTGCTGGCTCCGGCTGGAGAAGAACTTAAAGAACGTAAGATACGCTGCAGCATTACGAACCATGTTTACTTCCGCAAACACTGAGCACGCTTGCTATGTGTGACGTCATTGCGTCCTCTACAGCGCATGCGGGACACTTAAGTTGCATGAATGCAGTTCACACAGAGATCACATACAAGTCGCATATATTTGGAAGTGTGAACGGACACGCAAAAAAATCCGATTTCACAAAAAAATCGGAATTGAGCATCAAGGCCTGCAGTGTGAACGTAGCCAAAGACACTGTAACCACAGAATAAGAGCCGTCATGACAATATCGCTTAATACCACGGTATATGTGTGGTGCTCGGCTTGCAGTTTGATGGTCAATCAATTAGGCCATGTCAGCATGGACAAAGCTTTATTTCTTGACATGTTGCACAGAATTTTCCAAAATTTGGGAATATAAAAGTTTTTTTCTGTTTGATGTTCTTTTTGTCATGGCTTCCATTTTGTGTATCATTTCTCAAATCATAAATTTCCCTGGTCAACATGTATGACTCTGAGTAAGCCATCCATCCATTTTCTGACCATCCATTTTCTGACCCGCTTAATCAGGCAAGAGGCGGGATACACCCTGGACAGGTCGCCAGTCTGTTGCCAGGGCAACACAGAGACAAACAACCATTCACACACACACTCACACCTAAGGACAATTTAGAGAAGCCAATTAACCTAACAGTCATGTTTTTGGACTGTGGGAGGAAGCCGGAGTGCCCGGAGAGAAGCCACGCATGCACAGGGAGAACATGCAAACCCTGAACCTTCTTGCTGCAAGGAAACAGTGCTACCCACTGCGACACTGTGCAGCCCCTCTCTAAGTAAGCGAACAACAAATATTCTAGTATGAAGCAATGATGAAAATGTAATGACTGTAAACAGAGGACCCAGAATTCAGCCAGACAAGATCAGATAATGTTAAGAAACAGCGTTTATTGAGACGTAAACTGCTGCAGGTCGAGGCTGAATCACCGGTGTCTGAGACAGGAACCACTTCTCACACTCCGGAAACAAACTGGGAGGGTGAATGAAGGCTCCTGTTGGTGGGAGACGTCGCTGATGAAGCCCAATGTGATCCTGTGTCCGATCAGGGCAACTTGAAGGATCTTACTCCTGGGATTGGCAGGAAATCGGTGGTTGAAAAACAGGCACAGGGTCAGAACCGTGATAGCAGAATCAGGCAGGATCGTCAGGGGGAATAACCAGAGTCCGAAATCTGAGAGCAGATCCAGGGTCTGAGCCAGGTGATCAGAGATCTAGGGAAAATCCAAAAAAGAATCCGTGGGCAGAGTCAGGGCACAGAAGCAGGTCAGATATCCTGAAAGAGCAACAATCAGGTCCGACACGGGTTAGGCAGGCTCAGAGAATCAGGAGGCAGAAACAGGTCATGTTACAGGCAGGTAGACAGGATTTAGGAACGCTGGATTAAAATCATCGGTGGCTGGTCTGAGAGCTGGTTATATAGTCAGAGGTGCAGGTGGATCAGCTGAAGGCTGATGAAAATGGGGCAGAGCTGTACAGGTGTGCTAAATGATGAATCAGACCAGCACCAGTGCCAAGATCACGACAGAAAATCACATTTCACAGACCTTTTCTTTGAGACATTTGTTTAACAACTCTTCTATTTGAAATGTAACTACAGTGTTGTGCAATTACATGCTTTTAAGTTATATAATGTTTATCAAATAATTCTCAGTGTGTTAGGTATTGTCCGGTGAATACCAGCCCAATTGGCTTTGATATTAGAACAATGGTTGAAAGAGTGATTTGATCACTAGCATTCTTCAGCAAACTTTACACATATATGGAATAAATGAGTGACGACTTCTGTTCAAGTATAAGAATTTGTTAATAGAAATATACCTTTTTACCTGAATTAATGATATATTTTAATCAACAACTCTTCTTTCCTAGGCTAGTGAAACGTAATTAAAACTACTAAGCAAAAGTAAGATTAAAGAAACTAAGGAACTATGAAAAAGAACAAAGTGTCATGATTTTAGGTTCTGTCTTAGTTTTGAATCATGGAGTAGTTTGAGTTTTGTTGTGGTTTGATTTTGTTCTTTGTGCTATACTATCTGTTAGGGTTCTGTAAGCTTTTAGCTCAGTTCTGTTCACCTGCCAGCTCACTCCCCTGTCAGCAGTCACCAACCTATCAGTTCAGTTCACTGTCAGTCACTTCCCTGCCTCTGATTAGTTCCAGCTGTTTCCCGGTAATTAGTTTTCACTCCATTTCACCTGTGCACTTCACTATATAGTTCTGCCTCAGTCTTTAGTTCTCCGCCAGATCATTAACAAGCCCACGGTGAGTTTTGTTCCAGCGTTCCTTTATTGATTGACCTGTTGATGCTAACCCGAGAGCCTTTTTGATTCTGAGCCAGCCTGTTCCCTGATCTGTTTTTCCTGCCCTGTCTGACTGATTTACCGGTTTACCGACCTGAGTCTGTCCCATGGTTATCCGAGCTTGCTTTGCCCTGTCTGTACCTCTGCCTATTTTGGACTGCCTTTTGTGTACCGGATTTTGGACTGCCATTTTGACCATTGAGCCTTGCCTGTCCCTGTTTTATTATTAAATACTGTTTTTTGCCTTCACCTCACTTGTTTGGTTTGAATACTGGGTTTGCCTGATTCTAGTTCATAACAGAATGATCTGGCCCATCTAAAACCTATCGCCAAACAAGTTTGTAGAGGTTTTTTTTTCCCCCCTCCACAAATTATGGCTTTGGAGGGTTCCAGATTGGCGTTCTGTCCCCCTGGTGTCGGTCCCAGACGCCATCTCTCCAGTAGCCGCAGCAGCAGTAACTCGCTGCCTGCTCGGAGCCTACGCTTGGGAGGGCTGTTTTTAACAGATTCAGGTTCTGCTCAAAATATAAGGGATCACTCACCCAGCGACACCGCTGTCGGCTCTGCCCATGGGTTTTATCCTGACCCAACTTTGTTTATGGAGGTCGAAGCGGAGGTGGTGCGGGATCTTCGCCCGGATCTTTTTCTCTCTCTCCCTCCAGAAGAGGAGATGCAGGGGACGCTGTGGGCTCCGCCGAGCCCGGCTCTACCGAAGGAGTTAAACCTCCAGCAAGTCCTGCCGTCCCGCCGTCGGAGGAGGGGACGGAAACCTGTGGGTCGCTCCCTCACCCGTTCTGTTCGGCCGACAGGCGAGCCAGTACCGCGCCCGTCCGTTGCCACTTCCTGCCCAGTGAATCGGAGTCCGGTGCTCCCCAGAGCTGAGCAGCCCACAGCGCCTCCTGGTGGCGCCCGTGATGCTGAGGATCTGGCTCTGGAGGACCAGATAAGAGCTTTTGCCCCTATTATTAAAGACCTTAGGGAGGCTCTTTTCAGCCAGTATTCAGAGGAGCTGGAGGCTAAATTAAAGGAGGTCGAGGGGCACTATAGAGCGGCTCTCCAGGGTTTCTATAGTAGACTCGATCCTGTCCCAGAGGACCCGCCCTCTACTTCAGCTCCAGTGCCGGCTTCCGGCAGCTATAAAGCAGCACAGTCTGCGCAGCCGGCCCAAGACGCTGCAACCCCGGAGGGTCCGCAGTCGGCCCAAGACGCTGCAACCCCGGAGGGTCCGCAGCAGGCCCAAGACGCTGCAACCCCGGAGGGTCCGCAGCCGGCCCAAGACGCTGCAACCCCGGAGGGTCCGCAGCCGGCCCAAGACGCTGCAACCCAGGAGGGTCCGCAGCCGGCCCAAGACGCTGCAACCCAGGAAGGTCCGCAGCCGGCCCAAGACGCTGCAACCCAGGAGGGTCCGCAGCCGGCCCAAGACGCTGCAACCCAGGAAGGTCCGCAGCCGGCCCAAGACGCTGCAACCCAGGAGGGTCCGCAGCCGGCCCAAGACGCTGCAACCCAGGAGGGTCCGCAGCCAGTCTGCGACGTGGGAACCCAGGAGGGTCCGCAGCCAGTCTGCGACGTGGGAACCCAGGAGGGCCCGCCGCCAGTCTGCGACGTGGGAACCCAGGAGGGCCCGCCGCCAGTCTGCGACGTGGGAACCCAGGAGGGCCCGCCGCCAGTCTGCGACGTGGGAACCCAGGAGGGTCCGCCGCCAGTCTGCGACGTGGGAACCCAGGAGGGTCTACCACTGGTCCACGAGGAGGGGGTTCAGACGAGCCCTCTTTCAGGCCGCAACTCTGGGGCTCATCGGGACACTGGGCGTCGTGGTCCTCGCCCAGACGACAAGCGGCGTCGTGGTCCTCGCCCAGACGACAAGCGGCGTCGTGGTCCTCGCCCAGACGACAAGCAGCGTCGCGGCCCTCGTCCAAACGACAAGCTCCGTCGGGGGTCTCGTCCAGATGACAAGCGTCGGGGGTCTCGTCGAGAAGACAAGCACCCAGAGCCCCATGGAGACTTAGAGGTCCCTGGACCTCTTCTGAAGCTCTTACCCCCTCACCTTTGGCTAGACAGCCATTTTCCCAAGTGGCTGACCAGGCTCTCTTTGTCGGATGTTCTGGAGGCGTTACTGCTGAGGTTCTGGGTGTTAAAGGGTCTGGGAGCATCTGAAGCCTGTAGCCAGGCCCCGTCTGAACCTGAAGCCTGTAGCCAGGCCCCGTCTGAACCTGAAGCCTGTAGCCAGGGGTCGTCTGAACCTGAAGCCTGTAGCCAGGGGCCGTCTGAACCTGAAGCCTGTAGCCAGGGGCCGTCTGAACCTGAAGCCTGTAGCCAGGGGCCGTCTGAACCTGAAGCCTGTAGCCCGGGGCCGTCTGAACCTGAAGCCTGTAGCCAGGGGCCGTCTGAACCTGAAGCCTGTAGCCAGGGGCCGTCTGAACCTGAAGCCTGTAGCCAGGGGCCGTCTGAACCTGAAGCCTGTAGCCAGGGGCCGTCTGAACCTGAAGCCTGTAGCCAGGGGCCGTCAGAACCCGAAGCCTGTAGCCAGGGGCCGTCTGAACCCGAAGCCTGTAGCCAGGGGCCGTCTGAACCTGAAGCCTGTAGCCAGGGGCCGTCTGAACCTGAAGCCTGTAGCCAGGGGCCGTCTGAACCTGAAGCCTGTAGCCCGGGGCCGTCTGAACCTGAAGCCTGTAGCCAGGGGCCGTCTGAACCTGAAGCCTGTAGCCAGGGGCCGTCTGAACCTGAAGCCTGTAGCCAGGGGACGTCTGAACCTGAAGCCTGTAGCCAGGGGACGTCTGAACCTGAAGCCTGTAGCCAGGCTCCTCCTGAACTCTGTAGCCAGGCGCCTCCTGAACTCTGTAGCCAGGCGCCTCCTGAACTCTGTAGCCAGGCGCCTCCTGAACTCTGTAGCCAGGCGCCTCCTGAACTCTTTAGCCAGGCGCCTCCTGAACTCTTTAGCCAGGCGCCTCCTGAACTCTTTAGCCAGGCGCCTCCTGAACTCTGTAGCCAGGCGCCTTCTGAACTCTTTAGCCAGGCGCCTCCTGAACTCTTTAGCCAGGCGTCTCTTCTAGTTCTTAGTCCGGCGCTGTCTCCAGCCTTTAGTCCGGCGCCAGGTTCTGTTCTCTCTCTCTCCAGGCGTCGGCTCCTGAGGGTCCTGTTCTGCCGACGGTCTCCGAGGTTGCTGCTCTGCCGCCGGTCTCCGAGAGACCTGCTCCGCCGCCGGTCTCCGAGAGACCTGCTCCGCCGCCGGCCTATGAGAGACCTGCTCCGCCGCCGGCCTATGAGAGACCTGCTCCGCCACCGGCCGCCGGACATCTTTGCTAACCGGGGCCGTCCTACAGGACACCCGCCGGATTACCTGTCTCACAAGGGACGTCCGCCGGAGAACCTGACACGCCTAGGACGTCCGCCGGAGAACCTGACACGCCGAGGCCGTCCTTCGGGACGTCCGCCGGGGAACCTGACACGCCTAGGACGTCCGCCGGAGAACCTGACACGCCGAGGCCGTCCTTCGGGACGTCCGCCGGACAACCTGACACGCCGAGGCCGTCCTTCGGGACGTCCGCCGGACAACCTGACACGCCGAGGCCGTCCTTCGGGACGTCCGCCGGACAACCTGACAAGCCGAGGCCGTCCTTCGGGACGTCCGCAGGACAACCTGACACGCCGAGGCCGTCCTTCGGGACGTCCGCCGGACAACCTGACACGCCGAGGCCGTCCTTCGGGACGTCCGCCGGAGAATCTGACACACCTAGGACGTCCGCCGGAGAACCTGACACGCCGAGGCCGTCCTTCGGGACGTCCGCCGGAGAACCTGACACGCCGAGGCCGTCCTTCGGGACGTCCGCCTGAGAACATGATTCGTCGGGGCCGTCCTCCTGGACGCCCACCTGAGAACTTGACTCATTTTGCTTTGTTTTAGTTTGTATTTGGACATTTGTTTGATTCTAGCCCTCCGTCCTGCACCTCCCTCCACCCACCCGATCTAGTCTGTCTTCTTTTGCTTTAGGCCGTCTGGAATCCGGCCTTAAGGAGGGGGTTCTGTCATGATTTTAGGTTCTGTCTTAGTTTTGAATCATGGAGTAGTTTGAGTTTTGTTGTGGTTTGATTTTGTTCTTTGTGTTATACTATCTTTTAGGGTTCTGTAAGCTTTTAGCTCAGTTCTGTTCACCTGCCAGCTCACTCCCCTGTCAGCAGTCACCAACCTATCAGTTCAGTTCACTGTCAGTCACTTCCCTGCCTCTGATTAGTTCCAGCTGTTTCCCGGTAATTAGTTTTCACTCCATTTCACCTGTGCACTTCACTATATAGTTCTGCCTCAGTCTTTAGTTCTCCGCCAGATCATTAACAAGCCCACGGTGAGTTTTGTTCCAGCGTTCCTTTATTGATTGACCTGTTGATGCTAACCCGAGAGCCTTTTTGATTCTGAGCCAGCCTGTTCCCTGATCTGTTTTTCCTGCCCTGTCTGACTGATTTACCGGTTTACCGACCTGAGTCTGTCCCATGGTTATCCGAGCTTGCTTTGCCCTGTCTGTACCTCTGCCTATTTTGGACTGCCTTTTGTGTACCGGATTTTGGACTGCCATTTTGACCATTGAGCCTTGCCTGTCCCTGTTTTATTATTAAATACTGTTTTTTGCCTTCACCTCACTTGTTTGGTTTGAATACTGGGTTTGCCTGATTCTAGTTCATAACACAAAGGGACAAATAAAAAAAAATTAAAAACCATCTCCATAAGAATGGTTCAATGAATTTAGAGTTCACTGAAGATCTACATGATAGAACCAAAGTTGATCTTAAATTATTTGGAATGAGGTTAAATTGGCTTAACTAATTTAGAACATTTGTTATCTGCTCAACCCATTCACAATGCAATTCTGAGAAAATAACATATTAAAGAATGATTTGCTGAATTAAAAATCAATACATTTTAGGACACTCAATTTCTGATTAATGTAATTATTTCTCAAGAAATAATTAGAGTTGAATTGGTAACTTAAGAATGCAAAGGGCACTGTAAGGGGAAGATGACCGGGAGTTGTGTTGGGGCACATCTGGGCCACGTGGCCCTTATTGATAGCTTTTTCTTAAGTTACCATTAATGGTATTTTGTGTCAACATTAATGGTATTTTGTGTAATGGTATTAATGTAATGGTATTAATGGTATTTTTGCTTCATAGCTTTCTCTTAAGTTACACAAAATACCATTAATCAACATTAATGTTTTCAATTAATGTTATCTGATGATTGCGGAGTAAATTCGAACACAAACGTTATATTTAAAAAAAAACTGCAGCTATGTTTAACTTGTTAGTAGCAAGGTCATTAGTGGCTAACACTTGCAGACATTCGGGAGCTCATTTAACCCTTCAAGTTCTAAAGCCGTTTTGGGGCAAATTTCTGCCTGAGGTTTTTTTTTTTTTTTACTGTGATGTTACATATAACATTGTCTTAAAAGTTTCAGTCGAGTGGTATACATCCTTTTTTCATGGATAAGCTGAATTTTCATAATGTAAAAACTGTGGAGTGCTCATAAGAATGCAATAAAAGATATAGAACCAGAAATACAAAGAGAAAATTTTGTCAGAATTTGTCCTTATAAAATTTTATTGATAAACACACATCAAACACCAATGAACAAGCTGAAAAACAGCTTAAATATGATCTACCTGGTCTACTTGAACAATGTGCAAATTCTTATTCATTTCTAGCATTTTAAAAAATATGTTTATTCTCCAAAAGAAAAAAAAGGCACTTGTTTTTATGCAAGTTTCTACGGCTGATCGTCAAAAAACAAAATGCTATCAGCTATCAGGCATAGGGGGACATCACAAAAATGCTTTTTCAGGATGTGGACTGCTGCTTGTTGAGCTTGGTCAAACAGAGCACACTCTTCCTCCTCCCATAGGATGCACTCTTGCTGGGATCATCCTGTAGAGTACAGGGCACTGGCAAATGTCCCCCCAATGCTTTGGTCATACGTTTGGAACATCTGGCACATCACTATTACAAATGAGGGAGGGAGTTATCTTGTGAAACTTACAGTACTTCACATATAGCAAATTCACATGTAACATTCATAGAATATTTTACACAGGCCAGTCAAACTGAAGTAAAACTAATTGACTTATAATAATATTATAGGAACCATTTCTTTTTTAGGCCAAATGTGTGAAAAAGAAAGCAACAAAGAAACTCCCAGTAAAACCTAAAAGAATGTATCCAAAGATAAACTACTACTAGAAATTTGAGTTTGACATGGTCTATCTATGTGCACAATGCTTGGATAAGCTCGGACAGAGGCAAACAAAACTTTCTCTGTAATAGATAAAAACGAAACACAAGAGCAAAATGCATCACTGTTTTATCCAGATCTTCGATGAATTTATATATTTACTTCATTATTTATTGTATATAACAATTAGGTGACTTACTCTTTAACAGGATCCAGACACAGAAGGTAATCCAGCTCCTGATCCAGCACCTGATCCTGATCCTGAATCCAGCTATGGATCAAAAGATACACACAAAAATGTAACACATACTCTGCGAGGTTGTATACGACCTAATAGACCTCAAAGGGTCAGAAGACTTTCTAATCATATTTTGTGAAATGAGCGGACCAGAAAACACAAGCATTAACATCCCATCGGTGTTGAAAAACCCTTAAAGGAGTCATAACCTGGTATTTTAGATATACTATCCTCCTGAAATGTCTTTAAATTCATGTTTAATCATTTTCAGGAGAAACATTTTTAAATAGAGCTCATTCTGAACCTTTTTCATACACCTTTTTTATTTCTTGTGAGGTTACACACAAAGAGTTGCAAAAATTCCGATTTTCAGATGATGACTCCTTTAACGTAATAAAGTGTATTAGAATCTTAAACCCAAGAACCTTAAACCCAAACCACATTAGCCTAGCTTTGTTTTAAAGATCGCTAACGGGTAGCTTTGCCTGTCAGCTTCAGGTCTTAACATCAGTCAAACCTTAAAACACAGTGAAAACACATTAGGAGTAAACAATTTTAAATTGCTCTATCACAGCCTAACTTTTTCTGTTCATCTCTGCCAAACCTCTGCCCTTGTGTCCCATTACGATGACTAGGGGCATCCAGTTGTGATTATTAGCTCCAGAGTCAAAACTCAGGGTGAAAGCTGTTATTTGAGTTCACTCCAAGGTGAATTCTTCCTGGATCTCTAAGGGGCTGAGCTCGGTGCTCGGCTCAGACAGCGCCTATGGAGGTTGCAGCACAGCAGTGTTTTCTTAGGCGCACGTGGGGATCTCTCCATAGCTTGCAGAGGTGTTGCTCGGCTCCTTCCAGCCACAGGAAACCACACAGTCTCTGGTCAGTTTCCCTGCAAAAGCTGAGGAAGATCACAAACAGTCTGTTCCCGTGGCAGCCGGCTGCTTAGATTTTCACAGAAGGCAGACTGCACTTTGCTTTGATTCCAGTCTGAGCAAATGTTGGAACACCATGCGGGTCCAGGGTCGTCTCTCCAGTGCTGACCACTGTCTCCGGAGGGGTACTCAGAAAGAGGTCGATATGACATAAGAGGGAGGTTTTGTAGGTTTTCAGGAGTTGTCCTGCTATGAGGGCAGTCCTTAGGAATTTCCTGCAATCTCTTGGCTATCCGATTATAGTCTATCACACTTATATTCATCTTGGCTGAACTCCAACAGTATCATCCCACAGTATCACTCTTATTATTTAAGAGTCAAGCTTCTTTATTTGTGGTCATTTAGTTTATCATCACCGAACTAGCAAGCTGAATGTCTTTTGTTATTCTATATTTGATTTCCTATCATAAATTCTGGTTGAGGTGACATTAAAGAATCTTTATTGTCACCATGTGTTACTGTGTTGACATATTGTTTGAGACAGACACCTTCTTAGGATGTGATATATTGATAATTTTTCTATATATGCCATGGACTGATTACAAATAAATCAATCTTACTAACAAAAATACATGATGCAAATTAAGAACCCAAACAAAAACACACATCAGTTTTTGTTTCCACCAGCAACAGCTTTACCAACAGCAACAGCTGCTCCACCTACATGTTTAGGGCATTACATGACCTTTACAATGTTGTTTGTATTCAAAGAATATTTAATCAAATGAGATTGATGAAGTTTAATTTATTTTGCAAATTAATTTGATATGATCATAATTATTAGGGGTTTTGCAGGCAAGCACTAAAACACGTCTCAAATCTCAGATGGTGTGGATATTGGCAACAGCTGGACATATTGATGTACACTGTCCCTGCATAATAATTGGTCATTCCAGCTGATAGTTACATACATTTGGGGCCTCTTAGTTTGAAGATGTCTTGGCCTTGGAGTTATTTACTCTTCATTGTGAATTAAATTCAGCTTATCCTCCAAGCAAAAAAGGGGATTAGGGGTAGTATGTGTGGTTGTACACACACGTAATATATATGTATATATATATATATATATATATATATATATATATATATATATATATATAAACTGTTCGCTCACATGCAAAAGAATACCACCCGTCTAACAGCAGGTCATTAATACTCTGGTGGCCGCTTATAGTTCCTTGAGGGCTGAGTCATGCTCGTAATAACAGCATTGTAAGAGGGGGAGAATTGGACCCGGAGGTCTACACCCCTGTTTAACGACAGCCAGTTTCTCTTCACAAAAATGCCTTCATTTACTTCTCACTGAAACCAACATCCCTTTCTATCCAGGACGAGAGCAGCTTTATCCCTGGAAGAGAATGAGAGAATGTGTGTGTGTGTGTGTGTGTGTGTGTGTGTGTGTGTGTGTGTGTGTGTGTGTGTGTGTGTGTGTGTGTGTGTGTGTGTGAGAGAGAGAGAGAGAGAGATAGATAGAGAGAAAACAATGTAGAGACAGGATAGCAAATATAAATTCAGAGAGCATGGATCAGTTAAGGTATAGTTATTAGGTATACATTATTTATATAGTTATCCACCAAGTGACCACTTCCCTGAAAAAGGTAAGTACCAACAAGGACACAGGTCCAGACATGGTGTCAGCCCGTACGCTTAAATCGTGTGCTGACCAGCTAGCAAGGGTCTTTCTGAAGATCTTCAACCTCTCCCTGCAGCTCTCCATGGTTCCTGCTAGTGATGGTGAGATGAAGCCTCATGAGGCATTGAACCACTTGAGCCAACTGGTTCGAGAAAGGGTTCATTTCTTGAAGCTTCATGTGCACACGAAACCACCTACTGGCCAGGTGTATAATCACAGCCAGCTGTATCTTAACACGTGTGATGCATTGATTTTTTGTCTATTATGGCATACATACATAAATTTTGTATACACATATGTGTATATTAAAATATTGTTTGAATGTATTCTCTGTGTGTAATTATTCCCAAAATAGTAGTGTCTTGTGATATAGCATGTTGTGTAATAATGTTTTTCTGTGACTCTAGAAAAATGGCATGGGCTTAATCAGGCAGAGGACAGTGAAAGTGCTTGTGGAACTAGGGAGGGGTAGTGAATAGGCTAATGCTTGTGTAACTTGGATGATTTCATGCATTTTTATTAAGAAACAACAATTTCTCCATAGGGGAAATCCTCCTCTTTCTTGCCGGCTCCATCCTACTCCTATCCTGTCCTCGCACTCCTAAATCTCCTATCTATCTATCTCTCTCCTAAACTCTCCAAACACCAAACTAACTGTCTCAAACTAAATAACCACTATCCAAACTCTGCTATCCAAACTCAGTGTTTCCCGCAGGAATTTGCTTAGGCGAGGCGGTGAGTTGGTGGCCGGAACAAGTTTTGCGCGGATGACTGCTGGCGGAGCGGGGGGGGGGGGGGGGCAGTGGTATGATCTGGTTTTCTGATAGACAAATATATTTCAAGATGACAATGCCAGGATTATTCGGGCTCAAATTGGGAAAGAGTGGTTCAGGGAGCATGAGACATCATTTTCACACACGGATTGGTCACCACGGATTCCAGACCTTAACCCCATTGAGAATCTTTGGGATGCACTGGAGAGAGCTTTGTGCAGCGGGCAGACTACCATCATCAATCATCAAGATTTTGATGAATACTTAATGCACTACCGGGTGGGAATAAATCTTGTGACATTGCAGAAGCTTATAAAAACAATGCCACAGCAAATATCTGCCATAATCAAAGCTAAAGGCAGTCCAACAAAATATTATTGTCTGACTTTTTTTTAAAGCCAACTTTTTTTTGGCCAGGCAGTGTATATTCAAGTTCAACTGAAAAATACTTTATAAATCACAAGGGGAAATTAAATGTTGGTGTAACTCATAGGGATTTCTTTGAGTTGTTGTAGAGAGTGATTGTTACAGGCAGGACGGATCTCTTTTGTAGCGGTCTGTCTTACAGTGGATCTGGAGAAGCCTCCGACTGAAAACACCCTGTTGTTGCATGACAATCTGATGAAGAGGACGCTTAGGATTATACATGATTTTAAGCAGAATCCAGAGGGTTCCCAGAACAGAGCCAGCCTTCTTTATAAGCTTGCTGAGCTTCTTTAGGTCATTTGTTCGGATGCTGCTACCCCAACAGATGATGACAGAGGAGATCACACTCTCTACAACAGTGTGTATAATTTGAGCAGAAATAAATTAGATTGTGTTCTGATTTGCTTAAGTTGTTACAACCTGGCTCAAAGGCCATAACAAAAAGGGAGACCCACCATGTATAAGAATCTTAAAATATAGAATTATTTAAAACACACTAAGGTTAAAACCAAAACTGTTGATATGAAGTGAGGAAGTCCGTAAAATCAGTGGTCTATGGTGTGCATTAGTGGATAATGTATGTAGAAGGCAGCAGCATACCTCTGGAGGAGAGCAGAGGGAGACTAGTTGTCACCCAGGGTTTAAAAACCTAGGGACCTTACCGGGTCCTTATGTGTCCCATTTCAGCAATTCGTGTTACAAGAAAGTTAAATACCCAACCTAACCACAGGGGGCAGTAACACAAGTCCAGAGTTTTTTTTTCTCTTGTAGAGCAAGTGACAAACTGTTGAAAAGTTGGAGGTTTAGCAGAGAGTGAGGCATGATTAAAGTCACCAGATATTGCCACAAACGCATTGGGATGTTGTGTTTGTAGCTTTTCCACAACTGAGCAGAGGACATCACATGGAGTGTTGGCAATGACAGTTGGTGGAATGGAGACTGTTGATAAAATAAAACAAGTGAACTCTGGGTGGATAACATGGACTAAAACTCACTGCTGACACTTCAAATATCCAGGAAAGAGAAACAAAACTTCACAGTAACATGTCCTGGATGACAACATATGTTGTTCACCAACACGGCCAATCCACCACCTTTGCTCTTGCTGCTCTTCTTTAAATCTCTGTCTGCACATATGGTCAGAAAGCCTGGCAGAGAGATGCTGGATTCGGGGATATGATCCAGCTATGGGGCTAAAATGGTAGCTTTACCATTTGCAAATGTGTGTGGAGAGTTGTGTATCTGTATCTCGATTTGTGTGTCTGTATCTCGATTTGTGCGTGTGCAGTGGGATTTGTAAATGTGTGAGGAGAGTTGTGTGTCTGTACAACAATCTGCAAATGCGTAAAACTACTTGTGTGTAATCCGTTTTGCAAATGTGTAAAAAATCCACAAATCTGTATTCAGATCTGCAAATGTGTACAGAGATTTGCAAATGTGTAAAAAATCCACAAACCTGTATTCAGATCTGCAAATGTGTACAGAGATTTGCAAATGTGTAAAAAATCCACAAATCTGTATTCAGATCTGCAAATGTGTACAGAGATTTGCAAATGTGTAAAAAATCCACAAATCTGTAGTCAGATCTGCAAATGTGTACAGAGATTTGCAAATGTGTAAAAAATCCACAAACCTGTATTCAGATCTGCAAATGTGTACAGAGATTTGCAAATGTGTAAAAAATCCACAAATCTGTAGTCAGATCTGCAAATGTGTAGATCAATCTGTAAGCACACACAGAGACACTTGTGTCTGAAGTATTTTCGCTTCAAGACCCAGAAATACAGACAAATCATTGGTTACAAGTCAAGCGGTTTTTCGGTTGGTTCTCTTTACACACGTGATTTTTGCTACTCTTCTGCCGCGTGAGATGCACAAATGCGTAGAAGGATTTGTATCTGTATTTTTTCGATTTGTGTCTCCTTGCGCAGACTCGCAGGCTCAAAGGCTCACATGTTGCCCTGAGCGCAGGCTCACAGGCACACAGGCTGCCTCTTCCGGCTGTGGTAGGTCACGTGACTTTCAAGGATTGAACCAAAGCGTTTTGCTACCAGACCGCTGACAAGGCAACTTGTTATAACCATAGCTCTCAACTCTCACGCATTGACCGTGTGACACACGCATTTCACTAACTTCACACGCTCACACGCAACACATGACATTTCACACGCAAACATGGAATTTCTCACGCATAAAAATCACAAAGCCCATCTGGGCTGCGGACGACAAAACTCCGCCTTCTGCTGAGCTGTTTCGGCTTCTTTCACAGCTTGTGGCCATCAGTAATTCCTGCTGCAGTTCTTTTTAACAGAGCAGCAGGAAGAGTGATCAGAGTTATGAATAATTTTAGTCTTAACAGTGGTGAAAGTGAGCCGGTAAGGTCCTGTACCGCGTACAAAGGAGGGGAGGGGAGGGGGCGGGGGGAGCTGCGTCAAGATGACCGGTTCATTCAGAACCAGTCATGGCTGCACGCTGGATCATAAAACAGTTCTGCTAACCAGATGCAGTTTAAAACGCCACTTAGTCTGTTTATAAGTTTCATTTTTATTAATTCTGCATTTTTTAACCTCCGCGCTTGCTCCTCTCCCCCCTCCTTTCCCTCGGAGCAGGTGCTTTTATCACCGTTCACCATTCAAAACGTGAATCACTGCGTTTAATGTCCTCACATCAGTAGCAACGTGTGCCAGTTAAAGTCAATAGGAGAGCTGTAGCTGTGTTTAACGCTGTTTCGTTTTTAACAACATAGATTCAGTGGTGCTTCGGTGGGCGTGCTGCCTTGCGCTTTAATTCAGGTGCGCACTGTTAAGGGTCATTTTAAAGAACTTGTAACATCAGGGGCTTCACCCCTGTTCCCTCTACAGGAGCCCTTTACAGTAATTATGCATTTTCCCCGCTGTTTATCCCTCGCACGTAGCGCACGGAGGTAAAATCCGCCCACCTCACCGCCCAGAGTGCACTGACGAGAGCAATAGAGATTTGTCTGGTCAGCGCGGCGACTGACTGAGAAACCTGTCGCTGTGAAAGGTGATAATGGTTATAAACTGTAACAGTCTAGAAGTTCATTGAGCTGAAAGGAGGGACACATCAGCAGCTGGATCGTGCGTAAAGACGCAGCGGGAACCTCTGTGTGCTTCAGTGTTGCTGCTGAGGGGATCATAAAGGCTTGATGAAACTCAGCCTGATTCACCAATCAGGTTATAGATTTACAATGATAAACAACCCATAGATGAATGTGTAACAGTATAATAATTCGGTCAATAATTTAAAACTACTTAATTTTATTCAGTATTATTTGAACAATTGTGTATTTTTTATGTTTTAATCCATTAACTGAACAATAAGGTATTAATATGTCTCTTTCTCTTTTTAACACAAGTAATACATGTCTACTTCAATGTCTGGTGGGATAAAAATGAGATGGAGTTGACTCCACCGGCTCTTCCAGGGTCCGGTTAGCCCCGCCCCCAAAACAAGCCCCGCCCCCAAATTAGCATAATCTCACTCTTAACTTTTGATAAAAGTTGAGAGGTCTGGTTATAACTATATAACTTTCTCCCTTTAACGACAGAAGTTTCTTGTTTTAATGAGAGACTTATCTTGCTAAAACCAGATAATTGTCTCCTCATAACAACGCAACATAACCCGGCATCAGCTCGCGGGATATTTGAGTGTCATGGAGAAGAGGAGAGACGGAGGGGCGCCTTTTATTTCTTTTTAAAAAGTCATTTGTCGGAGGAATGTATTTCTGCACTGAGGAGTGACAAGGTAAGTCGTGCATATACAGCAAGTCCTCTACTTGAAATTTAATCAATTCGGCAGTTATTTATATTTAACAACTATGCTTTGGAAACACTTGTAGCACTGTAGGACAGTCTCTGGCTCTGTTTACACGGTGAAAACAGGTTTGCGTTGCCTTTGTACTCTCCATTTACACACTACAAGGTTTAACTGTTGCTTAGGGGGACTTTCAGCTATAGCTGTGGGTTTATTTACAACAGTTTGCAGCCGAAACAGTCCTCCGCCAGCCGCTGCTTTCTTCTTCTGGGCAATTTGACGCGGAGCTTCAGAAATCACAGCGCTACTAGTGGTGCGGCATGGGAATTGCACCGTTTAAGTACTCTGTAAACAGGGCCTGTGACTGCAAATGTTCTACATGGATGTTAATGAGATAGAGATAAGGATAAGCAGCTTAATTTTTTTTAAAAACATGTCATGCATTTAATCATAAATTCTGCTGTAAAGATTAATAATCATGTACTTAAAATAGTCTTTTTAGTTTTTTTCAGTTTTTATATTAACCATAATTTCATTGTGCTTGTAGACTGACATATCAGCTATAGCAAGCATGGATGATGAGAGCTTGGCCATCTATATTCCCACCTATGCTGACAGAATTACTAGTGGTGCGGCATGGGAATTACACCGTTTAAGTACTCTGTAAACAGGGCCTGTGACTGCAAATGTACCTATTCCTTTATGTATTTTAATTAAATATGATTAAAATATATTTTAATTCGACACTTGTAAGGCTAATTAAAAATATGTGTATTCTACACAATGAAAGTGAGGCTAGATAAAGCTACATTTATCCATATTTTATTGTGTCAAAACAAAGATATGAATACAGAGCTTTCTAATGGGACAATTCACACGCCAGTGAAGGACAACTATATATATGAACTTCATTAATAAACCCAGTCAACTACTGACATGCTTTAATAAGGGGAAAAGCAAAAACTGATAATCAATTATCATTGCTGCAAATTCAAAAGTTAATATCAGAATGTATCAATAAAAGCACCTGGCAGCAAAGCACCATTGTTCTCAGTTTATTTGTTGTTCCATTTGTTTTTTTCTGATGTCTTTAAACTTACTCAGAAAAGAAAACAAATCTTAATCAACATTGTTCCATTGCAGTCTAGGTTTAAGCAATTTTAACATTGATCCAGTCTAACCTTAAATCACAATTTTAAACAGCAGCTATTCTCCTTCTGATGGGAATTCTGTAAAAGTACTTTTTAAAATTCTCATAAACAAAAACATTAAGGTAGGAGGACCAGGTTTAAGATAGCTACATTAAAAATACAGCCAGAAAATTAATGTTCTCTTTTACATCTTAGAATGCCTGTGCATTTGATCTGACACTCAAAATTTAAATACTTAAAAACTTTGAATTTGTAATATTTAGCTTCTCACATTTAGCATAAGTAACGTGCTCAATTTTTAGAAAGAATAAATTAATTGTTATTTTTACCTTTTGTTTAAAATAAAAAAAACTTGAAAAAACGATAACAAATTGTCTGCTGTGTTTACAGGTTGGCATCTCTAAAGCTGAATACATGGATGGTGCTGTCCAAAAGTTACTGCTGGATATTTTCTTCCAGTAGTAACAGAGGGGGTACCACAGCCAGAATTCATATAGACATGGAGACAGAGAATGGTACAATGAAAGACATTCAAAGATTTTTGCGTCTTGATGACAGCTATCCTGAAAACTACTTCATTGTGGGATCCAGCACCCACAGCCAGCTCATCAACAGCTGGTGGGATTTCTTAAGGAAACGTCGTGCACAGTACTGGATGCACCTTTTTCAAAAACTGAAGAATACAGATTACTTTACTGGTGACTTCTTGGATAAGCAGCCAATTCTGCTCACCTGTTTAAATATCACTGAGGTATGTTTGAATGTAAAAGATAAATACTATATGATACATGCTTTTAAATATGGAGTATGTACTTTAAGATCTTGTTTATTTTCTTGTCTTTCAGGAACAACTCTAAAAAGTGGTTCACTTTTGGAACATCATTTGTAAGATTAGAGATGCAATGGCTCCAAGTGGCCGGCCCTACATGATGTATACCTGGGGTGTCAAGCTCCAGTCCTCGATGGCGTGTCCTGAAACTTTTAGAGGTTTCCTTGGTCCCACACACCTGAATCAAATGGCACAATTAACTCCTCAGTCTGCAGTCAGGTTCTTCAGAGTCCTGGTAATTACCTGATTATTTGACTCAGGCATGTCGGACCAGGGACATATCTAAAAGTTGCAGGACACCGGCCCTTGAGGACTGGGCTTTGACACCTGTGAACCCTTCCACGGCTTTTTGGTGAACAAGATCATCTCAAACAGGTTTCTAAGCAAGCGGCAGAAACTTGCACAGTCCAACGTCTTCAGAGGACCGTTTACATGTGATGAGACAGTTCGAAGTATCATACCTTCTGATGACGGAAAACTTTCATGCACCGTCAACACATGATGAAACAATTGAGTTATGCTTATTTTTAAGAGCTTATATACGCACAAACCTGTGACACGTGTGACATTTTCTTGTAAAAAAGAGTTTGTGGAGCAAATGACCTTGTGAGCCTGTCCAGAATAACCCTGTCACTTTCCCACACAGTCAAAATTAGGCAGCTGCAGACCCCACAACCAATAAAGGAAAAGCAAAGAAATACAGATGGAGGAAAAAAACAGACCTCTGTTTTCACTGACTCCCATGTACTTAAATGTTTCATCATGATGTACATAATTTTTTGAATTTTGGTGCTAGGTTTTATATTTTGTGTGATTCTTGTTGTGTGTGACAGCAAATATATGCTACTAAATATATTAGGACAATAACAAGAAATTTAACTTCACATTTGCCTTGTAATCTGTCATGTAGGACAAAATGTTTAAATGACATGTTCTGTAAACCCCACCACTGCTCCTCATATTCAAGACATAATTTTTATATTTATAACAGCAAGACTCTTATAGTTCTCTGTTACTGAACACTGAGACCCAAGTTATGCACTGTTTGACAATGATGATATGGTCAAATGAGATGAAAAATAAAGTGCCTATGCTTATGTTCAATATGAAAACCTTTAATGAATCTTTGGTAAAAACTCATTACAAAAGAAAGTGCAATGGTTTGTGATCAAATCAACTCATTCTTTTCTTAGAAACATAACATTATATTGCAATGTTACATCAACTCACAGAAGAACATACATTAAAAGTACCTTTAACAAGTTCTCTGAAAGATCCTTTTAAAAGGAAGTTCTCTACCTCCAGAAGATGACCTAACTAGAACGTGATCTATGAGTATTAAAAAGATGAATACATGGATCTCAAAATTGAACATGAGAAAATTCTTTTACATATGAAAAAAGTCATTGTTAGAAATCTTGGCACTATTGCGCTCAAAGCATTTATCTATTTTACAATCAGCTTTGAAGAATATAAAAGAAATATAATGCCCTATGGAAAGGAAAGGAAAATAAGTACAGTTTAAACACATGCTTCAAATTTTTTTAACCTTAAAGAAGCTTAATAGCAACAGCAATAATTTCACTTCAAAAACTTGTATTTCACAATGTTGTTGGAGTAATCTTTTTAATGAGTATTTTTGCTCTATATCTTTGTCAGCAAAAACAAAAGCTAACTGACTATTGTGGCTCACTTCCATATGTTCCTGAAAACATGAAATATATTACATAGTGGTATTACCTGAAACCAAAAACATTTTAGATCAAATTGGACTTTTTCCATGAAGATTTGCATGTAAAGAGTTTTTCAAGCCACGTCTGTTGAAGGACATCTCTTTCACCTTTTCCTTGGAACTCGGAGCAAAATCTCTGGGTGGCAATTCTGTCAGCATAGGTGGGAATATAGATGGCCAAGCTCTCATCATCCATGCTTGCTATAGCTGATATGTCAGTCTACAAGCACAATGAAATTATGGTTAATATAAAAACTGAAAAAAACTAAAAAGACTATTTTAAGTACATGATTATTAATCTTTACAGCAGAATTTATGATTAAATGCATGACATGTTTTTAAAAAAAATTAAGCTGCTTATCCTTATCTCTATCTCATTAACATCCATGTAGAACATTTGCAGTCACAGGCCCTGTTTACAGAGTACTTAAACGGTGCAATTCCCATGCCGCACCACTAGTAGCGCTGTGATTTCTGAAGCTCCGCGTCAAATTGCCCAGAAGAAGAAAGCAGCGGCTGGCGGAGGACTGTTTCGGCTGCAAACTGTTGTAAATAAACCCACAGCTATAGCTGAAAGTCCCCCTAAGCAACAGTTAAACCTTGTAGTGTGTAAATGGAGAGTACAAAGGCAACGCAAACCTGTTTTCACCGTGTAAACAGAGCCAGAGACTGTCCTACAGTGCTACAAGTGTTTCCAAAGCATAGTTGTTAAATATAAATAACTGCCGAATTGATTAAATTTCAAGTAGAGGACTTGCTGTATATGCACGACTTACCTTGTCACTCCTCAGTGCAGAAATACATTCCTCCGACAAATGACTTTTTAAAAAGAAATAAAAGGCGCCCCTCCGTCTCTCCTCTTCTCCATGACACTCAAATATCCCGCGAGCTGATGCCGGGTTATGTTGCGTTGTTATGAGGAGACAATTATCTGGTTTTAGCAAGATAAGTCTCTCATTAAAACAAGAAACTTCTGTCGTTAAAGGGAGAAAGTTATATAGTTATAACCAGACCTCTCAACTTTTATCAAAAGTTAAGAGTGAGATTATGCTAATTTGGGGGCGGGGCTTGTTTTGGGGGCGGGGCTAACCGGACCCTGGAAGAGCCGGTGGAGTCAACTCCATCTCATTTTTATCCCACCAGACATTGAAGTAGACATGTATTACTTGTGTTAAAAAGAGAAAGAGACATATTAATACCTTATTGTTCAGTTAATGGATTAAAACATAAAAAATACACAATTGTTCAAATAATACTGAATAATATTAAGTAGTTTTAAATTATTGACCGAATTATTATACTGTTACACATTCATCTATGGGTTGTTTATCATTGTAAATCTATAACCTGATTGGTGAATCAGGCTGAGTTTCATCAAGCCTTTATGATCCCCTCAGCAGCAACACTGAAGCACACAGAGGTTCCCGCTGCGTCTTTACGCACGATCCAGCTGCTGATGTGTCCCTCCTTTCAGCTCAATGCACTTCTAGACTGTTACAGTTTATAACCATTATCACCTTTCACAGCGACAGGTTTCTCAGTCAGTCGCCGCGCTGACCAGACAAATCTCTATTGCTCTCGTCAGTGCACTCTGGGCGGTGAGGTGGGCGGATTTTACCTCCGTGCGCTACGTGCGAGGGATAAACAGCGGGGAAAATGCATAATTACTGTAAAGGGCTCCTGTAGAGGGAACAGGGGTGAAGCCCCTGATGTTACAAGTTCTTTAAAATGACCCTTAACAGTGCGCACCTGAATTAAAGCGCAAGGCAGCACGCCCACCGAAGCACCACTGAATCTATGTTGTTAAAAACGAAACAGCGTTAAACACAGCTACAGCTCTCCTATTGACTTTAACTGGCACACGTTGCTACTGATGTGAGGACATTAAACGCAGTGATTCACGTTTTGAATGGTGAACGGTGATAAAAGCACCTGCTCCGAGGGAAAGGAGGGGGGAGAGGAGCAAGCGCGGAGGTTAAAAAATGCAGAATAAAAATGAAACTTATAAACAGACTAAGTGGCGTTTTAAACTGCATCTGGTTAGCAGAACTGTTTTATGATCCAGCGTGCAGCCATGACTGGTTCTGAATGAACCGGTCATCTTGACGCAGCTCCCCCCGCCCCCTCCCCTCCCCTCCTTTGTACGCGGTACAGGACCTTACCGGCTCACTTTCACCACTGTTAAGACTAAAAATATTCATAACTCTGATCACTCTTCCTGCTGCTCTGTTAAAAAGAACTGCAGCAGGAATTACTGATGACCACAAGCTGTGAAAGAAGCCGAAACAGCTCAGCAGAAGGCGGAGTTTTGTCGTCCGCAGCCCAGATGGGCTTTGTGATTTTTATGCGTGAGAAATTCCATGTTTGCGTGTGAAATGTCATGTGTTGCGTGTGAGCGTGTGAAGTTAGTGAAATGCGTGTGTCACACGGTCAATGCGTGAGAGTTGAGAGCTATGGTTATAACAAGTTGCCTTGTCAGCGGTCTGGTAGCAAAACGCTTTGGTTCAATCCTTGAAAGTCACGTGACCTACCACAGCCGGAAGAGGCAGCCTGTGTGCCTGTGAGCCTGCGCTCAGGGCAACATGTGAGCCTTTGAGCCTGCGAGTCTGCGCAAGGAGACACAAATCGAAAAAATACAGATACAAATCCTTCTACGCATTTGTGCATCTCACGCGGCAGAAGAGTAGCAAAAATCACGTGTGTAAAGAGAACCAACCGAAAAACCGCTTGACTTGTAACCAATGATTTGTCTGTATTTCTGGGTCTTGAAGCGAAAATACTTCAGACACAAGTGTCTCTGTGTGTGCTTACAGATTGATCTACACATTTGCAGATCTGACTACAGATTTGTGGATTTTTTACACATTTGCAAATCTCTGTACACATTTGCAGATCTGAATACAGGTTTGTGGATTTTTTACACATTTGCAAATCTCTGTACACATTTGCAGATCTGACTACAGATTTGTGGATTTTTTACACATTTGCAAATCTCTGTACACATTTGCAGATCTGAATACAGGTTTGTGGATTTTTTACACATTTGCAAATCTCTGTACACATTTGCAGATCTGAATACAGATTTGTGGATTTTTTACACATTTGCAAATCTCTGTACACATTTGCAGATCTGAATACAGGTTTGTGGATTTTTTACACATTTGCAAATCTCTGTACACATTTGCAGATCTGAATACAGATTTGTGGATTTTTTACACATTTGCAAAACGGATTACACACAAGTAGTTTTACGCATTTGCAGATTGTTGTACAGACACACAACTCTCCTCACACATTTACAAATCCCACTGCACACGCACAAATCGAGATACAGATACACAACTCTCCACACACATTTGCAAATGGTAAAGCTACCATTTTAGCCCCATATACAGCAACCATGTTGCAGTGAAACACATAGTACTGCATTACTAATATTCTGGTTGGGTCCTTGTTGAGGCTTGGATTTCATCCAACCTGTTCCCTAAAGACCATTATCATCAATGGAAGAGATGTCTTAAATTTCCTCCTTCTCTCTTCTTCCAAGTTCTGTTGAGATAATGTTTAACATTTCTATCGAGATGGCAAATTGTTGAAAACGGCACTGTTATCCATTATAAAAAGTTTGCGATCAGCATGTACATGAGGAAGAGTGACCCTATTAATAAGTAGACCTAAATCAAATTGAGAAATTGTAGTAAAACTTAAAACATGACCTATATAGATGGTCTATTCCGAATGAGTTAGGGCTACTTTTCAAATGAGAATGAGGAGAAATTTCAGTCTATAGAGGTGAAAAGCTAGTAAAGACATATCCCAAAAGACTTGTGGGTATAATTGGAACAAAAGGTAATCCTAAAAAATATTTATTTTATAAATGCACAGCCAACTTAACAGATCTTTTATTTGTAAAAACCTGTGAAAACCATTTATCATTTTGTACATTTTAAAATTATGTCATTATTTTCTGTATAGATTTCTTTGGAGAATTTACATATGCAGCAACTACATCAACTACATGAAATGGTTTATACAGTGAGGTCATGGCACTTTTAAACAACACTATTATACTGCATATACTGGTAGGTTGCTCCTATAGTACTAAATGTGTTACAAATTAAACATGGCCTTACTACACAGTTCAAGGTCAGTGGGATTTCCAAGTTTTTAATTTCACCATTTGACAAAGTTTCTGCATACATGCTGTTATTATTCTTTATCCTTGTCTGAATCAATATTCTAGGGAGGCAATAAAAGATATTATTTCAAGACATCCTGCATCCAGAGAGCAAATCCATGGCCCAGCTGTCAAAACAGTGTAGGGCAAAGAAATGCTTCCTGGGACAAAATACAGGTGAGCCAAGCCAAGACTGCGAAGAGCAGGCCTGGACCTGCAAGCTCAAAATAGAACCAGGGGTATTTATTAAATCTTACAAAAGGTGCCCTGCTGTCTCTCTCCTCTTCTATCCTTTGTTTTCTGCCTCTTTTTTCTTCCTATCTATCCTTCGATCTATGTGCTGAGTTGGCTAAAGTGGAGTTAACGAGGATAAGTGGACCACACATGGGCGAAATAGTTCAATAAAGTAAGCTAGAGCAGATGTTAATGATTATGGATTTACAAGGATGGGGAGGAATACGTAATCACTTCTCACCTGGATTTACAGCGTTCTCTGTGTACGTTCACTTTCACTCTGAAAATCAAGCAACAAAAAAAATCACGTTATAAACATCAGTTTGTAGTTTTTCTCATATTAAGGTTTATATAGCTTAGTAAAGTAAGTAAAGTAAAACAGACAAATAATAAAAAATAGTTTCATTACTTTATATTTGTTTTTTTCTACCAATCTCAATGATAACACATTATGGAATTCCATCAGTTCCACTACCTGCCCTGATATTAATTTTTCCCCTGGTTGATTTTTATATCCGTTTTTGACTCTTAACTCTCCCACATTAAAACTGCACACCAATCATTCCAGGTTTAATGCCCTTCTGAGATTAACTTGTACAATATGGAAGACATCCAGAGCAATGCAGTTCAATAGCAAGTAGAGTATCCAAACTTGCTTGTTGGTTAAATAAGGAAAAGTCTTACTGAAAGTTATCTCTAATCCCTGCATTTTACCCATACTATATCACTTTTGAGTTCTTTTTAAGGAAAAAAAACAATCATATATTAAAAAAAAGGGCACTTAATAAAGATTTTACTTTAAGGGGTGGTGTGAAAGCATTTGAGAGGTTAAACCTTTGCACAGTTGAGATACTTATTAAGTAACAAAACAGGTCATTGATTTTACAGCTTTGTCCAGGGTTTTTATGGAACATAAGTGACTCTCATAAGAATTTCACCATGCATCATTAAGTCAGAGATGTAGATGATCCACTAAACATTTTCCCTGCTGTAATGACAATAACATCAACCCCTAAAGAAGGTATGAATGTTCATGGATCTTGAAAGATACGTCAAGGTCATTTTTGTGTTTTTCTGACATTCTGTCAGTTTTGTTAGTGTACATGAAATAACCATCCAGGAATTGTTTTAATATAATAACACCTCCTTTATTAGTTTCAGAAAAACTGCAGTATTTTACCTAGTACAATGAAGAGTGGAAACACATGCAGATATGTATTTAATTGTAATTTCATAAAACATGAAAAATCTTTTAGTCATGCATTAGCTCAATGTGTGACTTACTAGACAGTTGCACTCAAGTAAAAAGCTATTGCTTGATCCCTAAGAAAAATGCTAGAGAATCATCTTTCCTCTTTGGAATTAATATTTTTTATTTTTAATCATGCCTTAACCTCAACAGGAAAAAGCTAAGAATAAAAAACTTTTAAAAGGAGCCCTGGACAACTTAAAATGGGAACATTTGTTATGGGAATATTATTCCTGTACCCTATTTGTATGATTATCTGCACTTTAATATTTGCACATAAGACATCTACAGACTTTATTGTCATTCAACTGCCCATTTCCATTGCACATCTGAGTGAAATTTTGTTGCAAGGCGCGCACGCGTGCACACACACACACACACACCAAAAAAAGTCAACTTCATTCTCATATGCCTTTTATTTTATTCTATAACCTGCTGTTTACAGAAATGTTGTTTTTGTCCTCCAAACAACTCTTGGATGACTTCACTTCATAAATGTGGTTAGACCCTCTGAATCTGCCATCTCTGAGAAAGGGTCTCTTTTTGCCATTAAACGTACAACATTCACTCGATCATAATCAGTAATTTTGGTTGGCCATGACGGGGGATCATTGAAATCGACGGCATGGTCCGTCTCTGAGACACTATGCTCAGACTCTCCGATTGGGCAGCCCCCCCTCCCCACCGGCACTGTCACTGTTATGAGTAGGGATGGCTCTCTCTGCCTCCTCCTCAAACACACGCTGTCTCTCCCCCCCAAAGCCACATGTTGCGACAGGAGAACTGCTACGTTGTCGTCCTCTCTCTCTGTCCACTAAGCTCCCCGCCTCAGCTGGCTCTTTCAGACTGAACCTGGACCTCTGCCCTCTCTCTGCTTTCTGTTCTTTTGGGGCTAAACTCAAGTATTTCTGTAAAACAAAAGGTGTTTTCCCCTTACACTAGCTAGCGGATGCTATACTTTAAAACCACACCGATAAACGCATTGCTTCTTACCTGGCTCTGGATGGGCATCATTCCTCTGCAATTCCGTTCCTGGACCTGTTCCTGACTCATCCTCAGTTTTTTTTAATATTTACTCATAAAATCCATCAAGCCTTTGGTGTCATCTTCTCTTTTTCTCTCCTCTTTTCATTTCTGTGTGCCAGACATCTAAATACCTGACATTCTTAATTTGCAGCGAAACGAACTTTCAAAGTTGCAGCCAGCCGTCCTAATGGTCAAACCATTTTATGTTGGGGTGGGGGGAGTTCTAATGGTCCCTTATTTAAAGAAAACATATTACATATACCTAATGCAGATATATATGTATATATTTAGTTACTCTAATATTAAATATTTTTCACACAAATATGTTCTGAAAAATTACTTTGCCTGTATTTTAATGGTCAGAGTGTCAGTTTTGGGCCCCCCCTCTGTCCTGGGCCTGGGACAATGGACCCGTTTGTCCACCCCCTGTCAGCGGGCGTGCATAGAAGAATAGAAACTAATAAAAATATTGTTACATTTGTCAGGAGTGTTGCAGCAAACCAAAAATGACTTTTTATACATACAGAAAAAGAGTTTAGTGGTCTTATGATGTGTGGAACAAAGCTGTTGTGAAATCTGGTTATTCTGCATTTGAAGCTGCTGAACCTCTTGCCAGAGGGCAGAAGGGTGAACAGTCCATGATGGGTCTTTTTGGTTGACGGAGTCCAGGTCATGCAGCATCTGCGAGCAGTGTCATTGATGTAGATCAGCACTGTCTCTGCTGTCCTTGCTACTCTCTCTACACATTTACAGTCTGAGGCATTGCAGGCCCCAGACAACACAGCTATGCAGCTGGTCAGTATGCTCTCTATTGTCCCTCTATAGAAAGTGGTGAGGATGGGAGTGGTGTGGTTTGCTCTTCTCATACAATGCAGAAAGTGCCGATGCTGCTGTGGACTCTTCACAAGAGCAGAGATGTGTAGGGATCAGGTCAAAGTGTCTGTGATCTTCACCCCCAGGAATTTGATGCTGCTGACTCGCTCCACTGTGGCAACGTTGATGAGAGGGGATGTGTGACTTGGCTAAGTTTTCTTGAATTCAATGACAATCTCTTTTGTTGACATTCAGGATCAGATTGTTTTGTCACACCAGTCCATCAGGTGTTTCACTTCCTCCTTGTTCGTACTGAATCTGGAACGGCAGTCCTGGGTCATCAGGCTGAAGAGCAGTGGGCTCAGTATACTGCCTTGGGGAGAGCTGGTGCTGAGTGAGATGACGCTGGAGGTCTTTTTGCTCACCAGGTGCTGGGGTATGATTGTGATGAATGTTGAGATAGCATAGGCAAAAGTGTATTGTTCTTGTCCAAGTCTTCCAGGCTCAGTCAGATGGAGTGCAGAGGATTTGGCATCCTCTGTGGAGCAGTTGGAGTAGTAAGCAAGCTGGAGCTGATCAAAAGAAGTGAGTATGTTTGGAGATTATGTGGTCCTTCACCAGCCTCTCGAAGAATTTCATGATGGTTGGAATGATGAAATTGTGAGCCTATTGGGCACTGGTATGATGGTTGCAGTCTTGAAATAGGAAGGTACAACATTATGGGCCAGTGAGCTGTTAAATATGTTTGTGAGGATGTGAGCCAGCTGGTCACCACAGTCTTTGAGCACTTGTCCTGGTATGTTTTCAGGACCCGCTGCTTTCGGTGCAATGAGTCTTCTCATTGTTCTCCTCAAGTCTGAGTGCATGTTTATCTGGGTAAGGTGTGGATTTCCTCACAGAAGTCTCGTTGAGCGCCTCAAACACAGAAGTAATTGAGTGCATTGGAAAAGTCTGTGATATCCTCACAAGATAAAGGAGCAGCCTTGTAGTCTGTGATGGTCTGGATGCCTTGCCATATGCAGAAGTGGAGAGGGGAGATGAGACTGTGTTCTGTCTGCTCCAAAGGTTGCCTAATGGAGTTAATATTTAAAGCTTTGTGAGTGTGTTTTTACCTCAGCAATGGTCAGAATGACAAGGGGGATATTTAAGTACTATACCACAAACTTTTGAGTGCAGCAAATCTATAGGACATTCTCGCTGCACTGATTCGGCCCTTCCTCCACTTTCTCTACTCTGCCACGGAAGGAACTGAAAGAAGAGAGCTTGCTTTGTTCCTCTCTCTCGCTCACACACACACACACACGCGCACACACACACACACACACACACACACACACACACACACACACACACACACACACACACACACACACACCCTTTAAATACAAAGTGAAGACCTTGCCTTCACTTCCATTCATTTTCAACCCTTTCTATTGCCTAACCCTCAACCTAAACTTTACCAGTAAATACCTAGCCGTAACCTTAACCTAAACCTAATTGACACCTTAGTCCTAAACCTATAACCTTGCCTGCAAGCTGAATTCACGTGGTATTTGTGCATTCACAAACACACGAGAATCAATCTTGTCCCGCTCTTGATTCGGCCCATTCACATTGCAGTATTATGGTTTAAGGCGGAAAATACCAGCTATGACATATACACACACATATATATATATATATATATATATATATATATATATACATACATTGAGATGCTTGGCAAAGGTGATGTTAAAAATGGCCACCATGGAGAAGGTTGGAGGCCAAAAACAAGGCAACACGGGAAGAAGTAAGCCAAGTGAGCATCCAGAGAGGGAATACCCCAGACATACAAACAGATGAGCATACCTGAGGCTCTCAAAACTGCCCGACTGAAGAAGTACACAAAGGAGATTGATGCCAGAACAGGAAGAACCTGCAGCTTGTAGTGAGGTCAGTGGAAGACGTTGGATCAGAGCTGCATTCTCTGGCAGACATTTACACCTGAAGACTCCAAAAGGAACCCAGCGACATTGCAACAGAAGCCAATCACCCTGGGTACATTATTTTTCCTCCTCTCCCATCTAATAAAGGGTTTACATTTTTAAAAAACAAATCCAACAGACTAAAAAGCAGTTCTTATTAAGTCAATCCCCCTATCACTTGAAAATACCTGTTGTAAAATGCATGATTGCTGCTCACTTTTGTTTTTTTTATATATATAAAAAATACACAATACACTTTGTGTGTGATATTCACACTGCCAAACAACAGTTGCTAAATAATTTTTTATTGTGTGAAACAATGACAAAATATTTAATTACACACATACAGTTGTGGTCAAAAGTGTACATACACTTGTAAAAAAATCATAATGTTATGGCTGTCTTGAGTCTTCAATAAGTTCTACAACTCTTATTTTTCTGTGATAGAGTGATCGGAACACATACATGTTTGTCACAAAAAACAGTCATAAAGTTTGGTTCTTTCATAAATTTATTATGGGTCTGCTGAAAATGTCACCAAATCTGCTGGGTCAAAAATATACATACAGCAACAAAATTTGTCAACTTTGGTGATGTAGCGAGTTGTGTCAATCAAATTAGCTTCATGTCATGGCCTCTTCACTTCTTCTAAGTGATTCTGATTGACTACAGCTGTTGACTTCTCATGAGCCCATTTAAATAGGGCTCATTTGACCCAGTGATTAGACTCAGCTACAAAAGCTACAATGGGAAAGTCAAAGGAACTCAGTGTGGATCTGAAAAAGCGAATTATTGACTTGAACAAGTCAGGGAAGTCACTTGGAGCCATTTCAAAGCAGCTACAGGTCCCAAGAGCAACTGTGCAGACAATTATACGCAAGTATAAAGTGCATGGAACAGTTGTGTCACTGCCACGATCAGGAAGAAAACGCAAGCTATCACATGCTGCCGAGAGGAGATTGGTCAGGATGGTCAAGAGTCAACCAAGAATCACCAAGAAGCAGGTCTGCAAGGATTTGGAAGCTGATGGAACACAGGTGTCAGTCTCCACAGTCAAGCGTGTTTTACATCGGCATGGACTGAGAGGCTGCCGTGCAAGAAAGAAGCCCTTGCTCCAGAAAAGGCACCTTATGACTCGGCTGAAGTTTGCTGCTGATCACATGGACAAAGATAAAACCTTCTGGAGGAAAGTTCTCTGGTCAGACGAAACAAAAATTGAGCTGTTTGGCCACAACACCCAGCAATATGTTTGGAGGAGAAAAGGTGAGGCCTTTAATCCCAGGAACACCATGCCTACTGTCAAGCATGGTGGTGGTAGTATTATGCTCTGGGGATGTTTTGCTGCCAGTGGAACTGGTTCTTTGCAGAAAGTAAATGGGATAATGAAGAAGGAGGATTACCTCCAAATTCTGCAGGAAAACTTAAAACCATCAGCCCGAAGGTTGGGTCTTGGGCGCAGTTGGGTGTTCCAACAAGACAATGACCCAAAACACACATCAAAAGTGGTAAAGGAATGGCTAAACCAGGCTAGAATTAAGGTTTTAGAATGGCCTTTCCAAAGTCCTGACTTAAACCCCATTGAGAACATGTGGACAGTGCTAAAGAAACAGGTTCATGCAAGAAAACCATCACATTTAGCTGAACTGCACCAATTCTGTCAAGAAGAGTGGTCAAACATTCGACCTGAAGCTTGCCAGGACCTTGTGGATGGCTACCAAAAGCGCCTAGTTGCCGTGAAAATGGCCAAGGGACATGTAACCAAATACTAATGTTGCTGTATGTATATTTTTGACCCAGCACATTTGGTGACATTTTCAGCAGACCCATAATAAATTTATGAAAGAACCAAACTTTATGACTGTTTTTTGTGACAAACATGTATGTGTTCCGATCACTCTATCACAGAAAAATAAGAGTTGTAGAACTTATTGAAGACTCAAGACAGCCATAACATTATGATTTTTTTTTACAAGTGTATGTACACTTTTGACCACAACTGTATATACATTCATTCATTGACTTTATATATTTTTCTTATTGGTGCAGGAAGGTTGGTGCATATCTCAGGTAGTCATTGGGTAAGAAGCAGGGTACACTCTGGACCAGGTTATCAGTCCACTGAGTTGAGGTTTTTCTTCAATCAACAACAATCAAATAAGTGTTACTGTGGCTGATATGTGTCATGATTTGGGGTTTTGTTATTGGTTTGTTTTGTACTTCTTTCTATTTTACCAATTCTGTCTTGGGTTTAGGTTCTGCTTTGGTTTATGGAATAGTTTGAGTTTTGTTGTGGTTTGATTTTGTTCTGTGTTTTATCAGTCAGGGTTCTGCAAGCTGTTAGTTCTGTTCACCTGCCAGCTCACCTCCCTGTTTTCCCCCAATCAGTTTGTCACTCCCCTGTCAGCAGTCACCAACCTATCAGGTCGGTTGTCTGTCAGTCACTTCCCTTGCCCTGATTAGTTCCAGCCTTCTTATAATTAGTTTCACTCCATTTCACCTGTGCACTAAACTATATAGTTCTGCCTCAGTCTTCAGTTCTGGGCCAGATCATTGTCTATCAAGCCGTTGGTGAGTTTAGTCCAGCATTTCCCTTTGCCTGTTGATTTAAACCAAGTGCCAACCTGATTCCTGATCCTGTTTTTTCCTGCCCTGTTCTGACTGCCTGCCTGTTACTGACCGATCTGATTCTGTTTTTGGATAACCTGAGATTGCCTTATCCCTGTCTGTATTTCTGCTGGTTTTGGACTGCTATTTTTGTGTATCGACCCTGGAGTATTAGTTGACCACCGAGCCTGCTTATCCCCGTCTGACTTATTTGTGAGCTTTATTAAAGCCTTTTTATTTGCACCTTCATGTCTGGCTGAAAACTGGGTCCTCAATCTCTCGTTCGTGACAATATGTTCTGCAAAAAAATTATATTTTTCCCCATTAACATATGTAATAACTAAAATTATTTCCATAATTGATAGATATTTTGTATTTTTGTAGTATTTTAATAAATATTTCCATGTACTCCGTTTGATCAAAATAGCTTTTAAAGAAACATAAATGACAAAAGGTACTCACCAGGTGCTGAAGTTTTAAATAAAGCAAATGCAGCAAATCAGTCGACTCCACCTTTTTAGGTCTGACTGCGAAGGAAGTCCAGGTCATTCTCTTGTCACTGTACAGACATTTAAAAGTAAGCCCAATAAACATAACTTCTGTTCGTTGAAAAAAACTTAATCAAAATTTTACATTGGATGTTCTTTATTTACCAAATCCTTTTTTTAAAGGTAATTTTTTGATGTATAGTAATACGCTTCATAGGTAAACTACTGTCTCCAAAATGTACTCATCAGAAATTAAAATGTAACTGTTGATATTTCCAGCTTCGGATGTGTATTCATGGTCGATGTATTGTTTCAATTAAAATATGTATCTTCTTGTTGGATAGTGGACAGAAACTAGAGTCAATGAGACTGTGATTTTACATTAAATATTGCTTGTGGACTTCTAACACTAATAATGTTTGGAAATATTTTGTCAATGAGCATTTATTGTCATTTAATTTAACAGAAAATGTGTTGCTCTGTATTATGGTGATGTACGTAAAAATGAAAGACAGTTACATTTAAAATAGTTATTGAAAGCTACCAAAGCATATGTTGGTACACAAAATAATTGAGTATTTAGAAATGTTGGCTCATATAATAATGTTAATAAGATCAGTCTTACTCGCTTGATAGTTACATTTCCAGTTTGGACTACTTTATTGGTTCTTATTTCATACCATTCCATATATATTAGAAGCATTTTGTACACTACTGCTTCCAAAAGATACAATAAATAATTGGTCAGAATAAAACATAAAACTAATGTTCAAAAAAATGGACCATGTGGATTGATTTTTCTTAATAATAATTTCATATCATTTTCACTCTAAAGCTGTGATGTAGCAAACCACAAATATGACTTCTTGAAGTAGGAAAGGGATATATAGCTGTATGTTTTCCTTCTAGCATTAACACTTTAATATAAAACAAGATATAAAAATGTTTTATGTAATTGTATTAATCTGGAGTAAGGAACTTACTTATTGTCATGGTTTAGGTTTTGTCTGGTTTCTTTTCTTGTCATTTTTGCAGTTCACTCAGCTCACCCTCCTTCAGCAATTAGTCCCACCTGTCGGGACACTTATTAGTCTTCATTCTCGTCACCTGTCAGGCTCCCTTTATAAACTCACCTTGTTTGTTTCCTCGTCGCTGGCTCGTAGTGTTTGTTTCTGACCATCATGCCTGTCTGCTCCTGTTCCCCCGCCTTGGTTTCCGGCTCGTCTGGTTTGGTCTTTGTTTGGCCGCGCTGCTGATCTCTGTTCCTCCATCTTCGTCCTGGTCTCTGGTTCTGTTCCTGGTTCTGCAGCAGCCCAGCTTTCCTCTGTGTCATGGACTCCGTACCTGCCAGCCAGCTCTTGCATCCTTCACCTCCGACTGGTAAACTCTGGTTCCTCATGTCACCACCATCCACCTGCAATAAACTGTCTTAAAGAACTACTCTGTGTGTGCGTGCTGTGTCCGGGTTCATCCACAACAAAATCATGACACTTATTAATGCCCTTGCATAGTGATTGAATAATGCTTACTGCTAGTGAACCCAATATTCAGCTGGACAAGGAGATACATTTAAAAGGTTTAATGTAAAAATGATGAGTAGTGGTGGGTCAGAAAGACAAACAGAACCAGATTAGGCAGATGAATCTTGGCTGAAGGTGCAGGCAGGCAGGGATGAGCAGGAGACCAGAGGATGCAGGTAGTGACAGAGCAGAACAGGCAATGTGAACCGGTAAACCACCAGAACGGGCAGAGCAAGCACCTGGAACTCACAGAGAAACAGGCAGAACAGCAGCATGCAGACACAGGCAACTTTGACAGAAGAGTCCAGCTGGCTGAGCATACATGAACTGGTAGAGCAAGGTGATGCGACATGAGAAAAGAAGTGAGGAGACGTTCTGGCAGGGATGAGTTGGCTGAGGCAGGTATTCTTAGGTTGGTGAACAGGTGACCAGAGTTAAATCTAATTACTGGCAGCAAGTGGAGTTGAACAAGCTCTTGTCAAAAGAACTGTAAAATGTGCAAAAAGGGTTTACTGGCAATCGTTTTGTGATTCGGTTGGTAGAGAAACACAAATTTCAAATATCTGGGGAATGATAAAAAGAATGAATGGAATTAAGAGAGATTATGGATATCCAGTTCTGAAGGATGGAGATATATGTGCTGTGACAGAGGAGGAGAAAGCAAATATGTTAGTGGAGAAGTTTGCTAAAATTCATAGCTCAATTAATCTAACTGAAAAAGAAATAAGGGAAAGAGAAGGTACAATTAATGAAGTCAGTTGTTAGTAAAACATGTAAATAGTAATGAATTATTAAATGTTCCTTTTTCTTTTGTAGAGCTTAGGGATGCTTTAGGGAAATCAAAAAAATCATCTCCAGGTAAAGATCAAATTTCATACATAACACACATATGATAAATCAGTTAAGTAATTCGTCTAAGGGTTTTATTGGACTTCGACAATAAGATTTGGGAAGAGGGTCATTTACCTAAAGCTTGGAAGGAGGCAATTATTGTTCCTATTTTAAAACCAGGTAAAGAAAGATCAAATCCAGGGAGTTATAGACCAATTGCATTGACATCGCATCTATGCAAAGTAATGGAAAGAATGATAAATGAACGAATGACTTATTTTGTTGAAAAGATAGGGTATTTATCCAAATTTCAAAGTGGATTCCGGAAAGATAGAAATACAATGGCTCCTATTCTGTTATTGGAATATGAAATTAGAAAGGTACAAGTTAATAAAGAGAATGTGGTAGCTGTCTTCTTTGACATTGAGAACGCTTATGATATGATGTGGAAGGAAGGATTCTTGATAAAATTAAAGAAGATGGGAGTCGGTGGTTCAATGTTCAACTGGATAAAGGATTTTCTTCATAATCAATCTATACAAGTAAGAATAGGAAACCAATTATCAGGAAATATTTATGTTGAAAATGGTATCCCCCAAGGAAGCATAGTTAGTCCATTATTTTTTTCTATTATGATTAATGATATGTTTGAAGATGTGGAAAGTGAAACAGGTGTTTCTTTGTTTGCTGATGATGGAGCAATTTGGAAGAGGGGTAAAAATGTAAGTTTCATCATTAAAAAAGTTCATGAATCTATTAATAAAATAGAAGATTGGTCCTTTAGATGGGGATTCAAGATTTCTGTAGATAAAACAAAGGTTTTGTTTTTTACAAGGAAAAATGTTTCTGAAGAAATAAAGTTAAAAATTTATACATATGACTTGGAAAGGGTAAAACAATTGAAATTTTGGGGTATATGGTTGGATGAAAGGCTTACTTGGAAAGTTCATATTGAGAAGATGATTGATAAATGCAAAAGAGTTATACATATTATGAGGTGTTTGGTTGGGAATGAGTGGGGTGCTGAGCGGAAAGCATTGAAATCAATTTATACAGGTTTGATTAGGTCTGTTTTTGATTATGGATGTGTTGCTTTTGGTTCAGCATCAGTGTCATTACTTAAAAAATTGGATATTGTTCAGTATCAAGCATTGATATTATGCACAGGGGCCATAAGAACAACACCAATATCAGCATTAGAAGCCGAAATGCCACTACAGTTGACGAGATTACAATTACTTTCCACTTACTGGTTTCATTTAAAGAATCATTGTGAAACTCACCCATGTCAGGAAATTTTAAAACCAAGTTGGGAAAAAGGGAAGAAGAAATTAAATTATTTTGGATGGATAGCAGATTCTACTAGATCTTGAATTATCTCAAATAAATGTCAGTAAAACAGTTATTAGATCATTACTTCATCCATCTATGTTGCCTGAAATTGATACAGATCTGACTTTGTTGTATAAACGGAAAAATAAAGAGGATATTTCAGATTCAAGTATGGTTCAACAATATATAGATAAAGAATATTATGGATATGTAAATTTTTTTACGGATGCTTCAAAAGATTCAAATAATAATAATGGTGTTTCGTTTGTAGTCCCAGAATTTAATTTTAAATCAGGTAAAAGAATCAGTGATGAAATTTCAATTTACACAGGAGAAATGTTTGGTATCATGTTAGCATTAGAATGGATTGAAGAAATTAGACCATTAAGAAGTTTAGTTTGCTCTGATTCTAGTTCAGCATTATATTCATTTAAACACAATCATTCAAACAGCAGACCTGATTTATTAGTAGAAATTCAGCAATTATTATTCAGAATTAAAGCAATGGGATTAATAGTTTATTTTATATTGACTGCTTCTCATATAGGAATAAAAGGGAATGAGATGGCAGATAAATATGCAAAACAAGCAAGTAAACACAGTCTAATTGATATAATAGTTCAATTTAGTAAAGGTAAATAAAATCAGTAATTAAGAAAAGTATTGCAAAAAAGCAAAAAGATGGCAGAAACAGTGGAAAGAAGAAAGAACTGGAAGATGATTTTATAATATTCAAAGAAAAGTAGGCTTTATGAGAAACACATCAAGGAATAGAAAGGAGGAAATTGTAATGTCAAGGTTACACTTTGGTCATGCAGGTTTAAATAGCACGTTATTTAAAATAAGGGAACATGCTACAGGAAAATGTGATTTTTGTTTTGAAGAAGAAACAGTACAGCATGTTATATTATTTTGCAGTAAATATGTAATTGAGAGAAATTAATTGGTAAATAGATTACAAAACAGTAAATTAAAGTTAAATATAAAATACCTTGTAGACATGGACTCTAAATCAGAGGGTTATTCTTTATTATTGAGATTTCTCAAAAAGACTAATTTGATAATGAGGATTTAGTTGTTTTTTTTTGTGTGTAGTAATTGTAGTAGGATATTGGACTAGTTCAATCTTGATCCACACTCCATTTCAGTTGGTGGCGGTAATGCACCAAAAGTTGTTTGCCAACCGCCATAAAACACAAGAAGAAAAAGAAGGTGGAGTTGATGTGGGCTAATTGACTGGGGCAGAGCTAACAGGATAGTGGCTGGTGGATGAGAGGTGACAGGCTGAAGAAAAGTCCAAAGGCAAAACAAACAAACAAAAACCCAAATCATGACACGTTGTGTGTATCTCTGCTGCTTTATTGTGCCTTTAAATTGTCCCTTATTTTAACAGATGAATGTGTTTTACCGTAAACCATTCCTTTGTAGCTTTGATCATTTTTTTTGAGTAATGGCCTCAAACTGTCATGATTCTATGTTGCCTGAGAATTGACTTAGGGAATAAAAAGAGATATAGTCTAGCTCTCTCTCTCTCTCTCTCTCTCTCTCTCTCTCTCTCTCTCTCTCTCTCTCTCTCTCTCTCTCTCTCTCTCTCTCTCTCTCTCTATATATATATATATATATATATATATATATATATATATATATATACACGTAACATGTACATGACATACTAATTTGTTCCCACAAAGTACTTATTTGTGGCCGCAACATGGGTGTAATATGCTAAAGTACAGTCTTCCTTCACTGGCCACCTTCTCAAACAGTTAAAGGAACAGAAGAAGAAAACAACAAGATGGACAGGGATAGTCTGATCGAGTTTGATTTTAGGATAAGCTGCAAAGACATTTTGAAAAGCCTGTAATTTTGCAAGGAATTTACATTAGCCCGATGGGCTCACCACCTGTCGGAGGGGCCAAAGGGGTCGGGTGCAATGTGTAACGGGTAGCAGTGGAGGGCGGGGACCTTGGCGTTCCGATCCTCGGCTGCAGAAGCTGGCTCTTGGGACGTGGAATGTCACCTCTCTGGTGGGGAAGGAGCCTGAGCTTGTGCGCGAGGTTGAGAGGTTCCGACTAGAGATAGTCGGACTCACCTCGACGCACCGCTCTGGCTCCGGAACCAGTCTCCTTGAGAGGGGCTGGACATTCTTCCACTCTGGAGTTGCCCATGGTGAGAGGCGCCGAGCTGGGGTTGGCATACTTGTTGCCCCCCATCTCGGTGCCTGCACGTTGGGGTTTTCCCCGGTGAACGAGAGGGTGGCCTCCCTCCGCATTCGTGTGGGGGGACGGGTTCTGACTGTTGTTTGCGCTTATGCGCCAAACAGCAGTTCAGATTACCCACCCTTTTTGGAGTCCTTGGAAGGGGTACTGGAGAGTGCCCCTCCTGGGGACTCCCTCGTTTTGCTGGGGGACTTCAACGCTCACGTGGGCAATGACAGTGGGACCTGGAGGGGCGTGGTTGGGAGGAATGGCCCACCTGATCTGAACTCGAGTGGTGTTTTGTTGTTGGACTTCTGTGCTCGTCATGGATTGTCCATCACAAACACCATGTTCAGGCATAAGGGTGTCCATATGTGCTCTTGGCACCAGGACACCCTAGGTCGCAGTTCAATGATCGACTTTGTTGTCGTTTCATCTGACCTGCGGCCGAATGTCTTGGACACTCGGGTGAAGAGAGGGGCGGAGCTCTCCACCGACCACTACCTGGTGGTGAGTTGGCTCCGATGGCGGGGGAGGAAGCCGGTCCGACCGGGCAGGCCCAAACGCACTGTGAGGGTTTGCTGGGAACGTCTGGCGGAGTCCCCTGTGAGGCGGAGCTTTAACTCCCACCTCCGGGAGAACTTTAAACACGTCCCGAGGGAGGCGGGGGACATTGAGTCTGAATGGACCATGTTCCACGCCTCTATTGCTGAGGCGGCTAGTTGGAGCTGTGGCCGCAAGGTTGTCGGTGCATGTCGTGGCGGCAACCCTCGAACCCGCTGGTGGACACCAGCGGTGAGGGAAGCCGTCAAGCTGAAGAAGGAGTCCTATCGGGCTTTTTTGGCCTGTGGGACTCCGGAAGCAGCTGATGTGTACCGGCAGTCGAAGCGGCAGGCGGCTCGGCTGGTCGCCGAGGCAAAAACTCGGGCGTGGGAAGAGTTCGGAGAGGCCATGGAGAAAGACTTCCGTACGGCTTCGAAGCGATTCTGGTCCACCATCCGGCGTCTCAGGAGGGGGAAGCAGTGCAGCACCAACACTGTTTACAGTGGGGGTGGTGTGCTGCTGACCTCAACTCGGGACGTCGTGCGTCGGTGGGCGGAATACTTCGAAGACCTCCTTAATCCCACCAACACGTCTTCCATTGAGGAAGCAGAGCCTGAGGACTCTGGGTCGGGTTCTCCCATCTCTGGTGCTGAGGTTGCCGAGGTTGTTAAAAAGCTCCTCGGTGGCAAGGCTCCGGGGGTGGATGAGATTCGCCCTGAGTACCTTAAGGCTCTGGATGTTGTGGGGCTGTGTTGGTTAACGCGGCTCTGCAACATTGCGTGGACATCGGGGGCAGTTCCCCTGGATTGGCAGACTGGGGTGGTGGTCCCCCTATTTAAAAAGGGGGACCGGAGGGTGTGTTCCAACTACAGAGGAATCACACTCTTAAGCCTCCCTGGTAAGGTCTATTCAGGGGTTCTGGAAAGGAGGGTCCGTCGGATAGTCGAATCTCGGATTCAGGAAGAGCAGTGTGGTTTTCGTCCTGGCCGTGGAACACTGGACCAGCTCTATACCCTCAGCAGGATTCTTGAGGGGGCATGGGAGTTTGCCCAACCAGTCTACATGTGTTTTGTGGATCTGGAGAAGGCATTCGACCGTGTCCCCCGGGGGATCCTGTGGGGGGTACTCCGGGAGTATGGAGTACCGGACCCTTTAATAAGGGCTGTCAGGTCTCTGTACGACCGGTGTCAGAGTCTGGTCCGCATTGCCGGCAGTAAGTCGGACTCGTTTTCCGGTGAGAGTTGGACTCCGCCAAGGCTGCCCTTTGTCACCGATTCTGTTCATAACTTTTATGGACAGAATTTCTAGGCGCAGCCAAGGTGTTGAGGGGATCCGCTTTGGTGACCTTAGGATTGCGTCTCTGCTATTCGCGGATGACGTGGTCCTATTGGCTTCATCAGGGCGTGATCTACAGCTCTCACTGGAGCGGTTCGCAGCCGAGTGCGAAGCGGCCAGGATGAAAATCAGTGCCTCCAAATCCGAGACCATGGTCTTGAACCGGAAAAGGGTAGAGTGCCTTCTCCGGGTTGGGGAGGATGTCCTGCCCCTAGTGGAGGAGTTCAAGTATCTTGGGGTCTTGTTCACGAATGAGGGGAAGATGGAGCGGGAGATCGACAGGCGGATTGGTGCAGCGTCTGCTGTGAAGCGGGCGCTGTACCGATCCGTTGTGGTGAAGAGAGAGCTGAGCCAAAAGGCGAAGCTCTCGATTTACCGGTCGATCTACGTTCCTACCCTCATCTATGGTCACGAGCTTTGGGTCGTGACCGAAAGAACGAGATCCCGGATACAAGCGGCTGAAATGAGTTTTCTCCGTAGTGTGTCTGGGCTCTCCCTTAGAGATAGGGTGAGGAGCTCAGTCATCCGGGGAGGACTCAGAGTAGAGCCGCTGCTCCTCCACGTCGAGAGGAGCCAGTTGAGGTGGCTCGGGCATCTGGTCAGGATGCCTCCTGGACGCCTCCCTGGAGAGGTGTTCCAGGCACGTCCCACCGGGAGGAGGCCCAGGGGAAGACCCAGGACACGCTGGAGGGACTATGTCTCCCGGCTGGCCTGGGAACGCCTTGGGGTTCCTCCTGAGGAGCTGGCCCAAGTGGCTGGGGAGAGGGACGTCTGGGCCTCCCTACTGAAGCTGCTACCCCCGCGACCCGACCCCGGATAAGCGGAAGACAACGGACGGACGGACGGACGGATTTACATTAGTTAGAGGCATTTAAATAGAATGAGAGCCAGGCCGCTTCACCTGCAGACATACGACTTGGATGCCAGGATAGAGTTCATTGTTGACCAATTCTTATAATCCTCTATCTCTTTGAGAAGATTATGTTTTAGTATTTCATGCACACATTATAGCTATGTTGTGGCCACAAATAGGTACACTGTGGCAACAAATTAGTATTTTGTGGAAACTAATTATTATTTGTGCATATACTATCTCTTTTTTTCCCCATGTTAGTTCTCAGGCACTGTATGATTCTGCCATGCATACATTTTTTTCTGCTGCACTGCATACCTTCTCTGTTGGGCGTGGCTGGCAACCTGCAGCTTCCACACCTGACTGTTATCCTTTCATCATCTACTCTGAGATTATACAGGCACATCTAGAATACTTAGAATATGTTTTTGATCTTAAAATTAGTTTGATGTGTTTTTTTCTCTTATTTCAAGAAAGTGAAACTTAGATTCATTACGCATAGTATGAAATATTTTAACCCCATGTTTCTATGTTCTTTCAACTTTAATGATTGCTTTGAGTAATGTAGTAATCTTTGACTGATCTAGTAATTTAATTGATCTGTGTGACTGTTAAAGATTATGAGATTACAGAAGCTGGAGCTGCAGACAGCTGTTACCGGGAAACGGCAGATAACTCATGGAAGGAAATTTAATATATATGTGTCATTTAATTATATTTCAATCCATCTCCCCATCAACTTTGACATGTTTTCCAAAAAATATTCAAGAAAAGCATCCACTCAGCATGACACTACCACCTTCCTTTCACTGCAGGGATAGTAGGTTCAAGGTTCCATGTGGAGTCAGTTTTCTTTCACATGCAGCATTTTGAATGTAACTAAGAAAAGTTACATTTTGGTCTATGTAACCAGACCATCTTCTTCTAAATTTTTGTTGTGTGTAAAATGAAAAAGGACTTCTTATGACATTCTCTTCTTGCCACTCTTCGGTTGCTGTTGACAGACCTGAGCTGTGGGTCTCTGCAGCTCATCCACAGTATCTATGAGGCTCTTTACTATTCCTCTGAATAATGCTATCCTCACCTGCCCCATCAATCTAGCTTTACAGTCGCAGATTTGCAGATGTGCCATACATTGTCCATTTTCAGTTAATTGACTAAACAGTGCTCCGAGAGGTATTTAAAGCTTGAGATATTGTTTTATAAATTTACCCTGCTTTGACCTTCACAACCTTCAGAATATATTCACTAATTAGCTGACTTCTGAAGACAATTGGTTGCACTGGATTCTATTTAGGGGTTTCTGAATAAAGACACTAGAATAGATATACATAGGACATCATTTGTAATAAATACTGTTCGTCTATCACATGAAAAACAGAGTAAGGATCAGGTCTATACAATTTTGTTGACTTTCAGTAAAATTTCTGATAAGGTTATACAAGAATGTACAAATATGCAACACATTGCAGAATTCTGATGAGACAAAAGAAAATCCAGTTTCAACCAAAAAATCACCCTGTCATTTACTCGTGCTCTAAACTGTTGTGATGTTTAGCACTTTTGTAAAGTGACTCCCTATTTCAGATTGAAAAGGACATAAAATATGCAAATTTATTGTAAAATTGCAGGAAATTGGTAGTTAATGTGCAAAACATCTCCAGGACAGGATCCCCATACACCCCATCTAAAGCTATGCACTTTTTCATCTTATTAAAATTTTGGTTCAGCATTCCTGCTCAACAGGGGGAGAGTAGGGTCTGGAGGGGGCCTGAAAACAAGAGAAAACTGGCAACATAGAATTATCTTTGCACCAGCTGGGATAAAATTGCCTCTGTAAATAGGCTGTGTGTGTGTACAAGTCTTTGCCCAGATACTGAATGTCACCCAGAGGGGACATAAAGGAGATGACGAAATATTGTTTGGCTTACTGTGCTTTACAAAAGGACCACACATGTAAAATAAAAATAAATAAATAAAACAAAATACAGTGATGAAGCCATTCTTGTGGAACAAATATATTGCTTTGATTTATCAAGAGAACCTTCTAAAATACAACCCCCCCCCCAAAAAAAGACAAAATATAATTTGTTTTATCTTAAATAGGTTATATTTCTCATATTTGTATCACCAATAAAGTGCACTCAGCTTAAGTCCTACTCCTGATAAAAATACATAGTTATCCAGTTATTGCCCGATCATTGTTTCCCCGCTTTTGTCAATTACTTTGATTTGAGCCTAGGCTTGATGAGGTGTTCTCCTGTCTGAAGGGATTATGTGTCTGGCTGGTGCTGCCACCGGCTAAACTGGCGTGGCGGAGGAGTGGCAGTGCATTTATTCGTTGTAACTGGGAGATAACGTCTAAATGTTTGTCAGATGCATTGCACGCTGTTTATGGCTACTATTACTTTTATTCTGTCATGTTTGTCACTTCTGATGGGTAAACTGTGTTGGCTCTTTGTTGTCCCCTAAAGCAGAATGAGTGCAAAGGGCTGTGCTCTTTAAAAGACACAGCTATCTATATGTGAACTACCCAGGCTTACAGCTTACAACACAGAGTAAAGTATCTTACCAAAGGCTTTTGGTTTAAAAAACCTATACAACACAACACAACACAACTCATTTACAAAAATAAATATCTATATGTTTTTGTATTTACTTCTCTAACAATAATCTGCATTAAAATGACCAAACATAATTTTTTTTTGAGGATCTTTTGTCTGTAAGGTTCTGCTTAAATCTGAGTGGATTGTGAGATTTGCTGCTTAACTCCTCCTCTGTTAGGCTTGATGTTATTTCAAATCCAAATTCCAAATCCAATTTATTTATAAAGCACATTTAAAAACAGTTGATTATTGACCACAGTGCTGTACACTTGAACAACACAAATAATAAAAAAATTAATAAAACATACACAAAAACAAAGTACACAGCTGACTCATAAGGGAAAAACAAACAACTCAAGTTGTGTTGAAGGCTAAGGGAAGGGAGTCTTTAAAAATGACTTAAAAGGAGACAGCGAAGGTGCCTGCCTAACATGCAGTGGTAACCTGTTCCATATCAGGTTGAGAGCTGATATGGAACAGGCTGCAACCACAAAAGCCCTATCACCTCTGAGCTTTAGCCTCGACGTTGGGACGGCCAGCAGAAGCTGATCAGATGACCTTAGAGACGGTATAGGATGATACGGTTGAAGCAAGTGCGAGAGATAGTGTGGAGCAAGGCCATTTAAGCATTTAAAAACAAATACAAGAATTTTAAAATCAATTCTGTAGCCAGTGAAGAGCAGCCAGAACAGGAGTGATGTGCTCACGCCTGTGAGATTGTGTTACAAGACGTGCTGCTGCATTTTGGACAAGATGAAGGCGGCTGAGAGCAGCCTGTCAGACACCAAAATACAGAGCATTGCAATAATCAAGATGTTAGGTAATAAAATCTTGAACAACTCTTTCAAAATCCTGTCCAGATAGAACCTTCTTTAATTTTGGCAACTTGTCTGAGCTGAAAAAAGTTAGTTTTTACAACTGAACTTATTTGAGCGTTAAATTTAAATTCACCATCCAGTTTCACTTCCAAACTAGTAACAGTGGGTCTCACATAAGGAGACAAGAAGTCAACATTCAAATTGTGAGCATCATAAGAGCCATTAGGGTGGAAAAGTATGACCTCAGTCTTTTTTTCCTTAAAACTTAGAAGATTAATGCCATCCAGGCTTTTACTTCTTCCAGACATTTCAGCAGAGTATGAATGGAGTTTGGATCCTGCTTTTGCATGGGAAAGTAAGCTTGGCAGTCATCTGCATAACAGTGAAAGGACATACCGAATTTATGAAAAATGGAACCCAAGGGCAGGAGATTTAACAAAAAAAGAAGGGGACCCAATATGGACCCCTGTGGCACCCCAGAGCCAAGAGACAAAGTGACATGAAGTCACTTATACTGACACAAAAGGTTCTTTCAGTCAGGTAATACGAAAACCATTTCAGAGCAAGCAGTTATATTTAATACGAACACAATGTTCAAGATGAGAAATTAAAACATTATGATCCACTGTGTCAATGGCTACCGTAAGGCCGAAAAGCACAAGAATGACACACTTGCCTGCATCAGTAGCTAAAAATATATCATAAAAATCCCTTAAAAGAGCAGTGTCTGCGCTGTGAAACTTTTTAAAATCTGACTGAAACACTTCATGAATTCCATTTCACTCAAGATATGTATTTAATCGTATAAAAATAACTTTCTCCAGTACTTTTGAGACGAAGGGACTTTGGCGATAGGTCCGAAGTTTGAGGGGATGGATTGATCATGGCCTGCTTTTTTAATTAAAGGTATACTATGCAACCGGTGTTTATTTTCCAGTGAGGCTCCCCCCAGAGGGTGAAAGTAAAAGTGCACTGTCGTAAATATGCTCAGCTGTTCTCCTGGTTTATCCGTTAAGCCAGGCGCGGTTGTTTTGAGCTTAGCAGACAGGCGAACGCAACGAGTACAAAAGTCGAAAAAACGGCAGTACAAACAATGACTACAATGATAACAGTGAAAGTATGAACATGCACAGAGAGAGAGAGAAACCATTCCAATGCAGTGTTTCCCCTAGGAATTTGCTTACCGGACGACCGGCGGAGCGGGGGGTGGGGGGGGGGTGGGGTGTAGAGACAAGCTTTGCGCGACCGGCGGAGCGAGCGACCGGCGGAGCGCGCGGGCGGGCGGGGGAAAGAGACAAGCTTTGCGCGACCGATGGAGTGTGGGGGGGGGGGGGGGGGGGGAGACAAGCTTTGCGCGACCGGCGGAGCAGGGGAAAGACAAGCTTTGCGCGACCGACGGAGCGGGGGGGGGGGGAGACAAGCTTTGCGCGACCGGCGGAGCGGGGGGAGACAAGCTTTGCGCGCATATGGAGTTAGTTTTTTTTTTTTTTTTTTTTGGAATGTTGGCGAGGCGGTAGCGTGAGGGAATCGCATCAGCAGAAACGCGAGGTCCGCGTCAGCCTTGCAGCCTTCTTTTTCTTTTAGCTCTCGCCATTCGGAAAAAGCTTGCCTGATGTTCACCCGTGTACGACTCCTCTCTCTGTCCAGAGCACTTTTCCTCTTTCTTGCCTGCTCCGACATGGGCTTTTCTCTGTTTTCTCGCTGGTTCCGCCATGATAACTGCACAAATATCGCCACTGCGCTACCAACGAACATGCCTTTCACTGGGGGTGTGTAGCAGTTCTCGCCGTAAAGCAAGACCGACTCTCGCGATGCACACGAGACTACTGAGCCTGTGGGTGCGGGCCGAGGGCTCCCGCAATTGCAAGTGCGGTATTTCCCCCACAGACCACCAGGACGGCCGAGAAAACCTTTGTTCGACCTGAAATGACTCATTTAATCATCCAAAACGGTATGGAACACATTAATTAACTGAAAAATGTTGCATAGTATGCCTTTAAAGGTTGCACAACAAAATGCTTTAAGGGACAACATTTGTAGCAATACTACTATTTATAATTACCAGAACAAATGGTCCAATGGATAAATCTCATAGTTTTATTTTGTCTCACAGAAATCTGGCTGCAAGAGGACTACATTAGTATAAATGAGAAAACTCACTCTAATTATTTAAATTTCCACATTCCCAGAACTACGGGATGAGGAAGAGGAGTAGCAAACATCTTTCAATCTGATTTATTAATTAGTCCCAGGCCAATTAATATTTACAATAATTTTGAATATTCAACACTTATTTCTTCCTATTCACAAATGTATGCCTTTGTTGATGGTGTTACTTCCCCATTGTGTTTAGCATTACACAATTTAGCCCCTTTGAAAAAGAAGGTAATTATTCATAGGAAGCTGTCTCCCTGGTTTAATTTAGAGCTGTGTTCTTTGAAACACAATGTTAGGAAATTGGAGAGAAAATGGTGCTCTACTCACCTGGAAGAATCCTATCTAATCTTGAAAAACAGTCTACTGTTGTATAAAAAGACCTTTCGCAAAGTTAGACTAGCATACTTTTTATTGTTAATTGTGGAGAATGAAAATAATCCTAGGTTTCTCTTTAGTACAGTTGCCAAACTTTCACTGAGTCATAGCTCTGTAGATTTGTTCATGCTGTTAGCTTTCAGCAGTAATGACTTTATGGGATTCTTCATAAATAAAATTGATTCTATTGAAAATAAAATCATTGGCATGCTCCGAAACATGATTACCTCATCCTCGGTAAGTGATCTGGTTTTAAAGATTCCTTCAACGCTGCTTCAGAGTTTGGAGTGCTTAGCCCCAATATAACTTTCTGAGTCATCCAAAATTTGTCAACTTGTATGTTTGACCCAAAATTCTTGAGAAAGTACTTGCGAATCAAGTATGTGAACATTTACAAAGTAATGACCTATTTGAAGAGTTTCAGTCAGGCTTCAGAGCTCATCATAGCACCAAAAAAGCTCTGGTGAAGGTCACTGATGATATTCTCATGGACTCAGATAATGGACTTGTGTCAGTACTTGTTAGATCTCAGTGCTGCATTTGATACAGTTGATCACAATATTCTCCTAGAAAGACTTGAACATACCTTAAATCTTATTGGTCTGACAGATACCAGTTTGTGTGAATAATAAATCTTCTTCAAACTATATGGTCACTTGTAGAGTCTCACAGGGTTCAGTCCTTGGGCCAATTCTCTTTACTAGGCTTGGTGTAGAAATTATGTATTTTAAGGGTTTTGAGAAAGTCACGAAGAAATTTGCTCCACGGCGCCGATTGAAATTTTCAAAACACCCTCCGCATTTGGCTTACTTTGTCGTCCAATGATAACATTCGGTACACTTCTAGAGGTTCCCAAGACCGAACTAACACTCTCTTACACTCATTCCCTACAACATACAGGAGGTCAGCCATCTTGGATTGAACAGGTGACTTTGACCCTGTTTTTGCAAACTCTATTCTTTGTATTTGATCGAATTCCTCATTGAGATTTTGATTGATCAGCTTGACATTGACAGTGTTTATCTATTTCAAATATTAACTATCCATTCATCCATCCATCCATTTTCCAAACCGCTTAAGATAATTATTTTAAGGCGACATTTTCAAATCACAACAGCAATCTTTCTTAATCCTTCACCACCAAAGATTAAGTGACCGCAGCTTTCAACAGGAACATCTGATTTCTACCAAAACATTCAACACTTCACCGGAGCACATCTAAGCCTGGTTGAGGGCATTGTGGAGGCTTGAGTAGGCACTTAGGCAGCACAGCTGAACTCCTGCGGTCACAACACAGGCTGGAGGGGCGCTGAGCTGCAACGGCTTCATATTGTCTCTTGTGGCTTTAATTTCCACTGTTATGCTGATGACACTCAGCTATATTTATCCATGAATCCTGACCAATCCAATCAATTACTTCAAATACAGGAATGTCTTGAAGACATCAAAACCTGGATGACTTTAAACTTCCTGCTTTTAAATTCTGACAAGGCAGGAGTCTTTTACTTCCTATTCAATTACTTAATATGGATGGCATTAAATTGGCCCCTGGTAATAGGGTAGTTCACGCGTGACGTCAGCGCTACATCCGGGTCCCGCGGGTAGGCAAAAAACAGTACTGTTCTAGAGCGTACTTTTAGTTCGTTTATTTTTGGAATCTAAACAATGCCTACGACTTGTTGTGCTCCCGGTTGCACACAGAGGCATTCCAAATCGTTGGATGTACGTTTCTGTCGTTTACCGAAGGAGGAAGGACGAAGAAAGAAATGGATATTTTCAATGAAAAGAGCGCAGGCAGACACTCCCAATGGACTGGGGGATCCATCATACTACGAAAGAATTTGCAGTCTACACTTCATCTCCGGTAAATACAACTTAATTCTGCTCTAGTCATTGTTCTACTTAAAGGTATACTATGCAACTGGGATTGATTTTCCAGCGAGGCGCCCCCCAGAGGGCGAAAGTAAAAGTGCACTGTCGTAAATATGCTCAGCTGTTCTCCTGGTTTCTCAGTCAAGCCAGGCGCGGTTGTTTTGAGCTTAGCAGACAGGCGAACGCAACGAGTACAAAAGTCGAAAAAACGGCAGTACAAACAATGACTACAATGATAACAGTGAAAGTATGAACATGCACAGAGAGAGAGAGAAACCATTCCAATGCATTGTTTCCCCTAGGAATTTGCTTACCGGACGACCGGCGGAGCGGGGGGTGGGGGGGGGGGGGGGGGGTGTAGAGACAAGCTTTGCGCGACCGGCGGAGCGAGCGACCGGCGGAGTGCGTGGGCGGGCGGGGGAAAGAGACAAGCTTTGCGCGACCGGTGGAGCGAGCGACCGGCGGAGCGAGCGACCGGCGGAGCGCGGGGGAAAGAGACAAGCTTTGCGCGACCGGCGGAGCGAGCGACCGGCGGAGCGGACGGGCGGGGGAAAGAGACAAGCTTTGCGCGACCGGCGGAGCGAGCGACCGGCGGAGCGGGCGGGCGGGGGAAAGAGACAAGCTTTGCGCGACCGGTGGAGCGACCGGTGGAGGCGGAGCGGGGGAGACAAGCTTTGCGCGCATATCGAGTTAGTTTTTTTTTTTTTGGAATGTTGGGAGGCGGTAGCGTGAGGGAAACCCTACAATGTTACTTACAATCGCATCAGCAGGAACGCGAGGTCCGCGTCAGCCTTGCAGCCTTCTTTTTCGTTTAGCTCTCGCCATTCGGAAAAAGCTTGGCCGATGTTCACCCGTGTACGACTCTTCTTTCTGTCCACAGCCCTTTTCCTCCTTCTTGCCTGCTCCGACATGGGCTTTCGCCTTTTTTATCGCTGGTTCTGCCATGATAACTGCACAGATATCGCCACTGCGCTAGCAACAAACATGTTCTCGCCGTAAAGCAAGACCGACTCTCGCAATCTTGCACGAGATTCTGAGCCTGTGGGCGCGGGCCGAGGGCTCCTGCAGTTGCAAGTGCGGTATTTCCCCCACAGACCACCAGGGCGGCCAAGAAAACCTTTGTTCAACCTGAAATGACTCATTTAATCATCCAAAACGGTATGGAACACATTAATTAACTGAAACATGTTGCATAGTGTGCCTTTAAATAGCGGCGGAGGGGAGGTGGCGATCGCTACACGGGCCGGAGAAGCGGCTGCTGCTGCTGTAGCAGCCGCTTCTCCGGCCCACTTCTCCGGCTGTCTGACGGCTCCATTACGCCCCCGTTCACGGGCGCTAGTACTTCTGTGTTTACGCTGCAATGTCGCCGACACCCCCACCCATTTTAACAAGACAAAAACACCAAAATAATCCGTAGTGAACAATGTTTTTTTAACCTACCGGGCGGGTCTTCCTCTCTGCTGAGACGCGGTCTATGTCCGACGCCGCTTTGTGCTGTTGCACAAACGTGTGAACAACATCCATCCATCCATCCATTTTCTGACCCGCTTAATCCCTCATGGCGCCGCGGGCGTTGCTGGAGCCTTTTTCCCGATATAAAATAATTGTAGCCGTCCAGTGGTTTCAGGGGCTTTCGTGCTCTCTCGTCCGTACTGGCCTGCCGTGTTTATAAGGTAGCTGTATGTGTCGCGGTGCGGAACACTTGGCAGCATTTCAAAGACTCGCTCCGTCCCTTCAGGCTTTTGCTGTGTGGATCTGGCAATCTGATACCATCAACCATCAACTTACTCTTAAAACGATCTTGTGATACGTTATCTAAAGAAGAAAAATACGTGGAGAACTCGTCAGTTTCTCTGTTTGCGTCCGCCATTGTGTTCGCCTTTAGCCTACCAGTTCGGCGCGCATGCGCGAAAAACCCGCATCAAAACAATAACAATGAACTACCCTATAAAAATAGACATGTCATTTAAATTCCATATTAAACAGCTTTTCATGGTTTCCTTTTTTCACCTACAGAATATTGCCAAAATTAGAAATATTCTGTCCAAGAGTGATGCAATTTTTTTTACTATCAGGAAGTCCACAAAATGCAGTTCAAAGCCTTCAGTTGATCCAAAATGCTTCAGCAAGAGTTCTGATGAAAAGTAACAAGAGATCATATTTCTCCAAGGTTAGCTTCCTTTCAATGGCTTCCTGTTATATCAAGAGTATGATTTAAAATTATCTTTCTCAAGTATAAGTTCCTTAATAATCAAGCTTGATCATATATTAGCGATCTGAGTACCCCATATGTTCCGAACAGAGCACATCGCTCTCTGACTGCAGGTCTACTGGTGGTTCCTAGAGTCTCTAAAAGTAGAATTGGAGGCAGATCTTTTAGTTGTCAGGCTCCTCTACTGTGGAACCAACTCCCAGTTTTGGTCGATGAGGCAAGCACCCTGTTTACTTTTAAGACTAGTCTTAAAACTGTCCATTTCTATAAAGCTTATATAGTTGCTTAGGTTATCCTGAGCTATCTTTTTAATTATGCTGCTATAGGTTTAGGCTGCTGGAGGACATCAAGATCTATTTTTCTCACTGCTGATTTATCCTACTGTTCCCCAATTGTGCATTGCTTGTTGTTATTTACAACTTTTAACTTTTTGCTCTCCGTCTTTTTACTCTTTATAGTAGCTACATCTGGTCTGGCGTTCTGTTAATTGTGATACTATCCAGGGGAAGCAGATCATCTGCCATTCCCATATAACATAGAAAAGATTCCTGGAATAATATGTGTTTTTGTCCTGCTCTGTCTTCTCTAACACCCACTCGTTTGAGGCAGATGACCGTTCACACTGAGCCTGGTTCTGCTGGAGTTTTTCCTTCCTGTTAAAGGGAAGTTTTCCTCTCCACTATCACTTAATGCATGCTCAGTGTGAGGGATTGCTTTAAAGCTATCGACACTGCAGACGACTGTCCACTGTGGCTCTACGTTCTTTCTGGAGGAGTGAATGCTGCTTGTCCAGACTCGATGCAACCTGCTGGGTTTCCTTAGATAGGAAACTTTTTGACAAATCTATCTGTATGATTTGATTGAATTTGACTTTGTAAAGTGCCTCTAGACAACATGTGTTGTGAATAGGTGCAATATAAATAAAACTTAATTGAATTGAATTGAATTACAATATTTTTAAAAAGGTGAGGCGGAATAGGATAACCAGGAGAACCACACGTTTTCATATGAACAATAAGGTCCTTCAAACCTGAGAGAGACAGAGACTCAAGGGGGTTAAGGGAAACCGAGCAACACGTTAAAATAGATGGATCATATGAAGCAGGTGAAATAAAATTTTCAACTAAGAAATGGAGAAAAGTCACACATTTCAGATGAGATTCCTAGTTTGACAGACTGGGACACATTAAGGTTTGAGTTAGTGGTATTAAAAAGCACACATGGTTTTCGGAAATGAGATACAATTAATTGTGAGAAATATTTTTGTTTTTCAGTTTTAACAGTTGTCTGATAAATATTCCAGCTGACTTTTAAGATTTCAAAGGACACTTGAAGCTTGTCTCTCTTCCACCTGCACTTAGCTCTCCTACAGGCCTGTCTGGCAGAACAAGTGACATCATTCAGCCAGGACTAACGTTTCTGCCTTGGATACCTGGGCTGTAACAGGCATTAAATTTGAACAGGGTACAGAAATATTGAATACCAAGTAAAACAGAAATTATAAAATGTATATAAACATACTTAATCCAGCTATAATTGTGGTAAATCTTTCAATAGACCACTGCTTGTGAAAGACCTCCTGGAACACAAACAATAAAGGACTTTTTTATGAGACCCTTTGAGTCTTAAATGCAGCCCTCTGTACCTCCCTTATGATCCTGTCTCTGGCTTTTAGTATCAATAAGCTTGAAAGCAAAACAACTGAAAATAATAAAATGAAACAAAAATACATTGTTTCTATGAGGAATGCCTCACCCATATTTGTGTCTTGACATAGTTGCAATTTTATTCAAGGCAAATGATTTCTGTCATGATTTCAAATAGAGTGATTTTCTGAAGCAGAAATCAGTGAAAGCCAAAATGTTTTTGTGGATGAGTATGCAGATGATAAGTGTTCAAAGTTAAAGAGACCAGAATTAATAGGATCTACAAAACACATAAATGGGTGGTGAGTGATTAAGTGGCTGTTTATTTTCATAAGTAGGATGTAAATCATTGAAAGATTGTCCTAGAACCCAAAATGAGGGCTGATGAACATAAATACAATGCCAGGTGAATTTAGATCATTTCATTGTCAGGCACATAGGTAGAGGCAATTGCAGTTAAGTGATCAATGACAGGTGAAAAGGCAGGTTGGTTGGAAGCGTAATGGCTGGCTGACCAGTGGTGGCTCATGGATTGCCATTCCATAGGTTTATGGAGCAGCTGAGTCTGCAAAAGAAGAGGCTGTGTTTTCATATGAGGGTTTGGAAGCGAGGAAATTTACAGCATGGAGAAGGAAAGAAGGAGAATCCATAGGGTGTAATCAAAAGGATTAGACACCCTAAAGATGCTCAAGAATCTAGTAAATGCAAAAAAGTGGTGCAGATTGATTTGCAACTAGGTCTGCCCATAAGATGATCAGCTAGTGCCAACAAGAACATGTGGGCAGATAAAAATAAGAAAATAAATGGAGAAGAAAACTGAGAAAAAAACAAGCATCCTGTGACCATGAGATCTATAAAATGATCAATTCAAACCTTCTCAAAAATAATTACTTCACCCACTATTGTCATAAAGTCAAAATATAATTTGATCAATAAATTGATGACCTTCCCACAGGAAGTACAAATTGTGTGTCAAAAATATGGTTCTTTAATTTTCTGTTAAACAAGTCACTGTGGCAGTCTCTAATCTTCAGCTGATGCTCCAATGAAGCTTCAACACTTCTAATAAAACTATCCCCAGCTGAAATTCCGATGATGTGTTCTATTCTGGTACACGGGGTATCCAAAGTGTGGTAAAGGGTCCAGTTGATGCAATTTCTATTGACACCTTGGAATATCAATCTGATGTGTGATCCCCATACTTTTAGGACAGAATAACATTTAATGGCCTAATTAAGTTATAGTATTCCCCTAATTTGTCTGTGTATTAGAATTAAATACTATTAGCATTTCAAAAACGCTAACAAATAAACTTTACTAGTTTAGTATAAAAATATTTTGGACAAATTATTTATCAAACTCTGAGAGGCAAAGATCTATGTTTTAAAAGCACTATATGCTTATTATTTTTTCACCTTTCACCTAAATTATATACTCTCTTGGACAACAAAAAGGTCCACCTCATATTCAAGAATGGAAATAGGTAGCACTATATACATATGATGTGTTAACTGCACATTGAAACTGAAGGAAAATAAGTTTGGATACATTTTAGGTTTTTTTTTTCATTAAACGAGACAATACAGATGCAGAGGATGGTCTTGCCCATGGCTTTTGCAACATTGGCATAATCCGCGGAAAGTAGAATAAGTATTTGCTGATCACAGCACATTCTCACAGAATGTACAACCAATATTGTCATGATTTGGGGTTTTGTTATTGGTTTGTTTTGTACTTCTTTCTACTTTACCAATTCTGTCTTTGGTTTAGGTTGTGTCTTGGTTTTGGTTTATGGAATAGTTTGAGTTTTGTTGTGGTTTGATTTTGTTCTGTGTTTTATCAGTCAGGGTTCTGCAAGCTTTTAGTTCTGTTCACCTGCCAGCTCACCTCCCTGTGTTCACCCAATCAGTTTGTCACTCCCCTGTCAGCAGTCACCAACCTATCAGGTCGGTTCTCTGTCAGTCACTTCCCTTGCCCTGATTAGTTCCAGCCTTCTTATAATTAGTTTCACTCCATTTCACCTGTGCACTAAACTATATAGTTTTGCCTCAGTCTTCAGTTCTGGGCCAGATCATTGTCTATCAAGCCGTTGGTGAGTTTAGTCCAGCATTTCCCTTTGCCTGTTGATTTAAACCTAGTGCCTGTTTTGACATCTGAGCCAACCTGATTCCTGATCCTGTTTTTTCCTGCCCTGTTCTGACTGCCTGCCTGTTACTGACCGATCTGATTCTGTTTTTGGTTAACCTGAGATTGCCTTATCCCTGTCTGTATTTCTGCTGGTTTTGGACTGCTATTTTTGTGTATCGACCCTGGACTATTATTTGACCACCGAGCCTGCCTTTTTATTTGCACTTTTATGTCTGGCTGAATACTGGGTCCTCAATCTCTCGTTTGCGACACAATATAACATTTCAAAGATGTTATGTAATCATAACATGACGAACTGCAACTCGCAGCATGCAACACAGTTGGGACTACAACTTCCCAAATTGCCCATGGCTCAGATGACACATGAGGTTGGGACTGCCCACGGATCGAATCACATCCCGAGCCTATAATGCAGTCTGCGCATGGGCGCTCGTTCTTCTTGCTTGCAGCATTTGCTGTGTTGAGAAGGCCGTCAGCTGATTGTTCTGCGTGCAGACGCACGTAGTGGGCCCATGATCGGATTCTTGGCAGGACCAACTATTGGTCTAAGCCACATCACTTTTTCTCCGTTTTGTATGCTGGAGAGGTCTGACTTTAATTTAACGGTAATTCATCTTTCATTCAACCCCAAGAGGAAATAATGGAAAATCCTGCATCTCCCAGTGAATCGACGAAGCACCACCATTTTGTTTTGGCAAAACAAAACCACCGAACCACTCAATAAGCTGCAGCTGCCCCACTTAAGCGAGATGCTCACCACAGATCCAAAGACGTTGCAGTGTGTTCTGCCCCCAGCGCACCAGAGAGCACCGCCTTTCCCTCCCCGCAAACACCAGCTGAGAAAAGAAACATGCTGATCTGTGCAACCAGCAATCTCCCTTTTTGGGAGTGACCAAAGTAAGAGAGACACCTAGAAAATTATATTTTGTGCCTGGGCAGAATCATAATAGGAATAGAGATAATGTTTAAAGTACTCATAAGGGAGTTGTGTTGAACTTTGATGAATATTTCTAATGTGTGGGACTGAATCCACTTTATAATCTGTTATTTTTGCGGAGTTTGTTTTGTGACAACAGAGCTGAGGCAATCGGCCATACAGCTCTTTTCCATTTTTTCCTTTCTCTCTTTCTCTCTGCTTCCTGCTCCCAGGTTTTTAAAGCTTCCCATGTTTTTTGTTAAAGCTTTCGTGTCGGTCAGTAACCCCCCTTTGAACCGAGTCCGTCCTCAGCCCTTGGCTAGAGAATTAGCTTGTTGTCTCGGCTGAAGCCATCTTGCGCGTGGCAAGTAGGGGACAGAGCCCATGCATCATCAGAGCCACATCTTGTGCGTGGCAACGAGTAACTAAGCTAATCGGTGTGAGCACTAGCTTATCATCTGTGCCGAAGCTATTCCGTGGCCCTTAATTGGAAGCTATTGTGAAGTCACTCGTTTCTAATGGGCTAGCCATCTCTAATAATAATAATAATTGTTACAACAGTGAATTATTAGTTTAATAATCCCCAACTAGCTTAATCGTGGTTGTTTTTTATTTTTTTGAATCAGCAATTGAATGGTCTCTAGGAGTTATCAAGTTATCTCCTTTTGAGTTAATACCTGAATATCCTGAGACATTTTCATTGGCTTGTGGTTAATTACTAATGATTAAAACTCCAATTGCAATTGTAATTAAAGTTATCGATGTTTACTGGGAAAGCCTAACTCAGTTCTACAACTGTTTAGACAGGCTAAATAAAAAAATAACTGTTAATTAATATGCCAATTGTTTAGTGCTAATCATGCTGATAGCCCTTGATCACAACCATTTGAAATAATTTTAGTTGTAGTTATCCTTTGATTTTGAAAGGCATGTTACAAATTATAATTGCCGATTATAGTTATTAATAACGTTCATAATATAGCAGGTAATGTCAGGGTGCAGTTGTTGCCTGCTGCACCCTGAGCATTTTCCAGCACCTTCTTCCTCCCGCCCAGCTCTGACTCAATATAGCAGGTAATGTCAGGGTGCAGTTGTTGCCTGCTGCACCCTGAGCATTTTCCAGCACCTTCTTCCTCCCGCCCAGCTCTGACTCCACTCTGCCTAATCATCTACACCTGTTCAGCTACTAATCATCCTGGACTGTTTCCACCTGCAAGACTCACAACTTAAACCCTCCTCAGTCAGCTCTTCCCCGCCGGTCCGTCTTCAACCTTCCCACGCTTGCCAGTCAGAGATTTTCCCACGTCTGCCTGTCAGATATTTTCCCACGTCTGTCAGTCAGAGCTCCTCACATATGTTTGTCACAGCTTCCCACGCCTGCTAGAGTTTCCTACGTCTGCCGGTAAGATATTTCTCTACGACTGCCTGTCAGATTTTTTTCTACGTCTGCGCCTGCCTGCGCTTCCAAGAACTCTCTCTGCTGCGCTGTTGGTTCTACTGCAGTCCCTGCGCCTCAAAGAACTCTCTCTGCTGCGCTGTTGGTTCTACTGCAGTCCCTGCGCCTCAAAGAACTCTCTCAGCTGCACTGCTGGTTCTACTGCAGTCCCTGCGCCTCAAAGAACTCTCTCAGCTGCACTGCTGGTTCTACTTCAGTCCCTGCGCCTCTAAGAACTCTCTCAGCTGCACTGCTGGTTCTACTGCAGCCCCTGCGCCTCAAAGAACTCTCTCAGCTGCACTGCTGGTTCCTCTGCAGCCCCTGCGCCTCCAAGAACTATCTGCTGCGCTGCTGGTCCTACTGCAGTCCCTGTGTTCCAGGAACTCTGTCTCTGCTGTGCTGCTGATCCAGCTGCTACTCCAGCACCTCAAGAACTCTGTCACTGCTGTGCTGTTGATCCAGCTGCTACTCCAGCACCTCAAGAACTCTGTCACTGCTGTGCTGCTGGCCCGTCTACTCCCCCAGCGCTCGAAGAACTCTCTTACCTGCTCTAAAGGCTTCAAGTCTCCTCAGCGCAGCACCCGCAGTTCTCCGGTTCCCCAGCTCTCTCCAGTCCTTTGGCTCCAGTACTCATCTACCACCTGCTCCAGCCCGGTAACAGACTCGGGTTCTCATCCTCCACAACTCATCTCTCTTCAATAAAACTCACAAAACTAAGCTCCGTGTGTGGTGTGTGTGTGTTCGGGTTCATCTCAACAAATCATGACAGGTAACCTTCCACAACAAAAATATTGATTTAATTTAAAAAAACAAAACCTTTTATTATGAGAATACACAAAGGTTGCCCTGGTCTCTTTCAATTTAAACTTCCCTGACCATCCTTTGAGGTGAAAAATTAGTGAACAGAAAAACTCAAAATGTCATATAGATATCAATGTAAATCTCTCACACAGTCATAGAAATGATTATGCTAAAAGCTTATTTAGATCTTATGCATGAAAAGTTTTTTTTGTTACATGACCAGTTCATGATCAATATGATGCATCTTAATTTCACAATAAGCTGTGAGGCTTTAGTGTAAATCCATAATTAGCACAATTTCACATTTCTAGAGGGTCTGGAAATTGCTTTAAGTCTGTAGAGAGTTTTAAAATATTTGTTTAAGATAATTAGCAAAGAATTAATATTTTACAGATATAAATAACTTTAAACAGTGTATGATTGCACAACAAAGCAAACTGTCATTTAAGAATTTACTTTGAATTTGAATGAACATTCTCTTCAAAATTTTTACAGGTACAAACAACCAACGCCTTGATAACATCACTGAAAAAATTCAATACAATATGTGTAAAGTGACAGCCAAAAGTGACAGCTAATGGTTGAGTATTTCTGTATAGAAGTGAATCTTTCTGATGATAGTTGCCTTCCCCATCCTAGGAAAGAGCAGAGGAGAGGCCCAAGAAATCCTCCAACAGCCACAGTGCTGAAGCCCCCGGGAGCTGTGGCAACAAGCCCGCGGGGTCTGCCGGAAGCCAGCTACGCCAGAGCGGATCCAGCCATGGGCCAGGTCCCCGAGGCCCAGGGGCACCTCGCTCCCCAGCAGGATCCCTACAGAACCACGGAGCCCAGGCCCCTCGAAGCAGTGAATAAGGATACACACAAGCACCCAGTCACGGGCCACCAATGCATCAGCCAACGGAAGGGAGCCAGACAGGGGGGACGGGCTCCACACTTGGTGGAGACCTGAGATGCCCCATGGGAGGGGGCAGTCCAAAACATAACCTGACAAAGAGTCAAAAGGAAAAACAGGTACACAGTCACATTCATATATTCCCACCCTAGTGCCCCCACATGTAGACAGTCTTACCCACTAAAGAAAAAATTCCGAAAAAGGGACAATGTACATGCATTCGCACTCAGAACACACAACCTATGTAAAATTGGGAGGAGTAAAAGGGGGAGCCCGGTGCTGCCCACAGCCTACACCCTGCCCTACATATGTTTGTTGTGAGATGTTATGAATGAAGGTCTCTAGACAAAACAGCGGGGCCGGGAAATCCTCCCCAACTCCCCAAGGTTCAACCTGTTTGGCCAGATAATGGAGCAGCCAGAGGGAGGCATCCGAGGATGGGGAGGAAAGGACTGGTAAGCAACATGCCCTCCCAGGAAGCCAACTTCCCGGCTGACTCCACCTGTGTTCTCCAAAAACCCACCCAAAGAGGGAGGCACCATTTGCAGCCCCACCAAAATCTGCCGGGCCAACCGCAAACCGGAACCAACAACAACCCCGTGCCCGCCTGCCACCCACCCCCGACCCAACCCAGACCATCCTGACCCCCAGGTCAGGCCACCTAAACCATTGAAGCCCCTGTTTTCCAGATAGAATTAGCACTGAGAGTCGTCATGAACCAGCACTGAGAGAAAGAGCTGGAGCCAGATACAGAGCCACCCAAGCAACCTCCCCCGTCCTCCACCCCCACGCAGAGGAAAGAAAAATTATATTAAACCTACACCAACATTCAAACAACTCCCAGACCACATAAGACAATAGAGACCCAGGCTGGCTTTATCCGCCGCCGCCCCCTCCCCCTCCTTCCCATCCCCCGACCAGAAGAATGCACTTCTTGAAGGGGAGAGCATCTGCCAAGAGATGGTAATGTCTATACTCCCCACAAGCTTGAGATGCCCCAAGGCGAGCACTAGAGGCCCCAGGTAGTTTCAGACACCCAGGAATGCACCGGCCCAAACCGCCAGAGACATACTCCACAGGACCTAAGTCCCCATGGCTTCCAAGGGTGGCACACCCCAGGAACCCTGAGTCCCAGATCCATCCAGGAGCAGCATAGCTACCAGGCCAGTAACCTATGTCTGCTGTCGATACTGAGATTTTTTTTTTACTTTTCCAATTAATGAGAATAGTGTTCTTAGCAATACATAGGGCAGTGATAGCCATGCAAACAGATTTTTTTTCCCGAAAAGTGCTATCATCCAAGTTACCCAGCAAGTAAACTAAGGTGAAACTGAGGTGAAATATTACATCTCAGACACTTTGACAGGCCTTCACATATCTAGCCCCAGAACCTCTGAACAGGTGTACATAACCACAGTGCATGTATGTATGTATGTATGTATGTATGTATGTATGTATGTGTGTATGTGTGTATGTGTGTATGTATGTCTGTAAGTATGTGTGTATGTATGTATATATATATTAAATCAAGGAACTCTAATACATGAATTGAATGATTCAATAGATGAGAACACTGAAGTACATGGACTGCAGCAGTACAATAACATACTGTCATACATTCTCTGTCAAGTAAAGTCTGCTTCTGTCTGCAGTAGTTGCAGTCAGTCAAAGTGTGAATTTCTGCAAGTAGGAGAGAAAATGGAGACTGGAGTCTGCAAGTGTATCACAGAAAACAACCTGACCTGACCTTAGTCGCAGTCAAACAAACTTATTTAAATAATTTCCTCCTCCTAAGCCTTCTTCCTGTACTCGGTGAAACCCCCCATCCCGTCCAACCATTGTCAATACATAAACAACTTTCAGTCTTCACTCTACTTTCTGGCAATCATTCTTCATCATCCTTTTCTTACTGGCGGATCGCAAACAACTTTAGAGGTGTTGGAGGTGCATACCGCCATGTACTGTACACGAGTGTGTAACTCTACCATATTCTATGTTTTAGTTTTTAATTGTGTAAAAATAAGAATGATTTATAATTCTGATTTCATCCCTATCCCCCTCGTTTCCTAATATTCCTCTAGACTCCATTCTCATCTTCTTCATCCCCTAGTTCTTGGGTGTTGGCGAAAAACTGGAGGTGTGCATTACTGCCACCATCTGGTTAGAGTGTGGTTCTTGATTGTTTGGCATCTCAAATGTGTGTATATTTATATACAAAAAATTTAATTATATTACTAATTTTTTATCAATTTCTATATTTGCTCCATAGGGTAACTTGCAATGTGTCTATTATATTAACCCATTCTTTAATCTTTTACAAATTCTATCCTAAATCCTCTTTCATACTCAGACTTTCCAATATAACAATTTCTATTGTGTCATCCTTCCCACAGTGGTCACAACTCCCTGTATTATGTTTTTGTATTTTAAAATGTACATAATTAAGTCCTGTATGTTCAGTCTTGTTATTATTGATCTTATACAACCATCTTCTGCAATTCTTCCTTCAGTTTTTGATTGATGATACAGTGCTTATTCTCTGATTTACTTTTGAGTAGTGTGACTTAAAATGAAATAACTGTAACTTGACTTCCTCTAGTTGGGTGGATTGCAATCCTATGTGTTACATGGCGCAATCAGATATTCAGGGGGGTACCAGAAGAGAACACATGCATGCACAGAACATGCAAACTCCATACAGAAAGACCCCAGGCCAGGATTTAAACCTGGACCTTCATGGCGCATAGCAACATTACAACTAACTGTGGCACTCTGCAGCCCAACCATCCTTCCCAAACACACAAAAAAATTTGTTTTGGCCTTGGACACAGTTTCTGACTTTGAGTTTTTAAGCAGCGCTGGCAAAGTTTAAAAGTGTGGCAGAGACAGGGGAATACGCAGCATCAATCTGTCCCTCTGGTCTGGGTCAGGCAGCCGCTCCATCACTTTAGTATTAAGCAACAGAACTGGGTCTTTCAACTGAGAAACACACCTCAAGCCGCAGGTATATCCTACATTTGGTTCACTCTCCAACCCACTGTCACTTACACCTGGACCTCCCATTGCTGTGTCATCTGTTCTAAAGGCAATAACAAACTCAGCAGTTTTAGTCAGAGACCTGTTGTGGGTCTTTGCTCATAAGAGATTTAATTAGAACTGGTTCGACATAACATTTGGAAGCCTGCAATCCTTAATGTTTGCGTCGTTTTGTAACTCGGTGTAAGTTTACGTTACTACCAGTCGCAACCTCACAGTTGTACCTGATTTTCCACAAATCCAACATATTTGTGGTTGGGGGTGAGCAGCAATGAGTGAAATGAGAACCTCAACTGCCAAAGAGAAGTTCAGCCAAAGGCATTTGAAACTCACGTCTAAACATGTCACAACAATATGGATATCTAAAAGTGCCACAATTCAATTAATCAGCGGTTCCAAAATTGATACTTATACATTTGAATATTTTAAATGATCTGTAGCTGCATATGTCAAATAAACAAATCTAGATTTTTCTTAAATAAATCAATATAATAATAATAGCTTTAATTTAAATTATCAATAATTGTTTCATACATGTTTTCCTTTATGGTAATTTACTACAGCACATTATGATTTTATTTTATCACTCCACTGTACAAATTGAAGTTACTCAACAGGTCAACCAATCAGATGTTAGCATTTATTTAGTGAGACATAGGACCAACTTAAAATATTGCATGATTTAGCTTAGCAGAATAAAGTGAGTTCACCATTTATTCAAAGTTATATTAAAATGTAAAATGTAATTACTTCATTTATTAATACTTTTGGACCTTAAATGTATATTGAAATATGTATTTATATGTTTTTATATTAACAATTTTGTTCAAATGTTTCACATATAAAAATGTATTTGGCTTATTTATTGTTTCACTATTAGCTGCTATGCCAGGAATCTTATGTTGAACCTGTTCTCAGGAAGAAAACTATACAATCCAAAGTATGGAGCAGATAGAAGGGGGAGAAGGAATGAAAAGAGAAAGGGAGATGATGGTGAGAGAAAGGAAAAGACAGAATGCAGTACCAATCAGGTCTTAAATGAGTAAATATTAATTAATTTCCTACTAGATACAGAAAGCTGTGAGTAGGCACCCATCTAAATTATCTTGTTCCAGGCAAGGCTGTCAGCTGGCATGGACTGAATTACAAATAACTGTTGCTGACAGCCAATGAAAAGGAGAGGCTGGGACATGATATTGAATGCAAGCTGGGTTTTTTTCATTTTCCTTTGAAAACGTTATTAGTAGTTATACAATATTATAACATAAACACAAAACAGGAATAGGCATAATATAAACTAACAATTATCTAAACCATGTTAAAAATCTTGGTGTTGTTTTCGACCAAGACATGTCATTTAAATCCCATATTAAACAGGTTTCCAGAGTTTCCTTTTATCACCTCCGGAATATCGCCAAAATTAGAAACATTCTGTCCAGGAGTGATGCTGAAAAACTAGTCCATGCATTTGTTACTTCAAGGCTGGACTATTGTAATTCTTTACTATCAGGAAGTCCACAAAATGCAGTTCGAAGTCTTCAGCTGATCCAAAATGCTGCGGCAAGAGTTCTGATGAAAATCAACAAGAGGGATCATATTTCTCCAATTTTAGCTTCCCTTCATTGGCTTCCTGTTAAATCAAGAATATAATTTAAAATTCTTCTTCTAACGTATAAAGCCCTTAATAATCAAGCTCCATCATATATCAGAGCTCTGATTACCCCGTATGTTCCTAACAGAGCACTTCGCTCTCAGACTGCAGGTCTGCTGGTGGTTCCTAGAGTCTCTAAAAGTAGAATGGGAGGCAGATCCTTTAGCTATCAGGCTCCTCTCCTGTGGAACCAACTCCCAGTTTTGGTCCGTGAGGCAGACACCCTATCTATTTTTAAGACTAATCTTAAAACTTTCCTTTTTGACAAAGCTTATAGTTAGAGTGGCTCATGTTACCCTGAGCTACCTCTATAGTTATGCTGCTATAGGCTTAGGCTACTGGAGGACATCAGGATCTAATTTTCTCACTCTACTGATTTCTACTGTTCTTCATTCTACTGTTCTCCAGTTTTGCATTGTATTACATTGAAATGACTGTCGTCATTTCAGCTTTTAACTTTTTGCTCTCTCTCTTTTTCTTCATAGTAGGTACACCTGGTCTGGCGTTCTGTTAACTTTGACATCATCCAGAGAAGACGGCTCACCCGTTACTACCATCTAATGTAGAACAGATTACTAGATCAATGTGTGCTTCTGTGCTTTTTTGTCTCTCTTGTTGTGTCTCTGCTCTGTCTTCTGTAACCCCAGTCGGTCGAGGCAGATGACCGTTCATACTGAGCCCGGTTCTGCCGGAGGTTTTTTTTCCCGTTAATGGGTGGTTTTTCTTCCCACTGTCGCTTCATGCTTGCTCAGTATGAGGGATTGCAGCAAAGCCATGTACAATGCAGACGACTCTCCCTGTGGCTCTACGGTTCCCCAGGAGTGAATGCTGCTTGTCGGGACTTTGATGCAATCAACTGGTTTCCTTATATAGGACATTTTGACCAATCTGTATAATCTGACCCAATCTGTATAATATGATTGAACTTGATTTTTTAAAGTGCCTTGAGATGACATGTTTCATGATTTGGTGCTATATAAATAAAATTGAATTGAATTGAATTGAATCTTCTGACACCTTTTACCAGCAGAATAATGCATGATGTCACAAAGCTCAATTTATCTTAGACTCATTCCTTGAACATAAAATTAAGTTCCATGTACTCCAATAGCATCCCCACTTATCAGTCCAGTAGAGGATGTGTTGGAACTGGATAATTGCATCATTGATGTTCAATGGACAGTTCTATGGAACATGCTGCCATCATGATAATATGGACCAAATTTTCTGAGAAACATAATGAAAAATTAACAAACTTCCGATGGTGAAGAGGGATCCATGGTACTAGCAAGGTATATTCAAGAAAGTGACAGGTAACATTAAATCTGTGCGACAAAAAATCTAAATGGAAGCCAAATGTCACATTTTTTTACATTTAAGGTGGTTTCAAAATAGAACCCTTGTAACAGTTTGAGTTAGCTCAACATGTTTATTTATTCTGTATGTACTCCCAAGTCAAAGTGAAATCTGAGGCAGTCTCTCTCACAGTTCAGTCGTTATAATTGCTTCATTCAGCTGTGCAATGATCCTAAGCACACCAGCTAATCTACTACAGAATGGCTGAAAAGGAAGAAATAACTGAGTTTTGCAAAGGCCCAGTAAAAAAAACATTTAGGGACCATTAACAAATGCCTGAGATACAAGTACTGTTGGTAGATTTTTGCCTCAGCTCATTTGACCAGGTAGAGTAAAAAACCTGTTAACACTTTGTACATGTTCGGATGTCCTTTAGCATCATACGCTCTCTGCCCTTTTTAGAGAAATTTCTCAGTTTCTTCTGCTGTAATAAAGCTGGAAACATACTGAAAAAACTATGCATTTCATCTATTGCATGTGCTAAAATCTTTGGTCAAAATGTAACCTTTACTAAGTCTGCATTAGCATTTATATGATACAATAAAAATGTCCCTCATTGAAATACCTAAAAGAAATGTATAAAATGTGAATGCCTCCCTGCATAATGTGCAATACCCTAAAGAGTATCAGAACTGTTAATAAGAAAACAAGAACACAGTCTATCTAAAATATGTGTCATTCTTTGTTTTAACTAGAACTAGTCAGTGTTAAAAATAACCTATTTACATAAAGTGTACAGTGGTTTGTTATTTTCATGAAATCTTCAGACCTGTATTACCAAGTAAATATCTTCTTTACAATGAAATCCCCAATTGAATTAAATTAGTATTAAGAAATACTAACACAGATATTTAACAAAGAAAACTGTTGTGTCATGAATACTAAATTCAATAATGGCTCGAAACACAGTGATCTATTAAATATAGGGTTGGGTACATTATTCAGAATACCTTTTATTTAGATGTGGTTGAGTGTGTTTGCAGAAATAAAGACCCCTAAAGTTGACACTGTCTTTTATTGGTCTCTAAACAGGTCCAGTAACAAGCCAAAAATCTACCCACTGTGTGGCAGCAAAATTACAAGAAACACAGTGATCTATTAAATATAGGGTACTTTAAATGAACAATCAACAAAAACACTGATGTTGATTTGCTAGAGGTTGATGTAACTGTGCAGGATCTATCATGTCAGACATTGCCACTGCATCTGGCCCAAATAAAGGCAGCAACCTTTAGCATCTGTCGAGACAGCTGTTACTGTCTGTGGGCTGGCATTAGCTTTGAGCCTGACTTACACAAAATATTATATGCTTTAATTTGGCAAATGCTCTGGTACACTCAATGAATCAAATATTTTAGAAATATGTATTATTCTAGAACTATATTAGAGCTGGAAAAAACTCTAGTGGAACATTTTAAGTGTTGATTGGCATATACTGTCAATCCCAGGAAGTAAGTTGTGTTTTTGAATTTCTTCAGGCTTCAGTTAGTGGAAACCTCAAGTAAAGCATCTTGCAGAGTAGCATATAAATGTTAGATACTTTTCTAAGTGTCTTTTGTCTTTCCCCAATTTTATGTTTTCCAAATGCAACAAACTAGCTGGGTGACCACAATTAAAACCAATTACTTTGTACTTTGTGTGGTTTCAATAAAGGTTCAAATTAAATTACTGATTCGATTTCTTGTTGCATTTATGGAAAACATGAAATGCTGTGCTATATTGTTTGACTTGATACTTTCAAGGCATTTCACTCTCCTGTCTAGCAGGGGGTCATAGTCACTGAGCTATATTATACACTGGAGTGCTAATAGCCCGCTGTTAGAACGAGTCACTTTGAAGCCACCAGCCGCCATATTGGTACTCCCTATTTTCCTCCAGTAACTAGGGAACATGTGCGCTACAGCATCGAATAACGAGGATTTTCTCATGTTCAGGGGGGTTTAAAACTTTTAAAATGTCAAATGCCATATACTTTTTTGTTATGTTCTAAAACTATCAAGTACTGAGAAAGTCATGTGCTGAAATATTTTGCATTTTATTTATTTAAATATATATACGTAACATTTATAAATATATAAATAACAATATACAAAAACCTATATTTACATATATGTATACATATATATACCTATATACATATACACATATTTATATATACATATATATATATATATATATACATTTAATATGAATAACATGTAAAATATTTCAGCACCTAATTTCCTAGTAGTTGATAGTGTACATCCAGTGACTGTAGAATTACCTGTGAAACGTTTTCACACAGCCAGAAAACTGCTTGTTGTTGCAACCAAATCCTATGGGATTCTGTGAGAGTAGGGAGTAGCAAGATGGCGGCCAGTGACTTCAGTTTTTCGGCAAAATCAGCACTCCAGTATATAATATAGCTCAGTGGTCATAGTAGGTTGGCTTGTAACCCGTTTGTTCAAAAGATTTTATTTACTTGTTTAATTCTGAACAGGATGTTACAACTTAGCTCTCCGTGATGTATTCTTTAAATATGAATATTGGCTCTTGATATTTTGAGTAATTTAATTTTTAGGAATATGAAATTTGTATTGTTGCACATGGATTACTAGCATCCAGAGTCCATGTGGAATCGGTTGTCTATAAATTTGTAATCGGATGTGTCGAGTAACTTTTATTTGTTAACATTTGTTTTTCACTAAACTATTAAAAACAAAAGAAAAAAAATCATTTGAACCTTAACAACAGTATTTCATGTTTGCAATACCCTTTCACCATGCTTTTATTGCTTGTTTTTACTGTATTTTTATGGTAACTATAAATTTACATACCGTATTTTTCAGACTATGAGGCACACTTAAAATCCTTAAATTTTCTCAAAAATTGAAGGTGCGCCTTATAATCCGGTGCACCTTATATGTGATTACCGTTGTGCTTACTGACCTATTTTATGTGGGAGAATCCGCTAAAAAATCTGTTAAAATGTGTAAGTACGACTTTGGTTAGTAACAGAGCAGCTGCGCTCAATGGATATTCGGAGCATTATGGTATACTGTTTCCCTACCTGATCGCACCCCTGAGCTGTCTACAAGACTGCCTGACTGTAACTAGAAGTGCATTCATGTAAAGGCCCCCTCATTCTCGGGCGTAGTTCACTCCGTGCAGGTCCATGTGTATAGCTACGTGCACGGCACAATTTTTACGACTTTTTGGCGGCAGAAGTCTTTACGTCAAACTGTTTTATATGTGATACCAAGCTTTATACACTGAGTTGCTCCAAGCAGGCAGTCCCAAGGGCACGCAGCATCACATTCCCTCTATGTTCTCACTGATAGGTGGGAGCCTGCTGGAAAAGAAACGGCTCTAAGTGCTCAGCTAGCTAATCACAAATATTACCATCCATTCCGCCGCTTTGTCCCACTGGCAGAAAGTCTGGGAATTATAGGAATTTGCCACAAGAAATGTAGGCAACACTACGCTCGACTATGAAGCACTACGCTCGACTATGAAGGGTAAATTGTTCGCGGAGAGTCAGCGCGGAGTCCACCAAGCTCACAGTATGCACATAGTACGCCTGAGTATGTGGGAGCCATTAGGCAGCAACAATACACCTAATAAGTTAATTCAAAATAAAAGATAAGTTTATTTTGGCCTTATGTTAGAAACAGGGCAGTGTATTCCAACTACACTGTCCTCCCGACAGAGACGAAAAGAGAGCTGTGAACATGAAGGGGTGGAAAGATATTACGTATAGTGGACGATTTTTCCAAACACACTTAAGTCCCTTTTTGAATATCTGTGTGTACACAAGACAATCCTACCTGCTCTTCCACTCCTCACTGGATGAAAGAATCTTCCAATTACAAATTTATCTTATTTCTTTCTTATGAGGCCTTCCTCTTGTTCTCATAATCTTTTAAGACAGTTTTCTTCTTTGGAGCTACAATGAACGACTGAAGCCAAAGCTATCTGGATACATAAACACTAGAAGTTTGCATGTGCAGCAAAAGGAAACCAGCACATTGGCATAAGGTGAGTACAATAATTGTCATGTGGGACAGCTAATAGATAAGATGACCCCCCCCCCAACCCCCCGGAATTTGAAGCTGTAAAAAGCCCACCCACTCTACCTTTAAGTAAACTGGCTGATTGAATAAAAAAGGAAGATAAAGTTAGAAGATGAAAATTCTCTATGGGCAAAAATATAAAGACAAAAAACAGTACAGAGTATACAAATTTTAACTGTTAAAAAAGAATCTTGTATAACATTTAACTCAGAATTATTTGAGTCATAGTTATTTCAAATTGTAGATTAAAATATACAGTCAAACAATATCATGCAGTCAGCTTGAGAAGACTTATCAATATCAATATATCAATTAACCTTTACAGGAGTCATTCAAATGTATCACTCATTTCCAGGAATATTTCTTTTTTGTTAATCACAGTCGTGATCGGTTTTATTTTATACAGGATTGCATGGGATATTTTACCAAGAAGGCATGCTTCAACTTTGATGTTAATCAGTTACCATAAACATGTAACAAAAATTAAAAAACAAAAAACAAAAACAAAATAAGAGCTTCACTTAATTGACTGACTGAAAAGCTTATCACTAATAAATGAACATTAACCTATATGATGTTGCAGCAACAAAGGGGCATAACAACTTATAAGCAGTACCACCAAGGAATTGACATATTCACTGTTAACCGATACAGCAAATAAAAGCTGTGGAAATTCAAAGATTTATACATGCAAATATCCAAAACGATAAATGCAGTGTATTTGCTGGGTGTCAGTGTGCAAAGTGGTCAACAACTTACCCTCAACATATTCACTAGCCTCTCATGATATCATGTAACAACTTCGATTTCACACAGCCGCCTCCTTACCTGCGCTGACTGCATCGTGAGATAAAGCACATGCCTCAGCAAGCACGGTCCTTTTTTACATTACTGACATGGGAAGAGGCAAAGGGTCTCACGCTGTTCCACCGGTAGTTTAATGACCGTGAGATCACACGACAACCACTCTAATCTACTGGCACCATAATGATGTATCAAGATGGGTAGAAAGCAACAAAATGCCCCAACCCCCATAACCTACAGCCCCTTCACAGGGAAGGAGGCTTGTGGGTCAGCCAATATACACAGATCATCCAGGTTATATGAACTAGAGATGGGGTCATCCTTGACTGGAGCTGCAGGGTCAGTGCTGTGTTACTTTTTCATTTGCCAGATGAAAACTGCATGGGGAGCAGGAATGCTGTGAATCTCCTCAATAAAAGACAAAAGACTGCCTAAGCACAGGATCGGATTATCTTACTCTACAGTATGCGTTTCTCTTCTTTCAGAATACTATAAGCACTCCTGTTGTAGGTTGCAGTGAATGTGTTTCAGCTGAAACAGGACTTGAAATTATTTGTTCATTATATGTCAGTTTGAACCTTATTTATTTGAAGTTATACACAACAGCCTGTTTGACATTTCTTTCTTTCACATATTTTTAACAACTGTATGGCACACATAAACCATGGATTATATGATTCACACTTGCATAAGGTACAGATTTGTTGGTTGTCAGGTTGTAGAACAAACTGTTTTTTGTGTGCATATTAAAAAACAAACAAAAAAAAAACAGAAAACAAAGCTTTGACTTTTAAAATCCACCATTTGGACCTGCAACATATCTACACTCCAAAGTAAAATATTTGAAGTTTAAATGCAGACTGACTGAGCATTTGACTGAGCTGTAGCTCTTCTGCCTGAGGAAGAGCTGAAAATCTCATATCGTTAGGGCTCACCTGCTGGCGCGGCCTTACCCATGGCCCTGTTGTAATTGACGTATCCCTTTGTTATTTGAAAGGTGGTGTGACACATGTACTCATCGAGATCAGTAAATCTGCTTTGTAGACACATTTCACGAGCAGTGTGTCAGCAAGGTGTCCTTTGGAAACAGGTCTCTGTCTCTGATGATTAAAGATCCTATCATGTTCCATCTTCCAGGCCCAATAATTAAAACAGATGCATAAAGCAGCATCTAATGGACTCGAGCTTGATGATTGTTCAATCAATAAATACATAGCAGTCACATCTATTTTTGTCCCCAAGTTAATTCCTTGCCTGCCCTTATAGGAAATGCCAGTCACTGTATAGGTCAAATGAGTCATCCAGAACAATTATCATGTAATTAAGAAATGTATATACACATATGGTTCCTGGTGCCAGACGGGCTGGTGTCAGTGTCTCCGAAATTATGAATGACAACCATCTCTCTGGGTTACAGAACATAGTCTGAAAAGATAAAATATACAATTCAAGGGGACTAAATGCCTTGTTGATGTCACAGGTCAAAGAAGAATGGGCAGAGTGCTTCCAGATGATTAGAAGGCAAGTAGTAGAATGAAGTTGATTTCCACCTTACATATAGGGTCACAACTTAGTGTAAATTGATACAAGTCTCTGTGATTGTATCAAGTAACAGTTCAGGCTGGTGGTAGGGATGTAATGGTATAGGGAATATTTTCTTGGAATACTTTGGGGAACCAATTGCGCCTTCATTATACCACCACAGCCTACATGAGTATTGCTTCTAACCATGTCCATCCCTCTATCAAAACAGTGTATCCATATTCTGAGGCAACTTCCATGAGATAATGAACCATGTCACAAAACCTTAAGATGTGGTGAAGTGAGAGATTCACAGCTGAAAAAATCTGTCTGTCAATAAGAAAATAACAGGGAAGAAAAAGATGCCAAATTTAAAACACGATGTAAATTTAAACACCATAAACATGTACATGTGTTTAAGATATTCTATTGAAAACTAACAATAGCAATCTAAGAAGCTCTCTGGGTCTCAAATTGAGACCCAGGATTTAATAAGCTCTGCAATATGTGACATATTTAGTGGGATGGTAATGCAGTAAATTAATCATTCCCTGTTGACTACACAAGTGGGTGGGTGAGTGTATATGAACAGCACACAGAAAAGTGAAGCAAATAAATGCATTTATTTTATTCTAACACCTTATAGAAACAACAAGATAGTTCAGTTAAAATACTAATCAACTTGTATTGTTTAGCGCCATTTCAAGTATCCCATGTTTCACTTTCAGCCCTAATGTGATCCTACAATCTAAGCATGCGGTGTACATTAAGACCGCAGTGAGTCAGATAGATAAACATAACTGGAAAATTATTTTGCCTGGTTCAGTTAGGCCTTGAAACCTGTGGAAGATATATGTAATTGGCATGTATTAGCTCTCTAAAATGACTATTTTTTCAAATTCTATTTGCACTTTTGGTAATTGCCCTAAATTTTATTACCTTGCTATATATACCGTTTAAAGTTCAGTCCTCGCCAAATATAACTATTTTTCCCAATTTTAAAGTTTTTTTGTGTCTTATCTAACTGTGATAGACTACCTGTCCAGACTGTACTCTGTCTCTGACCATGGGAGATGGGGATAAGCCTCCCCCCAACAAGGATTAAGTTATGCCTTGAAGCCTCAGTAAAAATAAAAATAAAATACAATACAAACAATAAATTTCAAAGAAATGTAAAAGTTTCTAATGTAAGCATTTGGCCATTTTAATAGGCCAAAATTATTTGTGTTATGGTTTGGTTTTGCAAAAAAAAATGTTCCCCTAATGTTCATGACCGGGCTTTACTCAATATGAATTGAACATACATTTGTGTCCAATCCTAAAAATATACAGTCATTTTTCATGCATTTATACATTTTATATTCTAACTTTTTAACACTGAAATCTTCTCAGTATAAGCCTAAATATAATTCTTAAAGAAGCCTAAAGTTTGTGGAGAAACGGGTGGCAATGCACTAAAAGAAGTTTGTAGAAATGCCACTTTATTCTAAATTTCTTGTATCCTACACTTTCAGTTATTATAAAACAAATCTGTGCTTTAACTTTAATGACTTAATGTGAAAGACTTTCTAAGCCATTCAGTATGTTTAACTCAAAATCCACAAAGACATAAAATCTCTTTACTTATGCGTCTGGACTTAGCATTATTTTTTTTTTGCTCTGGCTACAGATGTGTCAAAGAAAAGACTTTTGCCATTGACGGTCTTAGTAGGTGAAGTAAGTGAAGCAATTTAAGATTTTAATTAACCTTAACTTGTTCACTGTTCAGCTTATTCATCCACATAAACATGGAATTTGCAGCACTCAAATCCTTGACATTAAAAAGTCACATAAATAAGTTGCCCTTCAACAAGAATGTATCTAAATGCTGATTTTGTTCAAATATATTTTATATTTAACTCTAGAATGTTACAGTTTTAAAAAATCTACTTTTTTTGGCTTGAGTAAAATATTAAATATAATATGTATTAGCAATTGAGGTTGCTCTACAGTCAACTTGATCACTGGCAGCCTTTCTTGCTAACAAAACATCGTTCAGTCTTTTCATATAACCTTTGATAAATACATGTAATTTTATGCATAACATGCCATTTAGCAGCAGAATTATTTGTAAAAGTACTCATAACTAATAATTTTAAAATCTGCACTCTAGCATGAATGTTTTGCCCTCACCCAGTATATGCAGCATAGTTTCTCATTCTGCATTTAAAGTTAGGGTGACATGCTTAATTCAGGGGAGGTCGTTAAGCAGTAATAAGATGCAGAAGAGGGGACTGGTAGACTGGTGGCTTGACTGGTGTCAGACAGAACGAGTTCTTTTTGTAATTAGGATCAATTTGTTCCCACGGATTGTCATATTGTCCGGGAGCATTTGTGGTTCTGCATAAGAAGGTCACAGCTTGCACTAAACACACTGTGGCTTATATTTCAGGGCATCATCAAGCCTCAGGCACACAGCGAAATGCCATGAGCTCGCCCCTTTCACTAATGATGGCAAGTCACATAAATTTAGGTCCCAAGGCCCTCCTATCTGTGCTTTTCTAGGTCCTGTCTGTGTACTGACTACAAACAAATAAGCAATTGATAAGACCCGAGAAGGTGTAAATCCAAAATTTGGTCCATCCAAAGTAGCTCTTTGCCAGGAGTCCTTAGTGTCTCATTAAAAGAGAGAAATTTCCCCCCAATGGCAGCATTTTCTAAATACATGAATCTACACCCCTCTGGCTGCAAATTGTTTTTATGACCAACACAATTTGCATTTAGAAACTGGAAGAGGTGTTACCAGTATTTGTTTCATGTGACAGGTCTTGCTCATTGCTTTGTGGGGTTTTTTTTTAAGTTTTTCTTTTGATGTAGTTTGGCAATGCTAACAAACAACCAAATCTGTAGTTTGTAAGGAAATTATTTCATCATTTTCTAACATGGCTATAGCAATATCCATCTAACTATAATTGTATATACCGCCATATCAATCAGTATCAAAATAAAATCAAAAGAAATATCTAAGCATTTAAAATTTGTTTGCCACTTTAAATAAAGATTTGAAGAAAAATGAGCAAGAGCTCATAGAATCAAGGATCAAATTTATAACTAATCTTTATTTTTCATTTATGATTAATCATTCAAAAGAAACACACAAAGACCAAACAATAAAACTAATAATTTACAATAATTCTACATGGTAAATGGCTTGTACAGCATTTTTAACTAGCCTTTACAACCTCCAAAGCGCTTCACACTACAGTTTAGTCATTCACACCCTGACAGTGGTGAGCTATGTATGTAGCTACAGCTGCCCTGGGGCAGGCTGACAGAGGAGAAACTGCCATGCACCGGCGCCACCAGGCTCTCTGACCACCGCCAGCAGGCAATGCGGGTGAAGTATCTTGCCCAAGGACACAACTACAGAGACAGTCAGAGCGGGGGATCGAACCAGCAACCCGCCAATTGCAGGACAAACTCCCTAACCTCTGCGCCACCAGCATTCTGACAGAAAACCCTGCACACATATGGAATAAATTAGTGACAACTTCTCTTCAAGTACAATAATTTATTAACATAAATAAATGCACATCCAGGGAACACCATTATAGAATATTGTTTATCTGAATTAACACTATATTTCAATCAAAAAATCCTCTTTACTGGGCTGGTGAAGCTTAAGTAAACTACTAAGCAAAATTAAGATTAAAGAAACTAAGGAACTATGGACACACAAAAGAACAAAGGGACAAATAAAAATGGTTGGAAACCATCACAATAAGAATTATTCAGGGAATCTTGGGTTCACTGCAGATCCAATTTATAGAACCAAAGTTAATCTTAAAGAATGTAGAATGAGGTTAAATTAGCGTAACTAATTTAGAACAATATTTGATATGTGTTGAACTTAATCACAATGCAATTCCAAGTTAGATAAAACGTTATTTGAGGAAATAACATTTTAAAGAATGATCTGCTAAATAAAAATCAATAATGTTTAGGACACTTGGTTTTTATTGATGCAATTATTTCTCCTGGAAATAATTACGACTCAAATCGGTAACTTAGGAAGCAAGAGGCCACTGTAGCGGATGACCAACCGAGAAGTTACTCGTGTCGGATGACCAACCGAGAAGTTACTCGTGTCGGGGCACATTCCAGGCCCTGGTGACATTAATTTGATGAGTTTATCCTAAATTACAAAAAACACCCTTGAATCGACATTAACATTCTCTATTAATGCTAAGATATCAGGGAAGCTAATAGCAGCTAATGCTAGCCGACATTCGCAATTTATTTAAAAAGACTTTTAAGATATATTTTGTTGTATTGAACGGACCGAAAAACACAAACATTAATATCCCTTCAGTGTACAAACCCTTATGGAAATATAGTTTGTCATAACCGTAAAACACAACCTAAAACACATCAGCACAGCATTGTTTCAAAGGTCACTATTGGGTAGCTTAGACTGTGAACTGCAGGTCTTAACCTCACTCAAACCTTAAAACACATTAACAGTAAACCATTTTAAATAATTAATCCCATCCTTACTTTCCCTTTCTTTTCTGCCAAACCTCTGCCTTTGTTGTTGACTTTGAGGCACCCAGTTGTAATGCAGTTTGAGTAGGTGCAAAGCATGCAGCTTTCACTCCTTTTGAATCCCAGCCTGGGATGCGTTCTTACTGGATCTCCGGTGTGCTGCAATCAGCCTGTAGGGGTGTTGCAACTTGGGGATCTCTCCACGGCAGAGGTGTGGCTCGGCTCCCGGGTCAGCTTTTTCTTGCACTGCTTGGTAAGATTACACACAGCCTAGTTCTGTGGAGGTCGGCTGCATAGGTTTCGATGCTGACTTCACATAACGCAGGCTGTACTTTGCTTTGATTCCATCTGGCGCACATATGGTTGCTTTGTCTCTCCAGTGCAGACCTGTTCCTCACAAGGTCTATGGAAAAAGAGAAAGATGAAAGGGGGGGAGCCTGGATTCATAGCAGTGGGCACCCTGCTGAGACGGTCGGCCCTCTAGTGAGTGACCCTGCAGCAGTCTCGCGTTTCCTGTGGCTTTCAGCCAACAGTCCGACATCCACGGTCTCTCTTAGCTGGTGTCAGAAATGGGCTGCTTAAATTTTTATGAGCCACTTAGGGTGTCTTCTCAGGTAGTTCTCCGACCTATGTCTTTTTGAGCTTAATTGAGCCATTTGAGTTTCCTAGCTGATGTCATGAGGGGCTATTCAACCAATCAGAGTCAGACTTGAAAAATACAGCTCATGAGACAGCCAAAAATAAATGAGATTTTACAATTTCTAACTAAAACACTTGTCAATGTTTTTTGGTTATAAAGAGGATTATTTGAGTTTATAACTACAGCTGCAGCCAAAAAACAAAACATTTTGTGTCTGGGGTTTTTCTCACATTCTAAGTTTCAAATCATGTAATCATTCCATTGAATAAAGGGTAGGTTGACATTTCAAAGTTTACATGTTCATAAGTCTTTTTCTCTTTAAAGTTGTAGTTAATTATTGATTATTCAACAGCTTTAAACATTTCAGCATTAAATATAAGATCATTAATGTAAGAAGGACTTTGTCATGTATTGACAGGCTTTCATACAAAACCTTTTGAGTGTAACAACTAACAATAATATATATTCTACATATTTTGACTAAGAAGTTATATTGACTAGATTGACGGTTGTAAAATGACTTTTTTGGAGAAAAACTGTTCTTGTACTGCAGGTGAAAGCTAAAATTCCAAGAAGGAAGATCATGCTCCAGTTAGGTCCAATTCATTTATACGCCTGGCAGATTTAGAATTATTTAATAAACAAATTGAAGAAGGTTTTTCTGATTACATGTAAAAAAAAAATATATATATATATCACTGTCAACAGTCAAAGCAAATAATATTCATTGGCATTAGAGTAACGTTTGCTTATAATTGCTGACCAGCTATTTGCAGGTTTCTACCAATTCTTTGATGGTTTATCCTTCATGGTGAGTTCCAGGTCTTTTTGAAGTTAGAATGTTTCATTGCTGTCACCCCAATCTTTAGCTCCTTATACAGATTCTCTATCACATTAATGTCAAGATTGTGGCTGAGCCACTCCAAGATGGTAATATTATTTTCAGAAATATAAAATAAAATTAAGGGATTTAAACTAAGGGATTTAAATAGGGGTATGAACAGTTTTTGTATTTAACTGCACATGGGTGCCTACATATTGAGACACATCTATCCCTTCTACAATAAAATGTGATATTGGCGTTACAATATATTGAAAAAAAAATGCTTCAGGGATACTCAGTGAGATAAAAAGAGGTGTCCAAAACATTCATTAAAACAATAGAAATAATAAAAGTGCTCAATGATAAGTAAGAACATTTCATTCCTTAACTATTTAAAAACCCTACCTTTGTTTTTGTTTTGCTTGTTTGATTTCTTTATTTATTTATTTTTTGGGAGGGGGGGTTCTGTTTTTGTGTTTTTTTGTTTTGTTTTGCAAAGCAAAATCCCTCAAAAAGGAAGCCAGATTGAGTGGGAAAATGCACTGTATATAAAAAAGAGAGAGAAAATGGAAATGTGTGTTGCTGAATTCAGTCTATATGGTCTTTGGCTAACAAACTGCCGTGGTAAGGGGGGAAAAGATAAGGGCTGTGGTGTTTTCACACAGCTGAGGGCTGTGAGAAGGCAAAGGAGTGATATGTGGTGACAGCACAGTGCCACGCTGTTGACACAGCCTGCATCTCCTGGGTACTGAGGGCGGGATTGCCCGGGGCTTGATTATTTACAGGCCTCTATGCCTTCAAAAAATATTCAGTGAGGACATTTTTAAGAAACCCTCCTCAGCAAGGCCTTTTAATTGGATAGGAGCTATAATTTATTAATAGGACTGACTATATACAAGTCCATTTTTTCATGCCTAGTGATTATTAATGGCTACTGGATCAAAAGAAAGATATGACCTGTGTGATATTCCATGTCAGCCTGGGAGAGGAATACATTTCCATCATCAAATTGCAGGGGGAGGGGGGGGGGGGTCTGCCGTTTGCACAGCTAGGAAAAGCTGAGGATTTTTTAGAGTTGACCCTGTAAGACATGCATGGTAATTTCAGTGAAATTGTGTAAAATATTGACTTGCATTGACTTGCATCATACACCAAGTTTGAATGGAGGGTAGGAGAGATGTTCATCCAGGCCGAAGCTTCAATACAGTCAATCTTCTCCTGAAGTCATGGGAAAAGAGGTTGTTTTTAAGAACATTTGTTGGACTTACCTGAACAAAATTCTCAGTGAACACAAAAGCAAATCGGTTGAATTTTTGTTTAATAACATACCCACATTTGTCAAGCCATATTCGATCAGTGTATTTAAACAGTTGAAATTTCTTTGAGGTTCACAAACACCTTTGCATTACAGTCAAATGCCAGGATCATCACTGTCGCTCCATGCAACCAAATGAGACATGACATTCTCTTTACTGCTTGCCTCTTCAACTTAATTATTTAGAACCTATGAAGAGAAAAGTGTGTCATTGTGGGATTTTATTATCATTGTCTCATTATACTAAAGGGCATGCTCTTGTAAGTTATTGTCTGAGCATCCTCTTCAGCCCTACCACTTGCATAAGAATATTTTTGGTGGAAAAAGTACAAAGATGGCATGCTCACTTTTAGTACACATAGATGCATTTTAATAAAAAAGAATGCCACAGAAGTGGCTCAACTCAAAAGGTAAAACACATACATAGTACATTGACGTCCACATTTCAAACTTTTGTTTTCAGTAATTTCAATTATTATAGCTTACAGCAAATAAAACTTGCAGATATTGTTTTTCAGAAAATCGGAATAGTACGTAAGATAAATAGGTTTTAACACAGAAATGTTACTTTATGTTGTACACATTGATGGGGAAGACAGCTGACTTGTCAGTTGCTAGCAGTCATCAACAGCCTCCACAAGGAGGGTAAACCATGAAAAAGCATAGTTAAAGTTCCTGGCTATTCACTGATTGCTGTTTCCAAGAATATTAACAGGGTCATTGAAGAAGGGAAAAAAAATAATTCACAGGGATTACCTTGGTCCTGAGAGGATTGTGAAGCAAAGCATATTCAAGAACTTGGCAAAGATTCACAAGATATGGACTGTAGAAAGAATCAGTGCACCAAGAGATACAACACAGATATACATGGGTACAAACTGTTGCATTCCTCGAGTTAAGCCAATCTTAAACCAGAGCCAATATCAGAGTTGTTTTACCTGGGAGGTGCACAGAGTCGAAGCTGTTTAAGGTCCAGTGTGAATTTTCCAGTCAGTGATTATTTTGAGGAGCCATTTCATCTGTTGGTGTTCTTTGATTAATACAAAAGTACCAATTCGTGGGCCGAACAATTACATATACAAACAAACGCAGGAGTGTGTTTGTTCTGTGTCTTCTGAGCGCCACAAATTGATCCCCACCAGATTCTAAGAATGGTTAAGACAATACTGCACTCACAAATCAAGCTACAGGCTTAGCAACACACGCTATTGGTCTTCCTATGTTTTAGGACGAGAGACACACATGCGCGATCAGGGCAGTTTGGCCTGATCTGAATGACATGATCGGATGGACGCTGTAAGGATTAACATTTGGTATAAATCACCTGTCTCATTAAGAATGCAATTCCATTCCAATCGAGCCTAATCTGATCACAATATTCTGATTGCCGTGTTTAACATGTTGCATTTTTGGCCCTTTATTCTGATTACATATATCCATGTCAACATAGCTAATGTGCTTGATTGGCCATCAAACAGGCTTAACCAACACCCATAGGGAATTAATCAAGTATTGTCTAAAACAACATGAACCAGCAGATCCAAAAAATGTTGACAAGCTAAAGCCACTATTGACTAAGTAGGTAGGTGAAACTATTTATATAGCACATAATCACAAAGTGCTTTATAATAAACCAATACAACGGATCAAGAGCCAACAATACAGAAAAAAATAGATTAAATAAAGCAAAAGCAAATGTAAAAAACATCTTAAATTTTTTCCCAATTTGAACCCCAAATTAAAAAAAGTAGCAAAAAACCTTTGCTAATTAAAAATCCCCAAAATATGTCTAGATTCCTATAGTGAAGTTCCTAGATCAAATGTTTTCAATCAATTTCAATTATATATAATTGAATTGAATATATTTATATATAATATATATATAGCGCCAATTCACAACACATATCATCTCAAGGCACTTTACAAAGTCAAATTCAATTGAATAATACAGATTCGTCAAAAAGTTTCCTATCTAAGAAAACCTAGTAGATTCCAATGAGTCTTGAGAAGCAGCATTCACTCCTTATGAAAGAGCGTAGAGCCACAGGGGACAGTCACCTGCATTGTCGATGGCTTTGCAGCAATCCCTCATACTGAGCATGCATGAAGCGACAGAGGAGAGGAAAACTCCCCTTTAACAAGAAGGAAAACATCCAGCAGAACCAGGCTCAGTGTGAACGGTCATCTGCCTCGACCGACTGTGGGTTAAAGAAGACAGAGCAGGGACACAAAAAGCACAGAACTCAGCAGAGTGAGAAAAATAGACCCTGATGTCCTCCAGCAGCCTAAACCTATAGCAACATAACTACAGATATAGCTCAGGTAACCTAAGTCATTCTAACTATATGCTTTGTCAAAAAGGAAAGCTGTAAACCTAGTCTTGAAAATAGCCAGGGTGTGTGCCCCATGGACCAAAATTGGGAGCTGATAACTAAAAGATCTGTCTCCCATTCTACTTTTAGAGAGTCTAGGAACCACCAATAGACCTGCAGTCAGAGAGCGAAGTGCTCTGTTCAGAACATTAGGGGCAATCAGATATCTGATATATGGATATGGAAATTAATCCCATGCTGTCTGATAAATGTACCAATCAGTAGCATTATGACAAAGTGGGTGAGGACACCATTTGCCTCAGTTTATATATAGTTTTTTTTAGGTAACATTCTTGTTTGCTTGATTTAGCCATATTTCATTTAGTCTATACTTTGCAAACATATACTATCCCGGGTTTATTTATGTTTTGGTATGTTATCATATATTTCTACAGATTATTTACTATAACATTGTGGTTTAAATCAATTCAGTTCAGGTTTGTATTAATTGTTTGATCATTAAACTTGTGCATTTTATTTTGGTGAACTTACCTTATCTGTGTTTCAGGAGGAAGTGTTACTTCACTTCCTGTAATTATGGCTTCCTGTTGGAGCTAAAGGCACCATAGACATAATATAAGAGTAGACCCCGCATCGACCGCTTTCGCCTATGGGCGCTGACGGGATTTGGGGGCGCCATCTTCGGGCGGTCGACAGCTCAGCTCAGTGTAATGTGTTGACCAGGCGCAGAATCAATTTTAATATTCAATAATTTTGAATATTGAAATAATTTTCACGTTTTTTTTTTTTTTGCTTAAAACTATAGCTATTATAACAAATGGTCCAGTGCGTTTAAATAATCTTAGTGGTGTTAAAAGTAATAGAATATTGTGACAGGATGTATGTATGTTTATCACTATATAAACAAGCACATTTGTACATGTACACACAAATAAAAGTACTGTATAGACGGGTTTTCTTTTCTTACAAATAACTACTGTGCTGTAAAATAATAATTTAAATCATCAATACGAACTGAAGGCTTCAAATTGCGGAGATCAGCACCGCTCCACTCATTGGTCATGGGATTACGACGGAAGAAAATGAAAAATGATTATGAAAAAAAATACTCAGTTACAGCAGGACAAATAGTGACTCCCGTGTATTTCACTGCTCTTCTGACTGAGCCACTGCATCCTGACTCCGCTCTGTAGCGTCTTTTTCTTCTAAAGCCCACGGTGCAGGTGTGTTTTTATCGGGAGAAGAACATAGTTATCGGTAGTTGTTGTCACTATTTTTTCTTCTTGGCAAAAAGATTCTTATAAACCGACATGCCACCATGGATTATGTTTGAGAAGTGTGATGAATGGCTCATCAATGCAAAGCCGTGAAGCAGCGAGACCGTGAAAGGTGAACCGCGGTATAGCGAGGGTTCATTCACTGTAGCTCTGATGCCGTCACGGAGCAGATGCAATTTTGGAGAGACACAGTGCTGAGGCATCATTAGTGTGTTCAGCTTCAATCAGCAGGTTAGGGTAGCAGGTCGACCGTCCTAAGATGGCGGCCATAATTCCTGCGCAGCGACAGTCTATGGACCTTACCAGAGGGGCCGCTTTTCATTGGCTGATGCCCATTCTACGTCATAGAGTGGCTACAACGTGCAAGAAGTCTCACAAACACAAGCTAATGTAGTGCTAGACTACTACTGTACTAGCATACCGGCATAAAGTTTTCGAATCAACAATCGAAAAATAATGGTTCTCCATTGCCAGTGGGGTATCTGTACTGGTGATGTCAGATATCCTGATCGTATTTGTGGTCGGAAAATTCACAGATTTCCAAAATCAGGAGCAGAATGCCGGGGTTGGATCAAAGCTTGTGCACGACCACATGAGCAGCTCAACCTTCGTAGGTTTAACAAGAACAAGGGAGTGTGTGCTGGTGTAAGTATTATTGCTTTGCTTTAATACTTAAAGCAAAGCAATAATACTTATTGCTTTTTATTTATTTATTTATTAGCATTTTGTTGGCGGGGATGGGCCAACAGCGTCCCATCCTTATCCGACACCAGCAGACGGAGCGCGAGTGCATACAGCTAGGCGCGCACGAAAAAGAGCATCGGAAAGTGTCCAACGTGTACTGTATCTGACATACACTAAATATTTTATTTTAGCAGAAAAGGCTTTGGACGAAACTGTTCCTCGTGTTAGCCACTCTAGCACCAAGTACAGCGTATCAGGCTAGCCACACAAACATTTGCCAACAAACCACAGGAATTATCCACTGATTTCAAAAGTAACAGACAAAACGATGAATGCACAACTTACCCAGCCTTGCAAGAACAATAGGCATCAGTTATCTTGTCCACATCTATATTAATGCTGAGGGTGTGAGCGTCTGCGGTTTTCCTCATCGACCGAAAGCATTTTGCTGTGACGTGCACAACTTTGGAGGCATCGCGTGGCTCAAATACCTTTAACTCATCCAAAAATGTTGACATGAACTTGTTAGTTCCTCTGTCCATTGTTGTAGATGATATTTGTTCAAAATCAGGCAGAAACGACGCACTAATCGAGTCGGGAATACTCCGCAAAGAATCAGTCCAAGTGGAAGACGCCGTGTTTACATAGAAACTTCCATAGCCGCGAGGCTTTGTTTGTGAGACTTCAGATTTTTAAAGTCAGTTGTGGGCGGAGCTTGGTAAGGTCCATGCGGGGTCTACTCTTATATTATGTCTATCACAGAAATAATAAAAAATACAGTTTTACTCTATATAGGCACACTCTATTTAGGTTTTGCCTTTGTCATAAAGTAACCAAAAAATCTATGTAGGCATAGGCGGGCATGGCCTATGTCCCATAATTCACAATCACCCAAGGAACAAGGTGATATAAAGTATGATGTATCTACCTTATTGCATTATAAGCCGAAATGCATTGTCATTTGTAAAAGCACCCCCTAGTTATTGTGAGGTCTGAATTTTTGTGTCTTGTGTCAGAGTGTATGGAGTACCAGCTCTACCATATTTAAAAATAAATACAGAAATAAATAAATGCTCAATAAATAAATAAGCATACAATTAATTGCCACCAAAAATACAATAAACAAATAAATGTAGGTAGAAATTTAATTATACAGTGAGACATAAATGTATATATCTCTTTTAATTAGCTTCTTTATTTATTCGTCTTTGTAATAATTACCGTATTTATTTATTGTCCATTTGTCATGGTTGAGTTCTGGTTTGACTTCATTTTTCTGTTATTTTCATTTTTCACCTCATGTGGGTTAGGTTTGACTTTATTTATTGTTAGTTTTCATTGTCATCAGTTATTTTCTGTCATTTTCACTTCACCTCCTCAGCAGTCAGTCACACCTGTTAACAATTTACCAGTCAATTAGCCAGACCCTTGTTCCACCTGTGAAGTGCTCTATTTAAACCTCCCTCTGCCTTCAGTTCAGCACTGGGCCGTCATCATTCCACACCTCTCCATGCCAGTCCCCGTTTTTGCCTTGGAAGATTTGTTTTTCTTGTTTAAGGTTAGTCCTGCCAGTTTGCTATAGACTTATACTTTGCTGTTTGTCCCTGGAGAAGTTCTGCTCTGTGTCCTGGTGTCTCCAGAGAACTGCTAACTGGACTAGCCATCCTGGAAAGGCTCTGCTCTGTGCTCTGGTGTCTCTCAAGTTCTGCTAACCTGACTAGCCGCCCTGGAGAAGCTCAGCTCTGTGCCCTGGTGTCTCTCAAGTTCTGCTAACCTGACTAGCCGCCCTGGAGAAGCTCAGCTCTGTGCCCTGGTGTCTCCAATGAACTGCTAAGCTGTTGTGGCTACGGGGCCTGCTAGCCGAGCAGTACTGAGCTTTCCCTGCTGCCTGTATAGTTATGACTCTCTCTCACTCCGGGCCGTCAGCTCCTGCCATCACATTCATCCCTGACCTTCTGCAGTCCTGAACCTCCGGTCTTCATCACTCACCACCCAGCAAACTTCCCTCAATAAAGACTCAAACTTTTAGTCCCGTGTGTGCGTCCTGAGTTCATCTGTAAACAAACCCTGACAGTACGGCCCAGTCCTGAGGTGAACTCAGGCGCCATGCGGGGCTTACCTGCAGGAGTTGACGACCCGGACATCCTCGCATATGTAGAGATGTGCGAACGCCAGATGAGGGAGAGGTACACCAAGATGGCTTCTGTCCGGGACCCTGCGCCACCGATCTGGGCCAACTCCACTTTCCCCGTGGTTCACGTGGGCGTTGTTACAGCTACCCCGGAGCCCAGGGAGAGAAGCCGCACAGCCTCTCGTCGTCTCGGTCATCACCTCCATGACTCGCAGCTGGCCCCTCGAGTGAGGCTCATCGTTCCACCTAGCAGAGCCCCACGCATCAAGGAGAGCCAGCTGTGGTAGTTCTACTACGGTGACCGAGACGACCTTCTGCCCTGCTGGCCAGCTGCCACCCCCGAGATTGCCCCAGATTCCTCATCTGTCCCCTCCCGGCGAAGACAGGAGAACCACCGGCGCAGAGGGTCCGTCAAGGCTCAAGAGGAGGATCCGCCTCCAACCTCGGCGTCCGCTGAAGCCTGTAGCCCGGCGCCGCCGCCCTCCGAAGCCTGTTGCCCGTCACTGCCTGAAGTAGCCGAGGAGATGGTTCCACCTCCACCAGAAAACTCCGCTCTGCCGGCCACCGTAAGCTCCGCTCTGCCGGCCGCTGAAGGATCTGCTCTGCCGACCACTGAAGGCTCCGCTCTGCCGGCCGCCATGAAAATAGATCCGCCGGCCGACGAGGATGAGCCCGAGGCCTCGGAGGGAGCCGCTTTGCCTCAGCCCGAGGCCTCGGAGGGAGCCGCTTTGCCTCAGCCCGAGGCCTCGGAGGGAGCCGCTTTGCCTCAGCCCGAGGCCTCGGAGGGAGCCGCTTTGCCTCAGCCCGAGGCCTCGGAGGGAGCCGCTTTGCCTCAGCCCGAGGCCTCGGAGGGAGCCGCTTTGCCTCAGCCCGAAGCCTCGGAGGGAGCCGCTTTGCCTCAGCCCGAGGCCTCCGAGGGAGCCGCTTTGCCTCAGCCCGAGGCCCGTGAGGAGGTCCAGGAGGACCTGCCTCCGCCCAAGCCTCGTGAGGAGGTCCAGGAGGACCTGCCTCCGCCCAAGCCTCGTGAGGAGGTCCAGGAGGACCTGCCTCCGCCCAAGCCTCGTGAGGAGGTCCAGGAGGACCTGCCTCCGCCCAAGCCTCGTGAGGAGGTCCAGGAGGACCCGCCTCCGGCCTCGGTTTCCGCCGAGACCTGTAGCTTGGCACCGCCTCCGACTGATCTGTTCGGCCAGAGCCGCAGATTGCGGACTCCGAGCCGCTCGACTCTGCCTCGTCGGGGCCGTCCACCACGGCGCCCGCCTCTGACTTCTCTGTTCGGCCGGAGCCGCAGATTGCGGACTCCGAGCCGCTCGACTCTGCCTCGTCGGGGCCGTCCACCACGGCGCCCGCCTCTGACTTCTCTGTTTGGCCGGAGCCGCAGACTGCGGACTTCGAGCCGCTCGACTCTGCCTCGTCGGGGCCGTCCACCACGGCGCCCGTCTGACTTTTCTGTTCGGCCGGAGCCGCCGACCGCGGTCTCCGGGCCGCTTGACTTTGCCTTGTCGGGGCCGCCCTCCTCGAGGGTTTAGTCGGGCGATGCTGCTCCGCCGCCTGCCTCGTCCAGGACGACCTCCACGAAGACTTTTTCTTTTTTGCTTAGCAGCCGTTTCTGCCTGAGCCCTTAAAGCCAGTGCCTTCTGTTATTTTTTGGGCTCGATTTCAGTTTTGGTTTACTTAAGATTTTTGGGGAGTTTAGAATTATTTAGGGGGTTCTTTGTTTTCTTAGAGTTCTTAGTCTTTGTTTGCTTTGTTTTCCCTGCTCTGTTTTGGGATTATAGATTTTGCCTTAGTTTTCTAGGTTTGCTTAGCCTTGTCAGGTTAGCTTTAGCTCTCTAGTTGTCATGTTAGCGTACTTGTTCAAGTCCTAGTTTTTCTTGATTTGCCTTTTATTTGTAGTTTAGCTTTAGTTTCGTTTTCTGCTTAGTGTTTTGTTTTGATTTAAGGGTTAGCTTTAGTTTTTCTTTTGTGGTGCTATCCCTGTTCTAGTCTTGCCTTTATTTTCTAATTCTTAGTTTGATTCTTTATTTTTGTCCTGCGCTCTCCCAGCGCTCCTTAGGTCCTAGCGCTCATTTAGACTTCTGTCCCCTGGTTCTGAGCTGTTTCATGCTCATTAGCTTTGGCTAGTTCGAGCCTCCTTAGTTGTTTTGGCCTCCTAGTTCCTCTGTCTCCTAGTATTTAGGTTTCTCGATTCCCCGGCGTGTTAGGACGCGCTCTGTTTTCGGTTCCCCGGCGTGTTAGGACGCGCTCTGTTTTCGGTTCCCCGGCGTGTTAGGACGCGCTCTGTTTTCGGTTCCCCGGCGTGTTAGGACGCGCTCTGTTTTCGGTTCCCCGGCGTGTTAGGACGCCCTCTGTTCTCGGTTCCCCAGCATGTTAGGACGCCCTCTGTTCTCGGTTCCCCGGCGTGTTAGGACGCCCTCTGTTCTCGGTTCCCCGGCGTGTAAGTACGCCCTCCGTTCTTGTTCCTAGGCGTTTTAGATGTTCCTGCTTCCCTCACATCCCGACGTTCTCTTCCCCAAGCCCCGGCGTTTTTCCTCACGCCCCGGCGGGTTTCCCTTTGGCGCTGTCGTGCGCCCGTTCCTTCCCTTTGGCGCTGTCGTGCGCCCGTTCCTTCCCTTTGGCGCTGTCGTGCGCTCGTTCCTTCCCTTTGGCGCTGTCGTGCGCTCGTTCCTTCCCTTTGGCGCTGTCGTGCGCTCGTTCCTTCCCTTTGGCGTTAAGTACGCCCGTTCCTTCCCTTTGGCGTTAAGTGTGCCCGTTCCTTCCCTTTGGCGTTAAGTACGCCCGTTCCTTCCCTTTGGCGTTATGTACGCCCGTTCCTTCCCTTTGGCGTTAAGTACGCCCGTTCCTTCCCTTTGGCGTTAAGTGTGCCCGTTCCTTCCCTTTGGCGTTAAGTACGCCCGTTCCTTCCCTTTGGCGTTAAGTACGCCCGTTCCTTCCCTTTGGCGTTGTCGTACGTCCGTTCCTTCCCTTTGGCGTTGTCGTACGTCCGTTCCTTCCCTTTGGCGTTGTCGTACGTCCGTTCCTTCCCTCTGGCGTTGTCGTACGCCTGTTCTTCCCTCTGGCGTTGTCGTACGCCTGTTCTGCTTTGTGGCGATGTTCGCCTGTCCTGCCCGTTTTTGCCTTGTGGCGATGTTCGCCTGTCCTGCCCGTTTTTGCCTTGTGGCGATGTTCGCCTGTTCTGCCCGTTTTTGCCTTGTGGCGATGTTCGCCTGTTCTGCCCGTTTTTGCCTTGTGGCGATGTTCGCCTGCCAACATCTGTTAGATGCCCTTTGTTTGGTTTACCAGGGGTTGTTAGAAACCCCCTTTTAGTTCGCCCTAGTGGGTAGTTTTGGTTTGATTTTAGCCCACCATCCTACCTTCCCTCCACCCACCCAGGTTAGATGAGCTTGGTTTTGACCCTAGCCCTCCATCCTGCCTTGCCTCCGCCCACCCTGGCTCAGTCACTGTTTAGTTTTTTTTTTTTTTTTTTTTTCTTTTTCTTTTCTTTTTAGGCCGAGACTGGCCTTGGGGGGGGGGGGGGGGGGTAGTGTCATGGTTGAGTTCTGGTTTGACTTCATTTTTCTGTTATTTTCATTTTTCACCTCATGTGGGTTAGGTTTGACTTTATTTATTGTTAGTTTTCATTGTCATCAGTTATTTTCTGTCATTTTCACTTCACCTCCTCAGCAGTCAGTCACACCTGTTAACAATTTACCAGTCAATTAGCCAGACCCTTGTTCCACCTGTGAAGTGCTCTATTTAAACCTCCCTCTGCCTTCAGTTCAGCACTGGGCCGTCATCATTCCACACCTCTCCATGCCAGTCCCCGTTTTTGCCTTGGAAGATTTGTTTTTCTTGTTTAAGGTTAGTCCTGCCAGTTTGCTATAGACTCATACTTTGCTGTTTGTCCCTGGAGAAGTTCTGCTCTGTGTCCTGGTGTCTCCAGAGAACTGCTAACTGGACTAGCCATCCTGGAAAGGCTCTGCTCTGTGCTCTGGTGTCTCTCAAGTTCTGCTAACCTGACTAGCCGCCCTGGAGAAGCTCAGCTCTGTGCCCTGGTGTCTCCAATGAACTGCTAAGCTGTTGTGGCTACGGGGCCTGCTAGCCGAGCAGTACTGAGCTTTCCCTGCTGCCTGTATAGTTATGACTCTCTCTCACTCCGGGCCGTCAGCTCCTGCCATCACATTCATCCCTGACCTTCTGCAGTCCTGAACCTCCGGTCTTCATCACTCACCACCCAGCAAACTTCCCTCAATAAAGACTCAAACTTTTAGTCCCGTGTGTGCGTCCTGAGTTCATCGGTAAACAAAACCCTGACACCATTATAATCTTCAACTTTATTTATTAATTACTTATTTTTTTTTAGTATTTATTTATGTGCATGTTATATTTTTGTCTGTTTTATTCTTCCTTTGTATTTTTTTACCCTATTTATTTCTTCGATGCTATTTATTTATGCCTGTCATTTTTACATTTCTGTCTGTCCTTTTTACATTTCTGTATGCATTTCTGCCTCATTATGCAAATGAGGAGGGGCTGTATCTTAAGGGGTCAACTTCTGCCCATTGGTTGGTTAGCATTTTACTGCATCGGTCGAATCTACTGTACATGGCTTTCCCCCACCATAAAGCATTGTTTAGTAATGTCAAACTCAGCAGGCAGACATTCAGTGTCCGACTTCTTAAGGGAAGCTGCTAATAGACTGGAAGTATATTGCATATATTGTAGAGTACATGGACATACATTCTAATACATACATTCTAATAGCTGACATTTATGTATTCAAAATACTGTTGTTTTGTCTTATGTGATATTCTAATTTTCATTGAGGTGATATTATGGTCTTTCATTAGCTCCAAGCAACAATCTTCAACATTCATAAAAATAGTGAAAACAGTGAAATAAATTTAACTAAAGCTTTTTGGTGAAATTCTTATTAATGACTGGAATGGACTTGTATCAAATGCAACAAGTTACAAAAGCAAAATGAATTTTGCTATATGTACCACTGGTCTTGAATAGATATTGACAAAGCATATTTAGCTAGAACAAAAATGCATCATTGTCAGAGAGAGACCAACAAGGCGACAGCTTCCAGCCATGTGCTGTCCGTATTTGTTAAAAATGAAGAGTGCATTGAAACTGCCACTAGCCCTCTTTAGAATGCCACAGAGAGTGATAACAGCATACGTCAATCACTTTTAGGAAAGATGCATTAGGGTGACAGTTACAACTTAAAAAGGAAAAAGCAAGCACTTCCATTTGGAAAGCAAAGCACTCCCTCAAAATGTGCTGTATAAAGGTATTACTGTCTGCAAGTTGCACTCAGGATGCATTAGTATTTTCCTTTTATTCTCTTGTTCTGAATTTAACCTTTTGTCATAAAATTACAGGGTTGCCACAAATACATGTTCGTTTTTTTTTTTTTTTTTTTTTTAGTAGTAAAGTGCAAATGATTTTTTTAAACCCCAACGTTCAACATGATTGTTTGGTGTGACAGATGTGTGAAAAGGGATGAGTGGACATGACTTATGTTAAGCTCTCAGCAACATAATATGAATGAGACTGGAATTTATTTATTTATGGGATTTATGAATATTTGCACACATTTTTGTTTGTTTGGGTTTTCTAAGCAAGGACACCACTTCATATATGATCATGTTACACCAAAATATAAGCATTGGTAATTTATGTAAATTGTTTTCAATATTACCACTAGAATCAGATTTTAATGGTTTCAGTACGAAAATCCAAATATTTTTAATTTTAACAATATTTGGAAGTTTAATTTCCATGTCCCCACTTAAGTAGTATTTAGAAAAAAGCTGAGAGAATCAAGGGTGTTACACTAATGCATCGTGACTGGTCATCCTCCATGTAGTGAGACCTCAATTTTATAATGAGTTCAAACAGGCAGTTTAACACTAGACTGTCAATCGAGCCCCTGGCATTTTGGCATCTGACAGTTGGGTCATGTATTCCTTTGAGGGACATAAGCACTTTAACCACATTATACTTGACTCACATTTTTGAGCCTCTGAGGGTATAGCTAGTATTTTATGCTATAAAAAACAGCGATGAAAATGTTAATATCTATTGAGAAGAGTCAGGTTTTTTTCAGTTGTTGTGGATAATCTTGGCACAATAAGGCAGCATTATTAGCATGACAAGACATGTTGTCTTCTAGCATTATTGGATAAGATGTAGAAGAAATACACTATTTTAAATATAGTTTAAATTAGTTAAAGCTTCCAGGCTTTTAGTGTGGAGAATCAGAGGATAAGGAAATCAATTCCTTTAACTTGGAAAAATATTGTTTAGTCAATGTATTTGGATAAAAGTTGTAGCAGAAGTCAAGAGCTATATAGAAAAATAAAACCACAAAATAAACAAAGGGAAACGTTATCCACAGTTGAAAAGCTAGGAGTGAAATTGTAACTCTGGTGGTAAAGCATTCCACAGCTTAGGAGCTAAAACAGCAAAAGAACAATCTTTTGCACCTTGTCCTGGGAACATGCAGGGTTATAAGTTCTGATGAGCGCCGAGCCCTGTCTTTGTGGTGAACAGTTAAAAGTTCAGCCAAATATGCTGGAGCAAGGTGATTTATGACTTTAAAATCAAACAGCAGGACTTTAAAGTCTATCCTAAAGCGAGCTGGAAGCCAGTGGAGAGAGGAGAGAATGGGGGTAATTTCGGTGTGTCTGGTAGTCTTTGAGAGAAACCAAGCAACTGCTTTTGGACCAGTTGAAGCTTATGGAGAATGGACTTGCTGATTACTGGATACAGAGCTTTACAATAGTCCAGCCTTGAACTAATGAATGCATGCATTGCCTTTTCCAGAACAGCCCGGGATAGAAATGGTTTGACTTTTGATAGGAGTCTTGGCTGCAAAAACCCTGCTCTGACCACTGAGTTAACCTGTTTATCAAACTTCAGAATGCTGTCAAAAATCACACCTAGGTTACTCACAGCTGAAGTATAAGGTGGAGTTATAGGACCAAGGCTTGGGACCTGACAAGATTTAAAATTGAAGAGAAAGTACTCCGTTTTCCCTTCATTTAGGTGGAGAAAATTTTGAGACAACCACTGTTTAATGTCAGACAGACAGTTTTGCAATAAACAAAGAATATTATTGTTGTTCTATTTCATTGGTAAGTAGAGTTGTACGTCATTAGCATAAAAATTAAAAGATACCTTGTGTTTGGAGTAGATAGCTGCACCTCCAGTCATCAGTCTGTCAAGCTCCTGAAGTTCGCGGACGACACCACTCTCATCGGACTTATCTCTGATGGTGACGAGTCCGCCTACAGGTGGGAGGCTGACCATCTGGTGACCTGGTGCAGGGGGAACAACCTGGAGCTCAACGCTGTAAAAACAGTGGAGATGGTTGTGGACTTCAGGAAGAACTCAGCCCCAGCTACCCCCATCACCCTCTGTGACTCCACCATTGACACTGTGGAGTCTTTCCGCTTCCTGGGAACTATCATCTCCCAGGACCTAAAGTGGGAGCTGAACATCAACTCCCTCACCAAGAAAGCCCAGCAGAGGATGCACTTCCTACGGCAGCTGAAGAAATTCAACCTGCCAAGGACAATGATGGTGCAGTTCTACTCCTCCATCATTGAGTCCATCCTCACCTCCTCCATCACCATCTGGTACGCTGGTGCCACCGCTAAGGACAAGGGCAGACTGCAGCGTGTCATCAGGTCTGCAGAGAAGGTGATTGGCTGCAATCTTCCATCTCTCCAGGATCTGTACGCCTCTAGGACTCTGAGGCGGGCAGGGAAGATTGTGGCTGATCCCTCACACCCCAGTCACAAACTATTTCAGACACTTCCCTCTGGCAGGAGGCTTCGGTCCATCAGGACCACAACCTCACGCCACAAAAACAGTTTTTTCCCATCTGCTACCGGCCTTATGAACAAGGCCAAGAGCCGCCCGTGAAACTGGACCCTGCCTCTCTCCCCCGTTCAGGACTTACAAGCTTCTGCGTTACATTAACGCACAGTTTACTGTGTATATAGCTTCTGTATATATATCCTTTTTTACTTTTTATTTTACTGTATTCTTATTCTTTGTCTGCACCATCAACACCAAGTGCAAACCTACTTGGCGATTAAACTTGATTCTGATAAGTCCTAGTGTCAACAAATACAGAGAAAACAGAACTGGTCCAAGAATTGAGCCTTGTGGCACACCAGTGGACAAAGGGGCTATTTCAGAGGTGAAGTCATCAATCATAACAGAAACGATCTATTGCTTAGATATTAGGCAAACCACTGGAGCACTGGACCACGCAGGCTGACACCATGTGGGGGTCACGGGATGAGAAGTCAAGATCTTGTTTTAATATAGCAAATGTATGCCCTTCATCAAGGAAAATTATAGGTTGTCTCTTGAATATTTACAATATTTCGATATCGGAGGACATCTGATTTTTTTTCTCAGAAATACGTGAAATTAATCTCAAAGTTTTTAGTTTTTTTGTGGAAATTTACTTTCCTATGGCCAACAACCTAGTTCTTTAATCTACAATTGCCTAATACGATTTTTTAGATTGTGTAAATTATGAGAATAAAGTCATAGTTGTACAAGAAAATTACGTACCAAAGGGGGTCACCAGTCTCTGGCACAAATAACTTGGGGGTCACAGACTAAAAAGTTTGGGAACCCCTGGTCTACAGTGTCAAAGGTAGCCGTCATCACAACCACAACTGAATTATTTACATCTAGTACTGTGGTGATATCATTAAGAACCTTCAGCATTGCAGACTCTGTGCTGTGACGGGACCTAAAACCTGACTGAAAATTTTCAGCAATTTCATACACAGAGATAATCTTGTAGCTGTGACAGGACAAATGTTTCCAAGACCTTAGAGAAAAAAGGCAGATGTGAATTTGGGTGAAAATTAGAACAAATGGATGAATCAAGATTGGGTTTTTCAGGAGTGGCTTAACTACAGCCTGCTTAAAGGCAGCAGGGACAGTGTCCATCCTGATACAACTGTTTATAAAAGAGATGAGGCAGGGTCCAGTGGTATCAATTGATCCTTTCACTATTTTAGTAGGGACAGTTTCCCATGGGCATTTGGGTGAATTTAGAGACTCGAATGACCTTTTCAGTTCTTTGAGAGAAATAGGATCAAAACTCTCAAAAACAGGTTGTACAGAAGAATCAGGCAAAATCTCAGCTGAGGTCTTAGGGATACCTTTTCTAACAGACCAAACCTTGTCAATAAAGAGCTGTTTGATGGCATTGCAGGTGCGTATAGAAACATCACTGAAAACAACAATGCTAGAATTTATAACAAAATTTAAAGTGTTAAATAGAACTCTAGGGTGATGGCTATTTCCAGAGATGATGTTAGATGGCTATTGGGACTTTGCTTCCTTTACAGATTTTTGGTACGACAAAAGACAATCTCATTGTATGTTCAGTGACTATGTTATTTACTGCTGCTTAGGCATCTTTAGCAACTGTTACGGGAGATTGTTTTTGGGAACACTACACGTTATCAGGCTCAGAACAGAAGGACCCAGTATTCAAGGCAGACAAACAGATTTATCAAAAAGTTTATTGATAACAGAATCGGAGTAAGCGGTGTCGGCATCTACGGCAGGAACCTCTGCGGGTGGAGACAGCAGGTTAGTGACCACGTCTTTCTGGAAGTGAATGATCACGAACGTGCGGGTCACTAACCTGGTCTTATTGTTCAATCCGGGTCCAGAGGTAGAGGAAGGTTCCAGCCGGTTGGCTGCCGACCCGCGGCGCAGCGGTCGCCACACAGAGAGTCCCAGACGCTGATGTATCGGTGGTCGGAGGACAGACGGAAGGTCAGAACCGTGCAGACGAATGTAGACAGGATGATCCGAAGGGCGAAACCAAAACCGAGATCGAGAACGTGGCCGGAGCCAGGAGGTCAGAGATCTGGTGAGGTACCGAAGGACAATCCAGGATGGAGTCAGGTCACAGTTCCAGGTTCAGTACACAGAGCGGCTGACAGGCTGGACGAGGGCAGGCAGGCTCGGTAGTCGGGAAACGGTTCCGGTCGGTACACAAGCAGGCAGAGATCAGACAGGAAGTCAGCTCAGGCAGAAGTCAGAAGACAGGTCAGGCAAAACTCAGACGGGAACCGGCAGGCTCAGAAGTCGAGAGGCAAACAGGTCATGATCAGGAAGTCAGAACAGAATAGAATGCTGGAATAAGTCTCACCGGATGGCTCGAAATAATCTGGCACTGATGACTGGTATGAAGGTAGGTTTTATAGAGACAAATGAAGGTGGATCAGATAAGCAGGTAATGAGAACTGGGCAGAGCTAAACAGGTGTGTGAAATGAGTGATCAGACCAGGCATCAGTGCCGAGATCATGACACGTTTACCAAAGCTATTTTAAGATGCCAAAGTATATTTTCTGTTAAAAAACACGGAAAGAATCTGAATTTTCTAAAACTACCCGGTCAACATGTGTATGCAGGCCACATAACAATTTTGCTCAGTCTAAAGAGTTTCAAAGTGGGGTTGGGCTATTCCATGGGCTTCAAAGGGTTATATCATACTTTTTAGTTCTTCCTTTTCATATTGAAAACATTCAGCTGTGGTCTATATAAAGTGGAACTGCAATGTTTTGGTCTAAAAATCTTCAATAATTTATCCCCTCATTCCCCCTTTTTACCCCTGTTCTGAGATGCATCTGAAAGCAACTCTTTTTGGTGTGGTATCTTTAAATTTAAAAGAGGCACTTCTCACCCTACCTCCTGCAGTTTTCAGACCGTTCCACTGCACCCCTTTCTGCCATTGTTGAAGTGTGCTGAGGGACAGTGTAATAAACAACCAAACATTTTCACTTATCCCCCTGTAGCTTCAGCATCCCTCAGCTTGGACTACAAAATAAAAATGGCGGATTCTTGAAATTGGTTATCTGGAGGTCCATGACCTTGTTTAGCAATTCTGCATCAAATACTGTAACATAATAATTAAAAAAACATAACAGAAAACCGAACGGCTTGAAAATATGACCCAAAAAGAATATAAAGATATTTACACAGCACCTGGAAAGACTACATTAAAAATTTCAAAATGCCTAGAAGTTTAAGGGTTAAAAATTTGGATTTTGCATGGTATGTCCCCTTTAATAAATGTATCCACTTGGGTTGACAAAATACTTGGGGTGTAATAATACTTTGAGCTAATGAGGAAAGTCTATACACAATTGTGGGACCAAGTAAAGGATGTGAGAGGTGCTTTTAGCAATATTTTTTAACTAAAAATATTAAACATTAAACTAAACATTAAAAACATTTTCTGTTCCAACAAATTGAGTAACAAGTGTTTTGGTGCTGTCACCTTTCAGTAAAAACCTCTTGTGTTTAAATCCTGGCCAGGGCCTTTCTGGGTTGAGTTTACAAGTTGATACATTTTCATTTTTATGCACAATTTGATTTTTTCCTGGTACTCTGGCTTCCTCCTGTAGTCCAAAAATAAGCATGTTAGATTAATTAGTTTTGCTGCCACTCCCCCTTAGGTATGTCCAGGATATACCCTGCTTCTCACACACTGATTGCTGGAGATAGGCAACAGCTCCCCTGTATCACAATCTCCAGTGCCCATTTTCATAAAGAATCCTAAGACTATAAGTAGGTCTTAGTGACGTAATTTTAGGAAAAAGCTTAGATTTTTCTTAGAAATTTACCTCGATGAGATAAAAGTTATTCTCACAACATCTTAGGCCTTAAGAGAGCTCCTAAACTGACAGAATGTTAGGCTTGCTAAAAGTCCTCCTCACTACTTCCAAGAGTGTCTTAAGTAGGGAAGGGGTGGAAACAGAGAGAGCTGCTTGGCTGTTCCACCACCTAAACAGTGGAGGAAATAAGCAGATAAACTTCTATAACAATCATACAATTATTAATATGTCAATACAATAAACGTTATCATCTCCATAGAGGGAAATTAATTAGTTTCAGTGGCCCAATGGGTTAAAGACACAGCTCTAGCAATGTAATTTTATTGAGGAAAAATAGATAATAGGAAATGTATGTCTGATTCTGATTCTGATGTTTTGAATAATCCTGAATAAAAAGTGGAGAAATGTAAAAAGAACCTATATAAAAGAGGTGAGATGCTTAGGGACCGCCAAATTCCGGCAGCGGCTTAGGCATACAGCTCCGACCAACTTGCGGATATTTTTCATAAAAAATGCCGCCAAACTCACTACAAACTACTCATCTACCCAGCCGATCAGTACACGACCGGCAGTGCCTGCAGGAGTTACGGTCATGTAGTGTTTTTGGACTTGTAACCACTACTACGCTCGATTGTTTACGCGGCTTCGGAGTACTCCAGGAACAAGTCTCGAAGGCCTGTGACGCAGCTGACTCGCCGAGCAGCTCACGCCGGAGGAGGGCCAAGCGGAAGCGGTGCAGCCGGCTGAAGAAACGCGGCTGTCGCGGAGGTTTAGCAGCTAAGCTGAAGGCTAACACCTTTAGATCACCGCTTCCATCCATCCTGCTCTCCAACGTCCACTCACTGGACAACAAAATTTACCATCTACAACTTGAACTCTCTGCAAAGAGGGAGCTTAGAGACTGCTGCGCTCTCATCCTGACGGAGACATGGCTTACCTCATCAATCCCGGACAACGCCGTTAGCCTGGAGGGGCTAGCTACTTTCCGCGCTGACAGAAATAAACAACTCAGCGGTAAGACCCGAGGAGGCGGACTCTGCGTTTACATCAATAACACCTGGTGTAAAAATGCTAGAATAGTCATAAGCTTTTGCTCTCCAGACATAGAGCTCCTGATTGTTAGCTGCAGACCGTTTTACCTGCCTAGAGAGTGTACTGTTGTTTACATCACAGCGGTTTATGTTCCTCCCAGCGCAAACACAAAAGAGGTTATGAGTGTTCTCTATCGGACTATCTCTGAGCTGTAATCTGCACACACAGAGGGGGTTTTCATCATTGCTGGGGATTTTAACCAGGCAAATATGAAAACTGTTCTCCCTCATTTCTACCAACACGTGGATTTTGCAACTCGGGGAGAGAACACTCTAGACTTAGTTTACACAAATATTAAAGGCGCATTCAGAGCAGCCCCCCGCCCCCACCTTGGCTCTTCAGACCACCTTTCTGTGATGCTAATTCATGCATACAGGCCCCTGCTGATCAGAGCTAAACCTACAGTGAGGCAGGTGAGGGTGTGGACTGAGGGAGCAATGGAGGCACTCCAGGACTGTTTTGAATGCTCTGATTGGGACATGTTCAAAATGCAGCAACTTATGAAGACAAGATCAACATTGATGAGTACGCCATGTATGTGTCAGCCTACATCAACAAATGCATTGAGGACGTCAGCACCATTAAGACCATCATCACCCGAGCCAACCAACGACCCTGGATTACTGAGGAGGTCCGTCAAGCGCTAAAAGCACGGAACTCAGCCTTCAAGTCTGGTGACAAGGAGGCACTGAGGACAGCGAGAGCCAACCTGAACTGTGCCATCAGGCTAGCGAAGCGGAGCCACACTAAGAAAATCCAGGAGCTTTTCCATGACGCCAGCAACACCAGGAGCATGTGGAAAGGCATAAGGGCGATCACTGAATACAACACGCCCTCCCCCCCCGGTGGGTGAAGTTGATGCTGACTTCCTTAACGGACTAAATAAATTCTTTGGGAGGTTTGAGGCACTAAAAAGCACTCCAGCAGTGAAGGCTGTTCCCCATCAGGAAGAGGAGGTACTCTGCCTTGACACCGCCGACGTGTGGAAGACTCTGAGGAGAGTCACCCCGCGGAAGGCCCCAGGTCCTGACAACACACCTGGGCGGGTGCTCAAGGAGTGTGCAGGTCAGCTGGTTGGTGTCCTCACAGACATTTTTAACACCTCGCTGGACCGAGCCACAGTGCCTGCATGCTTTAAGTCTGCCTCCATCATTCCGGTGCCGAAGAAACCTCAAGTCACCTGCTTCAACGACTACCGGCCTGTTGCACTGACTCCCATCATTATGAAGTGCTTTGAAAGGCTGGTGAAAGAACACATCGTCTCCAGTCTCCCTCCAACACTCGACTCGTTCCAGTTTGCCTACCGGCGGAACCGCTCCACTGAGGACGCCATCTCCTCCACTCTTCCCCTGACCCTGACACACTTGGAGGAGAAGAACACACACGTGCGGATGCTGTTCCTGGACTTCAGTTCAGAGTTTAACACCATCATCCCACAGCACCTGGTAGGAAAACTAGAACATCTGGGCTTTGGCACACCTCTTCGCAACTGGCTGCTAGACTTCCTCACCAACAGACCTCAGTCAGTCCGGGTCGGACAGAACACCTCTGATGTCATCACCCTCAGTACGGGCTCCCCTCAGGGCTGCGTCCTGAGCCCCCTGCTGTTCACTCTGATGACACACAACTGCGTCCCCAGGTTCACCACCAATCACATCGTGAAGTTTGCAGATGACACGACGGTGGTGGGCCTGATCAGAGACAACAACGACCAGGACTACAGAGAGGAGATGGAGCAGCTGGTAGGCTGGTGCAGAGACAACAGCCTGATCCTGAACGTGGAGAAGACAAAGGAGATCATCATCGACTTCAGGAAGAACCAGCCTTGCCACGCTCCACTGCTCATCAACAGCTCAGCTGTGGAGGTGGTCAGCAGCACCAAGTTCCTGGGGGTGCACATCACGGACAACCTCACCTGGTCTGTGAACACCACGTCACTGGTGAAGAGGGCACAGAAGTGATTGTACTTTCTGCGGAGAATGTGAGGAGAGTTGTGAGGACAGCAGACAGCAGAAGGGATCCTTGGGGCTCCTCTCCCCTCCATTAAGGACATTTTGTCCCAGCGCTGTATGTCCCGAGCCCATAACATCATAAGAGACCCCTCACACCCCCACCATAGACTGTTCTCCCTGCTGCCTTCTGGAAAAAGGTTCCGCAGCATCCGCTGCAGGTTCTGCAAAAGATTTTTCCCTATTGCCATCAGACTGTTGAACTGCTGACTATAAACTGGACTCTGCACCACATTTCCACATTTGCTCGCATTTTTGCACAAATGCCTTTTTGCACCATCATTTTTGCACATACAAATGGTTTAAATATTCTCCTGTACATTCTGATCGCACATTGTTTCTTTCTCCTGCATTGTTTACATTTCAATTGTTTACTTTTTAATCACTGCTGCACTTTATACTGTAATTTACAAGCTGTATGCAACAAAATTTTATTCTGTATGCACTCTGTACATACAAAATGACAAATAAAGTTGTCTAAGTCTAAAGTTATATATGTATCTGTGAATAATTTCTAACTTTACCGAAGTCTGATCACTGCGCTGGTGGCTCCGCTGTCTGAAATCATTCCGGTGTTGGCGACACTGATGACGTAGACCTAGTTATATTTAGTTACAACTATGATTTTTTCCCCCTGCTCTCAGGTAAAACACTCGTCAACAGAGAGGCTTGAGCTAAAACCGAAACTGAAGGGGGGTTGAATGGTTCTCCAACGACAGCGCTAATGGGGCATTTACATCTGAAAAGGGATTCATGAGTTGTGAAGTACTGATGGGGGGACTGGAGGCTGACGAAAATTCTCGTATCTCTGGGACTTCTAGTGTTAATTGGAGCTGATGCAGGTGTAACTGCTCAGACCTGATTGCAGGAGTTTAGCAGGTAGAACTCCGAAGCTGGCTTCACACTTACTACGTTCCTTGTGCTCTCCATCAGTTCACTGATACATGTGACGCGCAGACCCCTAAACGGGATCCATTCATGTATCCAAACAACCTTGCCCCCCTCCCCCCTTTATTTTTGAAATATTACCACTTTACACTTTCTGCGTCTGACTTCCTGTCTGCCTTATCTGGTTTTCAGAAATGTATACATTTTGTTCCATCATCCGTCACAAATAGACTTGATCCGTATTTCTTACCGACAAAGGAGGAGGGTTCTCTGTCATAACATAGTGCCACCGTGCTGCTGGGAAATGCCCATTAAATGGCTTTTATTTGTGACGCAACAGAGAATGCATGAGCAGAGCAGAACCAGGCAGAATCATTGCAGTTTGTCAAGTTCCTGGATTGTGAATTCTTTTCATTCAATTCATTTAGGTTTATTAGTTCCTAGTTTTGTGCATTTCGTTCTTGGTATTTGTATTGGTTTCTGTTAGATCTTTTCCCTGTGTTCCTCCTTGTATGCCAATGCTCATAATTCTCCCTCTCCTTAGGCTCTCTCCCCTCATTGTTCTCACTCCCTGGTTCTCTCTGCTTACTGCTGGTCTGTCTGCTTTCCAAATACGTGGACTGATACCTCATGCCATGCCTATTGTTCTGTGCCTATTTTTTCCCTGCCTTACCTTCTGGTAAAGACAATATTGTAAGTTTTACTTGTTTATCATTAAACAGCTTGCTTATGCAACATTGTGCTTGGGTCCTCCTTAACCTATATTATGACACCCTGTGACCCTGCAATGATAAGTGGGTATGGATAGACGGATGGATGGCTGATCGGACAGATGTTTGACCACAATAAATGTCACATGCCTACCTGACTCACAAAAACCTGTTAAATGGCCTTCTATTTAAGAACAAAGCTAAGAAGACTTGCAAATAATTCAAAAGCATTGAAGGCTTTTTTAATGTTGAGCAATGTTAGTGCTTAAGACTGCAGTTTAATTTTTAAAAATATACGCTGCAATATACAAATATTTTTTTTCCTAAACAAAAACAATTAAACATATATTACCATAATACTCTTGGTGAACAGGTCTATTTTAATTGGAAAATACCACAATCTGATACTTTGTGAACACAATAAAAAAATCAAACATGTTGATATAGCTGACATATTTGGCACTATGGCAGTTCATTATGATCTGTTATAAAGAACACATCAGCTTGCTTTTGTAGTGACTTATAACTACATAGTGTAAAGCAGACCACCTTTAATAGAGTCGTCAATACCATGCTGAAGTCAATCCTGTGCGTAATAACTTCCCAGATGAATTCTCCAAACACTTCTGAGATATTAAAGCACTACTCTTCATCAAACTGAATTGAAAAGCAGCAAAATTCAAGGCTCCAAGCAAATACACACATTGCCTCTTGTCTTTTGAAGCCTAACAAGAAGTAAATGTTATGGATTTACTTTCCATCACTTCCAAGGGCCTGCACCTCACAAAATAAGAAAAGTCACCACATCTATAATTCATCTTGATCAGTCTAGTTTAAAAAGTAAAAACCCATCAATTTAATAAAAATAATATTAACAATGCAGCAGGCAGGAACAATTATAGCAAACTTACATTAAAAAAGGCTTTTGCCTATAGTTGCTAGAAATGTCAACTTGATTTCAACAGAAACAGCATGACCTTAAATTCCGTACACCTCATTTTTAACAGGCCTCATGAACAAAGCAACAAGCTTCACACATTTTCAAATAGAACATAAATTCTTTATTTTAACATTTTCACAATTCATTACTTTCTAACCTTTAAGCTCAGCTGTTTCTGAAATTCTTACCATAACATTATCTATAATACTTGTTACAATGTGTCAATCCGTTTTGTAAGGACAATATCAGTTTTTCTCATTTGTGATTGTCTTGTCCTTGAGGAGCGGAAAAGCAGGTAAGACGGTCAAGGATTTCTTTAGCTTATTTCTTCGTCTGTAATGTTTTTCTGTTCATGTACAGCACTTTGAATCATCTTGTTACTGAAAAGTGCTATATAAATAAACTTACCTTACCGACTTTACCTTATGGATAAAAATAGCCAGCCTCGGAGCTTGTTTTAGCTTGCGAGGGTAACGGCCGCCTGTTGTCATCAACTGTGTTGGTAAAAATGATCCAAAGTCTTCAGGAGAGAAGTGTTGAGAGAACAAATGTGAGTCCTTCTGAAGTTGTGTTCTTCCAATGGTGCTCTTCTTTTTTCATGTGGGAAGCCACAAATACTCACCTCACTTTTTCTGTTGTTTTTTGTTTTGAAATTACAACCAACAGTGACACTGTTTGGCATTGTCTAAATTTACACCACTCAAACATAATATGATAAAAAACAACTTGGGTGATGTTAACCTTCCTGTGTTAACTCTGTAGGTTCCAGTCCAGTAGGACCTGACTGCGTCATCAACACTGCATGTATTGCACAGGTGAAAAATGGCAACCTCCATGGGTGAAAAATATAACAAAGAATAGATGTGTAGATGTTTGGGTTTAGTGATGTAGTATGTCCATGTTGCCCAGATTTAAGAGTCATTTATACTGTACCTTAAATATGCTGGCAGATATGGACAGAGCCTGCTGCTCATCATTTATGTTAACTTTGTGAATCAGCCAGCAAAGAGAATGAAATTTAGACTTCTTCTATCCCTGCCATGTTTGCTTTTGACTGAAACTTTCATCTGAATACAGAAGCTTTGTCAGAACTGTCCTTTGGTGGAGATAATACCTGATAGCATAGCACCCTAAAGGCCGCTACATACTCCACGAGAACAAATTCTTTTTTTCTCGTAGTCGGGGCGGTAGGAACATGAAAAAGTTTGTTTTGGCTCTGTCTATACACAGTGCACGAGATGCTCAGCTGCAGAAGTCCGCCCCACATCACGTCAGACCTGGTGGGCGGACAGGGGAGTGGGGCACATAGACCTGAGCATGCAAAAAGCTGAAAGTTGAGGGGCAAACACACAATAGCTCACGTTGTGCTCTGCCACTATTTGTAAAGACTGCAAACATCAGGGACATGCGGTGCTACAAGGGTGGGATTTCCCTGCTTGGATAATAAACGCCGCAGGTGAGTGTGATTGGCATGTTCGACTGCTTAAACGACCACAGTTGAACTGCAGGACTGTACGACTTCCATTTCTCCAACCTAAACACACCTATCTAATCCTGTCCAATCAAAGTACAGTAGTTGGACACCCCTTGAGAAAAAAATGTTCTGCACAGACATTGTCGAGAACATCCAGGGAGACTCAAAGACAGGGCTGTGAGAACAACAAGACTTAATTTGCTTCGGGAGCGAGAACAAATGTGTCATTTATCATGGAGAATGTAGCAGCCTTAATGAGCACATTGAAAGCATGGGGACAGTGACACTTGACAATGTTAGAATTGGACAGAACTATTTACATGTATAAAGAAAGCCTAAATGTGACCTTTATGACCAAGGCTTTTCTTTATGTTTGGTTCAAATGCAGTCAGCATAGACTGCCTTGAAGTTGCCTTCAGTAAATCCTCCCACATTAAGTAAACCTCTTCATTTGTTAAAGCAGCTTATTTGCTTTAATTCTTTTTGTGATCTTGTCAAAAAATATGCAATCAACATAAAAATGTACAAAAATATATTTTTGTGTCAATAAAATCTGCAACAGTTAATTATAACAACACCAGTCAGATTGTACATTCTGTCATGCTGTTCAAGCATACGCAACCATTTTGTGGCAAACCAATTAGTTAAGAGTCGGAGTTAGTCTAGCAAAAAAATAAATATAGAAATAAATAAAAAAAAGTGCCAGGAGACATGAGGTGAAAACCTGGTTGACCCTTATTAGTTCAACTAGTGTTTTGATTTCCAAGTATTTATTTAAATCTTAAGATTTTCCCCTTTATCTTGTTGTCAGTCAGTTGGCATACAAGGCATCCTTCCCTTTATTCCTCTTCAAGTCCTTTTTTCTCTTTTCATCTCTTTGTATTCAGATTCTGTTTGGATTTGTTTTACTTTTTTTGTGTTTATTATCAACAGAATAATTATTTGTTGAACTTTACTTTGGATTCGGCATGCCTAGGCTCTGTAGCAGCCATTAGTTTGGTTTGCTTCCACCTCCCTTTGTTCTACCCCTGTAATGTGACTTGCTCTTTGTCCCTTTTGCTCATTCATCCTACCTGTGATTGAATGTCTTCTTTGGGGTTCACCTCTTTGAACTGACATACAATCAGCATCCGTCTAGCTTTCTCATTTGATGTAGAACAAATATGTTCCTATTTTTTATATGTTAAGCTGCTACCACATAACAGTCATCTGCTGTGCTTTGCTACAATCTTGACACTGTACATTTAAGAATAAAACTATGTGCTGCAAGCTCAATTTGTTTGCATGACAAGTCATTTCTTTAAAGGAGCTATAAGTAATAAATTTAGTCTAAAATCAACCTAAATCATTCTGATTTGTCACCTGGGTTGGAAGTAACATTCCCTATAAACAATCAGTCCTCTCTGTCAACAATGTCTTAGTCAAGGTTTTCTCCTTTCAAACCTGGATATACGGTCCGGAACTACTTTGGTGAAGTGTGTAGCCAATGTTTATTTCATGGTTCCTGGGCCAATCATGTGAGAGTTCCCAGGGTTCCCAAAGTAGAAGGCAGCATTTGGTATTTTATCTTGGCAAAAGAGCAACAGCCTGCAAACATGGAAGCCAGTAACATATAGGAACCAGAAATAGAACAGAATACAACATCATATATATATCATGTGATATCAAAAAATATATATAATACGATAAGAATTGTTGTCTTAATGCCAAAAAGAGCCCCACAGATTTTACTTTCACAAGTAGAGCCTTACTGCTTTCACCATAGTGCTCCGCTTGATATATATATGCAAATAGCTTTGTTAGAATTTATGCTGGAATTATGTTAAATGGACACTGAAACAGGAAGGTAGAAGAGGAAAAAAGGAGAGAAACAGATGAGACAAAATGTCAAAAGGGAGAAAATGTAAAAGAGAAAGAAGAGAGAAAAGGGAGAGAGCAATACAACCTCGCCTGAGTCTACTTCTTCACCTGCAAAGAAAGATATAAAAAGAAGAGCAAAACCAACCGATTAAGTATTACAGGTACAAACAACCAACGCCTTGATAACATCACCGAAGAATATATAGCATTATTTAATATGAAATGTATAAAGTGACAGCTGAAGATAATAACAGGGCTTTCTGTATAGAAGTTAATCTATAAGTACCTGAATCCAAGCACCTGTAGGTGTTTGTGAGAGTGTGCTTGTATATGTAAGGTTTATCCATAAGAAAAATGCTCAATAGTGGAAGTGAGGAGCCAAAGACCCGCCCCCCAGAGCAGAGGACGATGCCCGGAGAACCAAAACTCCAGATGCCCGAAGGGACCCTCAGAGTAAAAGTGCCCAAGAAGGGCCAACACAGGGAAAGCTGCCCCCCCCCCCCCCCACACACACACACACACACACCTGAGGGAAGAGGAGATACGGGCCCCAGAAAACCCCAAACCCCAAAGCCCCCGGGAGCTGCGGGGACGAGCCTATGGGCTCCACTGGCAGCCTGCTATGGCGGAGCAGATCCAGCCATGGGCCCCAGGAACCCAAGGCCCAGGGGCGCCTTGCCCCCCGGCGGGGGCTCCGACTGAGCTACGGGCAGCCAGGCCCCGCAAAGCACCCGCCAGGAGGAACACCAATGCACCAGCGGGCCAAGGTTCCGCTCCTAACCCCACACCCTGGTCCAAGACCAGACGACCCACGGACCCACCCACCCAGAGATGGGGCCAACATGAACCGATCGGGCTAACCAACCAGAGACCCCCCGCGCACAAACCCTGAGGTGCTACTTCTCCCACACTATGCCCTCTTCCAGAGTTCAGAGTTACAAAACGGATTGACACAGTGGAGCACATGAGAGGAGTCGGATAATATTATGACTGCTCAAAAATGTTGTGGAGACAGAGGAGGAGCAAGTTGATTTTAAGACATTCAAATGACATTTTGAAACATTCAACAAAGACAAAATATATAGAACACGCACATTTGTAAAGTGGAAGTCCTGAAGTTTCCTTTTTTTTGTAAGTCATTGTATTGGCAATTGTATACTGAATCTAATTTTGCATTGCAGAGTTCATTTTCAACTATTGCTATAGGTTTATCTTTGCTATTTTCATCAAATGAGGTGAGAAATGAGAAAATGTAGGAGAAAATTGGTCAGGTGGCCAGTTTTCTGGAGCCTATGAAAACAAAACAAGGCTGTGCCACAGCACACCAATACTTTGCCTTGTCACAAGGGTCTCAAGAAAGTGACTGAAATTTTATTTTTGGAGTCACTAACTTTGACTTGTCAAATTTTTGCAACCTGTCATCGCTTCAAATGTGTCTCTGGGCCTCCACTGCTACCTTAAAACTCTGACTCAAGTCCTGTATAATTTCCCCATCTTTCCAGCTCCCTCTGTGCTAAATTGCATTGGAAGATGGATTTCTTGGCATCTGAGGCTGTCAGGTCTCAGCCATGGAAGACTTTATGCACTAGTACACTCGCAATGAAAGCAAATTCTGTGAGGATGGAGGGTTATAGTGGAGAGTCAACCACTACTGCTCCAGCAAATCTTTAGACAATTCTTTGTGGCTGTGATTGTATCTATTTAACAATAATGTCAGTGCTTCAGATCTCCTTTTTGGCCGCCTCTCATTTTTTCATTCTTATTTTCTCTGTCTCTCCAAATCTATTTCTCTCACATGGCCTTGATCTTACTCTCTGGCAGCTTTCATAATGATGATAGGATCTGGTCCAGGAGCAATAAGAAGATTGCCTTCATTCTAGATTGAACTATTATCTTCATTTTCATTACAGTTATTACAGTATGCATATGCATGAATTGACGAACATATTCTACATTAAAACATGGCCGGGTGAATATACCACTCGTGGGCTCAGGGCTGTTCATTAATTTCCGATAACATGACCCCTCAAACAAAAACCAAGCTATCAACATGTAGGGAAATTATGCCTGCTTGCTTGTGGGGAAGAATGTTTCTAAAAGGATGGAGTTAGGAATATCCACATTAAGAAGTGGATATTTTACTTCCATGTCCTTCCCATGTCTCCTCCTTCCACATTCCTCCATTGTGATATTTTTGAAAACAGGACTAATCCACATACTGAGATCTGAGTGGATAAACCTCCCTGTAATAAATACATTTGTACACATCTGAGAAAAAAAGATGAAGTGAGTCTTAAGAAAAGCCGAGCTCAGCAATGGGCTATCATACCCGTTAAACTGGCTCTATTTGCTCACAGTTACCTGGCAATATTACTTCGTAATATTTCTAGTGGAAATCCTTATGTTTATGCTAATTAGTAAGAGGGAGAACCAAGTAAATATGAGGTCAGATAGTTGTGTGGTGCCTTGCTTGAAAGGATCCTGCAATCCATCTGTTTAGTAATAATCACTAGTTAGATGAACCAAATATGGCTTGTCAAAAAATTTTTAAATACTGTACTGTGGGCCAACAGCATTTAAAAAATGTAGGAATACCATGAAATGTTTAATCATATGATGCAATGTTTTGTCCTTTTAGTCTCTGGTCCTGGAGACACTCGTTGGACTACTGGTACTTAAATGTTTAAGACAACGATGAATTTGGCTCATATTTAATTGATAGATGAGCTTTGAATGACAGAACAATATGACTGTCTTCAACATGACTGCACCCCGTTTTGTATTCCAAATATAAAAAAGAGCCACGATTAAATAAGTAACTTGAAATATACAGAACATTTTATTATCAAAAAAGGCATTTTAAATGATCTTAGAACTAATGACAAAAACTAAGCTCCCCACACAGTTACATTATTTGTATCCTCAGTGGACTCAGACACACAGCGGCCCTTTTTAATTTTACAAACATGTTTCTTCTAACTGGAAGAAATATTTACCAACCATTGTCCCAGCTTGAATCTGACTGTGAATATGTGAAAGGGTTTAAAGGCTGATGGCAATTAGACCTTCCAACCTCAAAGACTAATGTCGCATTCCATTTGCCTCAGAAATCGAAAATAGAAGCTAGGAATGGTGCAAACCCAAGTAAAAAGCATTCCAGTTAATACTGTCAGAGAAGTCGGGATCCCAAAGTAAAAACAAAAAACAAAAGGTTGGGATTCCAATATGGCAATGGCCAAGAAAGCTATTGTCCGCTATTTAGTCCGTAGTACCTCTTATAAATGCTATTTAAAGTTGTACTTTCCAGATGCAAACCCCACTTTTAATTTGTGCAGTTCAGAGTTACAGCCACTACAAGTAACATTGAATTTAGATCAGGGATGGGCAACTGGCGGCCCGGGTGCCGCACACGGCCCTCGTCATCACTCAGTGCGGCCCGCGAGTAGATCAATAATAATTTAATAATTTAATAAAATAATAATAATAATAATAAAAAAAAAAACTTGTAATTATACTTTTGATCGATAGAGGGCGCGCCATACCCAAACAATAGCGGGCACGGGCCGCTTTGCAACAGCGAGAAAGAAAGTCGAGAGCCATGGCCACTAGCAGTGGCATAAAGAGAAAACTTGACCGAGAAAATCAAATTTTTCAGACAAAATGGGAAGAAGAGTACCTTTTCACCGAATTCAAAGGAAAACCAATGTGTCTAGTTTGCTTGGAGACATTATCAGCCCTGAAAGATTACAACTTAAGTCAACATTACAACACCTTGCATAAGGTTAAATATGAGAAATACACTGGAGCTGCCAGAGCTGCTGTAGTAGCAGACCTCAAATCAAAAGTATGTAAACAGCAGCACTTTTTCACAAAAGCTACGACGTGTCAAGAGTCAGCCATTACAGCGTCATATGATGTGGCACTCGAACTTGCCGGGGCAAAGAAGCCACTGTCGGATGGAGAAGTTGTTAAGAGGTGCGCAGTGAAAATGGCCAAAGCATTTGGTGACAACAACATAGCTAAAAACTTCGAAGCTGTGTCCTTATCCCGACGCACAGTAACACGCAGGATTTTTGACATCCACAATCATGTCGATGTAAACATTAAACAAGTCATGCAGGACTGCAAATACTTCTCATTAGCTTTGGATGAGAGTACAGATGTGACGGATGTTAGCCAACTGCTGGTTTTCGCGAGAACGATTGACAATGCATTTGATGTGCACGAAGAGTTACTGAAATTTGCATCTCTGCACGACACCACTAAAGGCAGTGATATTTTCAAAGCCGTTACCAGTGCTGTGGGTGAATACGGTGGCTTTGAAAAGCTGTCAGCTGTTGTTACGGATGGCGCACCTGCGATGCAGGGAAGACACAGAAGTTTTGCGGGGCTACTCAGGCAGAGCGGAGTAAACTGCCCTATACTGCACTACATCATCCATCAGGTGAGTAGCGTCATATTAATTGTGAGATGTAGGCTACTGTAGAACTGTTGTGCCGTGGTTACATAAACGACATACAAACAATATATTTTCTTACCGCAACTAATTTTTTTTTCTAATCTTTCCAGGAAGCCCTCTGCGCAAAGACATTGAACTTTGGCCACGTCATGGATTAGGTGACAAAAGTCACTAATATCATCCGAGGAGGGAACAGATCGCTATGTCACCGGAGGTTCATCACCTTTCTGGATGAAGTGGATGCCGAATATGGGGACTTACAACTGCATACGGATATCAGGTGGATGAGTCGAGGAAAGTGTCTGGAGCGTTTTTTTGCACTGCACTCGGAAATACCAGTGTTCTTGGAGAACAGCATTAGTAGTGTATACTGCGGGAAGCTCAAAGATACACAGTTTCTTTGTGACATGGCCTTTCTGACAGACATCAGCGTGCATCTCAATCACCTCAACACACTCTTACAGGGGAGAGATCAAACAATGTGTGATCTCTATTCTCACATGACCGCATTTCAGCACAAGCTCGGGCTCTTCATTGATGGCTTTTCTTCCCCTCCTGCAAATCTGGCACATTTTCCCGCGTGCGCTGAGATTCGCAAAGAGAGCCCCCAGTGCGAAATACAAATCCAGAAATACAGAGCAGACCTCGAAAAATTAAAGGAGCAATTCAACAATTGTTTCCAAGATTTCCACAAGATGCAACCACGAATTGCGCTATTCACAGACCCCCTTTCTGCTGCAGTCAGCGTGCCACCATCGGAGCTGCAGCTCGAAATCTGCGAGCTGCAGGCAGACCCGTTTTTTCAAGCAAAGCACAAAGAGAGGGGAATTTCATTTTGGAGACTTCTTCCTGAGGCCCGTTTTCCACGTCTCCGAGATTTTGCCCTCTCAATGGCCAGTATGTTTGGGAGCGCTTACATTTGCGAGAGCAGTTTTTCCACCATGAAGCACATAAAATCCAAAGAGAGAAACAGACTCACCGATGAAACACTGTTTCATTTGATGCGCATTGGGTCCACAAAAATTTACATTGACATCCAATCCATTGTGAGCCAGCAGGCCAAACCGCAGCTTTCTCATTAGCTTCAATTAATGTTGGGCCTCTGTGTTCTAGTTTTCTGCTATTATTGAATGTGAGCTATTTGCGATCAGTTTTTTAAAACTTTTTTGTTCTTTGTTATGAATGAGTTCAAGTTCCTTTTGCACTTTTTTAAGCAAATGTTTTGTCTTTGTTGCTTATGAAGGAAATGTTAAAATGCATTTATTTTATACACAGAAACTATTTGCAATCAGTTTTTTAAGCAAAGTTTTTGTTCTTTGATATTAAGGTTTGTCTTTTGCTTAAGGACATATTAAAATGCATTTATATGCAGAAAATAGTTGTATGTTGGTGCAGTAAAAATAAGATATAAATTCATATAAAATTTGTTGTTATTGAGAATCATTTGTAGCGTCTTTCATATCCAATTATTTGAAGTGCGTGGTCATGTTGCCCTCCAATGGTCGTGCTGAAAAAAAATTGGCCCTCTTTATCATGGAAGTTGTCCATCCCTGATTTAGATGTACTCTTACAACAGTGTCTTGTAAAATAAAGATGCTTTATCACAGCTTACTGTTATTGATGCGAGGAGCTGCCATATTGAATCCAACAATCAGCCTTAAAAAAGTTCTTCGACTTTCCAAGGGGAAAGTCGGACGTTTTTTTTTTTTATGGAAAGCCAGGATTTCCGAGTTCCAAATTGAATGCAACATTAGATCACAACCAAAGATAAATCATCAGAATATCAGTGAAGACATGTAAAAAGCTGGTTGGCTATTATAAGAAAGGTTTGTTGTTGTATTGCCAATAAGGTTTTTCATGTTGACTATTAAGAAGGGTATAGATAATCTTTGACAAGCCAATTTTAGTCATATGTAATTAAAAATAAAACAACATAAAGGGAACATATATTTGTCAAACTGATAATTATCTATCTGTTGAGTGATACCTGTGTTGTTTTTTTGTTTAAAAGAGTATATAAAATCTCAATCTAAATTTGCCATACATATAAAATGATGTTATCTGAAGCCATAGTTAGCAAGTGAGCAGTACAGCAATTTTGCCCAACTTATTATTTTATATAAATATCCAACTTTTTTTTCAACGATCCACTATGAAAAATTGTAATACAGTAGTGGCCGTGGAATAGTTTTTTTCCCCCTTTAGTAATAACACTAACAATGAAAGAGACACTTTATTGGCTGCTGTACCTGTTGGTCTATGTCATGTGACCTGATCTGCTTAACTGACAGCTGTATGTTTATGTGGGGAGAACAGCAAGATGGTAGTATCCTGGAGTGAAGTCAGATATATGAACAAATAAAAAAGCCACCTATCTTTCAGGTGATGCATAATAAGAACATTTTAGAACAATAAAAAATAAACTATAAAATGTAAAGGTAAATTCACAAAAGATTTCACCTCAAGGCACATTTTTATTTTAATTTTGTGGCACCAGTGACAGGAAATGTGGCTGAGAGAAAAGGGTAAGAAATGGGGTGAAGGTCCAGCAGCCTGGACGCCAACCCAGGAAGACTGAGTTGCACACACTACACCTGCGTCATCACCGTGCACCCCTCAAAGCATTTTAACAGAGAAGCAGATTAAATACATTTTCCAGAAAAAATATTCAGATCCAACTAATAATATTAAAATATATCAATACATTCAAATGCAATCACATACATTCCATTTTAATCCAAATTCTAATACAACATAAACACAGAATGAGAGGACTAATTTTAGCTTGCGAGAGACACAACAAATTATGTTATTGACAGCAATAACTCAGGTGATGGCCACTTCCTGGAAAGAGAGATAGTTAAACACAGAGACGCTGTAGCTCCGGTAAAGAGAAAACACTGAGAATATGTAGTCATTTGCAGTAGGAGTTTCACATGTTTTGTAAGTTTATGGAAAGCTTGAATATTAACTTTCACCCAGAAGTATATTGGTCATTCTATTTTATGAAATACATAGAATGGCATTCCATTTTACGTATTTCAGAAAATGGAATGCAGAATTGGCCACAGCATGTCCTGGGACATATTGCTGATATCAATTAAATGTCTGCAGCAATGTGGGCTAGACACTGTTTTTTTCTGACTGTCTTTTCGTACATAGCATTGGGATACTTCTTAATTACTCAGATACGGTCTCCCCTGAAACAACTACCTAAAACTCGACAGTTGTAACCTTGCAACTTCAAAACCAAGAGATTCTCCTCCTCAATGATTCTTAGTTGTAACACTTTATCACCAAACTTACTCAATTGGGTACAGGATCAACCTTGGGATCTGACCACCCCAGGAGGCCACCGTTGGCGAGAGTGTCTGGTTACAAAATGCCAAAATGCTTGTAGAACCAGCGAACACCACTGATAATTTGTCCTGAAATTCTGTCTTAGATTTGGCTAAAAAATTGTATGTTATAGTATACTCATCTGTACTAACTGCGCAAATAACCGAGGAACCAAACAGGATCATAATAAATAAAGTTGTACACTTCTTAAATGGGGAAAGCACGTCCACATATTTAACCAATTTTGCTTAACTCTTGGAATTAGGTTCAACCACTTTACCAGGTCTATTTTCAGCTCAGTTCTAGCTAAAGTTGGATCCAAGGGGACCACCCTATTTAATCTTGGTTTATTCCCTGTAAATGTATTTATTTATCTATTTATTTTCTTCCCCCTTAACCCCTTCAATGGGAAGTGTAATCATATCCTTCTGCTAACTAGACCAACTACCTCAATAGCTCACGGTTACAAAGGACCTGTAGTGTCTCTGCATTTGGGGCCAGTGGGGCCTGGCTCCACCAGAGGTCGCTGTGGAGCTCTATGTTCACAATAATCAATGGGACAGGAACGTTCTTTATAGAGTAATATTGTAAAACAGAGGGATTTCCTTACCAATAAAATTATGTTGTAAACATTTGTGTCTATATGTCTAAGCCTGCCAGAATACTGACATGCTCAGTAGGCTAAATCCTCTTGAGGTGCCTTGATATTGGGGCCAGCCCACCAACGTTTGTTTAAATAATGAACATCTGAAATCACAGTGCGCATGCCCAACATACTCTTAGTAGACAGCTGTAGGGCACAAACACTATGGCTCCAAGCTCTTATCGTCTAATCAAAATACTGGAATTGCACATGTTACGTTCTAGTTCTATGGTCACGAGCTTTGGGTCGTGACCGAAAGAACGAGATCCCGGATACAAGCGGCTGAAATTAGTTTTCTCCGTAGTGTGTCTGGGCTCTCCCTTAGAGATAGGGTGAGGAGCTCAGTCATCCGGGGAGGACTCAGAGTAGAGCCGCTGCTCCTCCACGTCGAGAGGAACCAGTTGAGGTGGCTCGGGCATCTGGTCAGGATGCCTCCTGGACACCTCCCTGGTGAGGGAGCACGTCCCACCGGGAGGAGGCCCAGGGGAAGACCCAGGACACGCTGGAGGGACTATGTCTCCCGGCTGGCCTGGGAACGCCTTGGGATTCCTCCGGAGGAGCTGGCCCAAGTGGCCGGGGAGAGGGACGTCTGGGCCTCCCTACTGAAGCTGGTACCCCCGCGACCCGACCCCGGATAAGCAGAAGAAGACGGACGGACGGACGGACGGACGGACGTTCTAGTGTGCAACCATTTAGTTTTGGTTGTCCTTGCTGGCTCATTGAAGGATTGATGTGAATCTTTTCTGTTCAATAAATTAACATTATGAGTGAGCCTTTAATTGTAATTTTATGTATAAAAATTAAATTACACTTAGCTTATATAGAATGGCACTTCTAATGTGTTGATTTTGTCAGGATTCGTTTGCCGGGCTCTGTGTCTTCCTGCTTCACAGGTGATTGAAGCTGACGGGTGGGCGTGGTCCACACATGCAGCGCATCAGACACTTTCCTGGCTGACAGTGGTTCGACCATCTCTAATTACTCTCTCTCCTTGCTTGCAGAGTTCCTAGCTTCGACGTTCTGATCTCTCATGTTGTACAGTCTGCTACTTGCTGAGCCTTTAAAATAAACATCCTTAAACCGTTCCTGTGTTCCCGTTAGTGTCTGCATGTGGGCTAAAAGCTTGAAAACCATGACAGGTTTATGCTAACTTATCTGTTTAATTTAAAATTGATCAGTCAGATTGTATGCATCACAAACAATGTGTTGCTGCAATAGGTGTTGAGGCCAGCTGACAGCTTTGCTAGGGCCCGGGACAACGCGGTCTTTTTGGGCCCCCCCTCTACACCTCCCGCAACACACACACACACACACACACACACACACACACACACACACACACACACACACACACACACACACCAAAAAAAAAGTCAACTTAACTGTATACTTCATGCCCTGAAAATCTCTGTATTTTATACTGGATATTTTCAACCCATCTATTGAATTTAGTGCACTGTTTGATCTTTTCTTCATAACAGAACAGAAAGCACTGCAGCCAAAATATGGCCTTTTTTGACTTGCTGTATATCAGCCAGTCCTTAAGCGTGATGTATCATGAAACTGTTGACCTTTCGGGTTTTGTGATTTTTATTTTATTATTACAATTAAATAATAATAATGTTATGTCCATAGTATTTTTTTCCTAATCCACCTTTTATATCTTTCAATCCTTATGTAATTTTGTCTGTGTTGTGTGCACCTGCCTGTTGCTTTAATCCTATTTATTTCCCCGTCGTGGGAAAAATAAAGAATTAGCTAATGTTATCTTATCTTAAATAACACTTTTTAATAGGATATATGTACTGGATTCTTTCAAGGTCTTAATTACATGTTCTGTATGGGCTCCAGTAACATATGATATATAATATCTACTTTGAAAGTTAACATGAAGTGCTGCTGAAGATGAACACTGATCTACCTGGATGTTTTCTGGAGGACTGAAACGCCTCAGTCAGTGACGTCAGTCTGTGGGTCTGGGTCTGTCGGGGCAATGAGAGAAGTTTTGTCTCCTCTCCGTTTCTGTCGCTCGACGTTTTCTTGCTCATTTTCACATGCTTAGATAAATTTGTTGTGTTTCCACTGAATTTAACTGGCTTTTTACAAAACACACAGCTTGATTTCATTTAAGGTATTAAAATAGAGCCAAACTCTCTCTCTCTCCGAGTTTGATCAGCAGCAGCGCGGTGGATTGTGAGTAGTTGAGTGGGCGGGCCAGGCTGAGCCTGCGTGCTGATTGGCTGGCGGCGCTGAGCCATGTACGAGAGGGGAGGGGGAGCAGCAGAGTGCGTGACACACAGACTGCTGCTGCAGACAGCGCGCGCTGGCTGACTGACAGTCATACTGACCATTAAAATGTTCAGTCAGACTGTCAGTTTTGGGACCCCCCTCTGTCCTGGGCCCGGGACAACTGACCCGTTTGTCCCCCCCTGTCGGCGGGCGTGATGCTACCCCTGCAAAGGATTCCTTCAGTAATCAGGCACCCTGGGTTCAATCCTGGGCTGTGCTTTATACAATGGATCCCGATTTTTTTCACTTTGACCCTATCCTGACTCCGGACCAAATTCCTAACAATAGGTTTTAATGGATATAACCTTACCATGACCTGGTCTGTCACTACCTGCATCTTCTGGTCCCCTGCTCATCCCTGCCTGCCTGCACCATCAGCCATTACTTATCTGACAAGTCTGGTTCTGCTTGTCTGCCTCAGCTGCCACTACTCATCCTCGCAGAAAACCTTTTAAAAACGTAACTCTGTGTCCGGCTAGATATTGGGTTCACCAGCATTAATCATTACGGAATCCCCTTAGCCAGACCACTTTTACTAACCCTAAGGTCTCAGGGGAGCAGACTATTCTCCACCCAGAGCCCTAATCCTAAAATTCTTTATCCCCAGTATAACCCCAGGCTCCAAAAAATGTATTTCCCCACCCCTCAACAGATACATTTCAAATAATATCACCTTGCTCAGGCCATGTTTCACTAACCCTAATGTCTCAATGGAGAGTATTTATCTCCACCCAGGGCCCTAACCATAAAAGTCTCCAAGATTAACCCTAGGCCCCAAACACTCCTTTCCTCAGACTACATCAGATATACTTTTAATATCACCTTACCCACACCACTTTTCACTAACCCCAAAGTATCCAGGGACTAGATTCATCTACCCTAGAGCCCTAATAATGTTGCATTACCAATGGAACCTCAAACACCTAACTAAACCAAAAAACACAGACTAATAAACTGTGAAACCACCATAATCTCCACTGAATCCCATTCCATTTACCCTAACTAATTAGAAACAATATATACACCTTGTCCACACTAGAGTTGTCTTTCAGCCTACCACTCCAAATATACAGCTCAGATAGCTCAACGGAACACTCTTGGGTTGAACAACCTTGGGAGGATAGGTTCGTACTTGTGTCCAGCCCAAACTAGCTGTTGTATGCTCCATCATTCCACCTGGCACCCTCCTAGGCTTACTTTTCATCCTAGTAGGACTCACCTACTAAGCACAGCATATAACAATCACAGCCCGAGCTATGCCTGGATCGTGGCATCTTACTCAGAACATTTCAAAATCAAAAGAATGTCTCTAATGGCCTCTTGGACCATTCGGAAGCACCATAAGATGGTTCTGGTCTCGAGTGAGTGTGCACCCCCTTGATCTTCAGAGAGAACTCTGTGGAGCCATCGGGGGCAGGGGAAGTTCATTAAGAAAGCATCTCACACTAACCTAACCTTTACTAGAATCAGAATCAGAAATACTTTAATGATCCCAGAGGGAAATTACTGTTTCAGTACAACCGCCATCACATACATCACAAACATTTCAGGGGGAGACGATTTACTGAGGCCATGCTGCCAAGGACACTGGTGCCCACGGGGTAGCGGGGGAGGCGGTTCTGAGCTCCTTCCTCATAACACTCCAGGGCGAGATACCGATAGGGGAGGCATAATCCAAATACTTTATTTGTTATGAGGACAAGCTATACTGACTTTCCCGTCAGCTTTAAGTCTTTGCTGGCTCCAAATGGCGAATCCAATATTCCAAATTGTTGGGCTTTTCTGCGTTTCACATCAAGATTTTATCCCATCTCGCCTTGAGTTCAACCATCGAAGCCAGTCTGCGTTCCAGCGCAGCCAGCCATTCGGCTCTGCTCCTCCACCTTCCATATCTGTCCGTTCACCGCCTTAGTGATCGCGTCATATGCAGCCGGTAGACTGATCAAGGCCAAATGGCAACCGACATCCGCTGTATTTGCTGATACATCAAAAATCCACCAAATCCAATAAGTAGAAATCCAAGTATCATAAGTCCAAACATGCAAACGTTTAAACGTCCAGGAATGACAAAGTCGAAAGATACACCGTTTTCCATCCAGGAATGTAGGGTGTATCCCACGAAATGAGTCAATCGGGACAGGACGGGTCCCATTTATGCTGCCTACCCGTCGAATAAATTTGATCAATAGCATTGAGAGACCAGCTTACCAGATTCATGGTTTTCAGAGTTCGGGTGAAATGAAGAAAGTGCTCAGAAAGACAGAGACATAGCAAGCAGGAGAAGGGGAGGGGGGTGAAAGCTGGAGAGAAGAAAAACACGACTGTCCTTGAAAAGAGACAGAGACAGAAAAAGGTCTCTGTACCTAACCCTAACCTAAACCTAATTGACCTTAGTGCTAAGCCTGACCCCAATCCAGAAAAAGTCCTCCCTGTACTAGTAAAATGAGCAAAAAACTTTCTCGATCATCTACAAGTGCAAGAACACGCACACACACACACACACACACACACAGGAACAATGACTGATGAGTATTGAAGCCTAGTGGAAAATGTTGCTTTAAGTTGTACTCATGCGTGTCAAGGCATGTGGGGGGTTAGGGGAAAATAAAGGAACATCAGATATGTTGAGCAGAATGTAATATATATTATCTGTCTGCTAAGCCCTCCAAGGTGTTTACAATAAACACATTAAAATACCTAATAAATACAAATTAAAAATAGTGTGTGATATTTTGTTAAATTTACAACAAAACTGGTGGCAAACAGTTATGACAAAACCACAGAAGAGATTGACAGCCCTAATGAGCAGAAATTAGGGGACATTGTAAGACATCTAATTCTGTCCATCCCCAGGATCAATTAAATTCAATTCAATTCAATGTTATTTATATAGCGCCAATTCATGAAACATGTCATCTCAAGGCACTTTACAAAGTCAAATGCAATCATATTATACAGATTGGGTCAGACTTTATATTGATTGGTCAAAAATGTCCTATATAAGGAAACCCAGTTGATTGCATCAAAGTCCCGACAAGCAGCATTCACTCCTGGAGAAGCGTAGAGCCACAGGGAGAGTCGTCTGCATTGTCCATGGCTTTGCAGCAATCCCTCATACTGAGCAAGCATGAAGCAATAGCGGAAAGAAAAACTCCCCATTAACGGGAAGGAAAACCTCCAGCAGAACCAGGCTCAGTATGAACGATCATCTGCCTCGACCGACTCGGGGTTAGAGAAGACAGAGCAGAGACACAACAAGAGAGATAAAAAAGCACAGAAGTACACATTGATCCAGTAATCTGTTCTACATTAGATGGTAGTAGCGGGTGATCTGTCTTCCCTGGATGATGTCACAGCTAACAGAACGCCGAACTAGGTGTACCTACTATGAAGAAAAAAAGAGAGAACAAAAAGTTAAAAGCTGAAATGACGACAAGCAATGCAAAACTGGAGAACAGTAGAACTCAGTAAAGTGAGAAAAATAGGCCCTGATGTCCTCCAGTAGCCTAAGCCTATATCAGCATAACTATAGAGGTAGCTCAGGGTAACATGAGCCACTCTAACTATAAGCTTTTTCAAAAAGGAAGGTTTTAAGATTAGTCTTAAAAGTAGACAGGGTGTCTGCTTCAAGGACCAAAACTGAGAGTTGGTTCCACAGGAGAGGAGCCTGATAGCTAAAGGATCTGCCTCCCATTCTACTTTTAGAGATTCTAGGAACCACCAGCAGACCTGCAGTCTGAGAGCAAAGTGCTCTGTTAGGAACATAAGGGGTAATCAGGGCTCTGATATTGATGGAGCTTGATTATTAAGGGCTTTATACGTTAGAAGAAGAATTTTAAATTCTATTCTTGATTTAACAGGAAGCCAAAGAAGGGACCTAAAATAGGAGAAATATGCCCCTCTTGTTGATTTTGATCAGAACTCTTGCTGCAGCATTTTGGATCAGCTGAAGACTTTGAACTGTATTTTGTGGACTTCCTAATAGTAAAGAATTACAATAGTCCAGCCTTGAAGTAAGAAATGCATGGACTAGTTTTTCAGTATCACCCCTGGACAGAATGTTTCTAATTTTGGCGATATTCCGGAGGTGAAAAAAGGAAACTCTGGAAACATGTTTAATATGGGATTTAAATGACATATCTTGGTAAAAAATAACACCACGATGTTTTTACTTTATTACGAGAGGCCAAGTTAATGCCATCCAGATTAAGTGATTGATTAAGAAGTTTATTTTTTGAGGACATTTTTCGAAAGATTACAACTTCTGTCTTGTCAGAATTTAAGTGCAGGAAATTTAAAGTCATCCAGCTTTTGATGTCATCAAGACATGACTGTAGTCAAAGTAATTGATTGGATTCATCAGGATTTATGGATAAATATAGCTGAGTGTCATCAGCATAGCAGTGGAACTTAATCTCATGCTGTCTGATAATTTTGCCAATCGGAAGTATATATATACATATATATATATGTCATGGTTTTCAGGTGATGAGCCCACATGCAGATACGATCGGGAAGCAAAGCACAGTTTTCAAAGATGTTTATTTAGGAAAAAGGCAGATATCAAGGACGGGACTACGGGCAACTCGGCAGGGTCAGAACGTCACGGCTGGAGAGACTGCAAGGAGAAGAAGAGTAAATGACTTTGGAAGTTGAACCAGGAGAACTACTAGAAACTGCGCTGCTTACCATAAAGTGGGGCGGACCTAACCAGGGAGAAGTAGCGCCTACCCTGTTGGTGTTTGGCGGCTAGCGGCTGAGGGCGGCAGATGTTACTGGTGAGGGATCCAGAGCGAGCCTCCTCGGAAGTGGGTGACAGATGGATTGACCAGAGTGTGGGGAGAACCAGCAGAATCCGGGAAGGGGAATCTCAGGCCCCGCTGGGTAAAATCCAGGGAGTATGAGGGGTGAGCCAGAGCAAAATCTGAGCGAGAGGATTCTGATGGTCTGGTTCTTCGGACAAGACGTCAAGACAGGTGAGTGCATCCAAGCACCAAAAACTGTGACGAAAACAGGGAGATCCAGAATTAGTTCAAAGTTCAAAGACGAAAAAACTCACAAGCAGGTTTCCAAGAGTTGGGTCAGCGGCCACGTCGTACCACGACTGGTTAAGGCTCTGGCGTCTTCCATCTGTCAGGGCTCTGCTTAAGAAGCCAGAGGAAGCCGCCTGCAACGAGCCGCAGGTGTGGGTCACGCCCCCTCAGCCAACTAGACACACCTGAGGAGTAGAGTTAGAGCAGGACAACACAGAGAACCCTGACAATATATATATATAGTAAAGAGAATTGGTCCAAGGACTGAACCCTGTGGTACTCCACAAGTGACCCTAGAGTTTGAAGAAGATTTATTATTAACATGAACAAACTGGAATCTGTCTGATAGATAAGATTTAAACCAGCCTAATTCTTTCCCCTTAATCCCTACAGTATGCTCAAGTCTTTGTAGGAAAATATTGTGATCAACTGTATCAAATGATGCACTGAGATCTAGCAGGACAAGTATAGACACAAGTCCATTATCTGAGGCCATGAGAATATCATTAGTGACCTTCACCAGAGCTGTTTCAGTGCTATGATGAGCTCTGAAGCCTGACTGAAATTCCTCAAGAGATGGGTTTCTTAAATAAAGGTTTAATAACACCTACTTTAAAAGCCTGTGGTACATATAAATTTACTAAGGATAGATTAACCATGTCTAAAATAGTGCCACTGATCAAAGGGAATATCTCCTTAAACAACTTGGTTGGGATTGGGTCTAACATACAGGTAGAAGGTTTAGATGAAGCTAAAATTTTAGATAGCTCAGAAAGCTCTACTGCTTCTAAACAGTTCAAACACCGCACAGGTTCTAAAGATTCCTCCAACGCTGCCTCACTTACTCATGTTTGGGAGGATGCCAATTATTTTATTTTTAATGGAATCAATTTTATTTATGAAGAATCCCCTAAAGTCATTACTGCTAAGAGGTAAGGGAATGGATGGATCAACGGAGCTGTGACTGAGTAAGTTTGGCAACTGTACTGAAGAGAAATCTAGGATTATTTTTATTCTCAATTAATGATGAAAAATATGCTGCTCTAGCTCTACGAAGGGTATTTTTATACAACAATAGACTGTCTTTCCAGATTAGGTAGGATTCCTCTTGGTGTGTAGAGCGCCATTTGTGCTTCAAGTAACGCAGCTCTGAATTAAACCAGGGAGCCAGCTTCCTGTGAATAATCACCTTCTTTTTCAAGGGAGCTACATTGTCTAATGCAGAATGCAGTGACGAAGTCACACCATTAACAAACACATCTATTTGTGAATGTGAAGAAACAACATTGCTGCCATCTGCAGGGTATTTCTGCAATACTGAAGATATTAAAAGGGGGACAGACTCTTTAAAGTTTGATGCAGCATTATCCGATAACGATCTGCTATAATGGAACCCTCTTTTGGGGGTGGAGAATTCAGTTAGATTAAACTCAAATGTTATTAAAAATGATCAGATAGGACAGGGTTGTGAGGAAATACTGTTAATTCTTCACAATCAATGCCATATGTCAACACAAGGTCTAAAGTATGGAGCCAAGAGTGCGTCGGTTAATGCACATTTTGAGCAAAACCAATTGAATCTAGGATAGTTTTAAAGGCTACACTAAGGTTATCACATTCTGTGTCAATATGAATGTTGAAATCCCCCACTATAATAACCTTGTCAGTGTTTAACACCAAATCAGATAAGAAGTCTGACAACTGATCCAAAAACTGAGTGTAAGGGCCTGGTGGACGATACAAAACAACAAAGAGAAGAGGTTTTATTGCTTTGCAATTTGGATGAGAGAAACTGAGGGTTAAATGTTCAAAAGAACTGTAGTTATTAATTGGCCTGGGACTAATTAATAAATCAGACTGAAAGATGGTTGCCACTCCTCCTCCTCTTCCCACAGATCTGGGAATGTGGAAATTTGAATAATTGGAGGGAGTTGACTCATTTATACTAACGTAGTCCTCTTGTAGCCCGGTTTCTGTGAGACAAAATAAATCAATCTGATTATCGGAAATCAATTCATTAACTAACAAAGTCTTTGGAGGGAGAGACCTTATATTTAATAGACCACATTTAATTGTTTTATTTTTTGGTTCAAGGTGAGCCGTATTGATTTTTATTAGATTTTTATGATTTGTTCCTTTTAGATCAGTTTTTGATCTATTCAGTTTTGGCCGTGGGAAAGACACCGTCTCAAAAGGGTAATGGGTGGGTAACAGTACAGAAGCTGCAGAGAGATGTGTTAAACTACGGCTCTGCTTCCTGGTCTGGACCCTGGGTTGTCAGCATTTAGGAGAACTAATAAATCTGGCCAGATTCCTAGAAAGAAGAGCTGCACCATCCAAAGTGGGATGGATGCTGTCTCTCTGGGTCAGACCAGGTTTTCCCCAGAAAGTTCGCCAGTTATCAATGTAGCCCACGTCAGTTTTCGGACACCACCTAGACAACCAGCGGTTGAATGATGACATGCGGCTAAACATGTCATCACTGGTCAGATCAGGCAGGGGACCAGAGAAAATTACAGAGTCCGACATAGTTTTAGCAAACTTACACACCGAAGCAACACCAACTTTAGTGACCTCCAATCGGCATGACCGGGTGTCATTACCGCCAGCATGAATAACAATCTTACTGTATTTATGCTTATCCTTAGCCAGCAGTTTCAGGTAGGATTCAATGTTGCCCGTTCTGGCCCCTGGCAGGCATTTGACTATGGTCACTGGTGTCTCTAGTGCCACGTTTCTGACTATTGAGCTGCCAATCACCAGGGTCGGCTTCTCAGCGGGTGTGTCGAGTGGGGAAAATTTGTTACAAACACAGACGAGTTGGTGGTGACCTGGGGGCTGGAATCTAGAACTATGCTTCCTACGAACCGTCACCCAGCCGGCCTGGTTACCCGGCTGCTCGGGTGCTGCTGCTGGAGGACCGCTACGTGAAGTTATTCTATGTGGCTCCGCGCTAGCAAAGGGGCGGCTATCAGCTGGTTTTTCAACAGCACTCCAATTCTGACACCCTTGCCTCCAAAGCTGCAAAAACACTACATGTATTACATGTACCATTATCACTAAAGGAGGCAGAGGAATAACTAAACATCTGACAAAGAGAGCAGGAGATATGGGGAGACTTTGACAGAGACGGAGAAGCGGATGGAAGAGTAGGGGAGGAAGCCATTGTGGGGCTAAAGCTAGGCTAGCGCCCTCTTACCACGCCGAGAAAAGCAAACCATGTGAACACGAGGAGTTCCCAAACGTGATGTGCAGCAACAGAGAATGTTTTAAAAGTGCTTATGTGTTAGAAACAGATGTTACAGCAAAGAGATTAAAGATAAAAGCGAGAGAGTCTGGAGCAACAGACCGCGATTCACACCGTGACAACAAGAAGTGACACAATACGCCTTACCGCAAACAGGAAGTGACGCCGAAGGGTCAGTAAGCAGGGAGCACTGCTGCTGCTACAAAGCCCCAGCCTTTAGCCATTCAGGGTGGATGTATAATAACCTGCCTCTAGCACAAGAGTGTATGGTTTGTCATAGACTGAAAAGGTACAATGACAAGCAAGATTAACATGAACAAGGTGGATTATCTAATTTCTTAACTGTCTTCCTCATTGTCTTTGGAGGAAAAAGTGGAAGTGAAGAGGTAGGGAACGGATAGACCAAAGGATATTCAAATCCAGATAAGTGTAGCTAACATATCTCTTCTCTGCTTTCAATGTTGACTGTTAGGAGTATACACAGCTAGGACTCAACAAGGGATTGTTTATTTAAAAGATTTATCGGACAAAATTGAAAAGAAAAAAAAAGCCCAAGTCACGTTTGGCTGCATTGTAAAATTGTCAATGTTGGACAGATTGAATATTTCCTGTCAGCTGGATGAGGGCCATCACATGGCTGTACAGAGGCACAACAAGCTGTTGAAAACCAACAGACATGCATTATCAAAGATTTTGGATTGGATTACATTTTGAGGGGCACATGAGCTACCACTACGTGGATTTGAATGATCTTAATCATTACTGAATTGGGGTCTTTTTCTGGATGTGTTTAACCAGTTAGCAGAGCACCTGTCAAATACACAGGTCGCTAAATACACCTGTAAGACCAGCCCAAATAAGTTGCTTGATTGCATTAAAGAGGTGTATAAACAAGAACATGGGGATGGAATATTATTAGAAGCCTCATTTGTTCTCTGCAAGCCAATCAAACCACAGGTACGGCTTGTGTGAGTAAGTGTATGATTGTACTCCGGTAGGCTATGTCATTGAACCACTAAAGAGATTCCTGAGCTTTTTCCTGCTTGAAGACAGGTCGTCTGAGGGATTTGAAAAGCTCCTCAAAGATAAGCTCCAGCCATTTAAACTGTAAAATAAACTAACTGCCCAGACTTTTGATGGAGTTACTGTAATGAGCAGTGAATTCTCTGGCTTGAAGGCTAGGTTGAGGGAGGCTTTCCTCATGTGACTTTGTGTGTCGTAAAGTCCATCAGTTAAACCTTATCATTTACCAGGCATGTTCATTGTTTATACCAGTCAGAATATTTGTTGCAAATCTATCGGCCTTTGGAGAATTGTTTTCCAAGTTCCCTAAAACAACTGTTGTCCTGAAAGTGTGTAGCAGATGGATTCAAGTTTATTGGCAAAACACGGTGGAATTCCAAGAGCCACACAGTGCACACTGTTTGAAGAGAAGGAAAACCTGAAGACTTGCATTGAAAAAAGTGCCTTTATGCATTTTCTTAAACATCTTCCAAAAATGAATCACAGATCCATTAAATATAATATAAGCCTTGGAGAATTTTACCCCCTCTATATGATCTGAAGGAGTCACTGAGCGCACAGGAAACAAATTTAGATGGAGACTCAGGTGCACCGGACTGGATGCGGAGTTTTGAGTGTGCCGGTAACTGCTCAGTGCTGCAAGATAATGATTGAGAAGACCTGACCCTTTATTTCATTTGAACGTATTAACCTGGATCTGTTCTTGGACTTTAACACCAGTTTGCAAAAGAAGCAATTGGACACCACATGTGGACATCCCCTAGTGACATGCAAGGAAAGATTGTCTATTGAGCAAGAATACATCCAGAAATTACCTGATTTCAATGAGGTGGTTAATAAACTTTTTGAATTCGATTATCACTCTAATTGGAGAGAGCTTGGCTTTATATATATATATATATATATCTTTCCAAAATTGGATGTCTTGTTTGATTTCCTTTTATCTGGATGAATAGTAGTTGTCTCAAGGAGTGCGGTACAGTGTAATACAAAGCTGTTTATGGGGAAGAGTTTAGTGGAAACTGGTATAGATCAAACCATTGATGCAGGGCAGTTAAATGCTGAACAGTTGGGACAGAGTCTCTGTCTAAGCATTTTCATTTATTCCACTTTATATATGGGTGGCTCTCTATCTCTCAAGCTTGGGTCCTCTACCAGAGGCCTGGGAGCTTAGCTGTTCCTAAGATTGTGCTTTCTGGACTGAGATGTTTGATGTGTCTTCAGGTATCTGTTGGAGCCACTTCTCTAGAGTGGGGGTTACTGCCCCGAGTGCTCCGATGACCATGGGCACTACTGTTGTCTTCACAATGAAGGCTCTTTCTAGCTCTCCCCTGAGCCCCTGGTAACTCTCTCTTTTATCCTGATGTTTCATCACTCAGGATGGCCACATCGATCACAACGGCTGTCCTCTGCTGCTTATCAATGATCACAATATCTGGTTGGTTGGCCATCATGTCTGTTTGTATATGGAAGTCCCACAGGATCTTAGCGCTGTCATTCTCCGCCACCTTGGGAGGTGACTCTCGTTTTGACCTGGGGGTCTGCAGTTGGTATTCTGAACAGATGTTTGTGTACACTATACCAGCCACTTGGTTATGGTGCTCCATGCATTCCTTCCCTGTTAGTATGTTATACCCTGCTGTGAGACGCTGGATGGTTTCTGGGGCCACTTAGCCTGCCTGGTATGGTGGATTTGGGCCTCTATTGCTCTGGTGCTCAAGGCCTGCTCCTGTGCTGCCCTGACCAGTGCTTCAGTGCTGTCCTTCAGTCCAGCCCTCTTTTGCCATTGGTACAATTGGGTCATATCAGCCACTTCAGTTATCTGTCAGTGGTACATCCCATGTAGGTATATTTCCTCCCATGATGGTTCCTTAAGTTCCTTCTCTTCCAGCTTTCATTGTCTAAGTGTTTCATCCCTTGGGGCCATCTTCCTGATATATTCTAGGAGCTTGGATGTTTCATATTCAACGGTGGCTCTAATGCTCGCTTGGCTTCTGGTTCCTTCTTTGCGATAAGTGTCTAGCCTGTGGATAGTGGATTTGTGGTGGAATCCACCATGCATGCTGAGTAGCTTTTGTGTTTTAACATCAGTGGTCTGGATTTCCTCCTTTGGCCAACTTATTACCCCAGCAGGGTATCTGATTACTGGCAAGGCATAGCTATTGATTGCCCAGACCTTGTTCTTGCCATTGAGCTGACTTCTCAGAACTTGCCTTACTCATTGCAGGTATTTGACTGTTGCTGCTATCCTTGTTTTTAAAAGCGCTCAGCCACTTTGGCCAGGCTATTTCACACACAAACAAAAATTAATCCTTGCAAGGAACATGGGCTAATCTGTCTTTAGAATCTTTGCTTGGGGTTATGTCTATCTAATCTTATGAGGCTTGTTTTAATTTGTCAGAATGATCAGATTCAGGAGATTTTATAAAAGTTTAACACCTGTGAGATATAAGTTTCATGAGTGATCATATTTCAAATGATCAAATCTTGAAGGCAAGCAGTCACATGGAAGGGTGGACCTTTCGTCTTATTTGTTAATTTTGTTTATGTACTGTATATTTGAATAGAATAAATGTAATCAAAAGAAACTAACAAAGTGATATGTTTGGTCAGGTTACGGCAAAGTATTGATCTCTTCACATAACACACAACAAACAAAATGCATAATTATTTTAAAATCAGCACAGTTTATTTTCTCAACTCATGTTGTTAAGTCCTTTAAATAACTTAGTTTTTCTGTTTGAAATGTATGAAGTTTTATTACAAGAACAAGTGGAGGAGCTCTTAACTGCCTTGATTTTTATCATCAGCCTTGTTAAGGGAAGCTGGTCCAGCAATCAAGAGTGTCTTGGGGAGCACTGTGGGGTCAGCCATTTCACTGTGCCCTTGTAAGAATATGAAAAATAAAATTTAATCAGAAAGGAAATTAGTAATCTGCAGTAGGGGCAGATGTGTTAGTTTGCTGTACCTTTAGTCCCTACCCATTTACAATTATAGCCTTCCCTTCTAATCTCTGCCTTAAAATGGCCTTTGAAGCTAAATGGATAGAGATGCAAAAAGTGAAAATATATTGAGTTAAAATAGCCACCTTATTCTTAAAACCTATGATGCTTTGTATAAAGAATGAACCTCTTTCACTGGACCAATACTACTTCCTTGTATGTAAACAAGTGCTCTGTCACAGAGCAAACCTGCATGAACACATCGTAACATCAACTGTTGCACCTTGAACAGGATAATATATAGAATAAAAGACTAAAATAGAATATTCCTTTGCCATCACACAATGGGGAAATTAAGTTGTATCAGCGGCAAGTTAGGAAAAATTCCAAAGCAGAAGAAAAAATGTGATAAAAACTGTAATTGTCAACAGGGATGTAAACAACTTATTGTGTTTGTTGGGAATAGAGACGGTTATAATGTCTAACAGCTGCTGGGCAGAAAGATCTGCAATAACGCTCCTTAGTGTATCTTTTCAAGATGGCGCTGCCCATGCAGCTGCCTGTGACATCGGCTCCGTCTTATTTTTTCCTACTTTCTCTTCTTTATAGTGTTTCTTGGAGTGTTTTTCTATTAGTGAATACCAGATCTGGTATTCTGAACTTACAGGTAAAAGCCAGTAAATTAGAATATTTTGAAAAACTTGATTTATTTCAGTAATTGCATTCAAAAGGTGTAACTTGTACATTATATTTATTCATTGCACACAGACTGATGCATTCAAATGTTTATTTCATTTAATTTTGATGATTTGAAGTGGCAACAAATGAAAATCCAAAATTCCGTGTGTTACAAAATTAGAATATTGTGTAAGGGTTACATTTTGAAGACACCTGGTGCCACAAACTAATCAGCTGATTAACTCAAAACACCTGCAAAGGGCTTTAAATGGTCTCTCAGTCCAGTTCTGAAGCCTACACAAACATGGGGAAGACTTCAGATTTGACAGCTGTCCAAAAGGCGACCATTGACACATTGCACAAGGAGGGAAAGACACAAAAGGTTATTGCTGAAGAGGCTGGCTGTTCTCAGAGCTCTGTGTCCAAACACATTAATAGAGAGGCAAAGGGAAGAAAAAACTGTGGTCAGAAAAAGTGTACAAGCGATAGGGATCACCGCGCCCTAGTCAAGATTGTGAAAAAAAACCCATTCAAAAATGTGGGGGAGATTCACAAGGAGTGGACAGCTGCTGGAGTCAGTGCTTCAAGATCCACCACCAAGAGACGCTTGAAAGACATGGGTTTCAACTGCCGCATACCTCGTGTCAAGCCACTGTTGACCAAGAAACAGTGCGAAAAGCGTCTCACCTGGGCTAAGGAAAAAAAGAGCTGGACTGCTGCTGAGTGGTCCAAAGTCATGTTTTCTGACGAAAGCAAATTTTGCATTTCCTTTGGAAATCGAGGTCCCAGAGTCTGGAGGAAGACAGGAGAGGCACAGGATCCACGTTGCCTGAAGTCTAGTGTAAAGTTTCCACCATCAGTGATGGTTTGGGGTGCCATGTCATCTGCTGGTGTCGGTCCACTCTGTTTCCTGAGATCCAGGGTCAACGCAGCCGTCTACCAGCAAGTTTTAGAGCACTTCATGCTTCCTGCTGCTGACCTGCTCTATGGAGATGGAGATTTCAGGTTCCAACAGGACTTGGCGCCTGCACACAGCGCAAAATCTATCCGTGCCTGGTTTACGGACCATGGTATTTCTGTTCTAAATTGGCCAGCCAACTCCCCTGACCTTAGCCCCATAGAAAATCTGTGTGGTATTGTGAAAAGGAAGATGCAGAATGCCAGACCCAACAACGCAGAAGAGTGGAAGGCCACTATCAGAGCAACCTGGGCTCTCATAACACCTGAGCAGTGCCAGAAACTCATCGACTCCATGCCACGCCGCATTAATGCAGTAATTGAGGCAAAAGGAGCTCCAACCAAGTATTGAGTATTGTACATGCTCATATTTTTCATTTTGATACTTTTCAGTTGGCCAACATTTCTAAAAAATCCCTTTTTTGTATTAGCCTTAAGTAATATTCTAATTTTGTGACACACGGAATTTTGGATTTTCATTTGTTGCCACTTCAAATCATCAAAATTAAATGAAATAAACATTTGAATGCATCAGTCTGTGTGCAATGAATAAATATAATGTACAAGTTACACCTTTTGAATGCAATTACTGAAATAAATCAAGTTTTTCAAAATATTCTAATTTACTGGCTTTTAGCTGTATCTTTCAACCGACAGGTGGCAAGCTGAGAGTGGCACAAATGTCCCACTATTTTCCTTCCAAGAGCGATACAGTCAGAGATGCTTCGCTGGCTTAACACTCCATCGTGCACTGCTAGCTGCAGTGTATGAGCCATGCAGCCCAGGCTTTTTTCGCCACACTCATCCATCGCCTTTATCATTTTCCGCACATTGTCGCGAAGCACAACGTGCACATTGTACTTATTAATTTTCCGCTGAGAAAACATGCAGTCAAAAGGACCAGCAATAGCAGCCCCCGTATGTAATCCTGCAAACACTTGGGCATGCAAAACGGCTCTCTCATTTTCAAAGTTTTCATCAATCATCTGAGCTGTAAGGCTCAACATACTCATTTGACTTACATCCGAACTCCATATATCCGTAATGAAGCTAATGTCCATCACAAACTCCAACAACTTATGGACATGCCACCACTTCATGCAAAGCCGGGAGGGAAACGTCAAAGCAGTAGCGCTGACTTGGAAGGCTGTATTGGGGTTCAACGTGCTGCGTCAACCGCCAAAATCCTGGTCCTCTACTATGAAAAATGTCTGGTCGTCGAGAGCAATCATTTCCATTATTTTGGTTGTTATTAACCTGGCTTTTGGGTTGTCTTTAGAGAATTTCTTGGTTTGCTCGAATGCCTGCTGTATTGGGGTTCCAGCTCTCAATCGCCTTTCGTTTTAGCCTATTGGCTACTTTTAGCTCAGTTAGTTTCCTGCCATTCATTGTGAACATCTGGGTGGAGGTGTTATACGACTTGACGCGGCATCCTCCTCACATAACCTCGGTCTTGCAAGTATTGCATACTGCTTTTCAGGTGTCTTCTTTCAAAATTGTGAAGAACAACCAGACCGCTGACATAGCTCTCTGCTCCTGCTATTCTTGGCTTCGCAAGTCACTGTTACGTGATCAAACAGCTACTGCTCGCTCAAAATATGGCTTAAAAGTATTTTTAAGGGAGCGCCTAATTGATAGCATTAACCGTCAGTTTGCCCCTCTTAATAGCTTACTACCACCGTGAGTAAACATAACTATTGTTTGTTTTAAACATAATGTTTTGGCTTCATTCGTGACGACATCGTTCAATAGCACTGAGAGCATTAGTACAGCATTAATAGGGACGATTAATGTGTATTTAATGGTGTTTTGTGTAACTTTAGGATTAAACCATCAAGTTAATGACCGGTCGTCCACTACAGCGCACTCTAGCTACCCAAGTTATTTTCTGGAGAAATAATTACATTAATAAAATCAAGTGTCCTAGAGGTTAATGGCTTTTATTTAGCAAATCATCCTTTAAAATGTTACTTCCTCAAATAATGTTTGCCTAACTAATATTTGCATTGTGAATGGGTTGAAACACATATCAAATATTGGTCTAAATTAGTTAAACTAATTCAACCTCATTCCATATCCTATAAGATGAACTTTGGCTCTCTAACTTAGACCTGCAGTGTACCAGGGTTCGCTGAAACATTCTGATGATGGTTTTCCATTATTTCATTTGTCCTTTTGTTTATATATATATATATATATATATATATATATATATATATATATATATATATATATATATATATATGTATGTGTGTGTGTGTGTGTGTGTGTGTGTGTGTGTGTGTGTGGAAATATATATAATTAAGACAGTCACTTGGCTGCACTGGCCAAACACACTTCCTGAGACTCTTGAGCATGCGAAATAGTCTTTAGGGTCTGCTTAGACTCGTACAGAGTTCCGAAAGTCTGATATCAGTCCTTTTTTAAACAATATGAATTACTGTATAGTTGTACAAAGCAATCCCTCATAGCTCATACATTCATGCCCACTGTACTTTCTGTGCAGTAATCTTAAACCTTCATATACAGAGCTGTGCAATCAGACCTTCCTGAGAAATTAGAGTGTGCAAATAGAAATTAACAGTAGTGTTATTGTAACACATAACAGACTTTTGAGCAGGGGGTGATAGCCCTCATAACTTTTGGGAAGAAGCTGTGTTTGAGTCTGTTTGTTTTGGATTTAATGTTCCAGAAAGGTTTACCTAATTGGATTGGATCAAACAGTGGATTATCCAGGTGTATAGGATCTGTGGCAATGCATCTGGCCCTTTTCTGGACTTGTGCAGTATAAAACGTGTCCTGATCTTACAGACGGCATCCCACAATCCCCTGCAAAAATGCTTAAATGAACTGAGTTGTAGAAATGTGATTTGCTACTTATGTGACCAAGCAATTGAATAGGTATACCTAATAAAGTAATTAGTACTAGGGGATTGCACTTCAAAGTGCAGCAAATTCTGATTTTATTTAAAAATATTGAGAAATAAATAACTCTTTAGGCAACATTATTTGATAGCTCTTTAGCATTTTAACTCCTTAGCATTATTGCAGTTATGTATTGTGTGGTCCAGGCTTACTAAGAACTGTGAAGTCTGACTGTATTCAATCTGCTTGTGAGCCTTCAAATCAAGAGACTCCCCAGTAGGCCTATTGGTAGTCTTACAGCGCCTCTAGGGTGATTTCAAAAGCCTCTCCACAGTAGTATTCTTAAATCAGTGAAGCAAAGGGAGAGAGAAAAAGTTATTTCACTCTTCTCAGCTTGACCTCAAATAATGAGAATTTCATTTTTTTGTGCAAACATGTTAGCTTATAAATCAAATTTTTTCCTCGCAATTAGTGCTTTCTTCATAATATGTTTTAATTGATTTAGTTAAGAAATGCATGGATCTGACAGAATTCTGCGGTTGGCTCAGTCAAAAATTCTGAAAGATTACTTCCATTTTCTGAGAGAAGCAAAACTGAACTTAGCTTTAATCATTGAAGTACTCAAGGCATTACTTTATGTGTCCTGAAAGATGCAGTTCTCTCTCTATACAACTACCTGCGAGAGCCACCTATCAAATTTATATGCCAGGCACCTCAGCTGTGCTCATTCAGAATTTATTCATATTATAGTTCATATGAATGTGTTAGATGGACAATGTTTGCTTGGCCTGTGGCCTTGCCTTCTGCAGTGTTCTGTGCTCAGTGGAGAGGGCACCAGGAGCAGGTGATATTTGCCTAATAGCATGCCCACGGCACACAATGAGCACCGAGCCAAACTAAAAAGATTATGCAGGAATTTTGTTTTGCTGGGAAAGTTACCCTTCCTTTTACTAAAGGGAGGTCTAAAGCTATTGTTTTAGAGCATTGTAAGAAAACTCGTTGCTGGATTGATATTGTATACAGAAAAAAAATGTCAATTGGAAAAACAACCGAAAAGAAATTAAGACTTTCTCTGTAATAAACAGTCATTTATCACGAGAGTGTGAGTTCAGTCTGTGTGGGTTCCTCTGCGTCCTTGAATTAAAAGTAAAAAAAAACTTCTTACTGCAGTATGTAGATTTTGAAGTAATTGAAGGTTTTTGTCACGTTTTGAGAAAGGTCTCACTAATGTTAGATCAGTTTTCATGTTTCTCTCATTATCATTCACTGTCACTGTGGCTTTAAGTTAAGAAATATATTCATCCATCAATTTTCTTTATCTGCTTAATCCTTCTAGGGTAGTAGGGGTCCAATTTTACCTTGAATTTAATTTATAATTTTATACTTTTATAGTAAGCTCTTGACTATAACGTTTTTCAAAGGCAGCAGCTTGTGTCATTAAGATGTCATTTAAATCAGAAATAGACAGAAATACATTTTTCTTAGGTGCACATTTCATATACGGTCACAAGGTTTTTCTTAAGTGGGTGTAAAATATGCGGCTCAATTTCAGAGAAATATAAAAGAGGATAAAAAAATCTAAGGTTTTGATGAATACTGTGTCCTTTTCAGATGGGTAAAGAATTGTTCTTTATTCTGTCATAGAACAGCTGAGAAACGGGCTGAAGGGGGTTGTCTTAGTGATTGGCAACACTGAAGTCTTTCCAAGTTAAGTCGTGTGTTTTTGCCAATTCTCTCATCTCTTGATCTCAGACATGCAAATTATTAATCCACATTATCAAAGTTAGGTGGAAAATATGAGCTAAAAAGAAAGGGATTTGATCTGTCATGGTTGAACGAGTGAACAAGCAAGGCAGCCTCTGAAACAGAAGGGGGGAATACAAACTAGATGCTTGTGTTTTGGACATGATGGCCAACAAGAAATGGATGTTAGAGTGTGTGTCAACAAGGCCCACACTGCCTCAACGTAATGAAAATTGGCTGAGCATAGAGGAATGGTGACAAATTAAATGGACCATCATGTTGAAAAGACAGAGCGAGCATTTTCCAGATAGAATTAAACAGAATGCACTTAATCCTTTACTGTCACATAAAACACATGTCTTGTTTGAGAATGCCAGCTTAAACATGTGACATTATAACAATTAGGATATGTGTAGAAATTACAGTCTGTTAGTGTACTGAAAGGAAGTAGTGACCCTGCCTTTTTGAATAGAAATTGGACCTGGTCAAACAAAGAAGCTTCTCCATTTTTATCCAACCCTGAATCAATGTCGATAAAACATTAACAAAGTGCCTAGACCTAGGGGATGAACAGCTGATTAGTATGTCCATATACATTACCAGTCAAAAGTTTGGACACACCTTCAGGTACTCCCTCAAGACCGTTAAAAAAACATTCCAGGTGACTACCTTATGAAGCTTATAGAGTGAATACCAAGAGTGTGCAGCAGTAATCAAACTGTAGGCTATTTTAAAGAATGTAAAATATGAGGGATGTTTTGAACTATAACACAATTTCTTTACAACATAATTAAGCCAGAGCACCACAGCGCTGCAAAGATCTGCTTTTTGAAAGAATTCTTTACTGCTATTATTCTGCATCTTTTAGCGGCAATTTTGAGGCCTAAACATGCATGAAAACTCACAAAACTTTACACAAAATTGTCCCCCGTGTGAACTAGCCGGATTTTAATGTAACTAAAAATGGCCGTGGGCAAACGGCTCTAGAGGGCCCCTAGAGTGAGATGGGCTTACTGGTAAGTCCTAGAGATGTGAAATTTGGTACATAGGTAGATCTCTTCAAACTAAGAAAACAATTCCATTAGAGATATCCCTTAAAACCAACAGAAAGTCAGACATTTTGGGTCAAAGGGTGATTTTTGGCCATTTTTGGCATTTACACAGGTTGAATTTTAACAAATTCCTCCAAGGGATTTTGAGCTATTGGCTTCAAATTTGCTCAGTATGCAGGTAAGGCATGGGGAATTAAAAGCTATCAAAATCTTGAGTTTTCGAAAATGTTTAGGTGGCGTGGCCAAGATGCAAACATTACCTACTGATCCAAATATTTAAAATGCTGTAACGTTCACTTTGAAACACCGAATTAAACCATACTTGGTATTATTGATCCCTCTCAGGTGATCAACGATTCTATGTGGCCAAATGCCGATATCACCAAAGCCATGCCCATGGGAAGAGGAAGTCACTTTTTTCGGTTAGGTTTTGGACCCCATTGAACTCAGCAACTTGAAACTATGTCAGAAGACAGATAACATGTTGGCCACAGTGGTGTTAGACCACAGACAGTATTCGTTGGAGGGCGTGGCTGTAGCAGCTAGCTGTGGCAGCATGGCAACGTGCAGCGTCATGCCTTGACCATGCATTTGGCTCTATTTTCTACATAGATCATTAGATCTGTACCAAAATGAATATGCGCAATCCTAGTCCAGCCCTACAAAGGATTCCATCCCAAAATTTGGTAGGCATGGCCTACTTCCTCCACAGCGCCCCCTAACAACACAAAAAGAATCAGCCCCAAGCCACACTATGACCAAGGATTATGAAATTATGTAATTATGTAACGTCTTTGGACCTACTAAAACTCTATTGAAGTGGTGGTCCAAATCCTACATGGAGCCGGCTATTTTGGATCAAAACCCCCAATTTGTCTCTGTTACACACATTGTATCTGAGCAAACTCCTCCTACAGCTTTTGATGTATGTCTCTCAGTATACCCTTGAGGCATTGGAGGTCAAAATTTATCAAAACATTTTTTTGTACATGAAAGCATGTGAGCGTAGCCAAGCCTAAAAGTCTGAGTTCTTGTTATAAAATACAAAACTGTAATAGCTTCAATAACTTCGGCACACAAGGTCACAGCAGCACCAAACCTTTTGTGAGTCATCTAACATTTAAGAACTTGTTGCATTTATATGCTGACATGACATCATATTAGCCTCTCTCACTTAGAACAGGATGTTACTAGTTTCATTGTATGCTCTATCGCACAAGTTTTAAGAAAAGTTGTATCCAACAGAACATGTTGATATTGAATCTTAATCTTCAAAGTAACAGTTGACTGGAAAGTGTGGGCGTGACAGAGCGGCAAATTTTCATAGCACGCCGTTTTGACACATTTAATAATTACCGGTACCATGTTCAAAACATGACAGGAAGTCTATGTTAATCCTTTGCCACCAAACAGAAACTGACCACAGCTTCTAACAGGAACATTGGATTTTGAACACTTCTCACTTTAGTACATCTTAGGCCGATGGAGGATAATGCTGACGCATGTTGTGATACCTCCTAGTGGCATACTCCGGAATGGCTGGCAAGTTATGCGGAGGCACGTGGGTGGTGATGCTGGTCGCTCCCATGGTCGCGACACAGGCCGAGCAGTGTTTTGCTGCAAGGGCCGCCCAATGTTGCTTGTAGCTTTAATTATATGTTTGTGTTTGACAGTTTTGATATCTTCACTCTGTACCTACCTGTTACTTGACTTAACATCACGTTTACTGATTTAAATTCCCATTTCAATCAAATTTAGGCTTACTTTAAATAGGTGTAAAATTTAGACTATGGCCAACATTAACCTTTTTAGAGCATATTTCATTCAGTTTCATCTCATACTGTTGGGTCCACAGTAGAGCTGCTGTTTTTGACACTCATTACTATGATGTTAGAGCAGACATTAAATATCAATGCCATCTTTTTTATACTGTGCATGCACATATATTGCTATCATCAGTGTAAGAATATCCAGTTGCATGGCATGTAGATAAAGGTTCCTTGTAACATTGCTCTTCTGAAACATGTTTACAGATGAAAAAATAGTCCAAGTCCAAAACCCTTAGGAATGCTAGAAACAATTCTCGGACATAAATAAGAAATATCTTGTATTTGTGTAAGTTGCAGTGTGACAGAAAAATATAACTTACAACAATCCAAAGTAATTCTACTTCTAACCTTTCCTTTAAGTTCTATAAGTTTTGGTTAGTGATGTCCCTAATAGTTAAAGAATCAGGCCTTTGTAACTATATGCTGGCATTTCAGCAAAATAGTGTAAATCCTGGGGCTCTGGGGGCACTTGGAGTGGGGCGCCTGGTGGATCCGACTCCAGGGTCTGTTGCCCCCATCTGGGAGGAGCTTGGGAGGCCTACGGGCGGCCTTGGGGAGCTGCGTGGTGACGGACGTGGGTTACTGACCTGGTAGCTGTGCTGCCGCTGGGTGGGGCCGGGGTGGGTCTGGGGTTCTGGGGCCCCTGGGGCGCGCCGCCCTTGTTCTGGTGGGCTTGTGTCCGGCCCCCTGTCCCGGTCCTGGCCAGGGTCCCCCCCTCTTATTTATTTATTATTATTTATTTATTTATTTATTTATTTTTGGGGGGGGTAAAGCCAGTAGGCTTGGTGGGTGGGCTGGGGGGGGTTGAGGTGTTGGTCCTGGTGGGTGGTTGGCTGGCGGGCCCTGCGGCCTCTCCCTGGACCCCGGGCTACGGTGGTGCCGCTGGCGAGGCCCCCTTCTCTGGGTGGGGCTTTCGGGGAGCGGGGGTGCCTATTGGAGTCAGTAGGGGAGCTGGCTCCCTGGGATGGCTTCCCAGTCCTTTACTCCCCATCCCCGGACTCCTCCCTCTGCCTGCTCCATCACGCCGCCACACATGTAGGTCATGTGGGAGGGGGCGTTACTGGAGGTTGCCACTTTCTGGTGACGCCCCTCTCCCCAATTTTATCATGCATCTTAGACACTTTCACTCCAAACATTTTCACAACGCACACTCATGTAGGCCATGGTATGGGGGGTGGGGGGAAGACGTCTGGGGGGGGGGGGGGGGGGGGGGCTTATGTTGTGTGAGCCTCACCTCGGACGGCTCCCTTCACCTCCTCTCCCACTTAGACATTGAGGGTTCTGGGCAGTTGCCCGGAGGAGGTGCGCTGGCACCAGCTTCCTTCAGGAGGGGGGGTGGGCTGTGCCGTGCACCCCCTTCGGCGCTCCCAGTTTTTAAACGCACTTGAGAACAACATGCAACAACACAACATCTGAACGGGCGTAGGGAGGATCGGGGTCTTCGGCACACCCCCGTTCTCCGATGGCGGCAAGGAGTCTGGGGCCTGGTGGAAGTGCGGGCCACTGTGTCCGGGGTCTTGGCGGGGGGCTGCAATGGGTGGTCTGCGGCTTGCCAGGTATGGGGCTGACGCCTCTGCTCCCCACAGGAGGGGCGGGGGGCAGGGGTGGCTAGGGTAAGGTGGGGGAAGGAGGGGGTTTATTAGGTATTTAGGGGTGAGGGGGGCTCTGGCTGGGTGGCTCGTACGGGTCGTGTTGGCCCGCCCTCTTTGGGGGGCCCGGTCCGGGGGGCGTCTGGTCCGGCGGCGGGGCCGGGGGTCGGGCACAAGCAGTCGTATAGTCGATTTGGGGTGACCCCCCCCCCCCCCCCCTCTGGTCAATGTTGGATGCGAGTGTTATGTGGGAATGTGTGTACAGCGTCTTTTTTTTAAATCTGTGTGTGGTGAGTGCGGCACAAGGGAGGGATGGTGTGAATGAGTTTTCCTTTTTTTTTTCAGGTATGGGTGTGGTCTGCTCCCTCTCCCAAGAACATCTCAAGTCTCCGATAGGTGCGGAGCCCATCCCCCCACGTCCTGCCCTCCTCCGCTGCGTTCGCAGGTGCCTTGGCCCTCTGGCGCATTGGTGGGCTTCGGGTTTGGGGCGGGTTCCCGGGCGTGCGCCGGCCCACTCACTCTGGCCCCCAGGGCCCATGGCCGGGACCACTTCAGCGGGGCTAGCTGCCGGCGGAGCCCACGGGCTCGTCCCCGCGGCTCTTGGGGGCGTCGGCATTGCGGTGGCTGGGGGATTTCCTCGGGGTCGTCTCTACTCTTTCCTTGGGGGGGGGGGTTGCAGATATCCTGTGTCGGCCCCTCCTGGGCGCCCTGCTTTAGGGGCCCCTTTGGGAGTCCGGGATTATGGGTCCCCTGACTCCTGCCTCTATGCTCGGGGAAGGCGGGCCTTTGGTTCTCCACAACCACTATCAAGCTATTTCCTTCTGTATAATTTTCACCTAAACTAGTGCACTCTCACAAACTCCCACAGGTGCTGGGTCCCTGGTATTAAATGTTCACTTATATACAGTAATCTTATAATTTATTTATTTATTTATTTATTTATGTTCTTTCACTTTCTCTTTTCAAGTATCACATTACACATGTCAGCTTACATAATAATATATATGATTTAGCAATGGCATCTAGGTGTTATTCGATTGTATCTGTTGCTTTATGTCTGTTGGTTGTGCTGTTCTTTTTGCATCTCTCTTTCCAGGTGACGGAGCAGACGGAGAGGGTTTTATCATTCTCTCCCTTTTATCTCTTCTTTCTTTTACCTCTACTCTTTTTCTTTTCTTTCTCTTTCACTTCTTGTTCTTCCTTTACTCTCCCATTGTAATGTCCATATAATTTGAAATTCTCCCTGCAGAAATCACAATAAAGCTAATTACAAGCATAAATCAAGTAGAGATCTATGGCGTAAGCTGTTCGCTCCACTTGTAAAAGCAAAATTTGTCGAGCTCTAGCTGGCATTGAGACATCAATTCCTATTGCCACATTGCTAGACAGGACACTGGGAAAGAAAAAAAAAAGAAAAAATGGTGTAAATCCAGGTTAAAGCAAGCTTTCTTTAAACAAATGTCAATTAAAAGAATACAGACTTTAGAATACACTGTATTGAGGACATGTGTAATTGTAGCTAACATAATGGCTCTCTGTACATACTACCAAAAAACAAAAATAGATAGGTCAGACTGAGTATAAATGTATTACAAGGATAACATAGATGGCCAAGCAGCAATTGTTGGTGGATCAATCAAGCCAAAACAGTGCAAGACTGAGAAAGTATATTTGCAATGGCCAATATTACGGCCCCCTGTTGGTATAGGGTCAAGCAGAAAAGGTTATTTCCCATATTGCTAAAATTCAACATTGTTCATTTGGTTAAACTGAACATGCTTTATTTGGTTAGATCTGATAGGAAAGTGTCATTGCCTTCTGTGTTATTCTGACTTTACTTGTAGAAGATGTGAGAGAGACGGAAATTAATCCTGGAGCTTGTTCAGAATATCAGAACCTAATGCACTGGATAGTGAGTGAAAGAAAATACAAATATGATCTGCAAATTGAATGAATCTTTATTGTCATTGTCACAAGAACAACGAAATTTAAAAAAGTGCCATCAATCAGTGCATATGTTAATATTTACACACAATATAAAAATTATACAATATAAAAATTACACAATATAAAAACTAATAAATAAGAATAGCACATTCATTCTCACGCACATCATCCATAATGATTAATGGTTATTTTTTTGGTTAAATCACATTGAACAAAGCAGTGGAAGATGTTTAATTGCTATGCTTATTGTCAGAGCATTTCAGTGTATCTTCTAAGATGTTACAAAGAAGAATCAGCGTCTGCGGACTTTAGAGACCATTCTTAGCTTCCAGCTGACGGTAACGGAAGATGCTGAAGATGAAGAAAGCTAGTTGAAAGCTTAAACGTTTTGTGTGGACTGGCAGCAGAACAGCTAGAAAGTCAGATCCCAGAAGCTGTTGGCAGCACATTTGCAGGAGACCGAGATAGCGGAATGGAGAAGAACATCCCAGATTTTGGTGAAACATCAGAGTCTGCTGGAATACTTTTCAGTTCCTCATGAGGTGATTTTGAGAACGTATTTAAAAAAAAAGTACTCTGATTTACCATATTGAAATGTGCGTCGGGTTGTGAACGTGTCAGCTGACCTGCCCACAATATTCACCAAGAGATCTAACTGGGCCGCAGCAGAACGCAACACCAAACTGGCTGTATGAAAATTACGGAGCCTGGCAAGTGTCAGCGGAGCCCGTTAAGTGTCAGCGGGTAAAAAACTAAAATCAACTTATCAACTTTTTTCTGTTATTCCTGGACGCATTTGAATTATTTAAAATGTGACAGTAAGCAAAAACAAATTCTGTCTGGCTGATTCCATGTTCTGTCTCTTTACTGTCTTTCTCTGTCTGCTTTTGCCTACAGGGCCAACTGCTCTTAGTTTGATAGCCTCCTTGGTTTTCTGAGCAAAAAACATACATTTTTAGTCCATGTTTTATGTCCTTCTGGATCTTGGAAATTGTGAAGAGTGAACAGAGGTTTATGACCATATTACTTATTTACGTCTTTGGATGAACTCGGTGGAGCATTGCAATCGTGTTTTTTCTGTCACCGTTCAAGCCTATAAAGTCCATATTAAAGTGAACCAGAAGCTGGATGGCAGGAACTGAACAGGAACCAGAATGGATCTAGGGGATACAATACCAAGATCAGTGAGCAGTAAACACAGGAGGACAAAAACATGGAGGACCTGAGACAAGGTCAGGTACCACTCAGGAGAGCTAATGCTCTGACACCTTCTTTCTGTTCTCTGACCGCCTAAATAATCCTTCTGATCAGCAGTAGATAGAAAACACCTGCTGCCGTGCCCTGCTGGAGACAGATAAGAACAACACACACAATGGCTGACTTGACCCACATACCTGACACAAATAGAATGATCTATGGTCATCTTTGCTTGTTTTATACTCCTCCTCCACTGACAGCACATCTTCATATAGAAGACAGAAATGTAAAACGCATAAGGTTAACAAGTTTGTCCCGTTTCAGCTACTGTAATCAGGAATGTCGATGCAACATGGCGTCTTTCATTAGATGCACTGCCACCTAAGCATTTATAAACTACTCATTCTTAGTTATACGAACGCTTTCATTTTTGATGTCATTGTAATTAGACTTTGGCAGGATGTGTATTTATGAAAGCAATACCTGATTTGTAAAAAAAGCCAAATTAGTTACACACTGTCCCTTTGACTCAGACAAGGAGAGACATGATTTGGAGGGGAAGGGCTCTCTTCCTGGTCATACAACAGCAAGACCACTGTGATGTAGATTTGTGGTTGTGAGACTTGGGGCATAAAACATTTTCAAGAGTCCAGGTTGCAATGTTGCTGTATGCTCTGGAGGCTGCACCTGCTCATTTTATGTGGACCACAAGAGACACAATGGCATCCAGGGACTTGGGCAATACGTTTTTTCTATGAAAATTGGGTCCCTTGGGTACGACTCCCATCATGATAAATGCTTTACAGTTAATGGTTGAGTTCTCAATGTGTGGCTAAGACATGACACATGGCCATATTATTCAGCATTGTTTTTACTGCATACACTGCTTTTTTAGAAAATAAATTAAGATTATTTAAATAAGACTGGGGTTGCAATCGGGTGTGTATGCTGCTAAATGTTACACATTTTCAAATAGCACGTTTTAAGTTCACTCCAGAATCAACAAACTGCATTATTAATTTTTCCAACAGATTTACAATGCCTTTGTATTTGTAATGTATACATGCTTGAAAGCTTTTTCTTTCTGAATCACATGCCAATTGACTTAAGCAAGAAAAATACAACACGTGGATCTCTGGTTAGAAGACAACACTATATGCCTGACTCCACTTTGCTGTTCTGTAGGCTGACCTAGAGAAATAAATCTGCACAATGGTTTAAAAGAACGTGGGGGAAAAAAAGGAAAAAATAAATAAATAAATAAAAAAAATAAAAAATAAAAGAACGTGACAACATTCAGTGATTTATCTCTCCTCCTATTTTAGTCACCTAAAAAGATGAAATGCAATACAAGAAGGGTTCTACAAATATGTCAATATACATATTTACCATTCATTGTAAAATTTTCTTGAGAATCTGTGTCATATATAAGAATTTTATGTTGATTGCCATATAAATGGGGGTTCAGCCATACATAGAGTAGGATATGATTTTTAAAATGGAAGTCGTGTTTGTGTTTTAAAAGTTGAGTTACCAAAGATATATGGGCAAAAGCTTGATATGAAGATGCTCCTGACAGCAGCTTTTAGCTTAATCAGACCACATAAGTACCATAAAAATGGATAGGAGATTATTTTCCAGGTAATAAAGTATTGATATGTGCAGCTACAGCTGTGGAAAATTAATTCAGTAAAGTGGTGATGACAGTCATGTCTATCTCATTCAGATAATATCTTAGTATCTTATAGGTCATATATAAACACTACATTTGTTGCAGGGGTCCCTATCCATAAAACAGTCAGAAGAAAGACTAACCTTCAGATTGACTAAGCAAGTCAATGTTGTAAATTAAACAGAAAACTAATTTACAAAGTAATCTAGCAGACCTTAGATTTAGGTAAACAACAAAGATAATGCCATACTGTCATTTATAGCCCTTGCCCTGTTTTTTTTAGATGTATCTTTGTTGCAGCACACCTGATTCAAATGATTTAATGATCTCCTCAGCAGCCATCAAGGGCTGCAGAAGCCTTTCCACTCATTCACAAATACCCCCTCTTCCATGCATTCTCTGTTACATCACAAATAAAAGCCATTCTAGTCAATAGAGCAATTCCCACAGGCTCCGTGATGCTACAGTAGAACAGAGAACCCTCCTCCATTGTCCGTCAGAAATACGGATCAAGTCTATTTTTGACGGTTGACAGAACGAAATGTGTCAATTTATAAAAACCAGATGACCCAGACAGGAAGTCAGATGCAGGAAGTGTAAAGTGGGTCCGATTGGATCCAGGTTGGATTGCTGCACAGCACATTGTGTGATGAAAGGACGGAGCGCACAAGGAACATAGTTTAATGATGGCTTTAATCACTCATTCATATAAATCAGGTGTGGCAGCCAGGGGACATCTAAAACATGCAGGACAGGGGTACCTGAGGACCAGGGTTGGGAACCTCTAAACTATGGAACTAGTGTGGCACTTTTTCAATTCAATTCAATTTTATTTATATAGCGCCAATTCATGAAACATGTCATCTCAAGGCACTTTACAAAGTCAAATTCAATCATATTATACAGATTGGGTCAGATTATACAGATTGGTAAAAAATTTCCTATATAAGGTAACCAGTTGATTGCAACAAAGTCCCGACAAGCAACATTCACTCCTGGAGAAGCGTAGAGCCACAGGGAGAGTCGTCTGCATTGTCCATGGCTTTGCAGCAATCCCTCATACTGAGCAAGCATGAAGCGACAGCGGAAAGAAAAACTCCCCATTAACGGGAAGGAAAAACCTCCAGCAGAACCGGGTTCAGTATGTACGGTCATCTGCCTCGACCGACTGGGGGTTACAGAAGACAGAGTAGAGACACAACAAGACAGACAAAAAAGCACAGAAGCACACATTGATCCAGTAATCTGTTCTACATTAGATGGTAATAGCTGGTGATCTGTCTTCCCTGGATGATGTCACAGCTAACAGAACGCCAGACCAGGTGTACCTACTATGAAGAAAAGGAGAGAGAGCAAAAGTTAAAAGCTGAAATGACAACAGTCATTTCAATGCAATGCAATGCAAAACTGGAGAACAGTAGACTGGAGAACAGTAGAAATCAGTAGAGTGAGAAAAATAGGTCCTGATGTCCTCCAGTAGCCTAAGCCTATAGCAGCATAACTATAGAGGTAGCTCAGGGTAACATGAGCCACTCTAACTATAAGCTTGGTCAAAAAGGAAAGTTTTAAGATTAGTCTTAAAGGTAGACAGGGTTTTTGCCTCACGGACCAAAACTGGGAGTTGGTTCCACAGGAGAGGAGCCTGATAGCTAAAGGATCTGCCTCCCATTCTACTTTTAGAGACTCTAGGAACCACCAGCAGACCTGCAGTCTGAAAGCGAAGTGCTCTGTTAGGAACATACGGGGTAATCAGAGCTCTGATATATGATGGAGCTTGATTATTAAGGGCTTTATAAGTTAGAAGAAGAATTTTAAATTCTATTCTTGATTTAACAGGAAGCCAATGAAGGGAAGCTAAAATTGGAGAAATATGATCCCTCTTGTTGATTTTCATCAGAACTCTTGCTGCAGCATTTTGGATCAGCTGAAGACTTTGAACTGCATTTTGTGGACTTCCTGATAGTAAATAATTACAATAGTCCAGCCTTGAAGTAAAAAAATGCATGGACTAGTTTTTCAGCATCACCCCTGGACAGAATGTTTCTAATTTTGGCAATATTCCTGAGGTGAAAAAAGCAAACTCTGGAAACCTGTTTAATATGGGATTTAAATGACATGTCTTGGTCAAAAATAACACCAAGATTTTTTACTTTATTACCAGAGGCCAAGTTAATGCCATCCAGATTAAGTGATTGATTAAGAAGTTTATTTTTTGAGGACATTTTTCGAAAGATTACAACTTCTGTCTTGTGAGAATTTAAGTGCAGGAAATTAAAAGTCATCCAGCTTTTGATGTCATCAAGACATGACTGCAGTTGAAGTAATAGATTGGATTCATCAGGATTTATGGATAAATATAGCTGAGTGTCATCAGCATAACAGTGGAAATTAATCCCATGCTGTCTGATCATTTTGCCAATCGGAAGCATATATATAGTAAAGAGAATTGCTCCAAGGACTGAACCCTGTGGTACTCCACAGGTGACCCTAGAGTTTGAAGAAGATTTATTATTAACATGAATAAACTGGAATCTGTCTGATATATAAGATTTAAACCAGCCTAATGCTTTCCCCTTAATTCCTACAGTATACTCAAGTCTTTGTAGGAGAATATTGTGATCAGATGTATCAAATGCAGCACTGAGATCTAACAGGACAAGTACAGACACAAGTTCATTATCTGAGGCCATGAGAATATCATTGGTGACCTTCACCAGAGCTGTTTCAGTGCTATGATGAGCTCTAAAGCCTGACTGAAACTCCTCAAGTAGGTCATTACTTTGTAAATGTTCAAAAAGTTGATTAGCAACTATTTTCTCAAGAATTTTAGATAAGAAAAGAAGATATAGGTCTGTAATTTACTAACTCATCTTGATCAAGAGATGGTTTCTTAAGTAAAGGTTTAATAACAGCTATTTTAAAAGCCTGTGGTACATATCCATTTACTAAGGATAGATTAATCATGTCTAAAATAGTGCCACTGATCAAAGGGAATATTTCTTTAAACAACTTGGTTGGGATTGGGTCTAACATACAGGCAGAAGGTTTAGATGAACCTACAATTTTAGATAGCTCAGAAAGCTCTACTGCTTCTAAACAGTTCAGACACTGCACAGGTTCTAAAGATTCCTCCAACGCTGCCTCACTTACTGAGGACGAGGTAATCATGTTTGGGAGGATGCCAATTATTTTATTTTTAATGGAATCAATTTTATTTATGAAGAATCCCATAAAGTCATTACTGCTAAGAGGTAAGGGAATGGATGGATCAACGGAGCTGTGACTCTGAGTAAGTTTGGCAACTGTACTGAAGAGAAATCTAGGATTATTTTTATTCTCCTCAATTAATGATGAAAGATATGCTGCTCTAACTCTGCAAAGGGTCTTTCTATACAACAATAGACTGTCCCTCCAGATTAGGTAGGTTCCTCTTGGTGTGTAGAGCGCCATTTTCTCTCCAATTTCCTAACATTGTGCTTCAAGGAACGCAGCTCTGAATTAAACCAGGGAGCCAGCTTCCTGTGAATAATCACCTTCTTTTTCAAGGGAGCTAATTTGTCTAATGCAGAACGCAATGACGAAGTCACACTGTTAACAAAGACATCTATTTGTGAATGGGAAGAAACAACATTGCTGCTATCTGCAGGGTATTTCTGCAATACTGACGATATTAAAAGGGGGACAGACTCTTTAAAGTTTGATGCAGCATTGTCCGATAACGATCTGCTATAATGGAACCCTCTTTTGGGGGTGGAGAACTCAGTTAGATTAAACTCAAATGTTATTAAAAAATGATCAGATAGGACAGGGTTGTGATGAAATACTGTTAATTCTTCACAATCAATGCCATATGTCAGTACACGGTAAAGTATGGAGCCAAGAGTGCATCGGTTTATGCACATTTTGAGCAAAACCAATTGAATCTAGGATAGTTTTAAAGGCTGCACTAAGGTTATCACATTCTGTGTCAACATGAATGTTGAAATCCCCCACTATAATAACCTTGTCAGTGTTTATCACCAAATCAGATAATAAGTCTGACAACTGATCCAAAAACTGAGTGTAAGGGCCTGGTGGACGATACAAAACAACAAACAGAAGAGGTTTTATTATTTTGCAATTTGGATCAGGGAAACTGAGGGTTAAATGTTCAAAAGAACTGTAGTTATTAGTTGGCCTGGGACTAATTAATAAATCAGACTGAAAGATGGTTGCCACTCCTCCTCCTCTTCCCACAGATCTGGGAATGTGGAAATTTGAATAATTGGAGGGAGTTGACTCATTTATACTAACATAGTCCTCTTGTAGTCAGGTTTCTGTGAGACAAAATAAATCAATCTGATTATCAGAAATAAATTCATTAACTAACAAAGTCTTTGGAGGGAGAGATCTTATATTTAATAGACCACATTTAATTGTTTTATTTTTTGGTTCAAGGTGAGCTGTATTGATTTTTATCAGATTTTATGATTTGTTCCTTTTAGATCAGTTTTTGATCTGTTAAAGGCATACTATGCAACATTTTTCAGTTAATTAATGTGTTCCATACCGTTTTGGATGATTAAATGAGTCATTTCAGGTTGAACAAAGGTTTTCTTGGCCGCCCTGGTGGTCTGTGGGGGAAATACCGCACTTGCAACTGCAGGAGCCCTCGGCCCGCGCCCACAGGCTCAGAATCTCGTGCAAGATCGCGAGAGTCTGTCTTGCTTTACGGCGAGAACATGTTTGTTGCTAGCGCAGTGGCGATATCTGTGCAGTTATCATGGCGGAACCAGCGATAAAACAGCGAAAGCCCATGTCGGAGCAGGCAAGAAAGAGGAAAAGGGCTCTGGAAAGAGAGAGGAGTCGTACACGGGTGAACATCGGGCAAGCTTTTTCCGAATGGCGAGAGCTAAAAGAAAGAGAAGGCTGCAAGGCTGACGCGGACCTCGCGTTTCTGCTGATGCGATTGTAAGTAACATTGTAGGGTTTCCCTCACGCTACCGCCTCCCAACATTCCAAAAAAAAAAAAAAAACCTAACTCGATATGCGCGCAAAGCTTGTCTCCCCCGCTCCGCCTCCGCCGGTCGCGCAAAGCTTGTCTCTTTCCCCCGCCCGCCCGCTCCGCCGGTCGCGCAAAGCTTGTCTCTTTCCCCCGCCCGCCCGCTCCGCCGGTCGCTCCGCCGGTCGCGCAAAGCTTGTCTCTTTCCCCCGCCCGCCCGCTCCGCCCGCTCCGCCGGTCGCTCCGCCGGTCGCGCAAAGCTTGTCTCTTTCCCCCGCCCGCCCGCTCCGCCGGTGGCTCCGCCGGTGGCTCCGCCGGTGGCGCAAAGCTTGTCTCTTTCCCCCGCCCGCCCGCTCATCAGCGTAAAGCTTGTCTCTTCCCCGCCCGCCCGCCCGCTCCGCTCCGCGGGTCATCGGCGTAAAGCTTGTCTCTACACCCCCCCCCCCCCCGCTCCGCCGGTCGTCCGGTAAGCAAATTCCTAGGGGAAACACTGCATTGGAATGGTTTCTCTCTCTCTGTGTGCATGTTCATACTTTCACTGTGTTAGTCATTGTTTGTACTGCCGTTTTTTCGACTTTTGTATTTGTTGCGTTCACCTGTCTGCTAAGCTCAAAACAACCGCGCCTGGCTTGACGGAGAAACCAGGAGAACAGCTGAGCATCTTTACGACAGTGCACTTTTACTTTCGCCCTCTGGGGGGAGCCTCGTTGGAAAATTATAGAGTCCGACATTGTTTTAGCAAACTTACACACCGAAGCAACACCAACTTTCGTGACCTCCGATCGGCGTGACCGGGTGTCATTACCGCCAGCGTGAATAACAATCTTACTGTATTTACGCTTATCCTTAGCCAGCAGTTTCAGGTAGGATTCGATGTTGCCCGTTCTGGCCCCTGGCAGGCATTTGACTATGGTCCCTGGTGTCTCTAGTGCCACGTTTCTGACTATTGAGCTGCCAATAATCAGGGTCGGCTTCTCAGAGGGTGTTTTGATGTGGTTCTGTTTTTTTAGCGTGAGTTTTGAGATAAAGAGTGTAAAATTCATTGTGATCTACTGCATCAGGTTGGAGTACATTCACAATCTGGAGATGAAAGATCAATGACCTGTAAACATGCTTTAGGATCTCAAAATGATACATTTTCATGGGTAATTTCAGCATGTCCAAAATATGCATGGTAGGCCTTTTTAGGTGGAGGTCAAACTTTGCTTGACAAGGTGTGGCTGTGTAGGAAGGCAGTGCTGGACTGTTTACTGAACGCTCAGCATTTTTCTATAGTTCTAAAACACAAGGCATATATGCAATAGTGTGATGGGGGTATGAAAGTCAAAACACCAAAATATTCTACTGTGGTAAATGTTAATTAGGAGAAGGAAGTATTTATTGGAAAAGAGAGCATTAAATACAAAATAACAGAACAGGAGAGAATCACACAAACCAACTGCTATACAACATGTCACCTAACTGCCTATTTGTCAGGATTCTGCAGGCCGTGCTGTTCTGCACGGCCATGCTCTGCTGTTTTCTTCCACAGTTGACTTGAGTTGACTAGTGGGCATGGCCCGCACCTGCTGCTCGTTGTGGCAGTCCAGGCTGGAGCTTAAAGGGAGCACTCAGACAGCTGAAGGACGCCAGAGTGTTAAACTGTGATGGTATGCCTAGTGGCCACTGTCCTACGACAGTTCCTCGTCCCTGAGAGTTTAATGTCTCAGAAACCTCGTTCTAATTTTGTCTCCTAGTTCGCTTCGTCTTGGATTACTCACCCGTTGTGACTTTGTGCGCTGAGGACTGGTTCCTGAATCCCCGCTGCTCAGATTCTGCTCTGGCGTTTCCCCTCAAGCCCTCTTGGTATTACCAAGCCGAACAAGAGACTCCGTTCCCTGGATTCACTCTGGTTCCTTCAGCTGCTCTTAACCCGTCTCCGCTGTGGTGCTGCTCAGGCTCCCCGCTGTCATTCCATCTGCCGGCCCACCTGTCGCTCAGCCACTGTAACCATCGGAAAAGCAGAGTGCTGCAGGATCCGACCTTCCACTCATCCTCTCGGATAGGTTTATCTTCCCTGGCGGTAAGCGAGCGATAGCAGCACAGATTATTTCCCCCGATTCGACTCACGCTAACCTGTCTCTTCTCTCTCTGCAGTGCTCCAACACTGACGTTCCGTTCCTCGTTTGTGGCTCACTTCGTAAGCAATTACCCGTGTATTGCCAAATTAGTCCATGGCTCACTTTGTGAGCAATTACCCGTTTGCAGTCTTTTAATAAACATCTTAAACTGCTCCTTGTTTCCCGACCGTGTCTGCATGTGGGCCAAACACCTAAAAACCAAGACACTATTTAACAATGATTTCGTTGGAGTTAGAAGTGGGTGCTGGGGATGTCTCTCATTTGCCATTTTGTTATTTACATCTTTGTTATTTTAGTAACACTCTTTCGAGCATGAAGTGAAATATCTTTTGATCCACCAAGCGAAATTTCATTCCAACGATTATCAGTTTCTGCATTTGGGACAGTTTACACAGTTTGACAACTAAAGATTTACAGTAATTTTCTAACATCTATTTCATATGTTGAAGATAAATGTGATTATAAATCCAATAAATTCTGTCTCCCAGCAAAAGGGTATACTTACTTTAGTTGGATATATATTATAAGAGTGCATTTGCCAAATTGTGAATGTAAATCTTCAAAAAATATGTAAACTCAATTGTATAAAAAGTAAGATTTGTGCATTTTTGTGATTGATTATTTCAATTATCAAAATTAAAATTCATAACTAAAAAGACAATTAAAATAATACACAGGGGTTTAGCACATGGACATTAAGTGATTCCTTGTGAGTGCAAAAATGGAAATCTTTGGAATGAGTTGTCAAAGGATTGGTATGAAATTGTCAGGGTCTTGAGTGTTTGTGTTTTGATTCTGTTAAATTCTTGTTTCCATTTTGTGTTTTCCCCTGTGTTTCCTCCCTGTTATATTCTTGTTTCCATTTTGTGTTTTCCCCTGTGTTTCCTCCCTGTCTGCCACCTTGTGATTTCACTGATTGAGTTCACCTGTATTAGTTAATTATCCCTCATGCCACTCACCTGTTTTCCCATTATTTAAGCTTCTGTTGGTCCTTAGCTGGATTCTCCTGGTGTCTCCCCATTGCCGTCATATGTAGATTTCAGTTTCATCAAAGACAACACTCTTCATGATGGTTCTGCGTCACTCTTGCCACACTTTGGGTCCTACAGCACAGCAAACAAGACAGAAATGGGGGTGCAGATTTTTAGAGAGCATTTTGGACCCAAAGCTATTTGCAGTTTGAACAAGTCATTTAGATTTTTTTTGTCTCTACAAATCAAACAATTTCAGACGTTGTAGATACTTTACAAATTCTTTTTCATTTCCTTTCACTTACGTAAAATACCAGCCTCTCCAAATAAACTAAATACATTTTGCTTCCCATTTAAAAAAGGTGAGCATTTACTACAACTTGGGGGGGTCCCATTTTTGTCAAAAAAACAAAACAAATTCAAACAGTCTTGTTTATGTAAAATTTCAATCAAGTTTAGCTGACTCCACTTACACTAATTGTTAACATTAAAACATAATTAAAAACTGATGATCAAGCAGAGATGTAAACAAACCTTGCCTTGCTAATTCAAAAAAAAAAAATCCCTTAAGGATAACAGTGCCTATATGACTGTTTCAGTTGGTACCTAATGAGCTTTATAAAAACACACTTGAGCTGCTTAGATTTCATACAATGTATATGAAGCACATTTTTGATGGAACCTACTGCTTGGTGCGTGTTTCTCAGACCAGAACCAATGGTTCTGTGGCTGAGTTAGTCCCAGTGTGCATTAGCTTACAGGTTTGAAGAACTCAAAATATTATTGTTTCTATGTGTTTTTGTCAGTTCCATGAACTGACTTTTGATGAAAGTCCTTCTGTCTGTTATACCATCTTATGTGAGTCAAAGACCATGTGCATATAAATATTTCTTTGTCAATCTGATCAGCTGATTGTAAATACAGGACGGATATTCAGACCCGGCTGCAGAAACAAATTACAGGCGGGGCATTCCATTTTTTTCAGGGGGGCACACTTTTTCAAAAAACATTTTATATGCTTCAGGCTGAACAGTGGCTCTGTGACTACTTCTACAGCACTGAGAAAGAAATTCTCAATAAAATCTAACAAACAAAAAGGAATAGTGTAGTCAGTGTTTCCAAATTAGGCAGGTTTCCACCCAATTAGGCTTTTGAACACATTGAGCTGGAACAAAAATACCTTATGGGCAGGTTGTAAAAATTTGGGAAGCTTTTCACAACATTTGTTGGGCTTTTAGAAAGAATAGTTGTCCTAGTCTGGAAGAAAACTAAATCCATTTTAATAAAATGCCATCTCCTTGAACTCATTTTACTGGTCAATTTATTTTTGAAATGAGTCGAATCTGTCGAATCTGACATCATCAATGAATAATAGTTATAATGAATAATATTGATTAATAGTTATAATAAAATAAGAAAATAATAATGGTTAATCAAGTGTCACTATGAAATTGTAATGGTCAATGTAAACGCCCCAAGAGGGGTTGAGTTCTACTGATCAACTTAAAAATATTTCATGGCTGTGTGAAAGAGAAATATTTGATTGAGCTATACTAAGAGAAATTAAGTTTATATTAAGGTAGATTTATTACTGATGTTGGGAAGCTATTGATAAGTTTTTTTTCCGTTTGATATATCATGATTGTTATAGTGATTTTATGTGTTATTTGGTTGCCTGATTGTATATTTTGTGCGGAGCCCATATGCGTGGAGATTTTTTCTTTGCTTCAGCGCAGTTGGGTGCTAATGGCATGTTCTTACGTGTTTAATGGTTCTTATGTGTTTAATAGTTCTATACTTTTAACATGAGAGAGTTTCAGATTTGGGCTTGTTTTTAAGTTGGGCAGTTTTTATGCTGGAAACTAACAGTGAGATAGGGGCAACCTGTTGAGCTGTGTCTGGACTCAAAAGTCCAGCATAAGCTACACGCTGATAAACATGAGCACTGGTGTCAGCTGAACATTGACTGAAGTAAAAGTTCATACTAGCAGAGGTTCTGTAATGGGGTACCGCGCACGTGACGTCACCGCCTCAAGAGCAACGCCCCTTTTGCCGCTTAGGTAGGACAAACCGATAAAGAACGCACGTAGCAACCAGCAACAGAACCAGCGATATGACCGACTTTGCAGCCATTAAACTTTCCTAAAACGATGTCCCAGGCGCACGGTTTACTGGTCGCACTGTCGAAGAACACACCAACCTTCAGCTCAAACGATGGCTTGAGTGTCGAGGGCTTAAAAAGACCGGAAAACGGGCAGGGTCGATCGAACGGTAAGCTTTGTTTTTTTTTTTTCCTGCGCGGCGGTCATGCCGTCGTCGGTCGTTTTTTTGTTTGTAATCACCGTCCAGGGATCGGTATATGTTTAATGTTTGTCTCATTTGAAATGTTTTTGAGTAGGCTATCCTGGTAGCAGGGTATCATCATGTTAGCGCCTGCTACCATGATAGCCTATATGCTATCATGGTAGCAGGCGTTTCATTATTAACATCTCGGCCACCAAAATAATCTTACCTGTTCACTACTTGATGTCGCTGGAATTGGGTCAGGATGTTCTTCGGTTGGGCCCTTTCCTCCGACAAAATCCTTGCTACATATGTAGGCCGACCGCACCGATGGACCAAGCGCACACATTTCTCCTTGGCACTCTTGAATTTCGGGAAAGTAATGAAGAAAACATCCTTCATATGCGGCCGATCAGCGTACCTCGAGTCGCTGTTGCACGTTCCATAGCAACAATGTTTATAAACCATGGTCTTAGATTTTGGAAAAAGCAGTCTTTTAAACAGTACAACCTAGGCTAACGCACGTCTCTTCCACAGCAAAACAGCGGCGGATTTGGGAGTTTGTCCTACTGCGTACCACGTGATGTGACGTCATCGTGACGTTACGTTTCTAAAAATAGCTCGCTCGCGGTACCCCATTACAGCAGCTAGGGAGCACAAGGATCAGAACCAAGCAGAGTTCCCTTCTGCCTGCAAGTAACCCAAGTTTCTTCAGTTTGGCAGTTTTCCTGCTTGGTTCTGCTCCTTGTGCTTCTAGCTGTCGTGGCTAACCCTCCTAGCGTGAATGTTTACTCCACTGTTGACTTTAATGCTGACATTTCAAACAGAAATTAATTGCTCTGCTTCCAGGGGCCCGTTCTTCGTACGTCGCTTACTCAGTTAGCTGGATTTGATTGTTGACGATTTGGCATGATCTTGGATCGTTTGGTTCTTCGAAAGTCATCCTGGACTTGCTGTCATAGCAACATATGCGTACGAGCAGGCTTATTTCATGTATACAGGATTAGATTGCAGCTTTATAAGCAGAGGAGATAGGGAAGTCCGTCGTAGCCATTTCTTGTCCATTTTTACGACAGCAACCTGTTGCGGGAGGTGCAAGAATAATTCGCAGAGCTTTTCGAATTAATCGCGCATTGCGAGACAGACAGGATCTTTTAGCGCAACGCGACAGTGTAATTGTAGAGAGATATCGTGAGGCTGTTATTTACATAATTCATTTGTTGGAACCACACATTGAGTGTTCAACACGGAGAAGTGACTTTTTCATGTTCATCCAAAGAGGTTTTTTTGAGTGCATTTAAAAGTGGCTTTTAAAAAGAGGCAAAAGTGGCTTTTTAAAATACAGTAATTAAAGGCGAGCATTTTGTAGAATATTCTTGTACTTCACTTTTACTTGTCCCCATGTTCTAGTGGGTCCCGTGGAAGCTCTGACATAAAAGAACAAAGTAAATATGAAATTATTAAAATGAAAAAATACATACTGTAGAAAGTGATAGAGACATCTACCATGGGCAGTACTTATGCATTTAATTTGTCTGCTACTTTTTGCCAGCCCTCTCTCCTGGCTTTAGCAGACTTTGAGGTGTTCCCTGTCGTTTTTTTAATACTTTATTTTTGTCATTTTAGTAGTTTTAGAAATACACATACATACATACATGCATACATACATTGAACAATTGGACCCCCCTCCAACAAACATTACAGAGCAACTAGTTTGACAGGAGCAGTTGAATAATAATCAAAAAAAGGAAAAAAGTAATTACATTACTTATACAGTTGGTGTCAAGTTCCGATGAATGTTCCATTTTTTCCAGTATTTATTGTATTTATAAGTGGCAAGTCTTAATGAAAAAGTCATGCATTGTGTGAATTTCCTCAATTATGTCCTTCCAGTCCGAACATGATGGTGGTTCCACATCAAGCCACCTGCGAGTTATAGCTTTCTTTGCACCTGCTGTTAATATTAGTAGGAGATATCTATCGGACTAACTCAGCTCGTGGGGTAAACTACCCAGGAAAACCGTAGTAAAATCACAGCGTAAATTTAAGTCTATTTTAGTATTGATTTCTTTTATCACTCCTGACCAGTAGGATGCGATCTTAGTACATTCCCAGAAGGCATGAAAATGTCCTGCAGACACATTCCCACAGTTCCTCCAACATTTTGCCTTCTCAGTGTCGTTACAATGTTTACTTTTAATGTTAGGTGTAACAAAAAAACGCACCATGCATGTCCAGGAAAATTCCGTCCATAGGTCAGAACTTGACGTGTGGATCACAGAATTACAAATATTTAACCAAACATCATCAGTTATTGTTATTTTAGCTTCTTTTTCCCATTTAACCTTAAGATATGTTGTATTACATTTTCCCTCTGTTTGTAGACATGTGTATAGTTTGGATATTGTTTTTTTTGGGAGGTCTTCCGTTGCTGGAATCTAATAAGATTTTAAATATACCTGTCTCATCCTCCTCCAAAAATTTTATATTTTTATTGTAATGGTATCTTAGCTGAAGGTATCTAAAGAAATCACATTTTTCCAGGTTATAGTTATCTTGAAGTTGTTTAAAACTCTTTAATTCACGATTGCTTGTAATATTCCAGTAACTTTTTTGTGACTACGGTGTAAATCCATAACCTTCCGTTAAAAGCTCTTGTTGTGCTTGGGAGAAAAACTGTGTGTGTTCTTTGGCCACGCTGAACAGCCAATAGCAGCATTGCTGATCATTGTTTCTACTATCTACACATTTCCCCTTTTAAACGGACGCATGAACGCGCAGTTATCTCAGATAACTCAATCCAGCGATACTAATCATAAACAACAGGTGTGTTCGAAGAACCCAATTAGCCGGATCATGATTAGCCGGATGATGTCTCATTTGATCTCGGATGTTTTAAGCAATGTACAAAGAACGGGCCCCAGCTCTCGTTTGCTTCGTTGTGACTTCTTGTAATTGTTTGGTAATCAGACCGAATATCCATCCCGCACTACCGACACCGAAGGTGACCCAGCGACCCGCCCCTCTCCAGCTGTAATTGGCTAGCATGTTGCCTTCAGTCGTTGATTTGATTGGTTGAATTGTATGATTGACACATCAAAGATAGTACTAATAGAATGATGGCCACTCCGAGATTAAAAACAAAAAAAAACAGCTTCCAGTCCAGGGGTCCGTTCTTCGTACGTTGCTTAAAGGTATACTATGCAACCGGGGTTGATTTTCCAGCGAGGCGCCCCCCAGAGGGCGAAAGTAAAAGTGCACTGTCGTAAATATGCTCAGCTGTTCTCCTGGTTTCTCCGGCAAGCCAGGCGTGGTTGTTTTGAGCTTAGCAGACAGGCGAACGCAATGAATCACCATCCTGCTGTTCAAGCAGAGCTACGAGGGAGCGCCCTCCCCTCCTTTCTGTCCCCGCCAGTGGAGTGAGGGGAGCGGGCGTCCCGAAACGACCTCCGCCTGGCCCGGGACCCGCTGGGCCCGGACATCGGCTCGCGGGGGGTTGGGTAGGGCGAGGGTCCCGGTCCGCGCGACGCGCTGGCCGTCTGTTTCCGTATGCCGCGCGGCCGCCGGGGTGTCTCGTCTTTCCTCTCTCCCCTCCGTTCCCCCCGACGCCCGGTGCCTCCCGAGCCGCGTCCGAGCGTCGCGCGGTACAGTTTGAGAACACAGATGAGCGGTGGCCGTTTAAACCCCGCGGTTCCGTTGCACAGTTTGGAAACACAGATCAGCAAACAGATGAGCGGTGAACTTTTAAACCCCGCGGTTCCGTTGCACAGTTTGAGAACACAGATCAGCAAACAGATGAGCGGTGAACTTTTAAACTCCGCGGTTCCGTCGCACAGTTTGAAAACACAGATCAGCAAACAGATGAGCGGTGAACTTTTAAACCCCGCGGTTCCGTCGCACAGTTTGAAAACACAGATCAGCAAACAGATGAGCGGTGAACGTTTAAACCCCGCGGTTCCGTCGCAGTTTGAGATGTATATAAGTACCACGACTGAAAAACTCGTACAGTGTATGCCCGGCTTTAACACAGTGAAAGTATGAACATGCACACAGAGAGAGAGAAACCATTCCAATGTTACTTACAATCGCATCAGCAGAAACGCGAGGTCCGCGTCAGCCTTGCAGCCTTCTTTCTCTTTTAGCTCTCGCCATTCGGAAAAAGCTTTCCCGATGTTCACCCGTGTAGGACTCTTCTCTCTTTCCACAGCCCTTTTCCTCTTTCTTGCCTGCTCCAACATGGGCTTTCGCTGTTTTATCGCCGGTTCCGCCATGATAACTGCACAGATATCGCCACTGCGCTAGCAGCGAGCATACGTTTCACTGGGGACGTGTAGCAGTTCTCGCCGTAAAGCAAGACCGACTCTCGCGATCTTGCACGAGATTCTGAGCCTGTGGGTGTGGGCCGAGGGCTCCTGCAATTGCAAGTGCGGTATTTCCCCCACAAACCACCAGGGCGGCCAAGAAAACCTTTGTTCAACCTGAAATGACTCATTTAATCATCCAAAACGGTATGAAACACATTAATTAACTGAAAAATGTTGCATAGTGTGCCTTTAAAACATCCGAGATCAAATGAGACATCCAAGATGATATCATCCGGCTAATCATGATCCGGCTAATTGGGTTCTTCGAACACACCTGTTGTTTATGATTAGTATGGCTGGATTGAGTTATCTGAGATAACTGCGCGTTCCTGAGTTTGTTTAAAAGGGGAAATGTGTCGATAGTGGAAACAATGATCAGCAATGCTGCTATTGGCTGTTCAGCATGGCCAAAGAACGCCCACAGTTTTTCTCCCAAGCAGAACAAGAGCTTTTAATGGAAGGTTATGCCGAATTTGAGTCATTAATTAAAACAACAGGTAACACCTCAAAGTCTGCTAAAGCCAGGAGAGAGGGCTGGCAAAAAGTAGCAGACAAATTACATGTGTAAGTGCTGTCCATTTGAGATGTTTCTATCACTTTCTACAGTATGTACTTTTCACATTTTAATAATTTCATATTTACTCTGTTATTTTATGTCAGAGCCTCCACGGGAGCCACTAGAACATGGGGAAAAAAGTGAAGTACAGAATATTCTACAAAATGGTAGCCTTTAATTATTATACTGTATTTTAAAAAGCAACTTCTTCCTCTTTCTTAAAGGCCACTGTTAAATGATGTGTTTGTCTGTTTATAACAGCCACCAAGAAAAAGGCTGAAAAAAAAACAGGTTCTTTTTACTTTTGTTGCATGAGGCATGTTTCACCCTTTCTTTTTCTTTCACAAAATGACACAGGGATCCGTTCCCTATACAAACGGCATCTTCAACAAAAAAATTTGTATTTTGACCTGAAAAAACACAAATGAAGAGGAGAAATTGAACTCCACAACTTGAAAAAGAGAAAAAATGCACTAGAGATCGAGTTGTTTCAAAAGGACCTTCAGAGTAAGTTCTAATACACCATTTGACAGTAGTATTGCTGACTTTACATAATTATCTCTTATTGCAGGCAAAAGATGACTTGCTGGCTTTTCTTTATAAATAATTGTTTAAATAAAACGACAGTAACTAACCATTATTTGTTTCGTCTTTTATTAAAGATTAAAAAATGGTGTTCCACAATTCTGTCCCGTCCTCTGCCACTAGGTGGTCCAAGTGCACTGGCTGGACAGATTTCCCATGTCCTCCGCTTATAAAGCTGCGATCTAATCCTGTTTACATGAAATAAGCCTGCTCGCGAGCAGGTTTAAGCTTGCGCACATGTTGCTATGACAGCAAGTCCAGGATGAGTTTCGAAGAACCAAAATCATGCCAAATCGTCAACAATCAAATCCAGCTAATTGAGTTAGCGACGTACGAAGAACGGACCCCAGGGCCCAAATGCCCGCCCTGCCTGCGGGTATTAAAGCAAAGTTACCATCCGCCTGTGTTCCCAACAATTGCTGGTCATCTGGGGATGTGTGACAAGTCCCCTTACCTTGTTTGGCAGTAAGGGAAAATAAATCCCATTATTTTGTATTTGAAGTGTAAAAATTATGCTAAAATAACTTAATATTCGATTACATAAATGCAAATAGTAGTTATACAATGTTGAGGCTTTCCTTTTGGAAAATGTGAGTTAGGTTTATTTTGAAAGGACCCATTTACATCAGTAGTTGAGTTCCAGCAGTACTTTTGATCCCAATTCTGCAATATGGAGAAATATGAAGGCTTTTATTTTGTAGACCATGTTTATATATTATTTTAAAAGTCCAGCATAGTTCTCCTTTCAGCTTTAGTTTCGCTCTATTAGTCATATGGGATATTCTTCCTAGGCTAAAACACTGTAGCCTACTATTTTATCAGCTAACATTTTAGATAGTAATTTTGAAAAAAATGTATCTAAAAAAATGATGGTAATCCTTATTTATTTTGTCCCTGTTCATGTCCAGCTTCATGGCAAGCAGAATGGTGTTCTGGCTGCTTTAGTCATGCTGAACATGCTGTATTGGCTTTGCCAAGGGAGGCTTTGTACATATAAATCCTTCCTTGATGCCCAACCCATGATGATTTATTTTACTGCTGTTAAAGTAATATATACAAACTGGTGCCAAACATGACAGGGGGAGAGGGGTAGAGGGATGACATAAACAGGGTAAAAGGAAAAAGACAAAGTACAGAGACCATAACCATGTTTCTGTCAATGTTTTATGCACATTTTGAAGTATTGCATTAGAAAAGGTTGATGGAAACTGCAAAATTTTAAATAACTTCTTTAAAGCTATACTAAGTAATAGCTTTAATAGTAATAGCTCTTCTAAGTCCCTGTGATGGTAATGTAGGTGTTTATGAGAAGATTTAGAGGCTGAAAAAACAAACATGAACATGAAAAGCCAATGTGTCTTTTTATGTGCAAGGAAAAGTGAAAGCGCTTTGATCATTAAGAGTTACTGTATTAAAATGTGTTTCTCACTATGAATTTACACACAAAAAATTGCTAGGAAGACGAATAAAATGATGTGGTACTATAAGGAAAAAGTGTGGATACAGTTTATAAAATACCTAGATTAACTTAAACTGTCAAAAATTCCAGCCAAAAATAATATGTTATGGTTGCAGGTACTTACAGTTATCCACAACGTTTACTAAAAAATATCCCACTATCAGCCAGCGCAAACTGATAGCAGGTCGCAGAAGATGACAGAGTGTCTTACGAGATCAGGCTGCGGCTAAAGGGAAAGAAACTCCAATTGTGCGCTGAACCTGCAACCACCGTGCCATCACAACAGAGCTGTGCTACTCAGAAAACCATAGAAACTAAAAGTTGGCCCATCATCAATAAACTGACAGCATAAATCAAAATTCGAGTTCTACTTTCTCACCTAAAAATAAATTTAAACTGCATTTTGTGACGAAGCAATATTGGTATAAAACAATAAATTTCTACACCCACTTCTTCCATTTATTGATGTAGGTGCAATACATTGCAGGAGACCTGCTGTTCCACTTAGGATTGCAACAGTACTTCGGCCACTGTTGGAAATGTTTAAAAATACCCAAGTATACAGACAACGCGAAACAGCCATAGAAAACAAATTAATGTTTAAGGGTCAGCTTATGGGTGTGCCAATGACAGATGGACTCATTCTGCTAAAAATTGTCATCAAATGTTCACGTCCTCAATCATGTGAACAGGCTGACCACCATTGGGAGAAAAACTTGCTTTTATGGAATAAAAGCAAGTTTTAGGAAAAGGACGGTTTGGAATAAAAACTGTTGGAATGATATAAAAATGGCTACACAATATTGTATATTATGAAAAAAAAGCTCTTGTGAAACAATTATAATATGCACATTTTTAAAGAACAATTTTTATTATGAGCTTAGAATTGTACATGCATTCAGGTACATCGCAATGCCATTGTCACATTATATATCAATTATTTTTCATGTAGACCCTTATATCTTAATGTTTTATTTATTTAATTTTGATCATTTTTGAAGTTCCTTATTGTGTCAGTGAATGAAAGACAGTTTGTCTCCCCCTGAATTTGCATACCTTACAGTACCAAAAAGGGTTGGACTAACTGCCCGCTGTACGTAAAAGACATGTAGTATTTGAACAATTTTGAACCATGGACACCAGCTGTCCCTTGTCCCTGATAATGACAGTTATAGCTGTACTTGATTTAAGTAAAAAATAGGATGATGGAAAGATGTGCACAACTCCTGGCTTCATGCTCAAAATGTCACAAGGATTCAAAATTCTTTAACTTTTGGGTGATCTTTACAGGTTTGAATGAAAACTGTGAAACCTACAGCAATTACAAAGATGCTGTGCTTGAGCATACAAAATGAACGAAAATGGTGACTGTAGAGCCACATTTGTGGCCGTGAGGGTGAGTTAAAAAATGAGTTTCCTGAAAAAAAAAAAAGAACGTCTTCCTTAACTATGTCTTCTCCACTTGAACATTTGTTTTTCCCCCCCAAGGTTTGTGCCATTGAAATGGAAAAATCCTGGAAGGTATCAACATTTTGTCTTCGTTTCTGAAAATAACATGGGTTTCTCTATAAACAGGAAGTTGAACATTATGGCACACCAGAGCCTCAATTTTGAATATAACTTTTTCACCTGACTTGTTTTTGCTGAATTATGTAGCCATACTCACTCAAAACACCAATTAAAAGTAACTAATGAACAGAGGCTGGACCCAGAATTCAACCGAGACAGGTCAGTGACGTGTGAATGCTGTTTAATAAAAAAAAAAAAAAAACGTGAGCACGGCGACTTGCAGGGCTATAGTCTGCGCTTGGGACAGGAACCCCTGGAGGCAGAGACAACAGGTTAGTGATCTTAGAAACGCTAGTGCTCCAACGAGCAGAGGAGGAAGATCACTAACCTCTAGTGTTGGAATCAGGGGCACAGAGTGCCGGCTCGTGTTTAGGGGAGCCGAGTTCAGAGGTCCGGGGACCGGTAGGGTTTTCAGAGCCGCAGGCAGGCAGGATGGCCTTTTCCAGGCTCGTGTTCCAGAGGACAGGTAATGGTCGGGCTGAAAGAGCAGAAGTCCAGTGATGATCCAAAGGGCAATTCAGAACAGGGTCAGCTGATTGAACGCTCCTTTTAAGCTCGAGCCAGAGTAGCCACAACGAGCCGCAGGTGCGGGTCACGCCCACCTGTCAACAACAGCCACCTGTGGAAGAGAGTTAGTAGAGCACAGTACACAGAATCCTGACATATCTATCTATCTATCTATCTATACACATATATGTATATGTGTATATTGTGGGTGCACCCTACCATTCCACATCAGTGTAAACAGAAGCAATATAAGTGTCCGGTTTAGAGTAATAAATAAATGTTGCCTTCATTCATTGCTGGGACAGGCACAATTAATTAGCAAGCTTACAGGTGAAAATGAAAGGTTTAAAAATTAAACCTTTCAAGAACTCAGAATTAGTAACAATATTGTAGTTAATAATCATATAAACTTGTGATCCTCAGTGGCATCAAAGACAATACTTGTTTACTTGCAGAAACAGTCTACCAAAAATACTGAATAATTGTTATATAATTGTATTATTCCTATTGGATATACCTGTGCATATATCAAATTCAAGTGGACTTTCACTCAGTTTTTGTGAATACATTTTTGAACCTATTCAGGAGTCTTTGTGAATTCTGGAGGCACAGTTTGGGAAATGCTGTTTTTAAGCACACGGAGGCCCATCCTCCTAGGAATCTTCCAAGTCAGATGCAAATAAATGACCTTCCGGTCCTTCCCTTGGGTCATTAGAATCTTTATTTTTGTATGTGTATGTGAGATTTTACTTGTTCACTTGAATCTTGATGACACAGCTTGTCTAAATTATTTGGAATGAGTTTCAATGGCAGGTTATGGATGATGTAAAGCTGACACTGCAACCCTACCCCTCGGTTCAATGTTGGTTTCTCTCTTTTGACAAAGATGGCTTTCTTCACCCATCTTTCAAACTGTTTTTCTGTTCTTGTTGGATACCAGTTTAACCATGAATAAATATTCATCAGCATCACAGAGCTGCTCTTATGCTAAATTGGAATATGGGCATTAGAGAGACATTGACTTTGTGCTAAACTGTTCCCACTTGACACAAGGCTTACTGAGTGATGGGAATATCATGGCCTGGAGTAAAAGCAGTTTGACAGATGAATGAGCATAATGACAGAGCTCTCGTCATCTCTGGAAACCATGGCTCTTTATTCACACTTCGGTTGGACCTGTACCTATCCACCATAGTTACACACAGCTACAGAAGTGAGATTGGTGCTGTCATTATGCAGATTTACAAGTGTTTGTCTATTTTCTCTTGTGCTTGTAAGCTTCTCAGGAATGTTGTCTGTTTTTATTTGTTTGTATTGCAATTAAATCGATCTCAACAATTAACAACTGAAATATGTAGTTTAAGGTGGCTTTGTTTGGAGCTTTTATTTGGGAAATTCAATGGCCAAGAAAATAAAGCAAAATTGCATTTAAAAATGTTAAAAAGAACAACATTTACAGTGACGAGACAGAGGTGAACTATATATTGATACGATCCAACTAAATCTGCATTTATTTAATTTGATTCAGTTTATTGAAATAGATTCCAATTACAACTCTATCAAAATTATTAATATTAAAATTTTATCAAATAAAAAAACAATTTCAACTTTCATCAAGTTTTAAGATAGATAAGACGTGACATGTGGTAGATTCACTAATTAGCTAAAACTTGGAAAATGTTAGACTGCACTAAACATTTATTTCAAATCAACCTCTCATTCTGAAGAATAATGAATAAACCTGCAGCATAACCACACCCATTATTTCTATATTTTTTGGCTTTGCTTCTTATGCAATTATATGCTTTAATTTATTGTTTATCAAATAACTCTCAGTCTGTTAGGTTTTGTTCAATGAATACCAGCCCAACTGGTTTTGATATAAGGACAATAGTTCAGTGATTTGAGCACAAGCATTCTTCTAACAGCAAACTCTGCACGTATAGAATAAATATGTGACAAGTTCTTTCGAAGTATAAGAATTTATTAACAGAAATATACAATCATCCAGTTTTGTTTTTTAACTTTTTTGGAACGATCATCCAGGGAACAGTTATATAATATTTTTACCCAAATTATTGCTGTGGTAAATGGCCTTTAACTATTCCGACAACCCCAAAGCTCTTTTCACTACAATCAATCATTCACACACAGACGATGACAATCTATTTTAGTAGCCACATCTGACAGAAGAGAGGCTGCCATGTATCGGCCAGTAGGCAATTTGGGCGAACTGTCTTGCCCAAGGACACAAGAACTGAAATGGTCGCAGCGGGGGATCAAACCGGCACCCCTGCCAAATGCAGGACAAACTCCCTAACTCCTGCGCCACTGTCACCCAACCAACATATTTCAGCCAACAACTCTTCTTTACTAGGCTAAAACTTAGCCTAAAACTACAAAGAAAAATCAAGATAAAAGAAACTATGGAACTATATACACACAAAATAACAAAAAATAAATAAAAAAAGTTGAAAACCATCACCATAAGAATGAGTCAATGAATTTAGAGTTCACTGTAGATCGAAGTTAGAGAAACAAAGTTCATCTTAAAGGTGCATAGCCACAATATTTGACTTTTTTTATTTATATGTCAGTAGCTCACTCTGGTTGCATACAAAGTTTTTATGAAATATTATCCCATCCTGCTGGCGTATTGGTTATTTTGATGTTTTATGCTTTGTTTTTTGTTAGCAAATAAAGCCTTTCGTGTTTATTTACGATATTAATTGAAGTATGTACTGCGCATGTGCAGCAGTGGTTAAAACAAGAAAGTGGCTAACGGCTATTAGCATCTCCCAGCAAAACAACGAAGAGAGGTCCAAGATCCAGTGAAAAAAAACACAAAAAATATGATTCCAAGAGGCAAAAGACTGGAATGTCGCTGGGAATACAGTATGAACGTTGGTGTTCTCCGAAGCAGATGCTAAACCTGCAGAGGCTCAAATGTGACTGCAGAGTTGATTGACATGAGTAAATGTTCTGCTATGAGAATGTTAAAGTTTTTGTAGATTGGTTTATTTAATTGATGACGGTTGGTCTTCGATCACACCAAGCTGCCGCTTTATTGCGAGGCATTGCAGAGGGTCAGGCTTAGTCCGGCATTATTTGATTTATAAATTAAGCAAACTGGCATTATGATAGTTCTGCGATATTGTCGCTAGATGTCGCCACATCTGTTTATATTTGTTAATCGTGCCCGAGAGCAAATTATTTTTTGGCTCAAAAAGGACTATCAAAACACTATCTTGGCGTAGCTTGGTGTATATAACCTTATTTTATCTTGATCAAACAGTTTTTGGTCTTATTTTATAAGCATATTATGTGGCTAAATACCTTTAAATGATTTTGAATGAGGTTAAATTAGCTTAACTAATTCAGAACATTTGTTATCTGTTCAACACATTCACAATGTAACTCCCGATTAGATAAAACATTATTTCAATCTGGAGAGACTCACACAGACAAAAAGAGGCAGTTGGAGAGATTTACTGACATAAATTAGAAAAGTTATTTGCCAATCGGATGCCGGCAGAAGACATGAAAGCTGTGAATATCTATGAGAGTAGATCTATGTTCATTTTAGGTTTAGAATAAGTGAAGTCTTCCCTGGGTCCAGACAGTGGTGGTGGAGGCTGTAGGGGAGAAGTTGCCAGGCGAAGCTTGTGAACGTAAAGGAGGAGGGTTGAAGTTCACCTGAAGAGCAAGGTGGAGATCTTTATAAGCAATCTTGTTGGATGGTAGGATGAGGACTTGATGCAGATAGGTACCAGACTGTTGTTAAATTACCCTTCGACTGCTGCAGCATTTTCAAAGAGAACTGCAACAGAAGAGTAATGCTTTAAATATAGCAGTAATCTAAGCTCACTGGTGAAAATCTAACTGCAGTGAAAATTGTATTTTTACATTGAAAATCAAAGAAATTATTATGCTCCAGTTTGCCTAAATCTTGATTGTAAATCATTGCTATTCTTCTCAGTGTTTTTTTGTTTTATGATGGCTTTCTTTTCCCTCCAATCCTACTTGATCTTTGAATATTCTCATAGATAAGTGCATGACTGAAATATTTATATGGGAACTGACACTGTCTGTTGCTTTTCCTGAACTTCTTTGACTTAAGAATTGTGTTCAGCATATTTAGAGTTTCCTTTTCACACTCATGTTATTTAATAGAACAACACAAAGTTGTGTATAACTGAGAGGCAGAAGGAAAAATGTATATGATTTTAATCATTCTTTAGTAAAACTATGTTTCACTGCAGTTGCAAATGCAAGTCTTTTAGAGTAAATCTCTACCAGTTTGCAAACGTAGAAAGTGAATTTTTTGTCCATTCAAGCTGTCAGATTACATAACAATTTTCAAGTCACGTCTTTTACTGTATACGGTTACAAGACATGAATATCATTTGATCAACCATTCCATTAGCTCTGGCTGTATGATCAGGGTTGTTGTCCCATTGGAAAGTGAACCTCAGCCAAAGATCTCTAGTATTCCCATAAGGTGGCACAACTAAACATTGTCCTGTTAATAGATTATCCTTCCTTGTGAGTTGTGAATCTCTGCAGCTTCTCCTGAGTTACCATGGGCGTCTTGTGGCATCTTTTCTGATTAATTATCTCCTTGCCTGGCATGTAAGTTTGCATGAAGAGCCATGTCTTGATAGGTTTGCAGCTATGCCAACCTATCAAGACTGTGGGGTAAAGCTCTTTGGGGTTATCGGACTTGATAAAGCGCTATACAAGTGCAAACCATTTACCATTTAATGTGACAAACTCTGCAAATGTGCAATGGGTGTGAATATTCCACAAAACACTTCAGCTTTTATTTGCATAGGATATGTAAGGCCTGAAATCTCTGATTTACTGTATAAATTTATAACTACAAAAAAGCAGTACAATTTTAAAAACTACAGGCTTCAAATGTGCAGTAGGGTGTCTGTCTATTATTCTTCTATGAGAAGCATTGGCAAGCAATATGTTATATCTTTCTACAATCCACCCTGAATGACCCAATTGGCACATTCACAAGTTACATTTTGACAGTTTAATTAATACTTTGTCAAAAGAGTGAAATCTATCTCTGGCTAGAGATGTGTTCTTTCCCTCTTTAATATCTTGGTTGTTTTCAGAACTTTGGGGTGTTGATCCTTCCTGTTGCTATTAATTACTGATCCTGCCAATACAATTTTAATTATGATTTGTCCTTGCTTTCAAAGTATCACAAAGCACTCTCAAGCCCACATGCCAGGATTTAAGCATTGGAAAAGGTCAAGTGTCTGGATCAGTGTCTGTGTCAGAATATGTATTGACCCCCTAAAAGAAAACAAACAGAGAGACTGACTAATAATTAAATCGTGTTAAGATAAAGTTTAAGATTGGTTTTAAGCAGATATACATCTTTAACCCTGTTTCCCTTTTATGAAAAAACAGGAATGTGGTATTAGTTTCTCCTTTCTATTCAAAGCTTTCTTTGACCACTCCATTCCATTTTTTGCACACTGCTGATGTTTGGGATATGACATTCCAAAAAGTCATTGCATGCTGCACTGCAAGCTATTGGGCAACATAATGGTGAAAACACATTTGTTTAGGATTGCCTTCGACTGTTCCAGTTAAACTGTTTTAACAAATAAAAGCCTATAGAACTAATGAATTATATTCAATCCTTAAATCAAACAAAATAGCATTCACAAATGCAGAACAGTGACTGAAGTTTTAAGTTTTAATATTTGCTTTTAATTTCTATTTTCCCATGTTCTATAATCGGCATGTATCTTATACTGTTTAAGTGAGAATCTAAAGTAAGATTCTGGATCATTTACTACTATGTATGGTGGAATTTTTTGTTTGACCCTGCATTCTTACTTTTGCCATCTCTGTGATGAGGGAAAGGAATGATATTTCTCATGAACAAAAGCATTAAAAACAAGGGCAGAAAATGACTAGTCAGAAGTAAACATTCAATCAAAGTTTCCAATGAAGAAGAAAAGTGTGATTTCAAGTAGAGACCTGGGTTTAAGTTGTAGTATTTTTAACTACATAATTACAATAAATGGCATTTTGTGAAATTTATTTGAAAGGCTATTTTCTTAGTTTTAAATTCACTTTATTAAGAATGAATGTTGCAATGACAAATAAAGACATTATTTTTATTGTTATTACTATTTATATACAACAAAATACTCCCCATGTTCAATTAAAATCACTTTTGGTCAATGCATTTAGCCTTAAAAATTTATATTAGTTATTCTAAATAATTAAATTTGACCCAATTAAAATCCTGTTCCACCAATCAGTTTCAGATCATTTAGTAAAAAAGTTATGTATCTACGGTGCACTAAAGATTCTGCTCCAATCAGTTTTACGTACATGCTAAGCAAGCACGAACTAACAGTGGAGAGGAACTATTCCCTTTTAATGGAATAAATATCCAGTAGAACTGGAATTGGGATACACAGCCATCTATCTTGAACTTCTGGGGCTTGAGTCAGGAGGGGAAAGAGATGGAACAACGCTTATGTAGTTAGCAATTAATATCTTCCAAGAAATAAAAAGAGAAATAAGAAGCAACAGTAATGGCACGTGCGTAGCACAGAATTGTGAGCCCTGTTTGTAAACCATCTTGGTGGGCCCCGTAGGCTCCCTAGATAAATATCCCCCATGCTTATTTTCTTATGTTTGTATATCACAGTTACGACCCGGCTCGGCCAGGGAAAAAGGGAAGTAACATTAAAGAAACCTGGTGGTAAGGTTGAACAGTTTAGAGGGTTTATTGTTTGGGTTCAACAAAACAGAACAAAGAGAGGGTAGAAATTAACAATAGTCAAAATGTAGGGACTTAAAACAAATGGGCACTAGACGAAACAACCGGTTGTAAACCAAAGAACTTAACCAAACAAAAGTAGACTTTCAGAACAGGGTACACAAAACAAACTACAAATTCTCTAACAGAGAATCAAAGATCCATCCCAGGGACAAGGTGATTGACACAAGCTATCAAAGCTAACAAAGGTTGTCAGAGCTATCGGAACAAGTTTACAGCAGTCAAAAAGCTAACAAAGTGGCAAGACACAGCCGCGCCTTCTCCCAGGATGTCCTTGGTTCTTAAGGGGAGGCCTCAACAGTGATTGGTGGAGCCGGCAATTGATGACCCAATCACGGTAGGCCTCAGGATGTGGCACCGGACAAGCAGGGCACCACCCACTTCCAGGTGGAGTCAATCTGATTAGCCACTGAAAACAACAAACACAGAAAAGGCCACTGGCCGTAACAATCACAAAGATAAGAAAACTATATTAGTTTTACCGCTACAGTGAAAAACACTTAATAACAGCTTAATAAAACTCCAATGTCCAGTCTTTCAGTGATCTTTACTATAGTAAGTTTACCATTAGCTTCAGTATGACCGTTGCTGACTGTTCTTTCCTGCTGTGTATCCATCTTAGTCTGTTCCTCTATCCTTCACTGTGAATAAGATATTTAGTCCTCCTCTACCTCCTTTATGTTAATTGTATGTGTAAAAAATGTGGTATTTTATTTTTATCTTTGGAGGCATTAGTGCCGGAAGTTGAGGCCCGGTTCCAAACTGTTGAAAAATAAGCAGATGGCCAAAGCCCTTTAGCCAGCGCGAACCCACCAAGGGTGGTTTCATATAACTATCCTTCAGCAGAGCCCACGCAGACCTTAGGCTGGCTGGGTGAGGGTATGTGGGAAGCACAGCCCTAGAACCAAGCCCACAGGTCATCACTAGCAAGTTACATTTTGGTCTCATTTGACAGGATCTTATTCTCCAAGATTTTCACCAGCTTGTCCCAATGTTCTGAAATAAACTTAACATGAGCTTCAACATGCTTTTCTTTTAGAAGTAGAGTATTAAGGCTGGTTCACACGGCAGGATAATTTGCCTGATTTTTGCCCCAATTTTCCCTTTCTGACAGGCCCCGACTATCAGGGTGGCTCGTAAGATAGTCTTAAGAGATATTCCTGCCCTGTGTGATGAGTTAAGAGTGATGGGGACCGCTCCAACCTCAAATCGGGAATATTCAACATGTTGGATGGTCTTGCCCCGATATCCTGGGCAAGTCAAGGCAAATTTATTTGTGTAGCGCATTTCAGTACAAAGAAAATGCAAAGTGCTTTACATGATTAAAACATAGGAAAATAAAACAGAATAAAAGCAAGTTGGAATAAAATGTAGAAACAAAATAAAACATGGGAAAATAGCAAATAGTTAAACTTAAAACTTCAGTCACTGTTCTGTATTTGTGAATGCTATTTTGTTTGATTTAAGGATTGAATATAATTCATTATTTCTATAGGCATTTTATTCATTACAGTTTAACTAGAACAGTCGAAGGCAATGCTAAACAAATGTGTTTTTAATCATGATTTAAAAGAACTCAGGCTTTTAGCACTTTTACAGTTTCTGGAAGTTTGTTCCAGATAAATGGAGCATAGGAACTAAATGCTGCTTCTCCGTGTTTGGTTCTGGTTCTAGGTATGCAGAGTAGGCTGGAGCCAGAAGACCGTAGTGGTCTGGAGGGTTGATACGCTGATAACAAGTCAGTGATGTATTTAGGTTCTAAGCCATTTAATGATTTATAGACTAACAGGATGATTTTGAAGTCTATTCTCTGAGATACAGGGAGCCAGTGTAAGGACTTTAGAACTGGGGTGATGTGCTCTACTTTCTTAGTCTTAGTGAGGACGTGGGCAGCAGCGTTCTGGATCAGCTGCAGCTGTCTGATCGACCTTTTAGTCTTTTTAACACACACTAGACCTAGTGTGTGTTGTGTTCCCAGAGGACAAATGAGCACGCAGTTTGTTGATTGTGACATGTAGCCAATCAGAAAGCGAGGTGACCGATACCCCGAGAGAAGAAAAAAAACAGCTCACCTCCATATCATAGTAGTGCAGGAAATGTAGAGCTTAGCCCATGTTAGTAATGGTGCTGCTAACATCACTTTACTACTCAGAAACTGGACCAATTTAGCCCTTCTCTATCTCGGCAGCGCTGGTTTCAGGCAACGTGAGTAAGCACCTTGAGCCAGATGATCAAACGAATAAAGGTCTGGGCCACTGGGGTCCACAAAGCTTCCTCAACCTTCATTGATGAGGAGAGTGAGAAATACTCCACCTCAAAAGACCTATCTGCGGAATGACTACCAGCTTTATTCTGCTCACTCTCCATGCTTCAATATGTCAAATTAAGATAGCTGCCACTTTCCCTTGTCCTGATCACATCCATGCTTAACCCCCATCATTCATCCCCACACTTAGCCCTGTCCGTCAGGGTCTCTTGGCACTGCTCACTTTGGTTGCATTTTTAAAAATTTGTCTGGGGCGAGTTGTGCTTTTACACAGGGCGTGTTACACTTTAAGCTCTCTGCAAGCTGTAGTTAGCTCTTGGACAATTTTAGTGATATATCTTTAATTTTCTGTACAAAGTGCCCACAATCCTAAATAAACATGCTTGAAAAACAGAAACCATGGAGGACTGTTTCCTAATATATGTGAAGTTTGCTTATTACACTATCAAGGCAAGAACAGTATTTGAGAAAAAACCTGTTTCCTATCAAAACAGTTCTTATGAAATGCAAGACAATATTCTAAACACAGGTAGCTAAGATTGTAAATAACACCTCAGACAAGTGTAGGCTAGGATGGATGGTTAACATGTAAGTCTGTTTTGAAGCTATTGTTGAGAAGAAAATACTTAGTCTCCAACCTATTAAATCATTAACAGCAGCCCATTCTTCAGCTGCACATTTCACTAACATTTATGCCTTTCAAATGGTAAATACCCGCTCATAGAAGGGCTTATTTGTCGTGGATGAAATGGAATTGTGAAGAAAGCTCCAATGGCTCCCTGTGCAGCAATCAAGCATTGGCCTGAATGTGCAGGAAGCCATGCCACCATGATTCTGGTCCAAGCAACTCTATTCAAATGTCTCATACCAGTTTCCCTGTAGAAATGGCTTAAATGAGCCTGTTAGTCTTTGAACGAGTCTGAGAGGAAAACGGGACATGTCAACCAGGGAGAGATCAACAGCGAAACAAGAGGAGCATTCGTTTCCGCCTCAGGGAATTGTGCTGGCTAGTATCCTCAGCTCTCCTCTACACTGATTTGACAGTCAATCTCGATCCTCCACAACAATGTTACATATTATGGATGAAAGGAAACTTCACAAAGTTTGTGTCAGATTTGTCTCCTAGAGTATAACTTTGGGATTACTTTCTCAGCCTTCTTATTGCCAAAATTGTTTCAGTTTTTATTCACTTGGATGAGAGACGGCACAGGCGGATTTCTGTAGCATTACAATCACTTATTATTAGAAGTGAAAATTCACAGCAAAAAGGTGTAATTGAAAACAAAGTCAAAATATTAACAGTTCAGTTGTTCCATCTGTGTTTTCTGAAAATATACTGCATTGTGCATAGAAGAAAACCACAATCTGAAAATAACTGTTATTTCAAATCAAGTGTAATTGTTGACTATAATTGTTGCCCAAAGATTGTTCTTTGGCAGCCTCTCAAAACATATTTGGGTGAATATTTGCCTGCCAGCATGACTGCATATTAACTATCAGCTTAACACCTCTAAGCTTACATGAATGAAGGTCTGTTTTTACCATTCATGTCACCTGTTGAACAACCAAATCTCATGAAATACATTTTCCTGTGTGAAGTATTGATTTCTACCAAAACAATAAAAGCCTTTATTAAAACGTATGGTTCCTTGTTGCATTACTTATGGAAAAAAAATGTAATCAAAGATTTGAGATGAAAGCTGAATGCAGTCCAATGCTGAGCAGTGGAGGTGTGAGTGAATTTGTGTGAAGAGACGCCTTCCTCTTCCCAGGGGAACAACAAAATTCACAGTTACCGTGGTGACCAATGAGAAACTGCTCTCCCCTTGCCACATAAACCTTATTTACTATTGCAGCTGTTCAATTTTGCAACACCCACCCAACCTTTTCTCTTATTTGGTTCTCTTGCCTGAAGAACTGTACACTGCCGTCTGTCTCTACCCGTAAGATAAATGCATCTGAAATGGTGCAGCAGTAAGGCTCCACATTCTTAGAAACCTACCTTTGATCCAAACAAGGCCTTTAAATGTGATAATTACAATTCTGTGGGTCAGCTTGTGTTATTAAAGCATTGATTTGAAACTTGCCATTAAAAGATTTCTTTTCCCACAGGCTATTTTTTTTTTTTTTGCAAAATCCTTACAACACATTCTTGGAAAACAGCAACTATCTGTAAATTGTCTTGGAACATCACAAGTCTTGACCTACACACATACTGTAAAAGTTCAACACACATCTACAATCATGAGAAGCTAAAACATTAAAAGCATCTGTCTTTTAAGTCTACCCTGTGCATCTAAAACTCACTATGGAGCTGGACATTGCTTGTGTCTAATGGTATTCCTTTCATCCATACAACATTATAGACATTGTGTGTATATATATATATATATATATATATATATATATATATATATATATATATATATATATATATATATATATATATAGTGCATAAAGAAGCACTTTAAATTTTTATTTTCTTATTTAATTTTTTTATTATATGTTCAAGAATAATTGCATGCATGTTTGCAGCAGCCACTCTTGCAAGAAGTATGATCTTGTTTTCTTTTTTTTGCATCATATGTATAGGCAGGCAGCTGACCAAGCTGACTACTTCACAGAATACATTCTGCTTGGGCACAGAGCAAACAGGGCCAATTAGCTAGACATTGCTCAGAACTAACCTGTGTAATACAACTACATTAATGTTTTGCCCAACCAGTCTCTGTCCTTCTGGTAACAAAATTGATTGTTCACAGCTACAAGTACACAGACAGTATGCAGAACAACAAGGCACTGTTGTCTTTTCATTATGACCAACTTCTTAGCTATGTATTTTAATATACAGTTGGTACTAGATGTTTACATACACTATAAAAAGCCAGCTAAACTTTTTTTTTTCTCAAATTGTCTGATGTTAAATCAGATCACACTCTCTTTTGTTAATCAGTTAGGCTTACTAAAATCATTCATATTCACTAAATGACAGAAGGAGAGATTTTTTTAAAGAGCTTCTACTTTGGTTAAAGGCATACTAATCTTAGTGTATGTAAATTTTTGATTTTACACAATCTGCAAATAGCCCTAGTGATGATATCATAGCTATTACAAGCTTCATATGTGTTATTTTACAAAATGTGAGTTAAGCCTGGTTTATGCTTCTTGCATCCGTGAGGTCTGCACGGCCACATTACGTAATTTTAGCTTCTACGGCCCTCTGACCAAAAGTTTCCACACTCCGCACCTGGGAAAATTTATAACTACGCAGACAATCCCACACGGAAAAACATGGCGGACAAGCAAGGGCTCCTTCTGGCAGAGGTTGGAAATATAGACATCTTTATGATTCGGGCCAAAAATATTGCCGTGATCAACGAATTGTTAACAATTCCTGGACAGAAATCAGCATCACTCTTGGAAGAAAGTAAGAGGCTTAAATGTATGAGCAATGTCTAAGATCTTTCCTAAAATGACGTCACTAAGGGCTACTTTTAGTCTTAGGAACCCTTGCCAATACGGGCACTGCTTATGAAATGTGTTACTGCAAACCTTTCCTTTATACACTCTGATTTGCGTTAAATTTAGCGCAGCTGCAGAAACCACTTTGTTAAAAATTATGGGATTACAGATGCTGGAGATGCAGAAAGCAGTTGATAGGGAAACAACATATAACACACCGACACTGAGGACTCAAAGGCTGACATACTTAGATTGGACGAAAATGACTTATTAAGGAAAAGGGGTCAGCCTAGCCACTTCCAGAATATGGTGAGACATGTCATGTGAGGAACACTGATGTCATATGGTACACCCCGTTGCAGGGATGTACAAAATAGGTTCTATATAATCCTTACATAAGTGAGACAACTCTGCACAAGAAGCAAGTTAAGTCCAGAAACCAGTGTTGATATAAAGCTAATGCAATGCATGTGTAGAAATATATATATATATATATATATATATATATATATATATATATATTAGCATGTAGGAAACATCTTGAGAAGGGTAGATGGATGTGTCTCCAAAAGAGCAATGACTACCTGTTGGACCTTACATAAAAACCTTTTGTGTGTTGCACAATATTTGTGCACGATAATCAACCCGTTGATGATGTTACACTGCTCTTAGTGACATTGAGCCACCAGGTCATGTATTACCAAATGGTAACCAGCTAGAGGGAACTACATTGTTGGAGTAATTTAGCTCTCTGACATTATAATAAAATATGTATAGATAGACACAGAGCTCGAGGATCAAGCTTGATCCGTTAGAACAGAGAGTTATTTTTCTTGGGTAGCCAAGAACAAGAAGAAAGTTTGTTTTGGCTCTGTCTTTTCATACTTCACAAGAAGCTCAGCTGCTGGATTCCAAGAAAGTCCTCCCCACAATAACACACACGTCATGCTGAAAATGGTAAATGTGTTGAGAGACGGTCTGAGTGGGGGATCGAATCAGCAACCCACGGATTACAGGATAAACTCCCTAACTCCTACGCCACTGTCGCATGACACCACAATGGCAGATACAGCAGGAAGAGAGAGAAACAAGATGTTTGAATCAGAACGTTTGAACTTTGTTGTTACTTGCAATCGCTTAAAGGTCCCATGGCATCACTGTATAAACCATTTCATGTAGTTAATATTGATACAAATTTTCCAAAGAATTTCATAAAAAAAATAACATGTCATTATTTTGTCAGGTCAAATGTCCCTCCTCAGTAAAAGGGTTGGTGGCAGTAATGATATGCTGCTCTACAAAGTTGACTTCACTCAGATTGGCTACAACCAGAGTGGTTCATGTCAATGTTCCTTGTGCCCACCTTACTACCATGGAGAGTGGCGGAAAGCTCCTCTCTCCATGGTAGTGAGGGCAGCTCATGTTCAACGTTTTGGAGATAAAGTCAGAGAGACCAGACTAAGATGGTGTGGATATGTACAGAGGAGGGATAGTGATTAAATTGGTACCAGAATGCTGAGGTTGTAACTGCCAGGCAGTAGGTCTAGAGGAAGACAAAAGCGGAGATTTATGTATGAAGTGAAAGAAGACATGAAGGTAGTTGGTGTGAGAGAAGAAGATGCAGAAGATAGGGTTGGATGGAGACGGATGACTCATTGTGTTAACTCCTGAAAGGGAAAAGCTAATAGAAAATGAAGATGGGACCACCAGCAAACCCGCGGTGTAAGTGTAACGTGCTCTGTTAGGGACATATGGAACAATTGGATCTCTGATGTATGATGGATCCTGACTGTTAAGGACTTTATATGCAAGAAAGAAACTGTTAAATTATATTCTGGATTTAACAGGGACCCAGTGAAGGGAAGCTAACATAGGAGAAATATGATCCCTTAAATTTTCATTAGAACTCTTACTGCAGAGTTTTCGATAAGCTGAATACTTTTAACTGCATTTTGTGGACTTCTCTATAGTAAAGAAATACAACAGTCCATGTAGGGGATTGCTGAAAAAGGTCACATATTTTATGAGTGAACAGATCTGATACTGTCTACACTTTTTTTTTCTTGCAATTTTGATAGGGTCAGCTGACAAGCACCCCCTATTGACAAACTGCCACTGGTTGGGACATTGTTACTGTACCTCTTAGGTCCTTCAATGCATGATGGGATATACACAGAATTTTAAAATAATATTGGTAAAGGTTTATTCAAAAATAGGCATACAATTTATGCTAAGTCTCCCAACATACCATATTTATGATAATTACCCCTTTTTTAAGTCATCACTTCAATGGTTTCTTGTAACTGATGGCTCAGTGTTTACTATGGTGAGGCAAACACAAGCAAAAAAAAATACTTCCCTTCATCTTTCATATATACACTCTCAACGGAGAGTAGCTTATGAGGCTAAACTAATAAAGTCAGCATAGTGGCCACTGCAGGGGCTGCTGCTCTGTGGTTTGTTGCCCCCTCAGCCCCTGGCATGCTTCTCACCTTTCTGTTTTGTTCGCAAGCATATCATGGACAGATTGCAACACACTCTTGATCCACTCACATATACTGTCAGTATCATTCCTCCAGTATTAGTGCTATGACCTCTGAGAGCTGACAAAATAGGTTAGATCTGTGTTAATTAGTTGCATATTAATAGTACAAATGAAGAAAAACTGGTTAATATTAGGGTGCACATCTGTTTAACCATCTTTACTTTTTCAATTGTATTCAGGCTTATAATTCACAAAAATCTATTAATTTGCATTAATGAAACCACAGAAATATTAAAAAGGTATTTTTTTTAAAAGCTGCCCTGTATGCAGAAAAAAGTTAATAGATGACACGAAGTTTGGACTGCCGCACTTCAATGATGCATTGATACCAAAGTGCACCCAAGCCAAAAGTGGTGATAAAATCTCCAGCCAGAAATTTGTCATATATATTTATATATGTAAACAGTTATAGGAGAGTTCATGTTTTTCATTGGTATCAAAAAAGTGGTTGTTAAAAAGGAATTTAGTATGGGGACTCAACTACAGTTGACCTCACAGGTTGACACAACTCTCCACAGACAACAGAAAAAGCTTTGGTTTCCGAGTCAGAGTTCACCCAGAATTGGAGTAAATATTATTGGATCTCTGTAACAAGCTAAATAAACACTAATATGCAAATCAACAGTATTATAAATCAATAAAATTTGAAGCGGTGAACATAAAAAAGCAGGTATCAACACCAATTATTTTTGTTTTTGCATCATATGCAGACAGATTGTGCCCTCAGCATTGCTTTCTGTCTACTAATGACCTCGCTAACAGTGGGTTTATCAACAAAAATTAATGCAAAGGGCTGTAAATAAAATGCAATTCTCCATTCTCTTATCAAAGCCAACATGGACAATATAATTTTTTTTAACTGTCAACTTCCTTGTAAAGTGAATTATCAAGTTAACTCCAAAAGTTAGATGCCGTTTCATCATTGTTTGATATGGTTTCTAGAAAATTTGTATTTCAAAGATAATCTTGAGAAAAGAATTATCTGTATATAGGTGAAAACAAAATTAATGCAACAAAAATGGAAAAGTGATTTTTTTGTTTTAAGCATGGCACATCATACAAAGTAAAAAAGTGAAAAAGGTTTGGGTAATACAAGAAAAGACAAAACCTTCTTTTACTTGGGGTAAAATTTTTATTTTTTTTTAAAGAACACAAAAACTACTTCCAGTCCATTCTACAGAATTATTCTTATATGAGTTGTCAGTTAAACACACCACTATGCACTATAACCCACCAATAGAACTTTGGATTTTATGATAGGAAATAAAATCTTTACGTTTTTGCTGACCAGCACATTTTAAAATCAGATACTATAACCTTAAAATAACATTTACTCAGTGCATTTAGCTTGTCTGTCTTTTAACTTGTAGTTCTTGTTTACTTCAGGTTTGTCTGCTGAGAGTTAAATTATATTTGTAGAATTCCACAGATGGAGAATCAATATTTATGGAAGTGAGTTTTCCATTGTTACAGTCGTGATTCAATTTAAAGTTTTTCTTCCTCCTTCCTGACATAAATTCTTGCAGGAAATCGCTGCACTATAACAATATAAAAACATTACAAACAGCCTAGAGAACCAACTAAAGAAACAAACAACAAAAGTTTATATGTAGACTGTAAAATAAGCAATGGAGGAAATTTGACTTTACCAAAGAAATTGTCCAGATTTTGATTCTCACAATTCATATTGTCCCATGTTTGAGTGAAATGTAAAAAAAAGAAAAAAAAAAAAAAAACGTTTTTTTAAATCATAGAATGTTAAATTAGCTTTTTCATCAAGCTTTGTACTTGACATTGATAATGAATGCTAATTCAAGCCAAATAATTGTGAAGTGAACGAAAATATTCCTAAACAAGACAGAACAAGTTCTGATTTCCTAACAGTAAAGTATGTTTCGCTGCAGAGCTAAAAATATATATATACATATATTATTTGAACATTTTAAAATTAAGAGTCTTGCCTGAACTAGGGTTTATTAAAAGTTGTCATGATTTAGTTTGTTGTTTGTTTTGATCTGGACTTTTCTTAATCAGCCTTCACCTCTAAGCTATCATCCAATCACCATCTCATCTTGTCTTTTGTGATGTGCTCTGCCTCTACCAGTTCATGTTTGCTCAGCCAGCTGGACTCTTCTGTTGAAAGTTGCCTGTGTCTGCGTGCTGCACAAGCCTGCCTGTTTTCCCGTGAGTTCCAGCCGCTCACTCTGCTCGTTCTGGTGGTTCCTCAGTCCACATTGCCTGTTCTGACCAGCTTCTGCCTTCTTCACTGATCTGGCCTGTCACTACCTGCATCTGGTCAAATCTGGTCCAGCTTGCCTGCCTCATCAGCCACTACATATCATTTCAATAAACTTTTGAAAACATAAATCTTTGTCAGGCTGAATATCAGGCTCACCAGCATAAATCATTACAAAAATTAATACAAAGAAAACTGTTATTTGAATTAAAATGGAAAGAGTGATGACAGCTAATGACTAATATCAATAAAACATATTTATTCAACTTACTCTATTCACTACTGATTAATCTAAAGAAGCAAGGAGACAAGAATTATGTAACAAAAACACTAAGCTAATTGATATAAACGTTAATTTTAGAAATACAAAATGTTTATGACCATGAAATGAACATTTAACATGCCATTCTCTACAGAGACTAAAACCTAAGGATTATCAGTAGCTCATAGGAGCCTCAGAAGCCTAAATGAAATGTTTTTTTTTTCCCTGGCCTCACAATTATTCTAACATCAACATTCTAATTGAGATGGAGAAATTTGGGAAAGAGGGTTTTCACTTCTTGGAACAGATAAGATAAACTAAATACCTCACTTTGGTCACGTTTGAGTCGTTGCAACTCTCACCAAACAAGTTAGATCTTTGCAGGGGTGGGGTTCTGAACCCCTTTTCTCTCAGCTTCGCTGGTGGGGAGATCTCAGCCCAACAGCTCTTTAAAACAACTCAAGAATAAAGGATCTTTATTTTCACTGTTACCATAGTAAAATTTTTGAAGAGACAGACAATTGGGTCAGGATGAACACAGATTACATATAGCTTGCAGACACAGCAAGACATGATATTTCCACACTTTCTTTATGAAATCAGATGACTGCACTAGCCAACATACATCCTGAAAAGCTTCAAGCATGCAAATAGTCTTTGGGGTCTGATAAGTCTCATATCCAATAGCAGTCTCTTTACAAACAATATAGAGTACTGTGTTGTTGCATGAATTAATCACCCGAATGCTCCATCAATGAAACACTAAACAGTAAATACTATGGAATAATTTTAACCCTTCAATATATAGAACTCTCCAATCAGCATGCATGGGTGTCCAGCCAGCCATTCCCTGAGAAACTAGTATGTGCAAACAGGCATTACCAGTAGTGTGTTTGTAAATGGTAAATGTTAAATGGACTGAACTTATATAGCACTTTTCCAGTCATGCTGACTACCCAAAGCGCTGTTTGTAACATGTAACATGCTATGAACTTGGCTGGGCTTGATTCTCATCAGGGGGCGATACCCCTTACTGCTTTTGTAAAGAAGCGGTTTGAGTCCATTAGTCTTTGATTTATTGTTTCTGAAGCATTTACCTGATGGAAGTGGGACAAACAGTGGATTGTCTGGGTCGGTGAGATCTGTGGTGATGCATTTAGCTCTTTTCTGGATTTGTGTAGCATAAACTGTGTCCAGAGTGTGTACATGGCATCTCACAATCCCCTGTGCTGCCCTCACACTCAGTGATAAGTATTTTCTCTCCTGTGTCATTCAGTTTCCTACCACACTGTTATGCTGAGACACAATATGCTTTTTAGCTCTAAAAAAGTTCATTAACAGCTGATTAAAATGTCCTGTCTATTTCCGTTTCCTGAAGAAGAGCCGTTGTTGGGCCTTCTTCACCAGGTGGGAGGTTTTCAAAGTCCAGGAGAGGTCAGGTGAGATGTGAATGCCCAGGAACTTTATGTTGTTTCAATGTGAAGTTTTATTGGTTGAGCTATGTCAATCTGCCAGATCTATGATGGATAATAGATTCAAATAGGTGCATTGCAAAAATAATACAAAGAACCCTTTAAAGGTAAAGGAGTCTTCATGGTACATAAGGAGAGAAAAACAAAGCAAAGTTTTAAAATAACTCCACACAAAAAAAAAAACAAAATATGTGGCTCTCAATGTTGGGTCAATCAATCGACTCTAGGGTTGGGAATTGAAAAGATTTTCACGATTCCGATTCCCTTATCGATTCTGTGAAACGATTCGATTCCTTTTCGATTCCAATTTGGGGAAAAAAGGAGAACAAATAGTTTAATGATGAGCATTAATTTTGTTTACTTAACTATCACACAACCTTACAAACTAACAAGGTCAAGATGTCCACAGCAAATGTGCAACTGGAGTAACATTTATATTTGTTTAAATAAAAAAAGGAATATAAGAACAAACTTAAATACAGTAGATGAGTTGTTTAGAATACAAGAAAATGTAAGTTTGTTGTGACAGTTGTTTATTAATCTCTCCTTAGATAAACTTAGTCAGCTAAATCTAACGGAGAAGCCATCCGTTTAATGAAAAAGCATTACTGTACAATTTCGGGAAATAAACTCATCTCCCCCTGAATTAAATAAACGAGCGTCACCTTTCTCTTGCTCCCTGAACTGCGGAGCAACTTTGTAGCATGTTTCGTTACATCCATTGCAATAGCTAGAATCATGTAATAATTCCAGCTACCAGTAGTTCTAATTAAACATGCTACCAATGAAGGGCTGGATTAACGAGAAAGGCACACTCCCTTAATAACCCCAAAGAGAGGTAGGAATTTGGTTTATTTCCAGAGATGGCATATGATTTACCAGGCACCACATTAAGCTGATGTAAAACTAGCTACTTACCACCAGAGTTGCCTTCCATGCTAGTCGTAACTTTAGCTTCTGTCCGGTAAGAATCAAAAACACGGCATTCGTTAAAATGTATGTTGTGTGCGCAGGTGTTTCTGCCTGTTGGATCTATTTCCTCCCGCTGATGTAAATGCCACTTTGCAATGATTGCAAAGCGCCTCGTTGCCATCTTTCTGTTCCTTAAAATGAAGCCAAACTTTCGACCGCTTTACCGGGCGGCATTTTTTTGTTTTGTATTGTTTTGTTTTTCGCCTGGTCACGTCGTACTTGCTTACTGAATGCCGCGTGCGTAACTTGCGTAAAAAACGTGACGTAACTTGCGTAAAAAAATGTCGTCCTGCCGTTGTGCTGCTCAGAGCCGCAGCACGACGGAATCGAAAAGAGAATCGTTTAGCGAGCTGCCAAATGGTGCCACGGAATTGAAAAACACGGAACCAGTTCTGAACAGGAACCGGTTTTCGATTCCCATCCCTAATCGACTCCAGGTTTGAATGATACTCCTAAGATTTGGGGGTGAGAATGCTCACTGACTAGCCATTGTAAAGTTCCAGACAACAATTCTATCTTTCCTCTGGGATAACCATGTCAGGTGGAAGTGATCGACTAATCAAACAATGACTCATGGTCTTAAATGAGAAACAATTTTAATCCTTTGTTGATTGTGATTTGTAATTTATTTTATGGTTCACTAAAGAACCATAAAATCAAATCATCACTTCAAATAACAAAATCAAATCATCAATTAATTTAGGAATAATAATCACCTTCTGAGTGATGATGTATCGATCACCAGACAAAAACAAAAACATAAACATCCATCTTCTAACACATCTATGTATTGTGGGGTCGCGAGGGGTGCCTATGCCAGCTGGGCGAGAGGCGGGATACACTCTGGTCAGGTCGCCACTCTATCGCAGGGCAACACAGAGACAGGACAAACAACCATTCTCACACACAAGGAGAATTTAGAGAGGCCAATTAACCTAACAGTCATGTTTTTTAGACTGTGGGAGGAAGCCGGAGTACCCAGAGAGAACCCACGCATCCACAGGGAGAACATGCAAACTCCATGCAGAAAGGCCGAGGGTAAGGGTAGGAGTCGAACCCAGGATTCTTGCTGCATGGCAACAGCGCTACCCACTGTGCCACTGTGCAGCCCCATCTTAAATATGACAATTGATAAAGCCATTGTCATATTCTAGGTGGTAGGATCTGGAACTCAATAGCAATGGTGAGTGAAAGTACTAATGAAGTTAAACAGGAACCAGTTTAAGAAAATTAGTTTACATCTATACCTGTACTACTTTCAACTCTTAGCCCTACTTTTTGTAACAACCAAAGGTTTAACTACATATTCCAAAACCTATTGTGTTTCTTAGGTCCAACCAAGGTTTGTAACAATTTAATAGATTTTGGGGGGAATTACAAATTAGGGTAAAACCCTTCATTTTTTTGCAATTATTTTTCTTTTTGTTCTTCTCCAAATGCACTAAATACATGTTAATTCAAACTCACTCAAGTTCAGCAGATGAAAGCAATTTAAACTTATTTTTGTAGCTGTTCAAAGTTGATCTCTCTTCATCCACAAACACAGTAGATCAAGGCAAAAGTAGTCAAAGAAATGGAACAGAATAATGGAATATTTGACAAGATAACTCCTGGTCATGACATAGCGTGGTCCACCTCAACTTTAGGACCAGATGAATAATATTCAGGACTAGAAGAAGTATGTCAAAATGTTGTTTTTAAATCAAAACGTAGTACTGCAGATTGTAAAATACAGTAAAATGATGCATCTGTTTTACTGATTTATTCCAAAAAAGAATTAACTGAAGGTAAGAATTGGTCAGTTTGTAAAGATATTACATATATTCTATATAAATATAATCTAATATATTCAAATAATAAATAAATAATTTCATACAAATTCAAACAATTTTTCATACAAAAAAAAAGTTTATTCAATCCATCCTTGGTTGATTGTGATTTGTAATTCATTTTATGGTTCCCTAAAGAACCATAAAATCAAATTGTCACTTCAAATAAAATCACAATTAATTTAGCAATAACAGATGGGTCTCCAGACAAACTATCTTAAATATAACAATTGATAAAGTCATTGTCACATTCTAGGAGGAAGGAGCTGGACTGAAGTGCAGACAGGAATTCGGTAGCAATGGTGAGTGAAAATATTAATGAAGTTAAACAGCAACCAGTAAATATGAGGAGATGACCAGAGAGGGAGTGAAAAGTGAAGGCAAGAAAAGCAGGTGTAAGCAATCAGATACATAATGAGCAACAGCTGAGAACAATGAGAGCAGCGAACTGAGGG